>CM023483.1:34365772-34965772 GCA_013339685.2 Hyalomma asiaticum | reverse complement strand
ATTTCGTCAACATGAGTCTTATGTTTGCATCACACTTGTCTCAGCTTTCTGTATTAAATACAATGGGCTATGAGGGGTGGTGGCTGATCATATTGCCACCGGAAAGATCAATTCACAGAAGTGCAGTGTGTTCCGGACCAGATATCCGCCTGAATACAGAAAACGAAAATCAAAACCTTGACCAAGCCTGAGATCCACCATTGAAGAACACGGTAACTTTTGTGAGTAGGCGGTCCGTCACGTCCACAGTTCTACGCGCAGCGTCTCGGCATTCATCTGTCGGTTATGATCAACGAGCGAACTTCAAGAGTGTTCCGCCAAGCAGAAATCCCGGCACACTTTGCTATTGCGCGCAAAGACGGAAGTCTTGCGACTTGTTCTCTTGGCCATGGGCGATCGCTTCCGTGAAGGACAAAAGGCAGGGGGAACGCTGCAGTGTACAGCCGTAACCACAACACCCTTCTTCACAGAAGAAGCAAAGCGGGTCGTAGTGTACAATAGAACACGAAGATGCCGAAGGACAGCGGCGGTACGCTTGGAGAGCAACTTTGCCCTTTATCTGCGTCTCCACCACTCCTGGCTTGCCTATTCGAGTGTACTGTGTCGCGCCGTTCCTCAGAGGGATACGGCTTCTGTTAAGTGATCCCTTGGCGGCGATGCCTTCCTTAGGCCCCAAGTTATCTCGAGGGTGTGATTGCGCTCGCTTACCCAGCTGTAGCGTCGGTGAAGGACATGAACAACGCTGTAGGACGAGCCGTTGGTTCGATTTTTGGATTGCTTTTATTATTCCTACTGTGCCGTCAAGATCGCCTGCAGTCCCTGTCGACGGGTTCTGTTCCTTCTACAACAATTGTGCGGGTTACGATGGTTTCTAAGTAATATTGAATACAGAAAATGGGAATAGTGCAATTGTGTCGATGTTATCTTCCGTGCTTGGGCACCGAAGTCTGCCTGCATCAACTACCGAAAGTGTAACACGTTCTATTCAAGCGAAGATCGCGTTGCTTGACTTGCGTAGAAGTCGTGGAAGTATTATTCGTCGGCGGCTCACTGGTGCACATTGCTTTGAGACACAGGGGCATATAAAAGTAACACTGTATCTCAAGATAGCCATTTAAAATAACCAAAGCAGTAAGGAAATAAACTATATCGTGTGATGAGGCTTCTTGAGCCCAAAAGTAAGCGGTCTTCTCCGAGAAAATAAACACCAAATGTAAGCATAGTGACGTCCGTGTCTGGTTCAATAAAACTTGCTGCTGGGCGAGTTGGTTCATACTTGGTATATAAACTATGGAAGCGCAACACAAAACACGGACTCAGGAGACACGGACGAGCGCAAACTTTCAACTAACTTTATTTTTCGTCGTGTCAATATGTAAGCCATATATCACGTGGTCACACTCTAAACGCAGTTGTCACTGTCAAATCACAACACACCGCGCAAGAATCTCTTTTCACCTTGCAATAAGGAAACCGAAGACTGGCTAACACACGCGTCACCTCTAGTAGATATGTGAAAGGCTTCCAACAGTTCCCGTGCCGTGCTATCATGGCTACGGCCCAAAACTCGTATCGCATGGAAATTTGGTACGCACATGCAATGCCGGACATGCGCAGGTAAATGCGCGTTCTCTTTATTAATTATAGATAATTCATGTTCCCTTGCACGAACGTTAACGCACCTTCCGGTTTGCCCGACATAAGTCCTGCCACATGAAAGTGGAATCTCATAGATGACGCCTACCGCGCAGGCTCCATAAGGCATTTCGTGCTTCTTGCCACAACCTCCAGGAGTATTCTTATCCGAAGATATTTTCGGGCACAGCTTTGCCAGCTTGCGCGGGGCTGAAAAAACCATCGGCACATCGTGCCTGCCCGCAACCTTCTTCAGATTGTGAGAAGTGCGGTGCATGTAGGGCATCACTACCGGGCGGCTCCTGGATTTCGGCCCGGGTGTCTTGCCGGAACGGGGTGCTTTTGTCTCCCGCAGGAGGACCTCGGCGACTGCCGTTACGAGCGTGCATGGGTATCCGGCTTCCAAAACTCGCCTTACTTGATTATTAAAACTGTCCTGCATAGCATGTGAGCATGATTTCGCAAGCGCAGACCCCAGACAAAGCTTCACGATCGCCCGCTTAACTAATTTCGACTGTGCGGAATCATATGGCAGCAGTCCTTTCTGCGCTCGTGGGCTGTAAGACCAACAAACGTGAGTGCCTAAACGAAGCCGTAAATCTAAAAATTGCAGGGAGTCATTGCAAGGGATTTCATGGGTAAAAGTCAAACCCTTACCGCACTGCTGAAACGCGTCAAGGATACAAAGAACAGACTTGTCAAGATTAAAATCAGTGGGTTTCTTTAAAAGAATTAAAAAATCGTCTACATATCTAAAAACTTTAATAACATTGGTTACCTCTAGGATGCTAGACAGTGCACGATCCACGTCTGATAAAAATATATTGCACAAAGCAGGCGCCACACAGGACCCAATACAAATCCCTTGACGCTGTAGATAAAACCGGTTCTCATGGGTTACAAATGTAGAGCGAAGATAAAATTCAAGTAACGACATGAAGTCATTCACCGACAAACCCGCGCTGTTTTGAAAGTCAATGACCTCACCGGCTTCGATGCACTCACGTACCGCTACAAATAACTGTCCATGAGGTACTGAATAAAATAAATCTTCAACATCAATGGAGAACATATAGTCAATACGCCTTTCATCCTGTAGAAACCGCACAACGTCCTCTGAGCTCTTGGTAGCAAAGGGGTCGTCGACTGTTAGCTCATTTAAATTTTTGAGCAGGAATTGGCTTACTAGATGCTGCCAAGAGCCCTTTTCACTTATTACTGTCCGAAACGGAACTTCCGGCTTGTGCGTTTTTTCACTGTGAAAACGCACAAGCCGGAAGTTCCGTTTCGGACAGTAATAAGTGAAAAGGGCTCTTGGCAGCATCTAGTAAGCCAATTCCTGCTCAAAAATTTAAATGAGCTAACAGTCGACTGTGAAAACGCACAAGCCGGAAGTTCCGTTTCGGACAGTAATAAGTGAAAAGGGCTCTTGGCAGCATCTAGTAAGCCAATTCCTGCTCAAAAATTTAAATGAGCTAACAGTCGACGACCCCTTTGCTACCAAGAGCTCAGAGGACGTTGTGCGGTTTCTACAGGATGAAAGGCGTATTGACTATATGTTCTCCATTGATGTTGAAGATTTATTTTATTCAGTACCTCATGGACAGTTATTTGTAGCGGTACGTGAGTGCATCGAAGCCGGTGAGGTCATTGACTTTCAAAACAGCGCGGGTTTGTCGGTGAATGACTTCATGTCGTTACTTGAATTTTATCTTCGCTCTACATTTGTAACCCATGAGAACCGGTTTTATCTACAGCGTCAAGGGATTTGTATTGGGTCCTGTGTGGCGCCTGCTTTGTGCAATATATTTTTATCAGACGTGGATCGTGCACTGTCTAGCATCCTAGAGGTAACCAATGTTATTAAAGTTTTTAGATATGTAGACGATTTTTTAATTCTTTTAAAGAAACCCACTGATTTTAATCTTGACAAGTCTGTTCTTTGTATCCTTGACGCGTTTCAGCAGTGCGGTAAGGGTTTGACTTTTACCCATGAAATCCCTTGCAATGACTCCCTGCAATTTTTAGATTTACGGCTTCGTTTAGGCACTCACGTTTGTTGGTCTTACAGCCCACGAGCGCAGAAAGGACTGCTGCCATATGATTCCGCACAGTCGAAATTAGTTAAGCGGGCGTTCGTGAAGCTTTGTCTGGGGTCTGCGCTTGCGAAATCATGCTCACATGCTATGCAGGACAGTTTTAATAATCAAGTAAGGCGAGTTTTGGAAGCCGGATACCCATGCACGCTCGTAACGGCAGTCGCCGAGGTCCTCCTGCGGGAGACAAAGCACCCCGTTCCGGCAAGACACCCGGGCCGAAATCCAGGAGCCGCCCGGTAGTGATGCCCTACATGCACCGCACTTCTCACAATCTGAAGAAGGTTGCGGGCAGGCACGATGTGCCGATGGTTTTTTCAGCCCCGCGCAAGCTGGCAAAGCTGTGCCCGAAAATATCTTCGGATAAGAATACTCCTGGAGGTTGTGGCAAGAAGCACGAAATGCCTTATGGAGCCTGCGCGGTAGGCGTCATCTATGAGATTCCACTTTCATGTGGCAGGACTTATGTCGGGCAAACCGGAAGGTGCGTTAACGTTCGTGCAAGGGAACATGAATTATCTATAATTAATAAAGAGAACGCGCATTTACCTGCGCATGTCCGGCATTGCATGTGCGTACCAAATTTCCATGCGATACGAGTTTTGGGCCGTAGCCATGATAGCACGGCACGGGAACTGTTGGAAGCCTTTCACATATCTACTAGAGGTGACGCGTGTGTTAGCCAGTCTTCGGTTTCCTTATTGCAAGGTGAAAAGAGATTCTTGCGTGGTGTGTTGTGATTTGACAGTGACAACTGCGTTTAGAGTGTGACCACGTGATATATGGCTTACATATTGACACGACGAAAAATAAAGTTAGTTGAAAGTTTGCGCTCGTCCGTGTCTCCTGAGTCCGTGTTTTGTGTTGCGCTTCCATAGTTTATATACCAAGTGTCTGGTTCCCCTATATTCTTCTTTGGTTTAGTTCAGCTAGCCCAGGTAGCATTCGCCAACAAAATAAGTTTTGCTTCTTCTAGAGATAAACCTTTCTTGCATGTTCTGCGATATTAAATCACGGGGCATGCGTTCATTTGCTGCTTTCTAGAAAGCTAAGAGCCGAAGTTCAGCGCTTTGCGAGTGCCTTTGAATTTTGCCTTCACCCCACCAACCGTTAATCCGGTTTTTATTCTTAACCAAGTGAATTCTGTCAACTTGTATTACAATTCATACCAACCTATCCCTAGTGCAGTTCAGCTTCTTACATAAAATTTCAACAGTGCAGTCTTTATGAAAGATTGAGCTCCGACGCTTTGCAGCAAACGCACCTAATTTCCCAAATAGACCACATCATTTTCTTCACTGCGAGCTGGTATAGAACTTTCCTAGCTCAGCCACTGTTTTCGAGTTTTGGTACAACGCACCATCTTCGCAATCTCGACGATGGTGCACTGAAACCCCTTGATTCTACGTAGACCAAAATTGTGAGAAGGACTATTCGCGAGAAGGATGTTATGTGGGAGCGAAGAGAACTCGATGATAACCGGCATCACCCCCTCCGTGATAATTTAAAAGATTGCTTGTGCCATGGTCCATATGTAGCTGTGCCTTTCCTATATATAATGCAGTTCGTGAGTGCGGGACCTATTTATGCGTGATTTCATGTGATATTAGTGCTACATTGAGACAGAATAAATTGAAATTCAATTTAAAGATATTCGAGCCCGCGTTACGTACCTCCAAGTGTAGTGTCACCAACTATAAACCTATATACCGCATCGAGGTCACCATGCTTTTGATGTCTCTTCGTGTTTGTTGCTTCATCTGCACACATGTCATCTACGGCGAAATACCGAAGCCACGAAGTGTCGCTAAGGCAAGCATGTTTGAGTAATTTGAATTTTCTTGTCGAAAAAACAAAACAAACTTATTCTTCTTCAAAGCGGCAAAGCCATGACTTCTGTTTAGCAGTGCCGCTTCCACCTGTTTCTAGTCAACGCCCAATTCACACCCAATCTCTCCTTGTTCTTCCAAATGCTATTCTAAGGGTGCAGTGCAGGTGATCTGAGTAGTTGGTAGAGAGGAAGCACGCTAGCGGACGCGCGTGCTTCCTCTACAACTAGCCCGGTCACACATAGTTTTCCGGACCACTCAGCGTACACGGAAGCCCGCCCGATTTTCTGGCAAGTAATGAAAGGCACGCGCAAGAGCCTGACCACGCCGTCATGCCTGTGAATTCATATGCGCAAAATGTGACAAGAGAACTTCCTGAAGACTGACAAACCACCTCTACTGTGAGCAGCTACAATCACGCGCGTGTTAGCCAAAATTCTCCGACCGACGCAAACGCACCGTGCAAAATGAGGCCCTTGCATGTTGTTTCTTCAGTGCATCTCAATGTGCCATTCTGGTACACTACGCCCCGGATTAAACGAAAAACACCTAAGACGTCACTGCAATAGCGTGATGTGTATGTGCGCTGGTACGTATCTATTCGCATACCATGGGTATATTTTAGGCCTAGGTAGGCACATGTGAGAAGTTGTCATGTAGCGCCGCGAACTCAGAGTTCATAGGAGTTTCTTTAACAAAAAAAAACCTACACAGAATTTTCATAACCGTCAGAGAGAAATAATATTTAACAACAAGAACAACAACAACAGCAACTACAACAACAACAATAATAATGATAATGGATTGACTGAAGGTGTGACACAGCGAGGAGGCTTGACAGAGGTCTCATACATCTTACAGGAGCCAGCACCAGGAAGCAGAATACAAGCATCTACAATCATGTTGACAGGAAGGTACAAAGCAGGAACAATCGCTGTGATATATACAAAAAAGACAAGAACAAAAGAAAAACGTACAAACTTCAAAATCACTTTGGCAAGCCTGTAGAACAAGGTAAAAATCAAATAAGAAGGACGAGAGATCATACATGACCACCTAATTTTAAAAGTAAATTCCATGCTATGTCATGTTTATGTGTATGAACGGACACGGTTTATGTACGTTGCTACTAAGGAGGTGCTCGTGTAACTTGGTGGCTAATAATGTAATTGAGCAGATACGTATTAGAAATGTTAAAGGATTTGTTCCAGTTGTTTAGCTCATTTAAAAGCAGCGGCAATTTGTATCTAACCATCTCGTAGCCATTACTTGTTCGTAGAGCAGGCAACACACAGGTTCTGTCATCGGAGCGGGTACTGAGATTTTAAAAGGCGCCGAAACGACAAATTAGATATAAAATCCAATAATTAATGTTGTTCTTTCTTATATTTCCATAATATTTGTTAATTATATATATTTGTTTGGTTTATGGATTCATGTTTTTTAAACAGGTGCGTAGTTTTATGTCAATAACGTTTGCTGTACACAATACGATGTACTCTTTCTGTAGAACAAATATCTGTTTTAAGTTCGTGTTGGTGGTGGTCGTCCACACCAATGTAAAGCACTTTTCGTAAGAACAATTTAAGGAATTGTACAAAAGCAGTTTTACTTTATCTGGCAGGGCATACCTGTTCCGTGTTAAAAAGCTACAACTTGTGAGGACTCTCTTCACTCTCTCTCTCTCTCTTCAATCACTCTCCTCTCTCTCTCTCGCTCTCTCTCTGCCACGTGTTCAGGCATTACTCTCTTTGTTGACTTTTCATTGTTATACAGCTGCATAATTTTGAGGGAATGGCAATCTAAGTACCGAGCCGTAGTTCTCGTTGAAGGAGACGGGCAGGAATAGACGCTAGGCGCACTTCATTTCGTCCACCCAACAAAGGCCGGATGCATGCAAGTCTCGCTTGCTCGTTTGCCCCGTCTCGCTTCTAACTCAATTTTACGGAGCGCGCCTCATTCGCTGGCGCAGCGCAATTCCCTTGCAAGTGAATACGTTGCATGCTAGACCCGACAGAGCCTGTCAGGGAATGACAGAGCAGCGTGTTTCCCTTTCTTTTTTTGTTTCACTAAAGAAAATTGTACCTCACCACAACGCACTGTTTGCATACCGTGAACGTCTTGTTTCCTTAGACTTCGTATAGTGCTTAACTTGCGGTTGTTCAGCTCTAGTTAGGAAAGGTGGTTAAGTCCCTATGTTAATAATGCGGTTTGCAAACCAGGAAGCTAAGCCATTGTATAGCACTGTCGGTACTTTCTTGTTGACGTCTTTAACGGCGGCCGTTGGTGATCCAGAAATGAGGAACGTTGTAGGCAGCAGACAGCCCGAGCACACTACCAGGCCAATTTTTTTTTTCGCTAAGTCGTAAAACACGTGTAAACAGCGCAGGTCCCGCCTTTGTACACAGTGTCCTTTGCATTCATTGTCCAGGCAAGTATTTCTTTCGTAAAATTTTTCGCAAGTTCATTAAGGCTTGTACGCATGCAGACAAAGCAGCACTTAGGTCGAAGAGACAAAGAAACAAATCAATGCCTCATGCCCATCATTTTCCCTTCTTGGAACTGATTTTTTTAAATTTTTAATTTGCTGTCTTGCAGTTTTAGTTTTTAAAGAAAAGCTGTCAATAAAGGTTCCCTGTCGTTGTGTAGTCCGCTTGATGGAAACTCAAACTTGCGCGTTCTCCTCTATCTCGTTTTTGCTTATCTTCTTACGGTTTACGAAAAAATAAACCGTACTAAAGAGAAGCCAACCATTGTGCGAGAGATCCTATAGCTCGATACACCGCCACCTGTCCATTTAAGGTGGCACGGATGCAAAAAAAAAAAAACAGCTGGTTTTAATTAAGTGTGTCCCACCAAAAATACATCTTGCATATTACTGCTGCCTGGCAGCCTTTCTCGTTTCCATTGAAAGATTTTTCTTTTCATTATAAGCGCTGTTTCAAGATTACATAGCGCAAAGGTGAGATGGAATACTCGTGGAGATAGAGACTCCACTATGAACAAAATCTTCGATGAGTAGATTTTTAAACTGTTATCAAACAAATATTCTCGTTCACTTAGTTTGGGGACGTATATTAAAACTGCTGGAAGTGACCTGCTCGAAGCTCCGAAGTATCTCGTCACTTGTTGGAGTAGGGCTGTCACGGAGTACGCCAATATTTGTTCCGAATATGGTAGGCACAGACGATAAACAGAAAACTGCAGAGGCATACAGCACAGGGAGACGTCACTGGTTATTCGTTAAGGAGTATACAAGCGATGACAGCCTTGTAGCAAAAGAGTAATAATAATACGAGTCGTACGAGCTGTCTGCAGCCGGATATATGCAAATACGTAGCATGATGCCGACGCCTAGACTTATGCCGATATGTTGCCACTTCTCATTCAATATTCCTCTTGCTTCGCTGGGCCCTACCGGAATCAGCAGGAACGCCTAGAAGTCTTCCAGGAAGGCATGTGTTGACACGTTATGCATTCAAAATCAGGGAAAGGCTGACATGCGTAAGAAGCAGTTCCTCTCATCAGATAGGGTCTGCGTAATCTGTATATGGAAGCAGCGATACGAACGAGACACCAGGGACATGGGAGAGTGAGGCAGATGGATTTTCTATCCGGAAAGACTACGATACAAGTTCCGTGTTGCAGTGAACGTACTATGATAACTAAATACGGCAGCGAGTACCATAGGATTCCTTCATCAGCAAGTCAGTTAGCGTGTCCGTGGACGAAGACGCAAGTCTGCGAAACCGAAAACGCAGCTCACTGATTCAAGCAGCGCAGTACTGTACGCATCACATTCGCGCGATTAGGCTGCACATGAATGAGAAATGAATGCGAGAATTCAAAGTAGTTTCCCAGCACAAGATTCCCTCTTCTTTAGCAAGAAGGGGAAAAAACAAAGGAAATGTATTTGAATGAGTGGTGCTAGCAAATTTCCAGCTGGTGACGTGCTTCTGAAGCTTCGCTCCTCTCGCTGAGCGCAACTGGAGGTTTCCTAAATTTCTAAGTTTCACTGCTAAAGAGCGACATGAAGCAGTAAGAACCACGTGAAATACTGCAGATAGAATCAAGGCAAGCAGAAAATGTTGCCGGCGTAATCTGGCGCAGCAAGCATTCCACCCATATCATGTAGTTGTTCAGGTGGCTGCTAAGTGATAAGGAACGAACTCCTCGTGACGTTCTTGTACGTGCAATGACTTAGTTTCGGGGGTTTACGTCCTAGAACTACGACATGGTTAAGAGAGATGCCGTAGTGGAAGGCTCCTCAAATATCGACCATCGCGGGTATTTAAAGTGCATGGACATCGCGCGGTACACGAGTCTCGACATTTAGCCTTCATCGAATGCATCCACGACGGCTGGAATTCGAACCCGCGACCTTCAGGTCGTCAGCCAGTTGCCATAACCACTAGACCGTCGTGGTGGGGCACGAAAGGTAGAAGCGAAGCAGTTCGAAAGAACACACGTGAAATATGACACACACACACACACACACACACACACACACACACACACACGAGCATGCCGTAAAATTAAACCAACGTGTATGCAGTCTACGGTGCGACTTGGAAATGTGTTCGGGTAACGGATAGAATACGTATGTTCGAAGAAGTGAATAAATGCGTCAGCCGAGAGTTCGACAGTAGTGCATATTTGCGCCGTGTCGCAATACAACAAGCCATTTCCTAGTAAAAGACCAAGTATGAGGCCGTAAGTACGTTCTCTGTAGAAGCCTAAGTTCCGCTTTTCTTGTTTTTTTTTTGAAGCCGTAACTAAATACGGATGCACGAAATTGTGTTTATCGACGAGTAAACACTGCTGGCAAACACTGTTGACAAGAAGCCATTTCCTAGTAAAAGACCAATTGAGGTCGTAAGTATGATCTCTGTAGAAGTCTACGTTCAGCTGCTTTTGTGTTTGTTTTTTTTTTTTTGAAGCCGTAGCCAAATACGAATGCACGAAATTGTTTTAATCGACGAGCAAACACAGTTGGCAGTTGGTGAAACTCTAAACTAAGTTCCCGTTTTGATTTTTCATTGTCGGATTGCAAGATAACTCGAACCGTGCGCTTATTGCATTGCAGTCTATGGTGGTCCCGCCTACTCTTTTGTCTTCTAGTTACGTGGCCGCCGGTAACTTCACTTGCGTATATAGGCGGCAGCAGGGATTGCCACTCTGAAGGTTTAATGGAACCTCCTTGCTGTGCTGGTATACCTGTATGTAACTTCTGGCAAAGCCGTCATTAGATTAGCCCCCTGCCTTTCTGCTGTACGGTGTTTCTTTTTTTCTCTCTCTCTCTCTCACTCTCCATTAAAGCACTGCTGCAGCCCTCATAACAAAGCTTCTACTGCCATCAGCAGGACGTGATCTTCCTATTGAGCGAACTGTGTTCCATCACACCGCGGTCCTCCGTAATAGAAAACTCGAACCAACGCCCCTTCATCGGTGTTTCGGGCTCGTCTTTCGCTTCTGTGCTTTCTCCGCTTTTGTGCCACCCATTCTTTCCATACACCCTTACGTGGCATAATTCTTGCCTTTTGCAGGAGCTTCAGTACACTGTGAATAGCACAAGTCCTTCGCTCTGCTTTCACAATAACTCGTTATGGTCGAGCATGAAGCGGGCGCGTTCCTTTTTTTTTTTTACCATATTGTGTTATGCGCTTCTATTGCGTGCCGTAGCATCACTTTCTGGAATGTACTGGCACAAGAATTTTTGCAGTCTTCTTTGGCTCTATTGTGGTTTTGTAAGGAATTAACGCTATTTTCTGCATCCATAGTCGGCAGCACGGCTCAGCGCCCTTAGACGTAGGGGACAGAGAATGAAAAAGCAAAAAGGAGAGAACACGCCGAATTTGAGGGCTCAGGAAATTTCGACAACCCGAGATCCTATAACTTGCACTGACATTGCGCAATACACGGGCCACATCATTTCGCCTCCGCCTAAAATACAGCCGCTGTGGCCAGGATGCGATCAGCCGGTTTGTTCAACAAAATTACTATATCATAATTGTGAAGGTTTACTGATTGTTTATTTCCCTTTACTAGAACGAAGAAAGTCAACATGCTTATATTGGTCATGCTCACGTGCGCTTTTTTTTTATTTGTGCAGAAATAATGAAGACAGTAAGCTACGCTCCGTTAGGATGCCCGAAGCAAATGGTGTTCGTGTAACAGCACTCTGCAACCGAACAGCAGCCGGCATTTTCTTATCTCTGCCACTGCGCAGTGACAGGGTCGACTGAAAGCATGCGTTTGTATTCAGAAGGATGGTAAATTTTGAAGAGTACTTCAAATGCACACGTAGCAAATAAAAAGAGAGATAGCGACACGCCTTCGCGACTTTTTGAGAACACTCGTTTCGCGAGCGAAGTCGTTTACTTCGTGCTTTAAGGCGACGCCGTCAAGAATCAAACATCCATGAACGTGGCTCTGACGTACAGCTGCCATCCGTTCCATGTCTGCGCAGTGTGTATCTATCAGCGCTCTTGGGTGTGCCAACACGAATGGAGCGGAGTGATGTTTGCTGACCAAATATAGACACAGTTCTCTCCTTAAACTTGTCATTTTTTGTCGTTCTAAAAAGCGAGACACTTCACAGTTTACCTCTGAGATATATGTCCTTCCGTGGAAAGAAGCAAATTACCAATGGAAATAGAAGATAAATATTGAAATAGCATAGCTTACGCTGTGCACTTGTTTGCCAGCTGTCTGTGTTTGTTCCAAGACGACTGAGTTACTTGGAAAAAGATAAAGAGCAGGTCTATTTGAACACAGGAGGAGAGAACGGGAAAATGTGAACTACCAGTACAGCATGAAATTAAGCGCTTCTCAAGGAAAGCACCCAAAGACATTCGCAATATCATTACGTCAAGAGCAGAATTTGTGCTTCAAAGCGTGCAGTCGCCTGATCAAGTATTTCAGAGGGATAACCTTCTCAAACTAAATCTGTAGATTGTGTTTGTCAGCAGGCTGAGGCTCGTAATCACATGACGCGCAGTCATAAGTTTGCACACATATTTTGTTTTGCATACATTTCATTGATTACGGCCCGTTAAATGTAACCCCTTCGCGATTCTGTAACGACCCAAGGAGTATATTATTATCAAAAGGAACTGATATTTTTTGGGCAACATAACGAGACGAAAACTGCATGGACAGGCAGTCATCTCCACGTAATAATCGAACGATAATTGATCTTAATACGTTTTGGAGAAGTAAACCAGGGACAAAATGTAAAGTATAAAACGTGGCACAAGTGAACCGATATGAATTTTGGAATTGCGCTAGCTTGAGTAAAGAAGCAATTAAAGCTCTAACACTGGAGCTGTTAAAGCTCCATTCCCAGTCGTGCCGGGCGTATATTGAAAACTCAGTGCAGGCGAATGGAAAGAGACGAAAAGTCATGCGATGCAATTACATGAGAGGAGGAGCTTTGAGCACAAAGGAATAAAAGAAAATATACTTCCTTGGCGAGGTGGCATTCGAACCCCTGTACGCACGGTCCGAAGCCGAGCGTCATAACCACTGGGCTGTACACCTTCGCTTACCGATCCATACACGGGGATCATACGACTGCGCTGTACCGAAAATTACAAGACAATTTTGATTGATTTGTGGGGTTTAACGTCCCAAAGCCAGCTCTGATAAGGAGAGACGCCGTAATGGAGGTCTCCGGAAATTTCGACCACCTGGGGTTCTTTAACTTGCACTGAAATCGCACAGCACACGGGCCTCAACACTTCGCCTCCATCGAAATGCAGCGGCCGCGGCCGAGATTCGATCCCGCGAGTGTCATAACCACTAGACCACCGTGGCGGGGCTACAAGACAATTTTCTACGGTGCAGAGAAAGAAAAAAATTAACCCCAGGTGGACACACACACACACACACACACACACACGCACACACGCACGCGCACCCCCCCCCCCCCACACACACACAGAGAGAGAGAGAGAGAGAGGTAAAAAAATGGCAGATCTCACGTGCTGTGGGAATCAAGGAAATGCGAAGCACGCATAAGGAACGTAAAATGGATTTGCATTGTTGTCTCGCTTTACCGAGTATGGTACATATGGAGTTAACGAAACGGCCGCAAGAGCTAACAGCGTACATTTGATGGTTTTCTGGAAATCTTGCAAAACAGATATTCCACTCAATCATGAGCCTGATAGTACAGCATGTATTGCATTTTTATTTCTTACGATTACTTTCCTTTGTATTGGCTTGCTTGCCAATATTTGTATTCTCACTAACTGTTGCGTCTTATGTTTCTAAAACATGAATATTGCGTTTACGCATGTCGTCTCCTCCTTATTTTATACTTATTTAGCAAATATGTTCCGTATAATTATTACTGTTACTGGTAATGTGAATGTTTTTTTTACTTTGGTGTTATTATCCCATCCTTGTTAGAACTTTGCCAAATGGTGGGCGTAATGCTGAAATTATAAGTTTGTTTCCAGTTAAACGGTTGCCATCTTGGGCCGTAGTTAACAGCTGTTGTAGAGATGACTCTCTTCACACCAATGTTTGTTTAAGTTAGTGGCAATCTGCATACTTCGTTTCAAAAATAACAGAAATGCCGCGACTGCACCAAAAAATACGAATGTTTCCGCCTGAAAGCGTCAAGAAACATAACGGAATGCATAGTTTTTGTGTACTCAAAGTGTTTCTTAGGTGAACATAGTACTGCAGCTTTATCGGCAGCCTGTTGTCTAGAAAAGAAATGAAGAAAGGTCATATGCCTCACAACGAGCATGCTCCATAAGGAGCAAAATGAACGCTGTTGGAAACGTGCTTCGTGAAGAGGAGACGAAACAGAAGAATGACATTTATATATAACCTGGAAGATTTCTTATTTCTTCGCAGTCGTTTCACTTGGGAGGAAGACCGAGAATTGCAGCGGACGTCGCGCTATCGCGGATTATGTTTAATGGGCCGTGCAGAGATGAATCTGGAGAATGAGCAAAGTATGTTTCTTTGGCCGTCGCTCTTCCAGATGGACTGGGCTAGGCTGAGTTCACTCCGATAAGCGTTTCCCTTCCTCTCATGTTTTTTCCGTGTGTCATCATTGCTGTTCATGTTGTATTGTGTCAGTAGTTCTGCAAGGCGTCGTCTACCGTTTGTAGCTTCTCTTCATTTAGGTTTCTGTTACAGTACGCAAGGTCAGCACCATGTTAGCGAGGGTTCTTTATGGGACCCTTGTGTGTTTAGGCAGATACGCCTGACATCGGGGTGGTGCGGATGATTTGTGACTTGGCGAAAACGTCCGGCCAACGAGAGCGGAGAAAGGAGCTCTTCTGCAGCTGGGTCACGCTCGAGATGACGAAAATCAAATGTGTTCGGCAACGCTACTCACTTTTTTTTCTCACTTGGCCTTACTTGAGCACAAAGAGCAAGAAAGATGAAATGCAGAGAAACTATTGGAACATGCAAAGCGACTTCGGCAAAATTATTTTATTCTAGTGTTGCCTGATTTCTCAGTAATATCAATAGAATGTTTTAGGGCAAGTACTTGTAAATAGGAATTCATCACCTGGCTACTTCCTTTGTATGCACCAACACAGTGTGTAACCATGAACAGGCATTAGCCATTTCATGTTATGACCTGTCATTTATGTTCGTCATGCAGTCATATTGTTGCATACCAATTTTCCTATACATCCCACTAACGAAACGGCCAAGAGAGCACCAAGACCCTGACATGTAAATAATGTCGCTCATGACATGGATATCATGATTTTCATGTTATGACCTGTCATTTACGTTCGTGATGCAGTCACCTTGTGGCAGGCCAATTTTCGTATACATCCCATTAACGAAATGCGTGGCACGTAAATAATGTCGCTTATGACATGCATATCACGGTTTTCAAGTTGTGACCTGTCAGACATGTTCACCATGGAGTCATGTTGTGGCATACCAATTTTCGTATACATCCCATTCACGAAACGGCCAGGAGAGCACCAAGACCGTCGCATGTAAAACATGTCACTCATGACATGCATGTCATGATTTTCGTGTTATGACCTGTCATTTATGTTTGTCATGCAGTCATGTTGTGGCATGCCAACTTCGGTATACGTCGCATTAACGAAACGCATCGCATGTAAATCATGTCGCTCATGACATGCATGTCATGATTTTCATGTTATGACCTGGCATTTATGTTCGTCAGGCAGTCATGTTGCGCCATACCAATTTTCGGATACATCCCATTAGCGAAACGGCCAGGAGAGCACTAAGACTGTGGTATGTAAATCATGCCGCTCATTATATGCATACCATGATTTTCATGTTATGACCTGTCATTTATGTTCGTCATGTAGTCATGATTTGGCATACCAATTTTCGTAAACATCCGATTAGCGAAACGGCCAGGACAGCACAAAATCGTAGGCGGCTAGATAGATAGATAGATAGATAGATAGATAGATAGATAGATAGATAGATAGATAGATAGATAGATAGATAGATAGATACGCTAAAACTCGCCGAAGTTCGCTAAGAAATGCTTCGCATTTAAAAAGCGAAAGTCCCAGGCTGCGCAGAAGGGACTCGCGCTTACCCGTGACTCACTACCTAGAATCTTGCCCCCAGCCTATTGGCACTTGATAGTGCTAGTGATGATTACAGAGCCGCGTAAAAGTGATATTATGATAATGTGGTAGTGACATCACGATATTAGTAGGCGCATTCGTGAATGGAATGGTGTGGACCGACTTATAGTCTAACAGCGTACATTTGATGGTTTTCTGGAAATCTTGCAAAACAGGCATTCCACTCAATCATGAGCCTGATAGTACAGCATGTATTATAATTTTCTTTCTTACGATTACTTTCCTTCGTATTGCCTTGATTGCCAACATTTGTATTCACACTAACTGTTGCGTCTTATGTTTGTAAAACATGAATATTGCGCTTGCGCATGCAGTCTCCTCCTTCTTAATTTATACTTGTTTAGCAAATATATTCCGTATAATTATTACTGCTACCGGTAATGTGGATGTTTTTTTTTGCTTTGGTGTTATTATCGCACCGTTGTTGGAACTCTGCAAAGGGTGGACGTAATGCTGAAATTATAAGTTTTTTCCAGTTAAACGGTTGCCATCTTGGGCCGTAGTTAACAGCCGTTGTAGAGATGACTTCCTTAACGCCAATGTTTAAGTTAGTGGCAATCTGCGTATTTCATTTCGAAAATAACAGACATGCAGCAATTGCTCGAAAAAATACGAATGTTTCCGCCTGAAAGCGCGAAGAAACATAACGGAATGCATAGTTTTTGTGTAATCAAAGTGTCGCTTAGTTGAACATCGTACTGCAACTTTATCGGCAGCCTGTTGTCTAGAAAAGAAATGCCATAATAGCCATAATACATGCTCCATAAGGAGCAAAATGAACGCTGTTGGAAACGTGCTTCGTGGGGAGGAGACGAAACAGAAGAATGACATTTATATATAACCTGGAAGATTTCTTATTTCTTCGCAGTCGTTTCACTTGGAGGAAGACCGAGAATTGCAGTGAACGTCGCGCCATCGCGGATTATGTTTAATGGGCCGTGCAGAGATGAATCTGCAGAATGAGCAAAGTATGCTTCTTTGGCCCTTGCTCTTCCAGATGAACTGGGCTAGTCTGAGTTCATTCCGATAAGCGTTTCCCTTCCTCTCATGTTTTTCCCTGTGTCGTCATTGCTGTTCATGTTGTATTGTGTCAGTAGTTCTGCAAGGCGTCGTCTACCGTTTGTAGCTTCTTTCATTGAGGTTTCTGTTAGAGTACGCAAGGTCAGCACCATGTTGGCGAGGGTTCTTTATGGGACCCTTGTGTGTTTAGGCAGATACGCCTGACATCGGGGTGGTGCGGATGATTTGTGACTAGGCGAAAACGTCCTGCCAACGAGAGCGGAGGAACGAGCTCTTCTGCAGCCGAGTCACGCTCCAGATGATGAAAATCAAATGTGTTCGGCACGCTACTCACTTTTTTTTTCGCTGGGCCTTACTTGAGCACAAAGAGCAAGAAAGATGAAATGCTGAGTAACTAATGGAATATGCAAAGTGACTCCGGCAAAATTATTTTATTCTAGTGTTGCTTGATTTCTCAATAATATTCTCACCTAGCACTTCCACCAAATGTGACGGAGACGCATGAGTGACGAAATGATTATTTACAGTGTTGGCGGAGCCGACAAAAATGACTGAAAGCATCGCAAGCGTTTCAAGAACACTCGTCGTCGTTCTCACTTCGTAGGGCTCCACACTTGTCCTCACTGTAGTGCTTCGTAACAATATCAATAGGATGTTTTAGGGCAAGTACCTTTAAATGTGAATTCATCACATGGCTACTTCCCTTTGTATGCACCAACGCCGTCCGCACCCATGAAGAGGCATTAGCCATTTCATCGCTCATGTCATTTTATTAAATATATACCAGGGCCAATACGTGCAGTGGTCGCCTTAGCGCCTTCGTCACAAGGCTTTACTAGCAATTGTTTAGACCCGTTGAAAACCATTTAAAAATTCCTATTTGCCTATGCTCACAGAACTGCACCTCGAAAAATCACATTTCAAATTCTATTTAAAAAGCAAAAGCAACAACGCCTTTGTTGTCCACCACGGTGATCAATTCTTCACGGTGCTTGACTGCTGACCTGAGAGACGCCGTTTTGATTCCAGCTGAAACGATCTCATTTTCGATGCAGGCAAAATAGCAGAAGAGCATGTATGTACTTTTTTTTTTGTGAGTGAACGCTAAAGAACCCCTGCGGTTACACTTTCTGAAGCCGCCCGTATGGCAAGCCTGATAATCATATCGTGGCCCTTGAAGGCTAAACCTTGCAACATTTATTAGCCGCGCATTTGATTGAAAGCTGGACGCCGATCCTCGGCTTACATGTGGTTCCTTTTCTCAGTTCAGTATCTGATACACCGACCAAAAAAAAATAAATAAATAACCTTGCTGGACGCTTACGCTTCGCATTTAAGAATGACCGCCATAGCGTTATCGGGCCCCGTTCGCACCGCCTCCTCGTAACAGAATTATATTTTCTCGTACGTTCAAATTACAGCCCGAGCAAGTTTGTGCGTAGCTGTTACTTTAGTAGTAGTTCGCAATTTTTCTGAAAGACTTGGCTTTGAAAAAAATTAATTTTTTGCGGCGGGCTTGCGTAGTCGGTTGCTTCGAAAACATGGTGGTAGCTCGAGAAGATTATTTCCACCGTGAGCGCCGACGCAGACACGAACGGCGATTCCGTATTTTCTGCGCCAAGAGCTCCTTAAGGCTACCGCGTTAAAGTGTGGCTAAGTCATCTTTTCAAAGCGCTCAAAAAATGCGGGTTCGATCACGGCCGCGGCGGTCGCATTTTCGATGGGGGCGAAAATGCCAGAACCCCGTGTACTTGCCAGAAATACCAGAGCCACGTTCAAGAACCCCAGGTAATCAAAATTTCCGGAGTCCTCCTGCAGCTTTTCTCTCATTTCCATCTCTTTCAATTCCTTTCCCGTACCCCCACGGATGCTTAGCCGTGCTCCCTACATGGGCGGCAGAAATTAGTGTCCTTTCTTTGCTTCGAACAATGACCATCATCATCAGTTGCATAGTGGGTACTTCCCTACTTGGCGAGATGATAAGAGTTATGGCGCAGGGGGTACCTACCACCTCTACTTGCAGTAGTTTCCCCAAGCGTTTAAGATGGCCTCTAAGAAGGTCGTTCCTCCAGCTTACGCTGTCACTGTCCTGCGGTTCCGCGCAGGCCTGGCTATTTTTTCAACTTCGGATACTATTTTAACAAAATTAGCTGATCTTCCTTGTTGTAGACGCATTCTGCTTGTATTCTAGAGCTACGTAGAAAGTGTTTGAAGCCGTTCATCCCTCTTATACTGTGCCCCCTTGGGTCATAAAATTTGTACGCACTAAACAGAGAATTCTGAAGAAGTGGGCACAGACTGGGCTGGTGAAGAAGTAACAGAATAATGACGGTTTTGTCCAACAGCCAACTCGCAGATAAGCTGCTCTTGCCCTACCGCAGATGTGTCGACTGCCATCCAGTAGAAGCACCATAATCAAAATCTTTTTTGGGGATATAAAAGGTTAGTCAGAAAATTCTATTTCGTGTAGACAATCGGACTACCTTTCTTTTAATGTTTCCCGATAGCTCATCAACCTCCACACACTTTCAAAAGTACAGTCATCCAGATCTTAGTAGCAAAACCATGAAATTAGTAAGGAATGGGTAATCTTAGTAAGGCAATCACGCATCGTAATTCGCAGTTAATTACCGATACTAAGGCGCCTCCCAATGTCACTATACTGACAAAACGTAATATAGCGCAATTAAGACAGAGTATGGCAAAATGTGTTTTTTTTTCGCACACCTTAATAATCACACACAATCGGTCCCCTATAACTGAAATGAAAATGCTGCTTCTCAGAAGACGATCACATCGACTTGAGGAAAAAGCAATCCTCGGTGTGTTACGCGGAACGAATTGCGTAAGAACCAGTGGTGCCTTCCATGGCCTCGCTGCTTTGAGTTTAGAGCATCATCCAAAGCTACATCGAAATGTCATGAACTGCCTGCACTTCAAGGATAATTGAGTAATACAGGCAGCGAATTCTCGGCCGCCTAAATAACGACAATGTACTATGTGAACATTATGTTTTTTTTTATTCTTTCCCGAAGTATACACTATGCTTCTGCCATATGCAGATGACTCGTTCCGTATGCAAATCCTTCAGCTTAGACTGTCGCCTTTGTTTTAGTTGCGCTCCGACGAAATGGGAACGTTGGAGCGCGAGCTCCATGGAAATTTGATTATTCCAAGGAGCTTATTCTTGATCTGCTTATATACGTGCTGGAAATGGCATATTCCTTCTCGTAATGCTACGGTTTCAGGTGTTTTCACTTGAATTCTCCACCGACGCTTCTCTGCATTCTATAGTTTCACGAAACCTTCCTACATTTGCCTTTCATATTCTGGCAGTATTTTCGCCCTGCTTTTACCCTCGTCCAGTCAATTTTCCGTACGGACCCGCTTGCTTTGTCAATATTACTAGTACGCTTTTTAAGTTCATTGTCTTGTTGCAATTACCGACGCGGAAGCCCCGTATGCTTTCTCTTCCATCATATGCATTTGAGATGAGGGAGGTGGACGTATATTATCATTCTGCTCGCGATCCTTGTGTGGATTGACTGGATTGTTCGTTTTGTCTATAGTGCCAATTTTTCCCATGCCAATTTTTCGCAGGATGAACTGCCGTTCGGAGAGTGGCCTCATTTCCGGCGGAAGATTTTGCATGCGCTATATTCTGCGCATAATATTTTTTTAAAGGCTGGTGCTGCAATTCTCGATAACAGTTTGCTTGTGACGTCTGTAGACCTCTGGAACACATCAAACAAATATATCAAACAACCCTCCACATGATATAATCATATCTTCTCATAAAAAGCGGCTTTAAAATAAAACAAGCAAGGACGCTACTATGTCTGACAATTAAAGAGTACATGGCAGGTAAATATGTTGTGGCATTTACATTCCAATTCCAGTATTTCTCTGAAGCCTATATGCTTCCTTGACAGATCTTTATTAACTTGGACTCCACCTCTTGTGTCCGCATCGTGGGCGGGAAATCAAGCATTTCACTACTGTATGTCAAAAGTAGGTAGCACAGCTACAGCAATAAGCGCACCATGACCTCACCATATTGCCTCACCGAGCCGAATGAACCCAAGAACGATGTGTCGAGCATCATCCCTGCTTTCTATTTCACTCAGTCGCCCTGTATGCAGCCCATGATAAGTAAATGCAATCAAGCATGCGGGCGCCTGAGGAGCACTCGCCCACGAATTTTTATCTCTTCATGAGGGCCGGCAGACGGCGGCTGAGCCAGGCGGTATATAGCCAAATAGTTGCGAGAGCATTTCTGTCAAGTGACTTTACTTTTCCTGAAAACTAGATAGATAATTCATGCTATTCGTAATATTGTTACGAGCCACACAGAGCCTTAAGCGGGTCTTTTAATGCGTATGGATGGGCCGAAGCTTCAGTCCGTGGCGATGGCGCTCAGAACTTCGTTCTCCTCTTCCCTCCTTTGCGCTTCCTCTGCTTTTCGCTCCCGTATCGCTAATAACCTAACATTTCTCCTCTCCCAGACGAAGCCCTCTGGGCAAGTCAGTCTTGCTTCCGTTCGGTGAAAGGCTTCAGACGGGCAACATGCGTCACGTCAGTCTTTGAAGAGCGTCGACCACTTGAAGTGAGGCGTGCGATCTTATAGTTGACCTCGCTTAAACGCTCAAGAATTACGTATGGTCCTGCATAGTCCGCGAGCAGCTTCTGGCACAAACCACGTTTACGCATTGGAGTCCACAACCACACGAGATCACCGGGAGAATAGGTAAGATTTCTGTGTCGTCGGTCGTAGCGACTTTTGGAGTAGTCTTGGGAGGCCAGCGTCCGTAATCGTGCAATTCGGCGGGCCTCCTCCGCACGACACAATGTTTCCGCCACAGACGAATCTTCATGGATAACAAAAGAAAACATGGTATCGAGCGTATGACGAGGTGGGCGAGCGTAGAGAAGGTAAAAAGGGCTATAGCCTGTCGTCTCGTGTTTCGCCGAGTTGAAAGCGTACGTCATGAACGGCAGTACTTCATCCCAGTTTTTGTGGTCTGAAGCGACGTACATGGACAACATGTTAATCAATGTTCGGTTAGTGCGCTCAGTCAGGCCATTTGTTTGTGGATGATACGCGGTTGAGTGTCTGAACTTAGAGGCACACAAACGAAGTAATGCTTCGACGACATCGGCTGTGAACTGGCGACCACGGTCACTTATTATCACGCGAGGCGGCCCGTGTCGGAGTATGACGGAATGCAGGAGAAAGTCGGAGACCTGGGCTGCGGTGGCGGAAGTGAGCGCTGCCGTCTCGCAGTAACGTGTCAAGTAGTCAGCACACACTATTATCCACCGGTTTCCTCTAGGTGAACGCGGAAACGGTCCGACCAGATCAATGCCGACTTTTTCAAAAGGCGTACTAGGGGGCTCTACTGGTTGTAAGTGACCGGCTGGAGCTGAAGTGGGTCGCTTGTGACTCTGACACTGCACGCAACTGGCTACGTAGGTTTGAATCGTTTTTCTCATTTGAGGCCAATAAAATCGATCTCTGGTGCGGCTAAGTGTCCGCGCTGTGCCAAAGTGACCAGAAGTTGGATCATCGTGCGTAGTACGGAGAACAGATGCTTGGAGAGATTGCGGAACCACCAGCAGGAAGCGAGCGCCAGTCGTGGACAGGTTCCTCTTGTAGAGGAGACCATCTCGGATGCAAAATCGGTCGTCACTAAGATCGCCTTGCGAATCAGAGAAAAAGCTTTTCAAGCTTGGGTCTTTGCGCTGCTCGGCGGCGAACGTCAAAGCGTCGGGAAAGTCAGGCGACAGGACGGCGATAAGGTGGTCAAAGTTCTCAGCTTCAGAGTCTGTTGTACATAATGGCATCCTAGAAAGGCAATCCGCGTCAGCATGCCGACGGCCGCTCTTGTAAGAGATAGTAAAGACATACTCTTGCAGGCGCAGAGCCCATCGCGCCAGGCGACCGGATGGGTCACGAAGGTTAACCAGCCAGCACAGGGAATGGTGGTCGGTGACGATGGTGAAGGGTCGACCGTAAACATACGAGCGAAACCTCTGCACGGCAAAGACCACCGCTAAGCATTCCTGTTCAGTTACGGTATAATTTCGCTCTGGCTTGCTTAATGAACGGCTCGCGTAAGCGACGACGTGTTCTCGGTTATCTGAGCGCTGAACGAGAACGGCACCGATTCCAACTCCACTGGCGTCCGTGTGAATTTCTGTCGGAGACGAAGGATCAAAGTGGCGAAGTATTGGATGTGTGGTTAACAGGAACTTCAGTTGGCGGAATGCTGCAGCACACTCAGGGGTCCACTTGAACGGGGTGTCCTTGCGTAAGAGGCATGTCAGGGGGTGAGCTACATCCGCGAAACCGGGTATGAACCGCCGGAAGTAGGAGCATAGCCCGAGAAAGCTACGGAGCTGTTTCACTGACTTAGGCTGCTCGAACGCTTCAACGGCAGCCGTCTTCTGCGGGTCAGGTCTAATGCCGTCCTTATCAACGAGATGTCCCAGCACCAACGTTTGGCGTTCGCCAAAATGACATTTGTTTGAGTTTAGCACGAGACCAGCGTTCTTAATGCAGTTAAGTACAATGTCCAGACGAGTGTTATGCTCTTGAAATGTACGTCCAAAAATTACTACGTCATCCAGGTAGCACATACAAATCTGCCATTTTAAACCACGCAAAACAGTGTCCATGAATCTTTCAAAGGTCGCAGGCGCATTGCACAATCCAAACGGCATGACGTTGAACTCGTATAGTCCATCAGGCGTGACGAATGCCGTTTTTTCCTTGTCGTCTGCATGCATTGGGATTTGCCAATAACCGGATCTGAGATCAACGGAGGAAAAGTAGGAAGCGGAATGCAGACAATCGATGGCTTCATCGATACGCGGCAGCGGATAGACGTCTTTTTTGGTAACCGAATTCAAGCGGCGGTAGTCAACGCAGAATCTCCACGTGCCATCTTTCTTCTTGACGAGAATAACGGGAGCGGCCCAGGGACTTGCTGAATCTTGAATTATGCCCTTTGCTAGCATCTCTTGCACCTGATCGTTGATGACCTTGCGTTCTGCTGGTGCCACTCTGTAAGGTTTCTGCCTGATGGGTTGCGCCGACGCGGTGTTGATGCGGTGACGTATTCGAGACGCAGGGATTGAAGGTGGTTTGTTGCTCGTTGAAAAATCGAATACTTTCGAGTGCTTGGCCAGAACTTGCAAGAGCGCGCAGCGTTCGCTTTGGCTGAGGGAGTTGTTAATCATCTTTAGAAGTTGCGAATCTCCGGGGTCCTGGGAAGTTACGTGTAGCTCCTCGTTTGTAGCTTCAACCAATGCGACCAGCGTCATAGGGGAGTGAGGTTTATACAAAGCAAGTTTCATGCCACTGGGTAACACTGCAGGCTCCACTGAACTGTTAATAGCCCACACACTTGAGCTCCCGTCGACTACAGACACCA
Organism: Hyalomma asiaticum; assembly: GCA_013339685.2. Lineage (NCBI taxonomy): Eukaryota > Metazoa > Arthropoda > Arachnida > Ixodida > Ixodidae > Hyalomma > Hyalomma asiaticum. The sequence goes on along the minus strand of CM023483.1, from coordinate 34,941,134 downwards.
TGCAATGGGGTACCAAAATGTTCTTTTTGATACAAGCCGAATGAATTGGTTCAAGGGTGGCTTCGTACATGGCGGGGTCGTTACTTGAGCAACTCACTGGAATGCACACGGCAGAAAATGGGGGCACGACTGTGTCCTCGGAGACGAAGAAGTTACATTCACCACATGACGGATTCTCTAAGAGCGGAGACGGGAAAGTACCGTGTACGGAAAGATGCCCACTTCTACAGTCAACGGTCGCTCCACACTCCCGCAAAAAATCCATGCCCAATATTACGTCATGTGTGGATCGGGCAATAACCGCAAACTCTGTTGGAAACACTTTGCCACACAAAGACACATCCACAGTGCACACGCCCAGGGGACACACGGCGTCACCACTTACACCACGGAATATTGCGCCACGGCTCAGACAAAACATCACTTTATGTCCTAAACAGTTCTTAAAGCTAACACTCATCACAGATATTGTCGCACCTGTATCCACAAGTGCCAGGGTAGGTACACCATCAACAAGTACACGAACTTTGTTCTTCAGCATTAACACTGATGAGGGCATGTCTTCCGATAGTTCCTGGTATCCTGCGACCTCACCCCCATCGGCCGCACCAACTAGTTTTCCGGCGGCGGTGACTGCGTGCGCCGCCGAGGCGATGGAGATCGTGGAGCACGCGGAGCTGGTGGCGGCGTCAAGCTCCGATCAGATGCCGGGGAGGGATATCGGGAGCTTGTGAACATGCGTGGCGACCGTTGCGCTGAGAACTGGCGATCAAAAGGCTGCGAAGTGGAATAAGTGACGGGTGGTTCTCTCTTGTGTGACCATCGGTTGCAAAATCGTGAAATGTGCCCCGGGACTCCGCAAGTGTAGCAGACAGAGAGAGATCGAGACACACGAGCCTGCTCTGGGTAACCGGTCCTCTCCGAAGGCACGGGGTGGTAGTACCTCCCTTCGCGGGTATCATAGGCAGCAGATGTTCTCTGAGGATAACGAGGCGAGCGAAATCCTCTTCCGTTGTTCGACGGTGTACGGTGCGAGAACCCAGATGGCAGTGGTTCTAGGTGTTCATCAGCGTCTGCTGCGTTAACCGGTGGTTGCCATGAGGTCGGAGTGACGGGAACTCGCACGCGTTCAGCTTCCCTTGCATAGTCGTCTTCAATGCCGTCGGCAGAATGACACATTTTCCGATATCGCAGCAGTTCCTCCCTCACAATTTGCCGTATTGTCGAGGAAAGGTCACCGGGAGACATTGTGTCAACGCTAGCCACTGTGGGAACGTTGGACAAGCGGCCGAATTTCGGTGCAATGCGCCGCATCTTCAGCGTTTCAAACGTGCGACAGTGCTGCACCACGTCGGACACGGTGTTCAAGTTCTCTTTTCCGATCAGAAAATTATAGACGTCTTCAGCTATCCCCTTAAGGAGGTGTCCAACCTCGTCCTCTTCAGTCATTATGGTGTTTACCAACTTGCACAACTTCAAGATCTCCTCAATGTACATCGTGCAAGTCTCAGCTGGAAGTTGTGCTCTCTGGGCCAGCGTCTGCTCTGCTTGTTTTCTCTTCGCGTTAGTATCGCCAAAGCACTTCTGAATTTCCTCGACAAAGCGATCCCAAGTGGTAAACATGTCCTCGTGGTTTTCATACCACAGGAGCGCGGTGTTAGTTAGCGAAAACACAACGTTGCTGAGTTTCGCTGCCGAATCCCAACAGTTGCTCGCGCTCACCCTTCCGTACTTCTTCAGCCATTCGTCGACATCTTCCCCTGAGCTGCCGCCGAAGTTCGGAGGCACTCGGTAGTACGGGAATGGCCCAGTAGGGGTAGGCCTCGGAGCATCAGAGACGGTCTGGTCTCGGGACATCTCGATCGGCGAAGGCGGGAGTCCAGCAAGGCGGCGGCTGCGGCGAAATCTACACAGTAGGGCTTCCGTCGTTGGGTTCGTCGTACCCGGCACTTCCACCAAATCTGTTACGAGCCACACAGAGCCTTAAGCGGGTCTTTTAATGCGTATGGATGGGCCGAAGCTTCAGTCCGTGGCGATGGCGCTCAGAACTTCGTTCTCCTCTTCCCTCCTTTGCGCTTCCTCTGCTTTTCGCTCCCGTATCGCTAATAACCTAACAATATAATGGAGATGCATTTGATTTGCTTGAGTGTAAACAGCAAAAGGCGAAGATAAAAAAAAGCTGTGCAGCAAAGTGAACGGTGCCACGGCATGATCGTTGGACAGAGAATCCGAATGTGGGCGTTCTTACTTCGTTTTCTCCTGACAGCTTGGCAGCTGGGTTCCATTAAACTAATTGGTTATCGCCTCGCTTTTGAGATAACTCTCATGCTTGCGTTATTCATAAAGTGATACGGAAATTATGAGTGAGTGTTCAGTAGCATGTTTTCGTGAGCGACTATTATTGACAAGTATGTAGATAAGCCAATCAATAATCACAAGTATGTGGGCAAGCAATTTAATAAAGGACGATATTTTCATGAGCCGAAAAAAAACGGCTTACTTCAGTCGTAATGCGTGTTCCCCGAAAACGTTGAAAGAGCCGCGGTGTATTGCAACGAATTCTGCATGCTTACATTAGCCATGTTAAAGCGAATATATAGGCAAGGCCTTTGAAACATTGGAAGGCATGTACACGCAAACAAAAAAAACATAGCTAAATATGTCCAAGACCAAATAATAATACTTATTTGAATAAGATATGTAGGACTGTCCCAAAAAAAGCCGGAAATATCGAGTGAGCAAAGGTGACAAAAACGCACACATGTGAGTGGGGCCCGGACTATGGACATTATTTCAGTGCCTTATATCATTCATTATGCGGTTAACTATACGAGGCAGTCAATAAAGTTCAGCATGGTAATTATCTCTGAAAGAATTATTCAATATTCAATTGTATTTGGCGTCATAATTAGAGAATAGACACTACAATTAATATAATATCGACGCAGGTCAAACCAAGAGGCGTGTAAACAGTCTTTGCAGCGACTCTTGCACCTCATGCAAAGAAGCAAATTCGAAGATTAAAAGCATCAAATTAATTGAATGCATCTAGCGGATAGATTTGAACAAGACATGCTGCAGCACAGATGAGAATTAATAGATTGCTCTACTACCAAATCCTGACAGGGGACATCTAGAACGTGCCTTCTTTCACCAGTGTCTCTGTTAGACAGGATACCCTTTGTGCGTTTATGCTCTTGCATCTCAGGAATTTGAAAAGTCGAGGTTATCACTTCGCATTTCTTTTCGCTCCACACTGAATCATCTACCTTTCTTACAGTCGTCGGAAACGCGAGCCAATAATTTCAATCTACAAGCTGGTTCGTGGATACGGGCCGGCAACCTTCATGAATGCAGTAACAAGTGATCCTGATGATTACGCAATAATACAAGCAGTTCAATAGAAAAAAGGAGGCGTTCCAATAAAATTAAAAAGTACAGTAGGCAAATAGATTGACCACAAGTATTTATTGTGGTTCTTTAGAAGACGCCACAAACCTGTTTTATTTCCTAAGCTCACTTCGTCTGCATGCTTGGTTGCTTCACAGGCAAAGCACGCTTACCAGGAGAAAAATTAGTTGTGTGACGTCAGTGCCTTCGCGTACAGTGTATTCCAACAGCGAGTACACCGGTAATAAGTACTACGGTACGTTGTGAATTAGAGTATAAATAACCTAAATGAATTATAATTGTCATATTATATGTTGAAAAGAATCCTCAGTATTGACCAGCTCAGAATAGTTTTGGGTATACCGGAAATTATTGCTTAAAACGAGGCAATATTAATTAAAATATTGTGGAGGCTTTCGTCACAACGTCAATGCGCTAGTGTTTAAACTGTAAAAATCGCGAAACAATAAATGGTCATGAATATGAATGAGAAAACACTACGACGGTGGAGAAGCTGTACTTTACAGACGGAAGTATTTAATGGCAAATAGTACTAGCAATGAAGAATTGAACATCTGAAATATTTGTTCCAAGAAAACACTTTTAAGGGGCATACATAGGTGATGCAGCTGTTCAGGTCTCTAACTTTCTCGCTTTTGTAGCAAGCTTACAACAATTTTGGACTGTTACAACTTGGCTTCTAGCAACACAGTTTTAGTTTAGATACAAAAGCAATAAATGGCCTCAATTTTTAAAAGAATCGATGCATCGAGACCGCTGGGGATACCTTTATCACCACGTAAAGAGGGTGCGGGTGTCTGGGCAGGAATGGCTTATATGTCACAGTGTGCGCGTGTTCATCTCAAACAGGTTACCACGTGTACTATTCATCGTATGCTTTTAGGAAGTTATGTATAAATATACTACAAATAGACGTGAAAATAAACGCTTATCGGTTGAGCTTACAATGGTGGGATTCTAGCCAAGCTCACGGTTAGTAGACAAGAAGTGATAGTTTGCTAAAGCGTTAAAGCATGCATAGTATTCCTGAGCTTTTTTTTTCTTGCTGTTGATTACTTTGATTTAAGTTTCCGGTGTCACTAATGTAGGACACATGACAATTCTTGCGCGAGGTTAATCGGATACGCCTCGTAAAGTTGATTTATAGAAGTGGCCTCTGTGCCTGGTCTCAAGACCTAGAAACATACACCCAGACAAGCACCAACGTATTGTGTTCTACAACACATTGGCAACAGCTACAAGGCTCACCGCCATATCTTCACCGACGTCTTTGTTACGCCCACATCATCTGCCACTGGCGTGTTAATTCTGTCTGGGAATGTCACCATCTCAGCCATTCTCAGTCACTTCATCTATGGCCTTTGAACTATATCATCGACCGGACAGCTCAACCTTGCGTCATATTCACCGACTCGAGAGCTGCTCTGCCGTCCTTCAAGTCACCACGCACGCAGGAACAACTCGTAGAGGACATCAAACGCCTATAGAACAAAGCCTGAGAACTGCATTGCAGCGTTGTTCTACAATGGTTACCAACTCATTGCGGTATACAAGGCATTGTCCAGGCTGATAACGCTGCTATACATGGACATGAAGCCCCGAGTGAAAAGGTCGAGATACCTTTCTCGAGAAAAGATACGGCTACACTCATAGCAGCCCACGCTTGGCGTTTCCAGCCATCCCACTGCACAGATACAGGACATCGGTGCGGACCCTTGTACAGAACTGACCCATTGTGACAAATCGTCAAGCCGCGATACCTCAATAGACAAGACCAAACGTGCCTACACCAACTATTTCAAGAACAAGCTCCAGCTATGCGACTCGCCATTATGCCTCCAATGCAACGCCCCTGAAAACCTTCAGCGTTTTGTGTTTTGTGTGAGTGCAGGCGCTACGCAGCTGAGAGAGAATCTCTAAAGGCATGAGTACACTTTCCACGGAACTCCAGCTTAGAAATGCGGCATTTCTTTGGCCCATGGCTCACGCGCCACGAAAGCGCTAATGACACTATTGCGGTCGACGACCCTCAGCGAAACTTTGTAAATAATGTATGTGTTTGTGTGGCTGTACTATCGTGAGCAATATGAAAGTGAACACGGCAACGCGTGGCAAACAGCCTCGGTATCGACGCGGAGTGATACGCGGATGGCGCTGTGAAAAAAATTACAGCATATCCACGGAGTGAATGATGATGAGTGGGCGAAGCTCGGAATGTTCATCGTAGATCGTGCCGAGTTCCGGATTAATTTAGTTAACGCGCACGCTACGAATCCTTATGGTTCAACTATGCACAAGTGAAATCTCTCACCGGCACTTCATTGCAAGTCAACATCCAGTGCCTATATATATATATATATATATATATATATATATATATATATATATATATATATATATATATATATATATATATATATGTGGGTGGCCGGTGAATGGTTCTCCAACGCGAGCAGTCGGTATTTCTCAATCAAGAAACTCGCTAGGAGACACTGCCTGCGCCAACGTTGTCTCTCGCGGGTGAGGGCGCGTTCTCCTTCTTTGCGAGCTGGTAGAGCGTTCATCGAAGAAAGAGCGTTTCCATAGTCAACCGAGGGCGAGCGCGTGCCTCCCGGGAGATACTGCCGGTTACGCCTGACGCCTGACGCAGGACAATGTTAGACTAAGAAGAACTTCGCCCCTAGAACCAAGTGGAAAGGAGGCCGCTCTTCCGCTAACTGTTGGCACACCCACCCCGCTGACGCTCCTACAAAGCAGCAACTTACGCCATTTCACCGATAACACGGTATCGTCCAATATTCGATAAGACGCGGTAATTGCCTCAGCAACATGCAGCGATTCGTTTCGTTGTCTTTCATTCTTTTTTTTTCTTCACACAGGCGCATGGTAGAATGCCAAGTCTAGCACTTTGTGCGCACAAACACAAGGCAGTAGTGCCAACAGTTGTTACAACAGCCTTCCCCTCCCCACCATGTTGCCGACGTCTGCCGCCACGTATCACCGATAGCTGGGTTTCGGGCTGCTTGCCATGCGTTCTTGGTTCCCTTTCATATTGCTCACGATAGTAAGTGCAGTCTTATATGTTATGTTTATCATTGTATATATCATTACCATCGCCACGACCTGGAGTAGCATGGCAAGATCATAGCCAGGCCAAACATCTTCAGTACCTGATTAAAAGTTTGCTCTCTCTGAAAGGTTGCGAATGCTCAGTTTTCAAGAAACAATGCAACCAAGTCAGATGACGATTTCAGTTCCTGGACAGACTCCTAGAAGGGTGTACGCTCATTCTCTTTTTTCTTTTCGGTAGGTACAGACAAGGACCCGAACTCAATTCTTGCTAGCCTCTCTTAAAGGCCAAACTTAGGCATTTTGCGAGATCAATAGATCTCAATAAAGTTCGCTTGGTACGTTTCTTGGCACACTACTTGTTCTTATGTGGGGTTGCCAAACGTCCAAAAACGTTCCCAACGTCCCAAAACCAGCTCTGATTATGAGAGACGACGTAGTGGAAGGCACCGGGTATTTCATCGTCAACTTCAACGTCATCATCAGTAAAGCGGCATAAGTGCACTGGTACAATACCATGGCGTTCGATATGTGCGCTCGCCGCCAACCTTCGCGTGATTACTGCCACGGGGAGGACGCATGCGCTGTCGCACCACGGAGAACTCAGGTTGACAAATTTAACGTCACGGCTGGGTTGAATTTCGGTTTAAGTTTCACGCTTTTTTGCTTATTCAAAATTATTTTCGCATTTGCCCAGTATATATGCTATCAGGAGTGTGAGAGGAGCGCCTCAAGAACATATATTCGTCATTAACTTAACATCCTAAAAATATCGCCGCAGGTGGCCTTTAAGCGCTGTCATTCCTGTTTTAAAGGTGTCGCAGGGAGGATAAATTGTTTCCGAGTGTTTTCGAAATTCACCGTATTCACTTCGATTTGGGAGCCCAGTTTCTGTGATGAAATGCCCTAGGCAACGACTTGACAGCATTTGCGACCCGCACCCCAGGAAAAAAACCTAGTCTTTGGGGAACACACGAACACATAGGAACAATAATCTGTCTCGCGTGCTGTCGTTTAGCTAATGTCGGCCGCCCGGTACTTACCGGTAGCGAACGGCGTGCGGCTAGTGACATAGCGCATTCTTCATATTGAAAACTCTAATAGGAGTTTGCCCCGTCACGGTGGTCTAGTGTTTATGGCACTCGGATGCTGATCTGAAGGTCGCGGGATCGAATCCCGGCCGCGGCGGCTGCATTTCGACGGAGGCGAAATGTTGAGGCCCGTGTGCGGTGCGATGTCAGTGCGCATTAAAGAACCCCAGGTGGTCGAAATTTCCGGAGACCTTCACTACGGCGTCTCTCATAATCATAGCTGATTTTGGAACGTTAAACCCCACAAATCAATCGATCAATCGGCCAGAAGTTTTCAAGCAAGGAAATACGAGCAAGGTAGAATATGGTTTGCTTTGTGGGAAGAAACAATACGTAAACTGGACTTCTTCTTAACGTGTAGTGGTACTAATTAACACGTGCAATGTTTTGTTCTAAATTAATTTTGGTGCGAAGAATCCTATGCTCTCGGGCTGTTGGCGTCTCCTATCGGCGTGTCCTGTCGTCGTCGTTACGGTGAAGCAAAATCTGGTGAAAAAAAATCAACACACAGTAGACAACGAGAAGTACCACCCGCTAGGATTCGGATCCACATCTACCCGAGATGGGATGACAGGAGCTGCAACTTCTACCGGTGCACACTCGCCACATTGTAAACATGCGGAACAAACGGGACTTAAATCTTCACTACACCGTTTTACAATTTGTGGCTAAGTGATATCCTGTTAAAGCAAAGGTGTTAAGCAAGCAAAATTACTTTTAGCCTCGCCTGCCTTCCATTGCACTCTTGTTCCGTAGTGGTGGTACCGCCATCTAGGAATGACAGAGCGAAGCAATTTGTCTTAGTAATGCGCGCTTCGCGGTGGTCTGATCCGGGTGGCAATGGAGGCAGGCAGTGTGTGTGTAGGATTGTCCTAAGCGATTTTTACAAATTTCTGTTAATGAGCCCATGCTGTCGGCGTCTGACGTGGTCGTTGCCGTCGTGGCCACGGGAAGGCAAGACCATTAGCAGTGGCTGACGTTTTCTTGTGGGAAACACCGGCGCATAACTGCGTGCTTCCCACCTTCCCAGGTTTCACGTTAGTGGAGCCGTCATGAGTTTTTACTTCCTTGACTGTCTAGTTTCCGCGCCTGCGGCTACCATACTGTCATCAAACTCCTTTTAGCATGCGTTTTTTACTTGACTGGAGCAATCGCATTATGGCATTTCCTATATATAAGTTTAGTTAGTACATTCTACGTGTCCTCGCGAGCACATTGTTTTGAGTTTGTTCAGCACTTAGTGCCACGCCGTAACATAAAAAAATTGAACTAATTCGTAAAACAGCGCAAACATCGCGACCGTTTGTCTCTTTAAAGAGTGGCTGGCTGGTTACAGTCGCGATCTGATCAAGTTAGTCACCAGCTTTGTCGGAAACGATGCCGAAGTTGCCGTCCGATCGATTTGCTTATCGATGCACTGAGCAACCGTACTGTCAAGAAATCGTCCGAAGAATGATCGATTGAGCGATTCATACATTCGTTCATCAAGAAAGATCGCGTGAGTCCATGCGTTCTGCAAACGGCTTGATGACGACTACTGCCAGGAAATGGTGACGGTCCCGTTTTCACGCATCGGAGAGCGAGAGACCAGTGGTGCACGACTAACGGCATGACATTCGTAGCGACCGCGAAGGCCGCCACTTCCGATGCATTTTCTGCTTGAGCTTCCAGTATCGGCAAAAAGAGTTGGTCGGCTGCAGTAGCCAAAAGCACACGGGTACGCAAGAGTGCACAAGCACGGCGTGCTAGGCAGTACAGCGGCAAACGGTGCCGTCCTTTTTACCTATTCAGAGCCTACAGCATGCACTGCCGTCTCTAAGCCCTGCGAATTGCGCCACAGCACCAGTCAAGTTGCAGTGCTGCTCGCGCGTAGGTTAGTGCAGGGATGCACAGAATGGGACACGATGTTGTGCCAGGCTAATTAACGAGCAGAAGCTTAAGCCATTAATCAAGTCGGAACAACATATGTCCGCCTCGTCGCTTTGCCATGCAGCTGGCTAATTCAAAGGAACTTCTGTGCGGCGACGTCTCCCACACAATGAGGCTATGCGGATGAATTATTCAAGCATCATTCATCACTTTGTGGCAATTCTCAATTTTGGCGGCCTTAAAGGATCTGCAACTTGTTCATTATTTTTCAACTAGATATGTTCCAATTTCTTGAATTGATTCTGTCATGAGTGTTCCGTATCTCTTGATGAGTAGAAATGACACATTGGCACTGAGCATATCTATTGTTGGAAGCACAACTGCAAGGGGAAATATTATGACGGTGTGGACATCGTCGCTCGACATTTTTCGCTGCTCTTGGCATGTCGGTAAGAGTGTCATGGGATTGCCCTTCCGTGCAGCACATTTGCGACTTTGTCGTACACCTACCGTACGCAGTGAAAAGCTGCGTTACCTATACCTTGTAGATATCGGGGTTTAACTAATGAGCTGCAAATGTTTTGTTGTGGAACTGAATACAATTTGTCCGCAAATACAAAATATTGTTGGTGACTTGTTTTTGAGGACACTATCCTGGACGCACCTAACCAAGGTGAAAGTACAGCCGGAGAAGTTTTTCGTGTGTCTCTGGTACCAGAATACTTTTATTTAGTTATACTTGTGCACACAAATGCACGTTTGTTTTTGTTTTTGTTTTTCGTAGGTGTGTACAGTATCTTTCTCTCGGCTTCTCTTCCAATTGTGTGATCGGGTTATCTTACGCGAAGAGAACACGAAGCCACGCGGTGAAATGAACACTGGAAACAATTTATTCTTTGGCGAAGGAAGCTCTGCCAGAAAGGATAATAGTAGCAACAGCACGAAGTGGCAGGCACCCAGCTGCTGTGTCTGAGCGAGAAACTGCAACAGAAAGCGCTATCTGTTTTTGTTTATTATACAGCGCCTGTTCCAAGGGACACTGCATCACTAAACAGCTGTTGCAGTGTTTTGTTTCCCTAAGTTGGCGCACGTAATACCAATCGCCTAAGCATGCTGACAAGTGACACCGATTCGTTTCTTTCGGCAGAACGCCTCAACAGAGAAGGCTAAGTTCCACAAGTATGCAGTCTTTGAAGCAGCGCCATAGATAGAATAAAGCAATTAAAAGCGAGCAAGAATTATTAAAACAGGAACGAAAGAGTCATTGCTATTTTGCAGAAAGATCAATGATTTGAGCAGGTGGATGTTAATATTATGCACATATTCACGGGGAAAATTAACGATGAACATATGTAAAACGACAAACGTGTAAATTTCGGTAAAGGAGGACCGTAGACGCATACTGGGGAGAGCTATCCTTGATTTTGCTGATATAACTAAAATTTCTTGAGGCTCGTTTTTTTTCGTCCTATATAGATGCACATCTTCGGTAGAGTACAGCTAACTGAAGTTGTGTTCGCATTTGTGCTTTTAATGACACATGACCACAAAACGTGTTTACACAAATGTGTGCTTGGTAGTATGCCTCCTCTTCATTCATCTTTAGCAATACGACTGGAACTGCTGATATGGCATCTCACCTAGCGGTCTACAGAGAGAACGAATAATGAACGAGCGGCTATGTTTCAGAGAGTTATTGAGAGGTAATTACCCATGGCCTCCATCTGAACCAGCACAACGAAAGCAGGATAGCGTGGGCTATGATAAGTCACTTCAGAGTTTATGTTCTCGCCTTTGGCAGGCTGTGAGGCACGGCTGTAGAGAAACGTTTCTTAGCCATACGTCTCGTAAAATCAATATTTTCCCAGCCTCCTTTCCTTTTCCAAAGTGAGCCGACATGTTTTGTTTTTGTGTATTCACTGAATGTTAGGCTGCTCAAGGGCTTCACCACTACTTCGCACTTCCTCTGGTGACATACACAACCTCGCCGTCTACGCCCTCCCCTCTGTTGTTGTTCTAAGTTATCTGTTGCTATCAATATTGTAGTGCGTCGTAAAGTTGTCGCACTCCGTTTGAATAGTGGCATGGAGTATTTATGCTATTCCTTACATCAGTGATAAGCTATCTTCACATCATCAATTTCAATCTAATCGTTTCCTCATCTGTCAAACTTGTAGGCTTCCGTGTACATAGAAAAAAACACTGATTTCTGTTGTTTATGCGTCGTATTTCCTTTTTTCAGTTTTTTTCCAATTGCATTTGAATTTTGCTCTGCAGTGATAATGTGTTTTTATTTGGTTATCGTTAATATGATTCATAATCAGAGCTGGTTTTGGGACGTTAAACCCCGCATAACAACGTTAATGCGATAACGCACTTTGATAATGAGGCAATGTTTCGGTAATGTGATGCTGTGCTTTCATTTGTTCATATTGAATCTTTTCTTTATTTATTTTTTGCTGTTGCTCACGTGCCAATGATTACGTGGGGCTGCGGACTAGTCAAGCAGCCTGTTGGTGGCTTTTTCCCCGTTGTCCTCCATCTGTAAAACATGGTGGAAATAAACATTTGATTTGATTTGATTCCACAGGCACGGTAATGTGGGCAACGTTTCCAGGTGCGTGCTGTTAGTACAAGATATAGACCTATTCCATGTTGGTAAACAGTGGTAGGCACCGGCGATATAACCGGGGCTTGTGTCGACGTCGCGGCGCGGAGGCCCCGACCCCCGCTTGCCGCGGCCCTGCACGGTCGCGCAACCACCGCTGGCGAAGCGTGTGCGAAAGCTGCCTCCGAGCACGGGGCGTCGGAGCGCCGACGGCGTGTTTACAACAGTTTGCGAGGGGCAGCCGCGTGAGATGAAGTTGCGTTAGCTCTGTAGGAAACATTCAATGAATGCAGAAAAAAAAATACACCGACGCCGAGCTATGACAAGATGTAAGAAACTGATTAAAACGACAAGCACCTTACCACATGATGCAAATGATCGCGAGCTATCATGCTTGCATCGCTTCATGCGTATGCTCTAATTCGGTAACTAGCGCAAGGATGAACCACTTGCAACAGCGAGACTTGTTTAAATGCGACTTGAAGATGCCTCAGATAAAATACTGTTTCGGATCTAAAGCCTCTAATCCCTACACGAAATCCTTGCGCAAAAACAAATGTAACGGAATAGGTACTCAAGCATGCGATATTGGTGACGCTATAACCTATGTAAATACGGCTGTGATAACGCACACACACACACAAAAAAAAGCAATAACGCGCCAAGGACAAGGCTCTCAAACAACCGCCAGCAAGGCGCATAACCGCGGCTTGCGGCTCTGCCCATACGCTCATGTTCCAATCGTGAAGGCGTGTCCTGTAACGACGCGGCAAATTTCAAGCGTGTAGTTCCTTCGAGCAGTCTGACAATAGAAAAAAAATTTAAAGCGCATCATAACCACTAGAGCATTGCCAAAGACACTTCTCGTGTGTATGCTATCGTAGCCGTAAGCAATTTGCAAAAGCGTAGCTGTAATCGGCCTTTCGCTCACGGCTACGTGAATTAAGCTTTTATATATTTGCTTCATTTGAGTGAATGAAATTCGTATGACGTATGTATAGCATCCCCACTTCAGTAATACACGGCGACCGCGATTACTTCTACACATCGAGCTAAGTTAACGTCGTGCGCGCTTTGCAGTGAGCGTCATCGCTCTGTGTCCGCACTTTGTTTATGCCAAGAAACTTGGTGTCGAGCATTACACTTAACAAACTTGTGACAATGCTATTTCTCTCAAATGAAACAAGCTGCACTAACGTTAAATAATTACACATATGCTTAGTCGTGACGAAAATGTTTGGCGCATAACCGATGCGCCAAACAGCGGGCATTACAGGTTCGTCCCTTTCCTTAAACAAACATAAGCAGGAAACCGATAAAAACCTATCGCACATATCTTGTGCGTTGCTGAGCAACCAACCCACGGCGCAGGTCATCGGTGAACACTTTTTTCTTCATTTCACGGCGGTGAGAAGCGCCCGCACCAGCGAAAACGCAGCTGCTGCTACGGTAGGCGCGCCGGCGGATGCCTACCATGCGAAACCAAAACTCCCGACGACAGCGCCACCGCATCTTCGTGACGTAGGCCCGGTGCAATAGGTCTATATGCCAATGAAGGCTCTCATTTTCACCTCAAAGATAAACTTGCCCATTTTTTTCTTAACCAGACGCTAGAATTTTCGTATGGCTCGCTGGCTTACTGAGTGGTGTCAGCGAGGGTAAACTTGTGTTTCGGGTAAATGATACTGATGGGCCATAAGTCGGTTAAGTAGTTTCGCGTGCTCTGTAGCCTTCTTTAAAGTACCTAAGCTTAAATACCCAAGCTGAGGTCGCCGGTTACTTTCTTTATGTCGGCAATCTTTCTTCTCTAACGGTTCAGCCAGCAAGCAATGGCGCTGCTGGCTTCAGACATGCGGCAGCTAGGAGAGAGATATAACAAAACAATTTCGAGAAGACCCCCAGCCGCGTTAGAGTTGGCGATGATTACTGGTCGTTGATTTAGAACGTGTGTAAATAATGTTTGTGCGCTAGGATATGTAAAGCAAACATAAACGCCAAAACAAAATCAATGTTGTACGATAACATGGTCGCTATCTTCAACTGCAGTACAGTGTTTCCGAGGAGCCAGTTTACGTTTGTGACCGATAGCGAGATCAACCTTCTAGATACACTTGTGCCGCATTTCGCTTCGACTAGTCTCCTGCTCACGCTATTTTTGCGTAGTTGGCGTGACGCCTAAGCGGTGGGCGCCCCGACTTGCCCACAGCCAGATTACTTTGGTACGCGTTCCTCGCTTGATCACACGCCCTTGTTTCGAAAAAAGAAGTCTAAGCTGGGAGCCCGTTCTCTCAGAGAAACCCTTGCACCATCCTTTACTTTTATTTTGCATGTGCCTTTACCGACGTGGGGTCTTTCTTCGGATGGAGAAGGCCGTGAAAGATTCAGTTGCAAAGGAAACCGTAAAGTGCCCCATACGCTGGACTTCGAAAATCCCCAAAGCCTGACCGCAATAACGTAGCATGCAGGCAAACAGCCTTCGTGTGCGTTTTGCTGTGTTTCTTCTTTGGCGTACCACTACATTAGGAATCCAACGAGAGCTTACTTCCTGCCTACAAATTGATATTTTGGCGCAATTTATCGCACGATACGGTGCCGTGACTCCGCAACGAAGCTGCTGAGATTGGAGGAGAGTGATTGTGGTCAGCAGAATATATATGTGTGTGCGTGTGTGTGCGTGTGTGTGCGTGTGTGCGCGTGTGCGTGCGAATGGGAATTGAACAGAGAGCTGGGTACTTTGTGTTAGCGACGTCCTTAATATGTACAAATAAACAGCAAAACTCGGTTGAATATGCCTCGACAATATGTTTACCAGATCGGTGCCATCTGCGATGGAAAAGGGTGGAAATTCAAAAGGAAGCCAAGTAACAAGTATGTCACCAATCCTGAACTGTTAAACACGGGACGCAATCGCCGGAAAGGTCCCAAGAACCGGCGTATCAGTTCCCCGGAAACGGTCCCACGAAGCTTTGGACGATTAGGATTTAGGCCCCTTCGGCGCACTAGCAAAACGCCAGCAGTGGTTCATAGACCGAGTCAGAGCCAAGGGTGATCAAACAAGACAAATATACTCTCATCAAACAGTCAGTTACACAAAAACGTGAAGAAACACGGCTCTTCAAAGTACAAACGCAGATGGGCTGCAATATTACACAAAACCAACAACAAACGTACAAGCTCATGCGCTACAGTAAAGAATAAAACACAAAAGAGTCCTATTTAACAAAGTCCCTCGAAGTTCCTTCGGAACATGAAGCTTGCAGGCCGGGTTCGTTCGTTGCCTCGCGGAGCAGCGTCGTTTACTTCTTCCTTATTCTCGCTGAGTCATATACGACTGACTACTGCTGACGGCCCGTGGTCTACTGTCTATACTGCCTTGGGCAGATTTTGTCGAAGGTTCGGCGCGGGCCACATGATCTAAGCATGCGCAAAGCCGAGCGAACATTCATAACGTAACCGGAACCTTCGCCGCATGGGCTGCGCCTGTTTCTCCCTCACATGTCGCGACGAGCGTGGGCGCGCACTATCCGCCTCCTCTCCCTCCCTCCGTCTGACTTGCGCGCTCACCCGCCTTTATAGGATGAGCCAGTGCCGCGTTTTACGGCTTTATCTCCCCTTCTACACTTCGGTCAGCTGCTGTGTGACCTTGGGCGCCTCTCCCGCACGCATCGGCCTTCTTTCTTTGTCGTTCTTCGGCGCATCCTCTTCACCTTGACGCCGTCTTCTTCGACGAAGTGGGCACTGTTTTGTGACAAACTACAATGGCAACAGCAGAGACCCATGCACGCCACTGCGCTAAGAACTTCTTAAACGAGACGAAAATACGTAAGAATATGCCTGGCAGAAATTCTCACTCAGCACTTTGCGTTTCGCACGCTTTCCAATATAGAGCGCCGCAAATCTACCAACGGAAGAAATGCCAATCTGTGTAGGCTATATCTGACTGCGAGAGAATTGTGCGTCGGCGTTGTGCTCATCGTAGATCGGCGATGTGGGAGTCGCGGTTCCGAAAAAGTTTTTAGAGAACTTATTTGGCGGGGTTAACTTTATGGGCAGCTGTTTAGAATAACAGACAGCTATAACGGTACAGGCTTACTCGTATATTTGGAGAATAAAGCAGCGGTTCGTAAATGGGTACGTCCTGCATTACTGAGGCGACAATAAGGTCAAATGAAGGGAATTATTCCGTTGTGTTCCGCAAGTTGTGGTGAGCAGCTTCTTAATAAATAACGACATAGGGATACTAGCACAATTCCCTTCCAATGGAGCACTTACTTCTTCAGCAAGGCCACTTCAGATTACGAAAAGTTACAATAACGTTATTCCAAAATTCCGCAGGTGCCACCAAAACTAAGAGCGGGTATTGACTTTTTTTAGGCGCTTTCGGAATGGAGTATGTCAGTGATTGGAACACTTTTACTTAAAGGAGTTGTTTTGAAGGAGAAAGCGAAACTGCACTTCTGCAGAGAGTAGAGCGGCGGCAGTCATAGCAAACTACTGTTAATTGCTTGATATTTTTTTCAAGTTTTCCCTCAAGCAACAAGATGATGACGTCGACTATCATGTACCGAAATAACGTTATTTTTTTCCTTCAAAGAATGTAAGGCTAAAATGAGATGGGTCGCGGGATCGAATCCCGGCCGCGGCGGCTGCATTTCGATGGAGGCGAAATGTTGAGGCCCGTGTACTGTGCGATGTTAGTGCACGTTAAAGAACCCCAGGTGGTCGAAATTTCCGGAGACCTCCACTACGGCGTCTCTCATAATCAGAGCTGGTTTTGGGACGTTAAACTTCACATATCAATCAATTAAAATGAGATGGTAGCTTATCGTGAAAACATGCGCGAGCTTCAGCCTTGTTCGCTTTATATTTCACTTTCACTTTTCATGTGAAAAATTGGTGAACAAACCGAAAGCGAATTCTGAAGAAACTTTAGGTGTCCTTCATATTCGTCTTGTGACATCTCGGCACTAGACTTCGAGACTTTCGGCACCGTCTACACTTACAAGTTCCCCTTAAATACTAAGTCATATCATTTTACCCCTATTTGCTGGTGAGTTCACTCACGTGTGGCTCATAGCCGCAGTTCTCTGGCTTACACCCGCACATCCATTGGAGGGATATTTGCCACGCCTGGTTTCTTTCTTTCTATTTTCTTTCTTCTTTTTCTTCTACGTGTAGCTCATACCCGAATGTATTGTGTGTATAAGGCACACTTGATTGTATTATCGTTAATCTTGGCATAAATGACGAACAAGTCACGTTATTGATGTCAAGAGCTATCAGTCATATTAATGATACATTCCTAACCTTCGACGCGAATTTTAGTATTTACCAAGTAACTGAGACGCGAGCTTTCGAACTGTAGCAGAATTTGCGGTACTTTGCGAACAACTCGAAATTCCGTTTTTCTGGTGCCAAACAGAGGAAGCCCCGCAAGGAACGTGACGCTGCTAGGTACTAGCTCCTCATAACGGTTTCCACTCTTACGAACGACGCTCGCTCAGTCAGTCAAACTCTTGTGTGTAAATAAGGCAAGCGTCTTGAGCATCCCATAGGGGGAAGACATGGCCGACTTCCGTCCCCAATACATACACGTGCTTTTCACGCCGTATTTCTCGTGATTTGTAGCCTCTCACAACGGAACAAGGTGGTGACACAGCAGCTGGTCAGTAGGGGTCTGATTTATCCTTCTGGACAGCTTCAGCGTTCGTGTTCACGAATCATAACGACCCTCTACACGAGTGACAGCTCCCTCCTTCAGGCTGCTCGGCAAGCTTTTATTGGGAATGCACTAGAACACGGCTGTAAGAAGAATGCGGAGGAGTCTGCAGGTCTGTTGTAGCAATACTTGTATCCGACACCGTAGAGTGTTCATGTGTGCTTATGGCTGAGTTAGGATAGCCTGCCATGCTGTTAATGCTATCCTGCTGTCGCTGTAGACTACGAAACTTGCCCATGGTTTGCAACTCGGAAGCAAGGCAGTAAACGTAGGAAGGAATGTGCACTATGCGAGCAAGTACTCTGTTTGACGCTTTTCCCTGACGCGCTACGAGGAGCAATACCTTGCAAGCTGCTAAAAGCGGATGCTGCTCTTAAGGAAAAAAGAGTGCCCTACAAAAAAAAATTTACGAGCGTGTGTGTGTTTAAGGGAAAAGTGAAGTTTCTTGGAGCGACGTACACGGACAGAAATAAATTATTTAGATATGATATAAAACTGCCGATACAGAAATGGTTCACGCTGCCGTAAATGCAAGGCAAGCAAAGTAATCAGTTTCACATAAAAACAGAGCCACTGTGCTTAATTATCGCGGCGTTGGGCGCGTTGTGTCTTGAATATATTAGGGCGTAAGGGACAGTATTATTGCCTTTGCAGGGATAACATTTGTTCTTATATTTTCTCACTTTCAAACCCTGCAGGCGCCCTTCCCCGCTCCTGATATAGTAAAAAGAAGTCAGTGTTGGAGAACTGAGGAGGCACTGCAGTCGTCGCAGTGTTTAGATTTTGGTACGCTCGCCTGCATACTACTAAATATTTCTGCCTGGATATTGAACAAATAATGAAGTGAGAGCGAAACAGAAAAATAAGAACCCAAACCGGCAACAAACGAATTTATGTGTTCTGCATAGTGTTTCGCACGTACCCTACGTTTTCACGCTTACTTTCCTTTCTTAATTCAAAAAGTCTCTTTCTCGTCCTTCGATGTGTTTTAGAGGTCGTGTCCTCGTTTCTGTTGTCGTGGCCAAAGCACTATGTCTGCTACTGTGACCTCTTTTTTTTTTGAAACCTTGTCTTGCGCATAACGGAATGGGCGTCGGAAATTCAAAAACAAATTTGACTCGTGCAGGAAATCTAGAAAAAGACGATGGGTCATTAATTTTTTTGCTTTCTCCGTTTTAGCTTCTTTCGTGTCACGGTGTGATATACCTCTGCAGTCGCGGTCAATGCCGCCAGCTATCTTTCAGACTCGCTGACCCCTCGATCTGCTGGCGCGGAAGTACACATAGCCAGTAACGTTCACAGCATGACACGGGCTCTTGTCACGGGAATAAATGACGTGTCCCTTCCTCCTTCGGCTGCAACCCCGTAATTAGCCTGTTTCGCTTTATACCGTTTTCCCGATCTCCCTACACGGAACACGGTGGCGTGATTGCTTCGCGCGGAAGAGTGAACTGCTCGTTTGACCTACGTGGGCTTGGAGTTACCAAGAGCGAAAACGCCAACATGGTACAGTTCACGTCCATAACGGGAACAACAGCGTTCGAACCGTTGAGAAAAATTTGATAAAGAGTTGCTACCTTTCACGAACTAAAAGAAAAAAGGTGATCCATTCCAGCTGACACGTAGTAAATTAAATATCGAGAAAACAAAGTACAAGCACGAGTTATTTTTCTGGAAAATTAATGACTTTACTGGTCCCTCATATTCTTTCTCTTTCGTGGCGACTACACGTTTTTCCTGTAGTTGCGGCTATATGCTTCTGAGTGCTACCTCCGTTTACAATGGTACCACCGCAGCTCGTTAGTGATACTATTCAGGCCATTGTTATCAATACCCAGTATGCTTTGTCGTTATCTCAGGTTACTTTCTCCGTAATGAACGGGGACGAATTGCCGGCTCTCTCTCTCTCTCTCTGTGTGTGTGTGTGTGTGTGTGTGTGTGTGTGGTGTGTGTGTGTGTGTGTGTGTGTGTGTGTGTGTGTGTGTGTGTGTGTGTGTGTGTGTGTGTGTGTGTGTGTTATAGGAGAGATGTTGCAGACAAGGTTAGGCCATGCAATAGAAAGACACCTCAGAGGGGGCGAATGCTCTTTGATGACAAGCGACTCATACTTTAGACTCCGTACCGCCGTCATCCTCGAGCCAAAATTTGCTTTCGTGATAAACATATTCTTATATGGGGATGTAACAGGTAGCATCCACGGACAAATAAACTTTTCCGTCGGGAATTCTTCCGCGAGTAGAACATCTTCACCACTGCAGTCTCACTTACGTTGACATGGAATTCCTCGACAACGAGCACAGACGTTCAATTTTATCTTGAGGCACTCCTCTTCCCGAAGCAGTACCATCCTTCAGAGATGTCACAAAATCGATTTTCTATATCTGCAAAAGAGGCCATTATGCTAGTAATATAGTTGTAGTTCACAGCACCTATCATATTCTAAGCACTATTACCACAGCTGATGATGCTGATTTCTCGTTTTAACAGATTTTGCCTATTTACACCACTTGGCTGTTAACGCCAGGCACTGTGTTACTCTTGTGTGGATCACGGCTGATTGCGGTATATTGGCCATTGAGAAAGCAGACGAACTGGTACACTAAGGTCTCCAATATCAAGACAACAATTGCATATTTCGTCAAATGATTATCAACTGAATAAAAGATTTGCTGCTGAAGAAAAGAATCGGCTATGGAAGGCCGGCCTATGGTCACCTTTTTCTTTACTCATGTGACCCACATCTCAGATCACGACTTCAGTTCGACACTCCTCGCTATGTCATCGGCGCTGGCTGAACGCTAGCTATAGAAACGACTTGCGGTGTCGTTTTGGTCACGCGTCAAGTCTAGAATGCAACAACTGTGGCTCAGTTCATACCATGCAGCACATTATTCAAAGGTGAACATTTGACAGAGATCTGTCTGGTTGGGACGAAATTAAAGGTGAGAAACAGGGGGGACACCAACCAAATTGTAATCATTTAAAAGTAAAATTTACTTCTAAAAAAACCCGACGTTTCGGGTCCCACTCGGACCCTTCTTCAGGGGTGACTGGAGGGCACCAGACAGCAGCAGTGCTTATAAGGCCTTCTTTCTTCTCTCTTCCTTCCTTTCTCCCTTTCTCTTTTTTTTTCCGGTTCTTCAAGCCGAGGGGGGTCATGCTAACGTTGAATCAGGTGCCGGAGTCCGCTAAAATAGACACTTGGCATTGCACCTGCAGACCGGTTCACGTTTGCAGGTGTCGCCTGAATGTGCCATGATTCCACAAAGAGTCGCTTGTGAAAACTGGTTTCCAAGTCGAGGACGCGGGAGTTGTCAAAATCGATGCGGTGGTCGTGCACCTCGCTGTGTTCAGCTAATGCACTCCTTTGTCTGTCGAACTTGCGGACATCGTTCCTGTGTTGACGTAGCCGCTCTGGGAAGTTCTTCGTCTCTCCCACGTACGACGCGCGGCAATCCGAACAAGGAATGGAGTAAATCACACCTTGCGCTCTCTCCCTCGGCAGCCTGTCTTTCGGGCGCGGAAAGAAACGGCCAAGCGTGGAAATTGGCTTGTGTGCTACTCTTATTCCCTGCTCGGACAGCACACGTGCGAGCGCTTCGCTGGTACCCGGAACGTAGGGAATACACACGCGTATGGGCTTGGAATGCGGCAGGTCAGTGTCCTTTCGAAGGAGTCGGCGGGGATTAGACTGGCGTCGAGCAACCTTTCCAACGAAGGCTTTTGTGTAGCCGTTTTTCAGAAGGTCGCTTTTGGCCACCTGTTCTTCTTCTATCCGCTTATTCTCCGAGAATAACAGATGGTCAAAAGCGACCTTCTGAAAAACGGCTACACAAAAGCCTTCGTTGGAAAGGTTGCTCGACGCCAGTCTAATCCCCGCCGACTCCTTCGAAAGGACACTGACCTGCCGCATTCCAAGCCCATACGCGTGTGTATTCCCTACGTTCCGGGTACCAGCGAAGCGCTCGCACGTGTGCTGTCCGAGCAGGGAATAAGAGTAGCACACAAGCCAATTTCCACGCTTGGCCGTTTCTTTCCGCGCCCGAAAGACAGGCTGCCGAGGGAGAGAGCGCAAGGTGTGATTTACTCCATTCCTTGTTCGGATTGCCGCGCGTCGTACGTGGGAGAGACGAAGAACTTCCCAGAGCGGCTACGTCAACACAGGAACGATGTCCGCAAGTTCGACAGACAAAGGAGTGCATTAGCTGAACACAGCGAGGTGCACGACCACCGCATCGATTTTGACAACTCCCGCGTCCTCGACTTGGAAACCAGTTTTCACAAGCGACTCTTTGTGGAATCATGGCACATTCAGGCGACACCTGCAAACGTGAACCGGTCTGCAGGTGCAATGCCAAGTGTCTATTTTAGCGGACTCCGGCACCTGATTCAACGTTAGCATGACCCCCCTCGGCTTGAAGAACCGGAAAAAAAAGAGAAAGGGAGAAAGGAAGGAAGAGAGAAGAAAGAAGGCCTTATAAGCACTGCTGCTGTCTGGTGCCCTCCAGTCACCCCTGAAGAAGGGTCCGAGTGGGACCCGAAACGTCGGGTTTTTTTAGAAGTAAATTTTACTTTTAAATGATTACAATTTGGTTGGTGTCCCCCCTGTTTTTCACCTTTAGCACATTATTCCCGTGTTTCGAGCGTATGCCGGTGAGCGTGCGCTATATTAACATTTAATGCAGATCATAACACAGAGTCCTCTGTCATTGGACTATGTTCTAGGTCCTTTAGCCTGCCTCGGGCAACAGAGACGCGCGATGAACTTTTTGGATATTTATTCGGATAGTATTGGACACCTCGACAAGTTTTAATTCTACCTTCCTTGTAAACCTCACTCACCTTCTGTAGCACATTGTTCGAAGTTCAGACTGCATCATTACACGCCTTGTTCATGAATAAAAAAACTGAGTGCTCAATTTCTTTTTATTTTCTCCCTCTATTTGTTAATATATTTTTCGCCTCTCACTTCCTGCCTTCTTTCTAGTTCCCTCACCTCGTAGAGCAGCATCTCAGTGGTGTTTCTGCGCCGGCTAAATTTTCCGCATTTCAATAGAAAGCTCTCGCTCTTTATCTCATCCGTAAGCTCCAGAATTCTGATCAATTCTCCTAAAAAATTACCCTCTCTACAGCGAGAATAATATCCTGAAATAAAGAGCAATTGTAAAGTTCTACTGCGTCGAGGGACCCCAAGGGAACTCCCGTATGAACAGCGGGACACTTAACATCTTTTGATCAGTGTAAATGGAAAGTGTGAAAGGCCCCTCTGGTTCCACCTTTAAGTTATGTGGTACTGCAGCCGTGTTTGAGTGTGACCTTTGTTAGCTAAGGTTTCGCATGCTTTCTCTAATTTTGAAGTAAGCGAGAACATTTTTAGACCCGTATTAAAGCATATTTCCTCCGTACAGCTGGCGTTTTATGCTCTGTTGGCGATAAGCTGTGTTTAAGTGCAAACACAAATCTCGTACGTACTATTTAAAATATTCGCCATGTCAATCTCCCTACAAAAGGGTCCTAAAAGTTGTTTTGGCCGCGTTGCAGCTTTATCGTGCGGAGAAGTGTAGTAAAGGAAGGAAGGGACAAGTCCTCGTTGCGAAACACAGAGCGCTTGCCTCTTAAGTAGAAAATTCGAGTCATTCAAATAGCAAAAAACTCCTTGCGAATCGTATCGAACAGCAAATTACATTCTACAGACGTTGGAACATTCGAATTATACGCCTGCCCCTAACTACAGTCGAAAGCAGAAAGAAATATAAAAGAAAGTGTAAACATTGCAACAACCTTGCGCGGTTGATGTAACGCATAAGTAATTGCTATAGTCCTTGGTTAGCCTAGTTGGTGCAAGCTAAATCAGTGAGTAAAAAAAAAAAGACATGTAAATACATCAGACATATTTACAAAGTTGAACGATTACATTGTACGAGTGCGATCCAATGCGCTATCTACCGCAAGGAAATACGTATATTCATTTACGTTAAGACATAAAAAGAAGCACAGCGAATGGTATGACTGGCGAGCTGGGCATAATAAGATTAAGCGAGTGTGCGTAGAGCTTACACGAAGAACAAGCTTTTACATCGCTGCTCCTTCAAAGTGCAAAAAAAAAGAAAAAGGAATACGCTTCGTTTTATGTTAGTGGTCACTGCCTACTTCGTATGCTCGCATAAGCTGATCGCTACAATGATACTTTCCGTTTGCGACGAGTTATCTTGTAAGAGCTCCCTAATCCAATTACGTTTCTCGCCATACCGAGTATAGTCCATTACCGTTGTTTCTTCACATGGCCCAGCGTCTTTTGGTCGGAGCTAAAGTCGTAATGCTCAACTCGCTTTGTCGACGGTTTTACTAAGTACATTTTTCTTCGTTTTGTTCTTATGTTCAACGTACCAATTAGAAAACATTTGCGTCTTGCGGGTGTGCTCGTAAGAAGTAATAAAAGTCGGCTTTCGCATTGTTCAGCAAAAGCCAACACGAAGTGTGCGTGTTGAAACTCGAAAACACACAAATCACGCAATAGGAGGAAGTGCGAGTGTGAAATTAGGAGAAAGGACGACTACTATGCGGAAACAGCGATAAAATAACGTGTCCCTTTGTTGTAGTTTTTCTCTGACCTGCAAACTGAATTCGCTGTTGCGCGCGGTCGTTTGCAGTTCTCGTTAAAGAAGATTCTGAGAGATAATTAGCGCGGCGCAATCAGGTTCGGAGAACGAGCAGACAAGAGAATTTTTCTCCGTTACGGCGAACAGAAACGCATGAGGCGCGCAATTTACAGCAATTTTAGGATTGGTACCCCTCGCGTTCTCTCAATATATGCATAAAATTGTTGCACAAATAACTGTAACTTTACTAGCGGCAATCAGATCCTGTTTTAGTTTTATTTCTGCGTGGCAGCCTTCCGAATTTAGCCGATGCTGTTCGCCCTAGCTTAGCGGCCAATTTGCAGAGTTCCATCAGAAAAAGATTGTGATATCTTGCAAAATGAGTTTCTCTCAACGGCCTATAAAAACCATCGCATTCCAATCAAAGAGAAGGTACTGCACGTCTTAGAGTTACACTGCATTTTATGTTAACTGATTACTTATTGGAATACAAAGCTATTGTTCAAGAATTGATCAGTTAATTCTGTACACAGAACTATCAGTGAGCGAGAATAACGGCCACCGTTTATGTCCGCGTCCGGAATGACGTCTCCATTCGCTGCAGCCGTGGCCGCCCAGCCACACGTGTTCAAATTAGTGCCCGCATTTCACAGGCAGCAATCTCGGTGCTTGTGTTTTCTCCCTGATTTACTCTGCGCACAGACGACTTTGTCAGCAACGTCGCGCCGGGCAAACGCTCGAATGCTCAGGCACGTACAACTCTACGTGCACAAAGTCACACCCGGAAACGCGACAGCTCGCCGCACTCTGCACGCGCCGCTGCACCCAGCACCGTCCATTCCCCGAGTGGATGACCACTACCGCACTGTCCGCTTGCCCAGCGGTGGCGGCGACGTCAAAGGCAGCAGGCGCACGCACAATTCAACGCAAAGCGGCTCGGGGCTAATTAACGAGCGTCCAGACTCCGGTCATTAATCAAGTCAGAACATATACTCTGCGCCTTGTCCGGCCGTTGTAGGCCTATGGTAAACACTCGGCAGGGGACAGAGGGGGCTTTCCTGCCTGCTTCTTCGGGTAAATTTTTGTCCAAGCGAGTATACGTGGAATCGGTGCATAGTTACGTTTCCCAGCGTTAAAAGGAATATACATCTTGTCTCATTACTTGTTTTTAATTACCCCTTTTTAAAGGATCCCTATCTCTCTTAGGGTACCTTTGTGCAGTTGACATGTGAACTTGTCGGTACACTACTTTCGCAAAAGACAGCACTGATTTGATCGGGATACACAGGAGGACACAAACACGCTAGGCGATAGCGTGGTCGCCTTTTCTCTGTAATCGTTCAAACGCGCACTACTTTCTTGAAAGGGGCACCTATATACACGCTTTGTCAGCGTATTGACCCAAATTTTAACTGTATAGTAACCCGGATTAAAAGAAGTCGGTAGGAAATTCTTCACCCGTATCTCATATATTAGCGACTTCAGAATGGAAACACCACAGATAACCCTAGTTCTTGATGTATTCTGCTGTGAGCGAAAAATACTGATGGACGGACCGATAGATTTTCTGAATGAGCGGCCTAAATTATCTCCAGTCAGCCGAGTGTTATGAAAATACACGATGCCAATCTTATTTTCACATCACGTTTAAGCTTCTAGTCTGGAATAATTTCTGGCGCTTTACATCCCAAAGCAACGATATGGTTTCGAGAGATGCTGTTGTAGGTCATGCACGCAGCCTTGAAGGAATCCAGCCGGTCAAACAGCATGCCATTATTGCATACCAAAGTAACCGGACAGCCGCCTGCCTGCCGGTGGACAACGCAAGGTCAAAATACAGAGTGGCTCGCATCTAGGCCGTCGCAGCGGCTTATGAACACTTCGGGTGGCGAGGGAGATAACTGATACGCACAGCGCGCGCGAAACAGTACGTGGCGTTATCGCACTTCGTCACTGATATACCGCATCCCCCCGCACTTAATCACACACTGCTAGCATATGCACGCACTCAGAACCCGTAACGATCAGGCTGTCGACGTAGTCTCTTCGGGTATCGACAACCATCACCGTTGCTTGCGCCGTTAGCTTGTGTCGATACTTGCACTGTTTCATCGTCACTTGCTGGCACATTTGATTCTGATGCCGGCTGTTGCTGTGTTGTCCCCGTGCGCGTGTCCATGCTGGGAAACACAGTTAAGGCTGCACTGTCTCGTACAATGTGGTTACGATGTCGCACCCACTCATAAACTCCACGCGGCGTCACGACACTAAGTCTGTACGACACTGGTCCCGTGCGGGCTAGCACTTTTGCTTGCAGCCACTTAGTGCTAGTGCGATATGCTTTCATTGTAGCAAAAAGGGGCACCTTCAGCGTGCATGCCGCGGCCGCCAAGCAATAAAAGGGCAGTCAAAACCGAGGCTACAATTTCAAACCTTAGTCAAGCCAAGTCAGGGTGAATTACAGAGTGTCAAGACGGAGCAAGTAACTAGAGAACAGCCAATTATGCTCGATGTAACAGTTGAAGGAAGGCCCTTACGCATGGAGCTCGATACTGGGGCTGCTGTATCGGTGATACCTGAGTCGTTGTTTCGTTCAGTGTTTCCGAGTGTTGCTCTACGCAGATCCAGCCTACGCTTGCGATCATACACTGGCGAGCCCGTAAAGCCAACCGGCGTCGCCTTCGTCGCAGTGCAGCACATCGGTCAATGCCAACGTGTGCCTCTCTACGTGCTGCGTCAGAGCGGTCCGCCACTTCTTGGTCGCAACTGGCTGCAGCAGTTAAAGCTGGATTGGACGCAAGTACAAGGCCTACGGAACCTGCAGCACGCCCAAACGGCCAGCACGAAGCCTGCCGAACTACAAAGCCTCCTGAACCGTTATGCAGACGTGTTCAAGGACGAGCTGGGCGTCATTCAAGGTGAAAAAGCTAAACTGTTCTTTAAGGATAACAAGAAACCACGTTTCTTTAAAGCACGGAGCGTTCCGTTCGTTTTGAGAGCAGCAGTGGAAGAAGAATTGTCTAAGCTAGAAGCGTTGGGAATAATTTCACCACTTGCTAGCAGCGAATACGCTACGCCAATAGTGCCAATCATTAAGCGAGATGGGTCAGTTCGGATTTGCGGGGACTACAAAGTCACCGTAAACCCAATTTTGGACATAGAAAGATATCCGCTTCCCAAAGCTGACGAATTATTTTCGGTGCTTGCTGGAGGAGAAAAATTCTCCAAAATTGACTTAAGCCGAGCATACCAGCAAGTTGAAATGGATGAAGAGTCCCGACAATACCTTACGTTGAACACACAAAAGGGTCTTTTTGCAGTTAATCGGTTGCTGTTCGGTATTGCATCTGCACCAGCGATCTTTCAGCGCATTATGGATAATGTGCTAAAAGGGCTCCCATCAGTCACTTGTTACCTTGATGATATTTTCATCACTGGGCGCACACAAGAAGGGCACCTACGTAACGTGGAAGCTGTTTTAAAAAGAATGTCGGAACAAGGGATTCGGGTGCAGCCAGCAAAATGCGATTTTTTTCAAGATAAGCAGGAGTACCTAGGGCATGTGATCACCAAAGACGGCGTCCAACCAACGAATGAAAAAGTACGCGCTATCGTGAACGCCCCGACTCCGACTAACAAGCAAGAGCTTCAGGCCGTACTGGGCCTTATCAACTATTACGGGAAGTTCGTTCAAAATCTTTCCTCGATCTTGTTTCCTTTGAACAAACTTCTTCGAAAAGATGCAGCCTAGGTGTGGAATGCGTCTTGCGAAAAAGCTTTTCAACAAGTTAAGCAAATGTTAGCAACTCAGCCCATTTTGGCGCACTATGACGGTCACCGCCCCTTGCAAATTGCGTGTGATGCCTCTGCGTATGGTGTGGGCGCGGTCTTGTCTCTTGTTTTCGAGGATGGGCAGACTCATCCGGTCGCGTATGCATCGCGTACCCTCACAAAGGCTGAGCAAGGCTACAGCCAATTAGAAAAAGAGGCTTTGGCACCTGTGTTTGGTGTGAAGAAATTTCATTATTACGTCTATGCAAGACCATTCACGTTGCACACCGACCACAAACCATTGGAAACCATATTTGGTCCTAAAACAGGCATTCCTACTATTGCGGCCGCTAGGCTTCAGCGTTGGGCGGTTGCATTGTCGGCGTATACGTTCACCTTGAAGTTCAGGCCGTCAGTTGACAATGTGGACGCTGACTGCTTGTCACGCCTTCCACTTCAGCTATCTGGTATCGACGGGGCGGAAGAAAACTTTTTTGTTTTGCGTTTCGACAGCATGCCAGTAAGCAGCAGACAAATTAGAGCAGAAACGACACGAGATCCAGTGATGCGTGAAGTAGTGAAGTGCATTCAGCATGGGTGGCCGAGCCGAGTATCTGAAGAGATAAAACCATTTTTTTGTAGAAAGCTTGAACTGTCTCTGTATCAAGGGTGCATCATGCTAGGAATGCGTGTTGTTGTTCCGCAGAGGTACCAACGGTTCGTATTAGATGAATTGCATCAGGGACATCCCGGCGTTGTGAGAACAAAGGAAGTAGCTCGAAGCTATGTGTGGTGGCCAGCCATAGATAAAGATATAGAGCACTACATCTCATCATGCAAGTTGTGCATGGAAGAGCGAAATTTGCCGGTCAAAGCGCCACTTCACCCTTGGGCCTGGCCTACACGACCTTGGCAGCGACTTCACATCGACTTTGCCGGCCCAGTCAAGGGACTCTGGTACATGGTGATTGTTGACGCACATTCGAAGTGGCCGGAAGTGTTCCCAATGATGTCAATTTCGACGCAAGCTACAATTTCATGTCTCCACGATGTTTTCTGTAGGTTCGGTTTTCCCGAGACCCTAGTGTCTGACAACGGTAGTCAATTCACGTCTGCTGAATTTCAGTCTTATCTGCAGGGCATTGGCACGAGACACGTGCGAACAGCGCCATACCATCCAAGCAGCAACGGCTTGGCCGAGCGGTTCGTCCAGACACTGAAGTCAGCGCTCCGAAAAGCAAGCCATGGCACGTCACCGTCCGAGCTAGCGGATTTTCTACTAGCCTATCGCAACACGCCACAGGCTACGACAGGAGAAGCTCCTGCCATGCTGCTTGTGGGGAGGAGGCTCCGCACCAGGTTGGACCTGGTCAGACCATCCATTGAGGAGAACGTCTCAGCGGCTTATGAACACTTCGGGTGGCGAGGGAGATAACTGATACGCACAGCGCGCGCGAAACAGTTCGTGGCGTTATCGCACTTCGTCACTGATATACCACAGCTGTATTGGAGCGTTCCGGAAATTTCGAAAAACTGGGGTTCATTAGCGTTCATTGACACCGATAAGTGCACGGGCCTGAACATTTACGCTCCATGGAAATGCAGCCGCTGCGGCGGAGATTCGATCCCAAGACATTTGGAACAGTAGCCGAGTGCCATAACAGCCAGACCATCGTGGGGCGTCACTTAAGATGTTGCTAGTAGAAAGTAGCCCAATATTCCACCTACTCCAAGCGACCAGTTGATAACATTGCGCGGTTCCGCGCAGGCCTGGTTCTTTTTACATGGATACCAATGTACACACTTCACGATAATTTGAAGTGTTGTAAATGTGTAGGCCTCGATAGACAACTTTACTTTGCTTTATAAATATCTGCTGCTGTTGCTATAACATATGTAGGACAAACTAAGTCTTATCGGTAGTTTACAACAGAGCGTTTATTTTTAGGTAGGCGGACACGCGATTATGCTTGTCGCCCGCTCAATTTCAATTTTATTGCATTTTTTCTTCACATACACAAAGGAAAAAAAATGAAGCCTTACTGGCCAGACCTGCAGGAGGGCGAGCAAGTCTTTCGCAATTACTGAAATACAGGAAATATAGTATATTGTAATAAACATATACTATAATACCAATAAAGAAAGCCTTAGAAAGAGAAACAGAAAAGGGAAAGGTCATTCGATATTGCCTAGTAAATAAACAAGCTCTTCAGCTCTGGATGTCGTTGGCCTTTAGCATCATCGTCGATTTCGTGTAAATAGTAAGGCATCGCATTAACTCGTAGTGTCGGTAGCGTGAGTGAGGATACATTTCAGTGAGGATATACGCATGAGTCAACAATTATGGCGTCGAAGACACATATCAGGAGATGGAAACACACGGTGTCTGGGCAACTTTATGCCAATTCATATTTATGATTCGTTGTACATAGTTACGGGATCCGTCATACTTTAGCCTTGAGATATAAGAAGCCAGATAAACATCGCGGGGTAAGCGACCTTATATTTACGGTGTGTTACTACGAGGTCTGTACGTAAACAAGAAGCTGCTGCCTGTAATTATTTTCACGCTCCTTCCCAGTGGGCATTGCGCTGCACGCATCCATCGTGCCTCTGTTCGTAAAAATTCAACGTGGGTATATGAGAAAGTGGGGAACATAACTCCCGCTCGTAGGTACACTTAGCACAGTAACCTTTAGTTTATTTTATAGGTACATAAAAATGTGAAAATATGCTTCTTTATAAAGGTTAAAGTGCTTTTGACCTTTATAAAGGAGCATATTTTCATATTTTTGCGCACCTATAAAATAAACTAAAGGTTACCGTGCTAAGAGTGTATGCATGACCAGAGAGACAACTTAGTGGAACGGATGATGGCCCCCGAAGGCTTCCTATAAGAGGTTGTGTTTGAACTACTGTAAGTTAGAGCCGTCTGGGTTCTTCCAGATGGAACGTGGAAGCCGATACACGATACTGTATTTGCGGTCATTCTTTATCGGTACTTGAAAATGACAGGACGTCAAGAGCAAACGTAGCACTGATCTTGACAGCGATTTAGAATTACTACTGTTCGGTAATAAGCACTGCTTTGGCTTGAAGTGCGTTCTGGTGCGAGGGTCACTTCCTTAGGTAAAATATAGCGCCGCATATATATATATATATATATATATATATATATATATATATATATATATATATATATATATATATATATATATATATATATATATATATATATATGCGCGCTCGTGGGAGTTGTCACTTTACGCGCTAAAAAATGTTAGCGGGTATTGATACCAGGAAATACGGTACTACTAGCCCTTTTCACGAACTCCGCAAATCAGAGCTATACGCAGCAGAGCATCTTTCCGTGCTCTCTCCTTTTTAGCTGGTGTCACCTAGCAATTCTTAGATCGCCGAGGTGCGAGAGAAGCAGCAACGAATGACGCTTGCTTTGAATCACACTGATTCAAACGGGACTATGACGGTGGAACGCAAGCGAAGGCATTGTCGTTGAGGAGAAAAGCGATCCGGTGAGAACGCTAATGTTGCGCATAATTTTATATTGAATAGGGTCGCATTAAATGTTAAATGTGAGCGTAAAAAACTACACAAACAGGATTTATTAAGTAGTAGTATACACACATTTCGATTGCTCTACCGCTGAAAACCTCACTGTACAAAAAAAACAACAAAAACAAACGAGTATCTGGCGGGCAAGCACTTGCGTGAAAAAGAAGCAGTTTTAAGAATCTCCGTTAATTCACTGACGTTAGCAAACATTTTGAGAACATAGACATGTAATGGGTTAGTTATCTACACTACATCAAAGTATATAGCCAAATACGCGCGCACTTTGAAAACAGTCCATGTGGACGGGGGAGGGGGATAAGCAAACTCTGAACGCCATCAGCTCTTCAAGAGAGATTGAAAGCGCCTTCACTTGAGAGTCGTGAATGCCTTGGACGTTAAAGAATTGCTCGGCGAGCTCTCTCCATCCGCGTGCGCCCTAGTGTCAGCGCTAGTAATTCTCGAAGAACGCGATGTTCGATCGCACTGAGCGCGGAAGTGCGGCATTAGCGAACGGGTGTTGAAGGGCGGAGCCTTGTAATTACGGCGTTCGTCTTCGCTTAATCACTTTCCCTTGCATCCTCGCAGTTCATCAGGTTTAGAGTGTGTTCTTCGGCGGCACATGGTGTACGGAAGTACACTCCTGCATGATTCACAAAGTTGCGCGTGTGAGCTAATAGATTACTGTTAGGATGAGGCTTGCTGTGTTACATAAAATGTAAACGTAAGCAGCTTCACGTGATTCTACGGTGCGCGTGGATTCTGAAGTTTTTGTTTAACGCGCGAGGACAGAAATGTAATAGGGTGTAAATCAAACCCGCGTTACATAGTGCTTACTTAATAAGAAGGTTACTGTTTTGGCTATGCAAACGAGACCTCTAAGGACGAACCTAATGCATTTTAAGATTATGTTTTAGATTTGAAAGCTAGAAGTTAGTAAACAATTTGTAACTACATGGGCAAACTCGTAAGAAATTGATAGCCTGCTCCGGCCGAGAACAATTTTACGTTACAGTGCATTCTATGTGAATTCCACGAGACAATATTGGCTATAGCAGACAGACACTTTTCATCTTTCTTACGATGTTTGTACGAAATGCTCGCCCACTTACGTTGTACCGGCTAAAGCTCAAATTCTGTTTAGAAAAAAAGAAATTTTTTTATAAATACGGGTATAGCGAGATTCGTGAATGCAGTAAAAATATGTATATGCCCCCCCCCCCCCCCCTCTTTATGCAGTGCCTTCGGGCCTTTAAGGTGAAATAAATGAAATAAATGAAATTAAAAGTATCATTCAGGAGTGCAGATTTTTGGGCTAGATAGTTTCTAACAGTTTTTACTTCGGGATCTCCGAGTGTTCAATTATATGTCTACGTTCTTGTATTTTATTTCGTCAAAAATAAAGATATTTTCAAATATAGTAATTGCCACAGTCCGTGCTCAACTATGTCTTAGTACATTATATGCGTTCCACATCCTCGGGGATAGTTTTAAGTGTAGTTCCGTCTAGTGCATACAATGAAAAGGAGGGTCGGTCAAGGATTATTATAAACGAAGCACCTAGAAGGTGCCTCAATCTAAAGCGAACAAGGACACAGTTAATCACACGGAAACAGGCCAACCTCGATAGCGTCAGGGCGAAAAGAGAAGAATTTAGCATTGCACTTAAGAACAAGTATGAGGCTCTAGGACAGGAAGATAATGAGGATATAGAGAAGATGAACGAAGACATTACTAATCTGATCATCGAAACAGCAATCGAAGTAGGGGGCAAAGCACCAAGACATGTTGTGAGTAAACTCTCGGAGTCTACTAAAAATCTAATCAAGCAACGCCAACAGTTGAGAATAACTAACTCAAGAGACAAGATAGAATACGCCGAGCTATCTAAGCTCATCAGTAAAAGTAGAGTCAGGGACGTACGTAACCATAACGTGAAAGAAATAGAAGCAGCCGTCAGAAAAGGAGTCAGCATCAAAACAACCAAAAGGAAGCTTTGTACGGGAAAGAACATAATGCATGCAGTGAAAGATAAGCAGGGCAACATCGTTACTAACTTTAGTGGCATAACCAAAGTGGCCGAGGATTTCTATTCCGAACTATACAGCTCAAATAGGAGTCTCCCCACCATGAGTGTATTAAATGCCGAGCAGGACTACGAAATCCCATGCGTCACTGCGGACGAAGTTAGGAAAGCAATACAGGGCATGTCCCGCGGAAAAGCGGCTGGAGATGACGGCATAACCACCGACTTGATCAAAGATGGCGGAGACTTCCTTATTGGAAAGCTCGCGACACTATACACTCAATGCCTCAAAACTTCAAATGTACCCGAAAGCTGGAAAAACGCAAATATTCTATTATTACATAAGAAGGGAGATGTTAAAGACTTGAGGAACTACAGGCCGATTAGTCTACTCTCAGCACTTTACAAAATATTCACAAAGGTTATCACAAACAGAATAAGGGCCACACTTGAATTTAATCAACCGAGAGAGCAAGCAGGGTTCAGAAAAGGATACTCTACCATGGACCACCTGCATGCGGTCAATCAAGTAATCGAGAAATCCGCTGAATACAACAAACCCCTCTATATGGCTTTCATAGATTACGAAAAGGCTTTCGACTCGGTAGAGATACCAGCAGTTCTGGAGGCACTACGTCGTCAAGGAATATGTGATAGCTATATAAACACAATAGCCAACATCTATAAAGATTCTACAGCCACCCTGCTCCTCCATAAGAAAAGCAGAAAAATCCCAATACAGAAAGGTGTCAGACAGGGAGATACAATTTCTCCCATGCTATTTACTGCATGTTTGGAAGAAATCTTCAAAAGGTTAGACTGGGAAGAGACAGGGCTCAGGATTAACGGCGAATATCTGAGTAACCGGCGATTTGCAGATGACATAGTACTCTTTAGCAATGATGGCGACGAATTGCAAAAGATGATTGAAGACTTAAGCCGAGAAAGCGCTAAGGTAGGATTAAGGATGAACATGCAGAAAACAAAGATAATGGTAAGTGGCACGGCGAAAAAACGTCTATTCAAGGTCGAAACCCATACATTAGAAGTCGTAGAAGAATATCTGTACCTAGGACAGCTACTTACTGGAGAACCCACCCATATAAAAGAAATCCACCGTAGAATAAACATGGGATGGCGCGCATATGGCAGACATTCACAACTCATGAACGGAAACCTACCACTATCACTCAAACGGAATCTATATAACTACTGCATCCTGCCAGTACTGACTTACGGATCAGAAACCTGGAGAATTACAAAGAAGCTAGAGAGGAAGTTAAGAACCGCGCAGCGGGCGATGGAACGGAAAATGATAGGCGTTACACTAAGCGATAGGAAGACAGCCGAGTGGGTCAGAGAACAAACGGGGGTCGCCGACATAATGAACAATATTAAGAAGAAAAAATGGACATGGGCAGGCCACGTGATGAGAAGGCTAGATAACCGATGGACAGTTAGAACGACGGAATGGATACCAAGAGAGGGTAAGCGCAGCCGTGGGCGGCAGAGAGTAAGATGGGGGGACGAAATCAAGAAATTCGCAGGCATCAAATGGAATCAGCTCGCGCAGGACAGGCAAGGATGGCGAGGATTGGGAGAGGCCTTCGTCCTGCAGTGGACATAAAATTGGCTGATGATGATGATGATGATGATGATGACCTAGAAGGTAAAGTCTTTCAAGGGCACAAAAAAAAGAGGAGCATTGAAACTTGTCTACTAAACTCTTTATATGCATTTATTCTCGCTTTACACATTGTGATGCCGTAGGTCAATATGACCTAGCAATGGTATTAAGAACGCCCACACAATAATGAGAGGTTAAGAACACCATTGGGAAAAATGCAGATATTCTGTTTGGCGAATACGTTATGCGACATGCGGTACCCCTGTGTTGCAGCTGTGGCTGGCGGAATTAATACGTCCACTTCACAAGTGCAAATGTCCGCATGTATGGATGACTTTTATGCAGCAAGACGATGGTGCGATTTCTTCTTTTACATTGTGGCGAAGTAAAAGCTGCGAAGAAGTGGCGGAGATAGCTCGTCGTACCCAACTCTCCCTGCATTTCCTCTGAAGCAAACCGCTCACGGTTCAGTTGTGTACTTATGTTGGTGTGGCAACAAGTCATGGCAATTCGATGGAACTGCAAATAAAAAGAAGTTTACGCTACAAAAACTAGGACCAAGGTGCCCAAGAAATTGCTAAGCATAAGCGGCTCTGCGATAAGGACGTGTAAGATTACTGCCACAGATTACGAATTAAACAGAAAATTGGTCAAAGAAGCGTCATTACCTGCAAATTGCTGTCTAGTTTTGAATCTTGACAGATTAAAGTGCGCATAATATGTAGTGTGGAGTATGATGCGTTTATGTCGCAATAAAGGACAAAATGAGTCTTGGGCAGTGACGGAACTCAACTTTCATAAATGTAATGCAACACGGAGGCATAAAACCGCCGGAAGGTGAAATAGATTGATTTTTGGGGTTTAATGTCCCAAAACCAGCTATGATTAGGAGAGAAGCCGTAGTGGAGGTCTCCGGACATTTCGAGCACCTAGGGTTCTTTAACGTGCACTGACGTCGCACAGTACACAAGCCTCAACATTTCGCCTCCATCCAAATGCAGCCGTCGCGGCCGGGATTCGATCCCGCTACCTTCGGAAGATTAAATAGATAAAACGCTGTCAGAGGAACGTGAAACTATCAGCATAGCTTCTATTCTACACCAGGCACGGATACGCTTTTTTTCCTGTAAAAACAAATGAGCGTAATATGACCCTCTCCTCCTAAAAGAGGCAAGCGGGGCAAGACAGGAAGTGGCGGAATGTTAGGTGGGAAGATGAGGTGAAAATGTTTGCTGGACTATGTTAATTGGAGATCTGTGGGAGAAGCCCTTGCCCTGCATTAATCGTAGGCGATGTTGATGATGATGACGATCAACGTGTTCCGCCGAATGGCGACCGTAGTACATGCTATTATTCAGGCGTCTCATGTGGAAAAAGGAGGGAGACAGATTTCGCGCAAGAAGCATGTGGTGAAGACACTGAGTATTGTAGCCTGTTATACAGGAACGGTAGCAAGACTGCACATGACCTAATAATTATTTTAAAAAACGCAATGTAGTTGAATTGCGCACGATATAAAGAAGGAATGGCATGCGGTAACAAAAAAAAATATCCCGTGGCTAACCTCTTGCTGGCGTGATATACGACAAATGTAGAGCGTTTGAAGCATTTTAGAGAACATTATCATACTCATATGTATTCATATGAGAAGAGATTTGGTATAAGAAGAAAACATCTTGTACGAGAACATGGTGGAAAATAATTCCTACCTTTGAATAAAGCATCAGTGAGAGCGGAAGCAGTAAGTAAAAAAGGGAATGAAAGCGTGTTTTTGTGTCTGTTTGGCCGTTTTCTCCACGTGATCAGGGGCCGGATTCACAAAACTTCTTTTCCGTAAGTGTTCTTTGCCATCGGCTGTCCGGCCTCTCCAATGATATGGGCAGCATTAGGATTGGCTCAAATTTTCTCTTACGAACATTTTTATCGTAAGCTGCTTTTGTGAGTACGGGCCCAGATCAACTTGGCGTGGTAAGTTCGCACGGTCGCCAATTTCACGTTGGGCTACCATTATTGCCGTACTCGAAGGCAGCAGTGAGGCGCCTTGCAGGGTACTCATTATTCATGTACTTTCAAAAACCTAAAGGAGCCACCATCAAAACTAACACGATATTGAGAGCATTTCAGAGGCACAGGTTTATTGTACAATCAATATCTTCCTAAAAGAGAAACAAGAGACCAGAACAGAAGTGCTGCTGAAACGGCACCAAAACGATGGATGACACCCAATTTCGATTTATTAATCGTAGACAGTGGTGACTGTTCCTGTATAAGATGTGATCCAATGCTCCCTTAACAGCGAAAGGGCATTGTCAAAGAGCTTTCATTCATAACACAAAACATATAAATAGAAAGGCACGAAGCGGGAAAGGCAGTTGTATTAAAAGGTCCTGAAAGCTAAGCGCAACTGGAATGTCCGCTTATTGAATCTTATTTTACTTGTCGCTATGTAATTCATCCCCCGACGTGTTTTATAACATGGGATGATATCGCAGACAGAATGGCCTGTAAAATTGGAAGCATGAAATGAAGCTGCACAATATCCTAACCCTCCATTTAGGTTTCATCACCCTTATTTTTGAATATTCGTGGCCTCATTTAGTTTGGAACAGCAAGGCATCCTTTATTGCAGCGGCGTCAAGCGTGTGACATTTTTATGAACACTGGTAGCACGTGCGCGCAAGCAAGCCGACGATATTTTCTTATCCGTTCTAAACGCCTAAACCCTGTACCCAGGCAATCGTTTCAATATGCAGCAGACCGCGGTAAGCGAGGAAAGAGAGCCAGTGCAGCGGCCATCGGGCATGTGGAGCTATCGAACCGCCGCAGCCTACTGCTGTATACTGGCTGCAGCAGATGGCAGCGCCCGTGGAAAGGACGAGCTGTCGCTGCCTACATTAATGGTGACGCTGGAACAGGGACGCGTAGCACGAAAGCAAGCAAGCAAAAAGAGCAACGGATGTCCTGTGTGCACCCGTTCGGATCGGATGCGCTGGCGACCACAGGGGAGAAATGGCGGAAGGAAGCAGGCTTTGGAGTAAGACCGATGCTCAAACCACAGCGGAGAACGAAAGGAAGCCAAAAGTTTATGCCAGGCGTGTACATGCACACTACTGTCGTTTGTCTGTGTGTGAATGAATGAACTCGATTGTATACGTGTGCTTTATATAAGAGCATGTTTGTGTGTGCTTGTGCGTTTTCCAACGGTGACAGTGAGCATCCTTATTACAAAACATCTGCAACACCTGGCCATCGATGTGGGCCCGGTAGCGGGCAGCCATTTCGTTCACCGCGTGTGCTGTTATCGACCATGACAACTTTGACATAGAGAAAACACCACAGCATGCAATCGCTCGCTATATACCTAACTTTATTAAGGTAGAATTACCGAGTCGCAGAGACGTGTGGTACATGAAAAACCTAGTCAAAGAAGATAAACGTGCTATCAGACGGACATAAAGCGTTCAAACGCAGGCAGAAGAGAAGAGATGTGGACCGCCGACCGCCGCCTCAAGTCATTTCATCAAGCATCCATGCTGAGCTTTGTGTCGTTCTAAAGGCCACCAGAAAAAGACAAACTATTGTGCGCAGGCCACGCTTCCGTACTCGGGTCCGTAAGCCAACTGCCACGATGGTCAAAGGCTCAGGGGCTATATCAGCAATAGGATAGATTGCAAGATA
Organism: Hyalomma asiaticum; assembly: GCA_013339685.2. Classification (NCBI taxonomy): domain Eukaryota; kingdom Metazoa; phylum Arthropoda; class Arachnida; order Ixodida; family Ixodidae; genus Hyalomma; species Hyalomma asiaticum. Next base: position 34,902,096 of record CM023483.1, on the reverse strand, counting down.
GTTGGTTGAGCATTGCTGAAGAAAAAGCAGCACGAACACAGCCCTCTGTGGTGTGGTGTGTGTTTCTTCGTCGCCCCTGTGTTGGCGCTGTTTCAACTTCAACTATACCAGTATTTGTACTTTGGTTTTGATAGGCCTTGCGCTGATGGAACTTGTGAACCAACAAGCTTGCGAGCCTCTGCGGCATAACATTGTGCATAAAGGCGCGTGCACACTAGCGGGAAAACGCGCGCGGCGCGCCGGCGGCGGAAAAACGCGAGCCTCCGAGGCTGCCGCGCGTCAGGATTTTCGTGCCGCGAGAGCTATCGCTCCGTGCGCGATTTCCCGCTGCGCGCCGCGTGCCGCCGTGGAGGAGACCATTCAGAGCGTCCTAGCCCGTGACGTACGAGATCCATCGCGGAGTCATGCGGACCCGCCCGGAGGCTCGTTTCGTAACCGTGCGGTGGCTCGCTTGCCTCTCGCGCTCGTTCGCACGAAGGAGGCGGGATTTCGCTGGGCTGCCGCCGCGGCTCGCCGCCAGCAGTGTGGCTGTGTCGCCGCCGAAGCGTTTCTCCGCCGGCGGCGCGCCGCGCGCGTTTTTCCGCTAGTGTGCACGGGTCTTAAGATATCTAACTGTCAGAGGTTGACAGAGCGAGGATGACGCCCAGTTGCACAAAGAGACGAACATCCGTAAACAAGAAAGAAAGAAGTTCTAGTTTCTCGAGAATAGCGATCCAGTGATTGAGATAGACAATCATGGATTATTACAAGAAGTATGACCAGAAGCCTAGGGGCGACGTGCTTCAGCTTTGTGTCACCGAACTGATGGATCCTGTCCGATTATGAGCTGCAGCATGCCTAATGTGCAGCTACACATTTTTTCCTGCTTGTGCAACGTAAACACGCATGCAAGCAAACTTTTCGTACACTCTCGCCGAAGCACTTCGGCCAGGCGTCCGATATACGCGCTGCTACACAACAAAAACACCACTGCCAACACACCCGAAAAACGCGCAAAAGCATGGCACCATCTCGTGGTCAGTGTTTATGCACGAATATCTGCGGAAAGTAGCTCGGAGATTCTGGCATGTTGCCGCTTCACGCGCAACGTGTAAACACTTCGCCGCTACTCTCTAACAGAAGCCGCTTCAGTAGCCGAATTGTCCGATTGAAGTAATCATATATTATTATTTCTGTCAAAGGGATTAGAGAAAAGCGACCTGTTCTCCCTGTGTTAAAGGATTATGCTATTACAGGGAGAATATTGTACACCTTGTGGTCTGACGCGACGTGCAGGGTCATCCACTCTTGGTACGAACAAGGCTCAGCGTGGGCGCGAGTTCGAATGCCGCCTCGCCATGAAATGTTATTTGCATAAATATGAGTATTTCTACCGCTCTCTGTCTGCCTCCCATTCTTTCGCTATCTGCATCTCCTCTCCTCATTTCACGCTATTTCCCCTTCGCTCAGCGCTGCGGACGTCAAGACCAGCCTAGCAAGGCATTAGCAGCTCCGCTATCAGAACCAGCAATTATAACTTAAATGCTCATATCAAGTTCTGTATTCTGGTCAAGTGAAGGTACATATCAATGCCGTTCTCTCTGAACTACATCAAGCTATTGAAAGGAAGTGTCAAGTATCTTTGTGTTCTAAGCTGGACATATTCTGAACGGAGGGCTATATATATATATATACACACCACGTTTTACCAATTTTTACCACGGATTTACCACGGAGCGCGGATTCGAAGCCACGAACGCTGGTTTATTAAGCGAGCGCCTCCGACAACAACGCTACGGAGCAGGCTTGCCAACGATGCAAGCGGTGCGCATTTTACATATTCCATTTGGAGCTGCCACGGAAGCTCGTTTTGTCTTCCATCAAGAGATGGCGGAAAGTTCTCGACGCGAGCGGAGAAGTACTTATGCACTGCCCTTGAAGGTGGCAACATGCCAGGATTTCCAGCTGGCTTCCGCCGAGGAGGCCCCTGTTTGGAAGTAGTGCATTGTTCGTGTGGGTCGCCGCGACGACGTATATCTCGTTACAAAGGCGGGTTACAGTGCAACTTGTGATCCCTGAGCTGGCTCCCGCCGAAGAGGTCCGTGCTGACACGTAGTTCCGCCGGAGAGTGCACGGTGCTCTCGTCGGCTAGCCGACTACATCGCGTGGGTCGGCGATGGTGTGTATACCGTATGTTTCTACTGCGTAGCAGCGCCTCGATTGCGTGCTTCGTTCCAGGTGCCTCGCATTCTGTACACGCCGACAAGGCCTTCGCCACTCAGCGCTCACACGAATGCGTCTGCGAGTGCCGGAAGAAACGCGCTCGCTTGATGCCGATTCGCTGGGCCAAGTTTCTCGAAAAGTGCAAAGTGCACAACGTTCACGATGCTTAGAGTGGTCGCATTGTGAGGAGCACGTGCCAGAAGAAATCAAAACAACATGACTTAAATCGCATCTCTGCTTGGCTGCTGTATCTGCCGCTCGACCATCACATGGTACTTTACGCATCTGCATGCTTACTTCATAAGCCCACGTTCACTATAATTGAGATTGCCCCTAAAGCCGCTAGTCATACTTCGTATGTGGGGAACACGTCACGGTGACGTGATCTCCCAAAATCACGCAACTAAATGTCACGTGGCATGCTCCCTCAAAATCACGTAACGAAACGTCACATGTTCTTGCCAAAATCACGCAACGCATTGTCACAGAGCATGTTCCTACCAAAATCACGTAACGAAAAGCATGTGACGTGCTTTCGCCAAGATCATGCAACGAAATGGTCACGTGACATGTTCCCGCCAACATCACGTGGAGCAATATCACGTAGTATCGGATGAGGCCTGACAAAATATGACTAGCTTAAAAGCTTCGCTGTTAAAAAGTGGGCACCAACAGTTTTAACGGTTAGCTTAAGCAATTCGCTGCTAAAATCCACAGCCATGGCCATGCTCGGAACCGCAGAACCAGTGAGCAGCGTAAATCGAGGAGCTACGTTCTTAGAGGCCACTTTAAACGCTTGAGGAAACTAGTGCAAGTAGACGTGGTGAGGTATCTTCCTGCGCCATAACTTAACATTTTGCCAGTAGATAAGTACCCACTACGCCATAATACCATGCCTCCGTAATGGGTTCAGAGCTCAAGCATTCAGCGCCTGGTGTTCTTTCAAATATGCTCGACCTCGTTAACATCATTTCTCGCGTCGTGTGTAGCGGTGTATTACTATTTTTCAACGTAACATTACGTTTGTTAATGCGATTCCGCGGGAGACATTATACCTGTTTAGGCGTTTTAGCGATAATTTTTCAACCACAGGCATAGCTGAGTGCTTTGTGGCGGACTCATCGGCCTTGGGCCGAGGTGCTGCTTCGGCTTCGTCCAGCAGCAATGACTACCGTGTTGTGCTTCCTAGACTTCCCACCGGTAAGCTGGTTGTGGACTGTTTTTCTGCACGCGGACTTAGCTGGTCGACCTTACCGGGTTCAAGACTTTAGAGATGCTCTTCGGGATGTCATCGATTTAAAGGAAATAAGTTCGATAGGACAGTTTCAAATGTCCCATGTATGGATGGTCTCGTGCAAGTCGACGTCGACGAAAACAAAGCTTGTCACACGCGGTGAATTTCTCGTTAAAAATCGACGATGCCTTGTGATTGATCCGGAGCCCACAGAAGTCAAGATGAAACTCCTATGGCTTCCTGAACGCTTAGAAGACGCCTATATTAGGGAAGCGCTGCAGGCTTTTGGAAAGGTGAAGCTCATATCAGCAGAGAGCTGGAAAGTGGCGGACATGGAGCAAATGCGGACGCTCAATCGTGATGTGGTGTTGTCCCTTGCTGATGGTGTCCGAGTGGGCGATATTCCTCACGTCCTTTCTATCTGTGGAATACAGAGCCTTGTACTGATTCCTGGCCGTCCACCACTGTGTTTGCGCTGCAATAAGGTCGGGCACATCCGGCGTAATTGCAGGACTCCCCGCTGTGATGACTGTCGACGTTTTGGTCATTCAGCTGAAGACTGTGTTGTCACCTACGCCAATAAGCTGCGACAACGCGACCCGCAACCGGATGAGAGCCTTCAAGAGCATATCATGGATGCAACGGAAGTTCTGGACGCGACGGGAGGCACTCCGTCGGCCACAGTCGAAGATGAAATCAACAAGATGCCCCCTGAAGGCGCGATGCCATTAACCAACGGTGTGACAGGAAGCCAAGGTCCAAGCGATCCGTGCAAGAACCTGGACCAAAAGTGTTGTGTGCAGCCTGCGACAACGGGGAGCGTCCCTGAGAAGAGCGCCGCCGAGTATACTTCGAAGCCTTGCGCCTCAGTTTCGCAGCAGCCTCTACATCCCGGTATGACGTCAGAAGATGACATGCATTGTACTGAAGCGGCTACAATTCCTAAGAGGCGGGCGACGTACAGCTCCGATTCAAGCAAGGACAGTGACGCAGCGAGTGTGACTAGGAAGCCGCGTCGTCGCCGAGTGTCCAAGCACCAAGGAAATCGCCGGCGATTACGATCTAGGAGGCCTGGTGTAGGTTCAAGGGAAGCCTCGCCATCATCCCCCAGGGCGGACCACGAGAAACACTAAGCACAAGGGAAGGTAGTCACCATGGCGCACTCCGAGCAACTTACATTTGCTACCTTGAATGTACGTGGCTTAGGTCTTTGCAGAAACAAGCGCAGCTTCGCAGGCTTCTTACAAGAAAACGTATAGATTTTGTCGCTCTGCAGGAAACGAAAATTGATGGTGACGAAGAGACCGAAAGGGCCCTACGGCCTTTTCTGTCTATCTATAACGTTTTCGTTTCGCATGCAAAGGGTCTATCTGCAGGCTGCTGGTTGTTTATAAGAAAGACCTTACCCTGTTCAGCAATTAGTTATCAGGTTGACGGTGAGGGCAGATATGTATGTTGCGATTTTGTACTGCATGGAGTGTCATGGCGAATTATTAACCTGTATTCATTTAACGAGGTTTCAAAGCGCATACAGCTTTTTGAAACATTGTCCAACCTAGCTGACTGTGATCGGTGCACTGTACTAATGGGAGACTTCAACTGTGTATGTGAGCCTAATGACCGCTGCACATCTAAAAGTCAACGAGACAGGAGTGGCGAAGTATTATCTGGTATTATAGATAATGCAGGCCTTGTTGATACTGGCGTATCGGGTCAGGCAATTTCGTATACTCGACTCCAAGGAAGCTCTTCTGCTCGACTTGATCGAATATACGTGTCTTCTTCACTCCTCTCCCGTGGACTTTACTGCAGCACTGAGCCAGTTTCGTTCTCAGATCACTGTATAGTTCTTTTGAAAATTGACACGAACCGTCAAACTCACTTTCGACCGCTGTGGGAACTTTGGAAGCTAAACACAGAGCTTCTACACGATCAGGAATTCACTAATCGTGTCAGAACTACAGTGTAAGGGTCTGCATATATTCGCTGCTTGGGAGCTTTTTAAGCAAGAGGTTCGCACAATAGCCATAGAGATCGGATCTGTTAAATCATACTACCGGAAAAATGAGGAAAAGACACTCTTTAAAAACCTTTGCAACCTTTATGAGATAGAATGCGAAATGCCAGGCACGTGTGTCAGTGACATTTCAGATATTAAATGTCAGCTTCAAAAGTATGACGCTGTTCGCTACAGAGGCGCACGTATTCGATCTCGGAACAGAATGACTTTGATCCCTGAGCTGGCTCCCGCCGAAGAGGTCCGTGCTGACACGTAGTTCCGCCGGAGAGTGCACGGTGCTCTCGTCGGCTAGCCGACTACATCGCGTGGGTCGGCGATGGTGTGTATACCGTATGTTTCTACTGCGTAGCAGCGCCTCGATTGCGTGCTTCGTTCCAGGTGCCTCGCATTCTGTACACGCCGACAAGGCCTTCGCCACTCAGCGCTCACACGAATGCGTCTGCGAGTGCCGGAAGAAACGCGCTCGCTTGATGCCGATTCGCTGGGCCAAGTTTCTCGAAAAGTGCAAAGTGCACAACGTTCACGATGCTTAGAGTGGTCGCATTGTGAGGAGCACGTGCCAGAAGAAATCAAAACAACATGACTTAAATCGCATCTCTGCTTGGCTGCTGTATCTGCCGCTCGACCATCACATGGTACTTTACGCATCTGCATGCTTACTTCATAAGCCCACGTTCACTATAATTGAGATTGCCCCTAAAGCCGCTAGTCATACTTCGTATGTGGGGAACACGTCACGGTGACGTGATCTCCCAAAATCACGCAACTAAATGTCACGTGGCATGCTCCCTCAAAATCACGTAACGAAACGTCACATGTTCTTGCCAAAATCACGCAACGCATTGTCACAGAGCATGTTCCTACCAAAATCACGTAACGAAAAGAACGTGACGTGCTTTCGCCAAGATCATGCAACGAAATGTCACGTGACATGTTCCCGCCAACATCACGTGGAGCAATATCACGTAGTATCGGATGAGGCCTGACAAAATATGACTAGCTTAAAAAGCTTCGCTGTTAAAAGTGGCACCAACAGTTTTTACAGTTAGCTTAAGCAGCTTCATTGCTAAAAAACGAGGCAGAAGGAAGTAGCATCAAAATTATAACTCGCATTTTTTTATCCTTGAAGCATCCACCAACTGCCCTTCTGAAAAAATCCATATGCAGCTTTACGGAAAACATACGGATTCCGTACCTTCTCCGTACAAAATTTACGGAAATGTCACGGAACACATGGGGACATATACGGAAGCCTACGGAACTGATACGGAGCATGCGAAAGAAGGCGTATAGAACATAACGAATTCCGTTTCGCCATAAGCATGTATTTTACGGAATGAACTGCTTCCGTATCCGTTATATGGATATACCATGCGGCGATAAGGAGCATACGGAAGGCATGACATATGACGAACGGAATATGAACGGACAAAGTGATAGATCATGCGGAAGCGCGTATGTTGATGACACACATACGGAAAAAGTATGGAAGGACGATGCGGAGGCCTCACGAGCAAATGCAAGCAGCTATAAGGAATTAGAACAATTTGCGCGAATGATACGGATACGGACATACGGATACGGAGATACGGATGCGGAGGTTCGGATACGGAGATACGGATACGGAGATACGAATACGGGGATACGGATACGGAGTACGGATACGGAGATACAGATACGGAGATACAGAATGATACAGAAAATGCAATTAAAAAAGCACTCACTATATGGCGAGTTTTGTTTAACAGCTCTGTGTGGTGCGGGATTATCCATGAGCCAACGCTAACCGCACGGCTGTGCTGTGAATATTTATTTTATAATTGCGCTGAACAGGAGCTTACCACCGGCACCACATGTTAGGTAATATGTGTGGGTATATATACCTGACCATCGGTGTACGGTTGCGTGAGGTCAGTGGTCTATGTGGTGCATTACTTTGATATGCTTGCGTGTATGTTTCCGTGTGTACGTATTTATGCTCCTTTGAATTCATGGGAGTCTCTGTATACGATATTAAATGCTGTTAAAGTGCGTACGTCTGATATAAATGCTGATAAATCGAGTGAAAATCTGATCGCAATGGGAAGCCTCCATTTTACTTTTTTTCGGTTGGTCGGCAGTGGTTCAACAGTTCTTTTAGCTGGAATGCTCTATTACCGAGGGCAGCTTTTAAACCATCGAGTGGGAACAGCAGAGGACTAAAAACGTGAACCGCTGCTGTTAATCTCGCAGTTACTCCAAAATTGGTTCAAAATCTGTGGCAGCCCACTTAGTCCGAAAGGACGAACAGCACACCCCATTTTCGTGCATTTTGGTTTAGAATGTATATACGGAAATTATATGGAGGTGGTACGGAGTATGGATGAACGGAAGTGATATGGAGAGCAGTGTACGGAAGTAATGCGGAAGCGCATATACGGATGTGATACGGAGCGTATATATCCCCTTCAGGCGCGAATTATGATGCACTGTCTGCAAATGTCTCAAATTCGCACAACGTAATTCTAGGGCACTCAATATTACATTCCAAGAAAGAAAGTAAAGTAATATGCTGTTTTTTGCGAGTTTTGCTAATTCATCCTAATTAGAGAATAATTGATTATTTAATTACTCAGCAGTCAGTCATGTTCCATTTTTATATTAGAATAAGGAAATTGTTGGCTTAAAATGCATGCGCAATTTGTTTTTGGTTGCGTTCATTTCATGTGGAGAAAAATAATACTTATGACGTTGGTCCTGGAATGCGGCACGTCGAACAACCCGTCGAACATCGTAGTGCCTTCACCAAAGTGATCGGTTATGGTCATACTTAGCATATTGAGGTTAAGTCAAGACACGTTGACTATGCAGCAGGTTCAACTGATGGTATGCGCAATGTATCTTGCCCTTTCTTTCCGACTAGTCCAAAAAACTAGCAAAAACAAGTTGCGTCCACATATGTGGACGTTGCGCCTGAAGGGGATATGGAAGTGATGCGGAATCCGTATGTACGGATATCCGTATTACAATAATAGCGTATATACGGAAATGCTCTTTCCGTATATACGGAATTTTTTAGAAGGGTGGCCCAGCAAAAAACTTTGCTCAGGTTTAGTGCCTGAGCAATTGCGTAGGTTCCTTCATCTAAATTACATTAATCACGTCCTTAGTCTGCCTTTCGTAAGACTAAATGTTACAAATTGTGTATTGATAGAAATTTCTGGTATTAATGTAGCAATATTACGTCTAAGGTCGAATACAAAATTTATAATCACTGCGAAGTAATGTTTAACACAAGATTGAATAACTTCTTGCAGGAAGCAAAGAGCGCAAAAGGGATTTAAGAAAATGTCCCGGCTAAAATACTAATGCCTTCACCAAAAGGTGCCTCGCAAAAAAGGGAAAGAAGAATCAGAATCGATACGCGAAAGAATTCCCCTTTCTCTTACACATGTATCAATAAAGCGCCCAGTACCTGCATTCAGAAATCTCAGACACGAAAAATAACCACACACCAAAGCGAAAAAGAGCAGAACATGAATACCACAATGCCGGAGAGCAAAGCCGGAAAGAACCGGAAACGGAAATGTGCTTCAAACAAGCGGAAGGCCAAAGAAACACCAACCGGATGTTAGGTCCCCTATGGTTGCCGACTCAAGCTCCTGCCAAGTGTACCCGGCGTATCCTCTACGAAATGCCTCCCAGTTGCTATCTTCAGTGCCGTTTATTTGGCGTTTTGCTTTTATCCAAGTATATCCTTTTCTTGCTTTTTGTGTGCCCAGACCTCAATGTATGCCTCCTTTTTTTCTGTCTGATGTCTTTTCTAGAGTAGCGCTGCTCACGAGGACGATAAAACATCCTCGGCCGTACGCGGCCTTACCTCCAGTCGAGTTTTGCCAGAACCACGAACCGCTTCCGTTGCTCTTCCAGCTCTGAACGACTGATTTTACCATAAAACCCGCAAAGATCATGAATGTATTCATTTTCATGCATGCAGCAAGCATTCATGACCAGTTCTCCAGCTACATGAAAATGGAAGCCAAAAAAAGTCGAATAGAAATACAGTGGCATGGCAAAGGAAAGCACAGGTTTTATTGGATATGGCACTTTTCACTAGAGTAGCTCGTGCCACCACCACTACCAAAATTAGGTGCCAGGCCTGACAGCATGCCTGGTGCATATTAAAAGAATTTGGGTTTTTAGCAATAATGGTCGTGTTGTGCTGCTCCCATACAAGATAGGTCTTTCAGAGTCCGAGTGTTCCGCTTGTAGGTGATCCTTTCTTTATGCCTGTTCAGACAGTCCCCGCAAGAACCCTTGCCATCTGCTGTAAAACTTAGCCATGAACATCTGGGGAAGTGTAGCGGAAGCGCACGTTTACCGTGTAGAACGGAGTTCATAAGAGCAAGCTCCTTTTTGCGGCATATGTTGAGTGAATCTGGAGAGAGAGAGAATGAACATTTTTATTTCGTAATAAATAGTGAGTATGCGGGAGGGAACCCTAGTCCGGGATCCCTAAGACGATCTCGGCGACCACACGTGCCCGCTGAACTAGGGCACGGCGGACCTCGGGAGGCCTGTCGCAGAGGGCATCTTCCCACAGCTCTTTGGCGCGGAGGGGACGCAGGATAGCGGGGAGGGGAGGGAATAATGTGGATGCGCATTCCACCGTGACATGGAATGTCGTTGAGGAGCAGCCACAACCCGGGCAAGAGTCTGCGTAACATTCCGTGTAAAATTTATGCAATGTGCGCAGGTTGGGAAAGGTGTGTGTTTGAAGTTGACGGAGTGCCACCTCTTCCTCTCTCGAGAACGATGGCGGCGGCGGGCACATGTTGAATCTAGCTGCGGTGTAATATTTTAATATGGCGCGGTATGTGAGTGGAGGGTCCGTCTGGTCTGGACTCCCGTCCACGCCATGCGGGGCAGCTCGGTGGATAATTTCTCGAGCGACCGCGTCAGCGCGGTCGTTACCCGACAATGAGGCATGGACAGGAGTCCAGACCAAGTGGACACGGTGTGGGTCGGATGTGTCTCTGTTTGTGTTTGGTGATTCGCGTAGAATGCGTTGAGCCGCCTTGGAGAAGCCGCGTCCCATCATAAAGGCGCGACACGCTTGCTGGGAGTCAGTTAATATGCAAACTTCTCCGGGAATTTGAAGAGCGCGTCGCACAGCAAGTGCGACACCAAGGACCTCGCCGTCTGTTGGTGTGGGACCCCTCAAAGAGGCAGCCGTAAGCGAAGTGTCAGTACCGTCCAACACCACTGCGGAGTACTGAAGAATACGGGACGCTTCCCTAGATATCCGCGTTCGCCTTCTGCGTTCTCCAGCTGTACGATCACAAGCAGTCATCACTCAGGTATAATGACATCACTATAATTAGGATTATCATTATCGCCATCGCAATCATGTAGCACTGGGCTGTGAGCAATGATCTGGGTAGTGGGCTGGGGTCAAGCGCTGTTCCGCTTTTTCCCTTCCGTGCAACAGATACTTTTTAAAGACAATGGGATACTTGAACGCAGAAATCTCGGTTTGTCTTTCTGTTTGTCTGTCACGCGATTCAGCCACCCGGCCATAGTTTAAGCACTCGCCTAACGCCCAGCCATCTTGAACTGGTAGCTGCGTTCATACTTATGAACATTGTCGATCAAAAAGCAAATATTACGTATATTTAGTGGGTGTGTTGCTTTACTAGAAAGTACATAGAAGAAAGTACAATACGTAAGTATTAGTGGGTGTGTTGCTTTACTAGAAAGTACATAGATACGTAGGTCTAAAGACCCTTGTGTTTATTAGGCTGCGCTAACAATGCGACGCTATGCACGAAAAAGGCCTCGGCCGACGATTTGGTGCTGCCACCTGGCAGTTGCCCAGGGATTCTGCACAAGCTCATGTTTCCCGACGGTGCTGCCACATGGCGTCCATATCTCACGCAGTGTAGAGTTACTGTATATGCTACAGCAGGCAGCAAATATACAGTAACTCTAACACAGCGTAGTGCGGATGACAGAAGACTATCGTCTTTCGACAACATTTCCAGCGAAGCACGCAGATACGTGGCCAATTTTTTGTGGTATTGTGCTTTCCTGCCCTTTTGTTTAACAACGCTCTCTTAAGGCGGTCACAGCACGACGGCTGCGTGCAGTGATATTTCCTTTTAAAGGCATACATTATTGTTCTACATTATTTGTTCTAATAATGTAGATTAGAGTGTAAGGGATCACTAAAGACTATACGGACTCGTTAGAAAAGGTGACACAGTGATAAAAAATGGCCTTATTTTAAAGCTCGCGAAATCTGACACATCCTGGGCAAGCTTTAAAGCAAGCTCCCATGATATCGTGATAGTGATATCATGGCTGATAGATCGCATAACTAGAGTGCAAAGAAGGCGATGAAGAAAGTCAGTAACGTGAAGACAACTCAGAGACGCGATACTTTTGACTACTAAATTCGTATTACAATTTTTTCGTATTTTTATTAGTGGTCCTCTCCCACTCAAATCTCTTTTTCGGTTCATGGCCGATCCCCAGGGTGGGTTGCGCCAAGATATCCAAGGACCACCAACAACAACATGTCCACTCCCGCCGCCCCATGTATCAGCTATAAACTCCTCTCCGCTCGGAGTGAGAGCGCCCACTCTACTGCGGCACCACTCAGCCAACACGCAAAAGCGCTTCAAGGAAACATCGCTTCAAAGAAACCAACGGCTTCTCCGGAGGAATGGCCTGAGCTACCTAGCCGTTCCCTTTCCAAGGAACCTCAGAAGATCACGGCCCCTCAGGAGCCTTCACCCGCCGTGGATGACATACCTAGAGCGGATCGTCAGGTAATTTCGATGCTGCGTTCCCTTATGGACGCCATTCGAGTTATCTTGGTTGGCATGGGGACATCGCCTGCTCGAAGCGCTCTCCAGGTACTGGAAGCCTTGATCCCTGTTCTTGAATCCCTCAAGTAGACACATGGCTACCGTTACTCCATCCTTCCGAAAAGAAGTCAAGGCAGCGTCCATCATCCAATGGAACGCCAGAAGTCTAAAGCCACGCCTTTCAGACTTTCGTCAGTTTGTATACACTCATATGTTTCCACTCATCGTCATTTGTGAGCCTAACCTAACAAAACCAGTCAGACTTTCGGGGTATGAATCGGTCATGTCTTCAACCAATGGTGCCAGCAGCAAAGTCATCGTCTTTATTCGTCGTGAACTCACCTACTTTCTGCATCCAGTTGCGCCTCACGATGACAATCAATACGTGTGCCTAACGGTCAAAAAGAACAAGCTCATGTTTAATCTTATAGGCGTATATGTTTCGCCTTCAAGTAATTTTGATTCGAAAAGATTGGCGGATATCTTGAACTTGTGCGCTGCTCCATGGGTAATCATAGGAGATTTCAATGCGCATCATTCAGCATGGGGAAGTTCAAAGACAAACGCAAGAGGACGACAGTTGGCGAGCTTCGCCTGCCACCATGGTCTTACCCTCTTGAACGACGGCAGCCCCACCTTTTTTCGAGGCGTGACATACGGAAGCTGCCTTGACCTTGCTTTCGTCTCCAGCTCTTTCGCCAGACGTGTTAAGTGGTTTACAGATGTCGAGACACGTGGAAGCGATCACATTCCAACGTATATCAACATCAAAGGGCTCTCTGGGGCATATCCACAAAAGGCTATTCGAGCGATTGACTGGACCACCTTCAAATCTGCTATGGAAGATGCATGCACCGAGGGCTTACGCTTTGGGTTAGAAAAAACAATGCAGACCACAATGGAAAACGCCACGCGCACGATCATGATTTCGTCCAGGCGAAACGATTTCGATATAGAATTGGAAAGACTTAGAGCACTTCGCCGGCGTGCAGAACGTCGATATCGGCGCACAAAGTCCCTTCACGATCTCAGAACAGCCAGACGATTGCAAAAGAAGATCCAGCGTCGCATGGATAGATTAGCGTCTGAACGTTGGACGACGTTTTGCCAGACTCTAGACCCCCGCAAGCCACTTTCTCACATCTGGAAAACGGTGCAAGGTCTTCGTTGCCTTCCTCAACAGCGTTTTCCTTTCAAGGCGCTGGCGCTCTTCCAAGGGCGGCAGGACATTGCAGTCGGAGAGGACTTCTGTGCAAGGATCGCAAACCAAGTAGTCTGTCCAGGCTACCCAAAACGAACTTACGTCCAGTGTTGTACACGTTCCTCCAAAACAGGAACGAAAGCTCGTTCCTCGTTCCTTCCGAATTTTGTAACGAGTTCCCGTTACAAGTTCCTCTAGTCAGAAAGGAACGCGTTCCAGTTACACTTTGAAAATTGGAACGTGTCGTTACATTTACGTGACATTTGAGTTTTCAGATTCAATACAGTGTCGGAAAATTGAGAGACGAAATTAAGTGAACACTTACAAAATTGACGTTGAGATGCGCGAATTTGAAACTCAACAGCAGTAGATTATCTGGAAAGAAGAAACGTGAAAAGAAACGCTTCTGGACATAAGTTCTGGGAGCAGCGAACGTACTCCCGACATGTTCACTGCGACTTTGACCCTTGTCTATTACAAGCGCAACACATAAATGGGTCTTCCGATGAGCAGTCAGAATAGTGTGCTTCAGATGTGCAAATAGAAGAGTAGAGTTTTGGGCCAGTTAGTGTTGCATACTATGAGCGTGAAGTGCAAAGCACAGGACAAGAGAGTGAGACGAACAAGACGGGCGCTAACTAGCAACTGTGATGGTTTACTGGAAATTGTGCGCATGCCCGTGTTGCCTTGCTGCGATGATGTATTTCCAATAAACCTTCACAGATGCCAGTTCCCGTGTCGTTCGTCTCGCTCTCTTGTCCTGTGCTTTGCTCTTCACTCTCCTATAGTATGCAAATAGAAAGTCACTCACATTAACCAATGCATGTGAGTATCAAATATGTTTAACGCACAAGCTATAAATAAACATTTCCATTTACATTCACATATAATAGTTTGTGCTTGACCCAAGCCTATAAATACAGAAACAAGATTAGCAGATATGTCGTCCGCATTTCCGATCCTCAACATTTTTGCTCAGAATTAGCATTTCTTTTAGTGCTTTCATAGTCTGACTGACAGTTATGAATATGATACTTTTGCTTAGTTCTCACGATTTTAAAGCATTTGTGATAACGTTCTTTTGTTGTTATTTATGGTGGCGCGCAATGTGTGTCTGTGTGAAGAATTCGAACTACATGGCAGTCAGCCTGAGGCACACAGGGTTTGCATTGCTGCTTGTGGACCGCTGTATTCGGCTATAGCAAAACGCACGGTAACGTCGCCGCTTTTTACCGCCCGGTTTCATAAACAAGGGAACGCTGGTCGGATGCGTCAGGAGGAGGACGCGCTAGACGACATGCTGAGGTATTCTAGCCACTGTACTCATACGGGAAGGAATGCCGCTAAGTGGTTGTCGCCGAAAGAACGCCCACTAGGGAAAAGTAGCTTCAAGGTACCTGTCCGCGGGCCTGGAAAACGAACATGACCGCGACCGCATAGCGATAGATGAGCCCTCGTTTGCCTATTCCTTTCGGTGCGCGTTGAAACGGCGCTACTCATGGCCCTACGGCTGGTCACCTTCTGACAACTTGTGTGACGAATTGTGGAAGGGCATGTGCAGCGCACCGTCCGGCGGGCAGACAAATGCTTAAAGTACGTGTTCGAGCCTGGCTGTCGGTGCCAGCGGACATCGAGAGTGACGCCAGCTCGAATGCATGGGAATGGGAAATAACACGTACTGCACAGTGAACCTATTCGCTTGCGTGTTGTGAATTACGTTCTCTGAACCGACACCGCAATGAAAGTCTTGGCGCCATCGGTTCACACTGTGTGGGCCCTGCGTGTTATTGGTTTGCTCGTAATTGTTTATCAAAGGGTTGAAGAAGTAATGTTTTTTGTAGTAATGAAAGAGCGGAGATTCGGGCTTGGACCTTGGCAGACGCTTTGGCGTTTCAACAAAACGTCCCCTTCACCGGCCAAAGGCGCTTCCTTCGCGCTCCCGCCGTGCACTGGAGTCATCGAGGAGCTCCGACAACGGACCGTTCAACACGCACGGGTCAATTAACTATGACTATCTGATGAAGTGTGCCGACGAACTGTATAACGTGGGACTATTTCCTTGTTTCTTATGGCGTATAAGGAACACGATTTAATAGTATGTTCAATTTGTACAGCAGCCCCAGATTCATGCGATGGCAAAATGACATTGATATGTAGGGAATAAATAAATATATAAAATGCGTCACATGCATTATTTCATCGGACGCCCGCCAAAAAATGAAGGCAGGAACCTAAAGCGATGTATCTCACACGTGAAAGGTTCGCAGCAGCACAACCCAAGTAGCAAAAACGTGCACGCGTGCTACTGAGCGTGGGTCTAATTTTTATGAGATCAAGACATGGTAAAAGCAATATCTAACGTGAACTACAATGCAAGAAATGTACCGATTTACACTTATAATACAAAACTCCCTTTTTTGTTGTGCGAATAAGAAAGAACATCGAATAAACCGTACCTGCACTTCTTCATCGCAACAGAATCTAGACGAGACGTCCCTACTATACGCACAAAGGGGGAGGCGGTTAGCTCTACACAACACTTCACAAGTACCACAGCTACGCTACGGCTCCACTCGAAATGCTTCGCACTTACGACCATTGGCTACACATCTCAACAAGCATTTCAACAGCACGTCTCAACAACAACCATACAAATGGTAAAACAGTCTACAAACTAACGGCGCAAAGTCTCAAGCACACCCGCAATTAAAGAGCGCTTATCTTCAAGGACTCCATCGGCGCATGGGTCTCGTGGCTGGGCTTGTGGACTGATGCTCGGGTAGGAACTCGGATGTCGCCGTGGAAGTCGCCGTAGCTCACGGGTCATCGCCGATCATTGCTGCTGACATCAGGCCCTCGCGGCGATGACTACATAATCTCTCCTAGGTCGGGGAGCCGAACGGCTAGGCTGGCACGAGGTATCGCAAACGAGGCTCTCTTCTTCATCCCAAAACACTCCAGGTGCAAGATTTGACACCGTGTAGGCGCGCTCACGTCGGAAATGTCCGGTGAAAAGAAGCGTCTGCCGCACCTTTGTCTTTTGTGGCCGGTTAGGTGTGCGTGCCCGTGGAGCAGCATTGCACGGCTATTCCAATATGCCGGAGACTCTCTGTTGGCTTTGTTCAAGCACCTAGGGGCGCGCATCTAAAAGTCGCCGCCTAATGAACACGCTCATTTGGGGCCACCGTGCAAACGTCGGCTCTACTGTCAAAACGCGGTTTCCGCGATCTCGCGGATAACGAAAGCCGCAGCGATTCTCTGACCGCCGCGGCAGCCGAAAAACAGGAATACAGATGCTTAAAATGCCCGTTCCCTGCGTCCCTGTCTCTCGCCCCGCCGACGCCACAGGTGAAGAGATGCTGTTCCGCGATTTTCGAATGTCGAGGGAAAGATGTCTACAGTGTGTCCATCCTTCAGAACGACCCGTGCTTGCTGTTCAGACTGGCTCAGACAAAGCGAAAGCTGCTGTCCAGCAAAGCGGGGACTCGAGGCTCGAGTCTCGACCTCGGCGGTTGTGGCTCGGCCTATCCATCCTGCATGTGGACCTGTGGAACGCTTATAAAAGTAACGTCGTTCCCATTGCCGTTACTTGATAAATGTAACGCGTTACCGTTACAGTTCCACCAACTCTTAAAGGAACGATAGCATTCCTTCGTTCCACCAAAAAGGAACTAGTTCCAGGAACGTCGTTCCTTGGAACGACGTTCCGTACAACACTGCTTACGTCCCCCACCCTCGTGACAGTCGCATGGACCTGCCTTTCACAATGGAGGAGCTCGAAGCGGCTCTCGCTCTCTGCAGGCGGTCTTCTTCTCCGGGGCCAGATGGCATATCCTACCGGGCCTTATGCAGTCTAGGAGAAGCCGCAAGGGGAGAATTGTTGAGCCTCTACAACACGTCTTGGCAAGAGGGCAATGTTCCTGATGAATGGAAGACAAGCCGTTTAGTTCCCCTACTGAAGCAGGGCAAATCTCCACTTGATCTTGCATCGTTCCGCCCAATAGCGCTGGCCAGCTGTGTAGGAAAGCTAATGGAACGAATGATCCTTGGCCGCCTGGAGTGGTACCTTGAACACTACAAGATTTATCCGAACTCCATGGCTGGTTTCCGACGTGACCGCTCTTCCATCGATAATGTAGTGGACCTCGTTTCTTACGTTCAGCACGAAAAGTCCCGAAAGCGATTGTCCGCAGCATTGTTCTTAGATGTGAAAGGCGCATACGACAACGTATTACATGAGGCCATACTCGATGCTCTTGAGACGGTTGGCCTAGGTGGTCGATTATTTCTGTGGGTTGAAAGTTACCTGGCTGCAAGGTCATTCTTTGTATTAACCGACGATGGCCCGACTACGCGACGCTTTACTTGCAAGGGCGTTCCTCAAGGCGGAGTTCTCAGTCCGACGCTATTCAACCTCGCGCTTATTGGGCTTGCTGAATACCTGCCAACTACTATCAAAATTTCAATATACGCAGACGACATCTGTGTCTGGACTTCGGCAGTCACGCGTCCTCAAATACGCGCGCGGCTTCAATGAGCAGCAACGTTGACATCGAGCTACTTATGCAAACAAGGTCTCAACATATCACCAGAAAAATGCGCACTTGTGGCATTCACTCGCAAAGCAATGACGCCTTACGTCATATCAATCAATGGGCGGACTATTCCCTATCTCAGAACCCACCGGTTTCTTGGCATCATCATTGACAGAGATCTCTGCTGGAGCCCTCATGTGTCGCACATGAAAAAACGCCTCACCGCAATTGCCCAGATCTTCAAATTCTTGGCTGGAAAAACTTGGGGCATGTCGGTAGGCGCCATGGTGGAATTATACAGAGCACTTTTCCTCGGTTTCTTGAGATATAGCCTGCCCGTACTTTCCAACACTTGCAAGACAAATCTTCGCACTCTTCAGGCCGCACAAGCTCAGGCACTGAGAACTTGTCTCGGTTTGCCGCGGGGTACATTGTCAGAGGCAACTATAGCGATTGCTCGGGACCAACCAATACAAACGCACGTTGCGGTGGAAGTCTTGAGAACCCACATCAGGCATTCTGCCCGTGCCTGCTGTCACCACCTCGCAACATTGCCGTCAGACAAGCGGAACGCGTCATTCTGCAAAATGGTCTCCAGATATTCCGCCAAACTTCCGGCAGGCTTCACCGCCGCCGCCAAACCGTCGATTCCCCCTTGGTGTCTCATTCGACCTACAGTACACCTTGGTGTGCCAGGAATCAGAAAGAAAGCTGAGCTGTCATCAGGTGCTCTGAAACAACTATCCCTGCTTCTTCTACACGAGAGGTACGCCGATAAAGTGCATATTTATACGGATGGTTCCTCGAACCTCCAGTGCTCGTCCGGAGCGGTGGTTGTCCCAGTGAAAGCTTCCACCATCAGTTTAAAGACAGACCACCCGACGACATCGACAGCTGCGGAACTTGCTGCTCTGCGTGCTGCCCTTTGTGTAGTAAATGAGGAAGCACCCCGACAATGGTCAATCTTTAGCGATTCAAAGGCGGCCTTACAGTCCTTGCTGGCAGCCCTGCGGCGCGGACCATACGAGCAACTGGTGTTGGAGATCAGATCTCTTCTCCATAAATCACATGAGAAGGGACACCACGTGACGTTTCAGTGGCTCCCCAGTCACTGCGGCGTCGTTGGAAACGAATATGCTGACAAGGCCGCCAAGTCTGCACTTGATGGCACCAAAGTTGAGACCATACCTCTCTCAAGGTCCGACGCTGCCAGGCAACTTCGAGCGATTGCACAGGAGATTACACTCTCGCTGTGGAGTGCCTCAAGCAGCCAAACTCGGAACAGTCGACAACACCACCTGCTGTCTTTGCGGCATTTTCGATTGCCACCAAAACTCAGCCGAGCAGAAGCCACCCTGCTTTATCGTTTGTGGTTAGGAGTGGCTTTTACTAACTCTTATTCCTTTATGATCGGAATGGCCGACAGCCCTCTTTGTGACACCTGTCTTCGTGAAGAGACGCTACAACACATCATATGCGACTGTCCTCGCTATGACTTACAGAGGCAATCACTGGCGTCCGCTCTCGCTCACCTTGACCTGCGACGGATGTCGGTTGATGCCATTTTGGAATGTCGACCGCACAAGACATCACAATTGAAGGTGACAAAGGCGCTGCTGCAGTTCTTAAAGACGACAGACTTGCACAAGCGACTGTAACAGCGATGTGTGATGTCGTGTGCCATGCAGCTGCCACTGACTGTGAGAATGTGCTATATGTTCGCCCACTTTCTCTCTCTCTTCCTCTTTCCTTTCACCTTTCAATCTCCCCTGTCCCCTTCCCCTCGTGCAGGGTAGCATACCGGTTGTCATACACTGGTTAACCTCCCTGCCTTTCCTTCTCTACTATTTCCTTCCTTCCTCTCCGCTCGTTGAGACGGACAAGCGATGCTAAAGCAAATTTAAGAGACCGATAAAAAAGCTGATGCCACCAGCTCAGCTGTTTCAACAGTCTTCGCGTCGTTAGGTCAGTGAAGCTGCACCAATTAGTTTTATTGTGTGACCCTGTTTTTATTTTGATGTCACCGCAGTAGCGTCAAAACTTCTACGGTGCTTGAGATTATTTCAGCCAATAAAGTGGAACATTCTGAAGATACATCGATAACGTGGTTTCCCGAATTCAATGAGCGCAAGCAAGGCCTTCAGGTATGATATAGCACAGGATGTACGGTAAGTGGTCAAAATACAGCATACGACATGTCGGCGTAGCATTTAATATGAGTTCATTAAAGCAGACTTTTATATCGTTCAGGCAAAATTTTGCATGGTGCCTTACAAAATGCGAGAAATGGCGGTTTTGTGTTTTGTGTACACGGTCATGGGATGCATCGCTCGCTGGTTTACTGTGCAGGTTATTATTTTGTACTGCACTAGTAATTGTTATTTTGTGTTAAGTTTATCGTGTTTATGCCATCATTGTAGCAGTTTTTCTCCTCGACGTTTGAAATGAAAGAGTTGCTTTGATGTCACTTGTACGTCTCTTAATGATTGCTGCCCGTTACGTCTATAAAAAGTTATTCAGTTTTGATCTCTGCAAGCAACTACGGCAATGTTGCGCCTTATGAATTTTGCAGCAGAAACAGTAAAGTGAAAAAGCCCTCAAGTCATTCCTACGAACTCTTGACACATATTTCCTTTCCAAGTTGATAATCCATGATATGACTATGAGAGACGCCGTAGTGGAGGGCTGCTGAAATTTTGACACCTTGTTCTTTAACATGCACTGGCACCGCACAGTACACGTGCCTAAACATTTCGCCTACATCGAAATGCAGCCGCCGCGGCCGAGATTCGGTCCCGCGACCTTCGGATCAGTAGTCCAGTGCCATAGCTACTACACCACAGTGGCGGGACTGTCGAGTATGTAATACCTTTCAGTGGTATTTATTAAGCAAGCACCAATGAGAACGCAAGTCTTGGCTTTCTCTCATTACTCAGGCATTGAAGTTTACATCGCAGAAAACATGTGGTACGGTTTTCGATGTCGCAGCTGTTCGCAATTGCACTGTTGCGATTTGCGCACTACGTGAGCTTAACGTCATCGAATACGGGAAGTGCAGGTGTTCCTGTTTGAACTGAGCGCAAGCTAAGTCCAAACACATTTTCTGAAAAATATGGGTCATCATCCACACGGGATCTTTTTGTCCTCTCATCTACAATTTGCGCAGCGCTCGACTGTTTAAGAGCGCGCTTTCAACATCTTTCCCGTAAATTATCATCATTGTCCTTCCGACTGCCAGTAGTAATTGAGCTGGCAGAATTATGGGAACCACTTACCCGTAAGCACTGCATACAACCTAGGCAAACGTACACCTATCCATTTGTAAAATCGATAGCTAAGAGAACCTTACTGTTCTCCCAGCAAATGAACACCAGTCATGGCTCGTAGGGGTTGAAGCATATGGCGTAACTGTTACTACTGCGAAACGCACGTACATTCCAGATTGCGTCACTGATAGCTTAAATTCACTGGCGGGATCGTGTTGCCTTAGCTCGTACACATTTTCTACAGCCCTAAAGCGAGAGGTAACGCTGAAGTCGTTTGCTGAGTGCAACAGGTTTATTGGTATAAGCATAACAAAGGCTCTATCGTATTCAAAAATGGGACACGAGAGACTCAGAAGGAGTACAGAAACATGTTCCGTTGATCTAGATGACCTCCAACGGGTCGGTCCTTTCGTCCTCGCCAGCTTACAGTCACGCATAGAAAAACACGTGGCGACGAAGGAAATGGAATAGATGGATTATTGCCTCTACCATCAAATGCAATGATATGATTCATGTTCACATTGCACGATCGATTAAACAAAACTTAGACAACGTGGGTGCTCCTAAGTCGGGATGTAGAAATCAAGAATATGATCTCGCGTTTAGAGCTCTGGCTCTAAATGAAGATCATTGAAGTAAAAATTACTGACTATCTTTCTTCTTGCTGTTGATAATAAAGGGCCTAGTCTAGATAACGTGCAACAAGCTCGGGGCAAGAATGTGCGGAAACATAGGAATATCTGGCGTAACATAAGGCACAATCTCTGTCTGGGAGGAGTGCAATATGTGGCGGAATTTGAGACGAAGGTAACACGTACAGGCAAAAAAGAAGTTCAACTTGCTCGCTTAAGAACCCGTCATGCCTGTGCTTCCTATCTTTTCTTTTCTTTTTCTTTTGCGAAAACTTCTAGTCACATGGTCTAATGCTCGTAAAAATACCTTTATCCTCTTTTTCGTCGTGCCGACTGCACAGCTGTAACAAGGCTTATGACCCTATTTGCATCTGCAGCAACATAGCGCAATCTAAAAACCCTAGCAGTGGGTAAACAAGAAAAAAAAAGAGTTCGCTACTGCCTCTTGCGTAATGCACAGCGAACCTAGAGTCGCTTATTTATCGTTATCCATCATGCCGCATGTTTTATTAGAGTCATTTACAGGTGGTCACAAGAGCCCCGCCACGGTGGTCTAGTGGCTAAGGTACTCGGCTGCTGATCCGAGGGTGGCGGGATCGAATCCCGGCCGCGGCGGCTGCATTTCGATGGAGGCGAAATGTTGAGGCCCGTGTGCTGTGCGATGTCAGTGCACGTTAAAGAACCCCAGGTGGTCGAAATTTCTGGAGCCCTCCACTACGGCGTCTCTCATAATCAGAACTGGTTTTGGGACGTTAAACCCCACAAAACAAGGTGGTCACAAGAGTTCAACTTAAAAAAAATGAAGGCATAGCGCAGGCAACAAAAATGCAGAAACTTTGCAATACGTGAAAACGCGAGACATTTCCCCAGCCCGTATTCATATTCGTTTCTCAAACCTGTGAAACAGTAGAAACGAAAGAGCTTAGCAAAAATATGGCCTGCGAGAAAGTGAGCGTCGGCTGTCTCAAGAAATTTCATACTTTTCGGCTTGTATGTTTTTGACGTAGCACCAAAGGTGCAATGGTAAAATCTTCCTTTTCACGAACAAGCTCGAGAATCGCTAGCTTGTGATCATTTATTCTGGCATTCGCTTTCCGCTCGGTGGGATGACTTAATAACAGCACGGCCTTTCGCGGCTGAAGTCTCAGTACGGTCCCCTTACTGAAACATTGCTCCAAATTAATATCTTTTAACCGCCGAAGCTCGACCCCTGGGGTACGCCTTGCAACTTCTGAAAAATACACGAAGGCCGTATGATACGAGAAAGATGTAGCCGTTCTTTGCCGCTGCACAGAACAGAGTCATTATTTGCCATTGGTCTTTGGGATGATATAGTATGCGTGGACGTTACCGATAGATTCCGCCGAATTAATCCATAATTTCTTACATTGATCATCTATAACAATCTTTTAAACGTGATAATTTACCCTCAGTTAAGTGTACAGTTGCACGAACGCGTACGCCGTTTCTTATACTTCCAGAAACTCGCTTGTCTCAAGAGAGAGAGAGAACTTTATTATAAAATATAGAAAAGAAATTGTTGCCCCTGAAGGCGGGACATCAAAAATGGTCGGGGCCCCTATTCCAGGGCTCCGCTGGCCCATGCCATCATCTCGGCCCTTTGGACCAGCCAGAGCTGATCCTCAAAGACCGAGCTGGACAGCAGTGCCTCCCATTGTTGCTCTGTGTTTTTCATGTTGTGGTGTTCTTCATTGTGTAGTGTACACTCCCACGTAATGTGAAACAGAGTTGGTGTGGACCCGCACCACTGGGCATATATCTCTGTATGCTGTGATCGCTTGTGTCAAATTTGCGCGTGCTCTGGTGGTCATATCCACTAGTGATAACCGTGTCACATTCACTGCACCTCTAGCCAGTCAGCGAGAATTCTTAGGTTTTGTGTATACTAGAACACGACTTCGTGTTGTCTATAAGAAGGGGGAAGAGTATTGTGGCCAACAGTAAGAGAAATACGCAGCAGGGGCGCATCACGGAAAGCAGGCAACCGAGAATATGACATCGACACACGTATCCGGAAATCACCTGCGCTGCACGAAAGAGCAACATACAGGAACGAAGTGGATCACACTACCAGCGCGACCACCAATTAGAAAGAAAAGATAGCCGCCGCCTCAGTAGAAATTGCAAGAATTGATGCAGCAGGAGAAGAGGTGATAACACTGCTTGGCTCGATTTATAAACCAAAATCGCATCACCCTCATCGCTGACTAGCGAACAGCACACGGAAGCTACCCAATGGCTCTCATTTCTAAACAAACTCTGGAAATCGCTAGAACGCTATGGAAGATATACTCAAGATTGCCATATCTTCAGAGCCCGGGTCAAAGGCTCGGGTTAGTGAATTAGCGGCTGACACCGCTGCCCGAAATGACTTTGTCAGAGCAAGTGCACCAGGTTTCCGAACGCTCCTCGGCCCGCTAAAGAATGTACCAAGAAAAGTTACATACCCAACCACTAAAATAGGGCATCAGGACTTACCCACACGGCCACCCAAACTTTCCAGGCAAGAAATGGTGCAGTGCCAGATGATTCAGGTGGTAAACTCGCTCCTGGAACACTGTTACACTCCATGCACTCCCAAAGATACATGAGCGACTTCATACCACACATGGTTACTTCGGTACACCCGGCAGCAAAATAAGCTGGGCGTGCCATCAGCTTCCAAAATCAGGTAAAAATGGAGCACCGTGCCCTAAAGTTAAAGTGTCTGGTGCCCAGACCTCGCAGTGCGCGTGCGCGTCCTTTCACGCTCGCAGCCATATCTTTTTACTTGGTTACAGAGGACAAGTTGATTAAATGTGGCATGTGACGTAAGAGGCACCTCCTTCTTTATTCGATCAGTCACGTGCTTATTTCGGCAAGGGCAAACTAGGAGTGAGGGTGGCGAGCTGTCATGCGCGCGCTGCTAGGTTAGCCTTGGTTAAAGAGAATAGATATCATGTCTTTGAGAAGGATCGCATAAAGTAAGCGACCCTACTTCAAACACTACATGCAGTCAGCTGGTCCGCTGCAAGCGAGTAAGAATGTGGCACGCGCACCACGACGCCGCGACACCGACACGCTTATCAGGCGAGGGATTTTTATCTGATTTAAGCCGCCACTCGCAGGCGCCAATTTCTTTTGCTGCCTCACGTAACTTCTGCTCTTCGACCACTGCCCTGATTAATTTGTAGGGTTTAGCATCTCAAAACTACGATATGATTATGAGAGACGCCATAGTGGAGGGTTCCGGAAATTCTTGACCAACCTGGGGTTCTTGAACTTGCACTCACGTCACACAGTACATGGGCCTCAACATTTCGCCTCCGTCGTAATGCAGCCGCCGCTGCCGAGGTTCCATCACGCGACCTTCGGATCAGCAGCTGAGTGCCATTGCCACTAGACCCCCGTGGCGGGACTGGGCGGGACTTGCGACCACTATCCTATGTCCCTTGAATTGTGTGTGCCATCTATTCATACCTCCTGTCATGGGACAATACGTTGTGCACTGTAGCAAGCGCTGTGTTTTGCGCGCACAGGAAGTAAAAACTATGGCCTTTGGGATCCAATCGCCCCCCCCCTCCCCCAACAAAAAAAATGAAAGAGAAGTACCTTTGCAGCTTCGCATTTGCTCGTCGCGGAAAGAACCTAGCACAAGAAAAGTGAAAGGTTTCTTTAGGCGGCGGCCTGCCGGCGCCGGTGGCCGAATGCGCCTGGGCGGCGGGGGCGTGATAACGTTCTACGTACTGCGTGATGACCACACATGGGCTTGTGCTCGCGGCGCGAACGGCAGCGCTTGTCCCACGGTTGATAAAAAAGACAGAAATGAAAAGGACTGAAGTTTCGCGACGGTGGAAGCCGACGGTGAATTGATACGTTCTGATTGATTTCTGTGGTTTTACGTCCGAAAGCAAAAATATGATTGTGAGGGACACCGTAGCCGAGGGCTCCAGAAATTTCGACCGCCCGGGTTTGTTTAATGTGCACTGACATCGCTGAGTACGCGACCATCAACATTTCGTCTTCATCAAAATCCAGAGCCGCGGTCAAGACTCGATCCCGAAGAATTGTTGGGTGGTGGAGTGTTCGCCGCGTGGCACGAGGTTGATGGAACTATCAAGATTATCTACGTCACCGTGTTTAACAGAAGACAGTCGCCACGTCTTGTAAAAGCAGGCAAGCGCCATTGGTACTTCAGTACATTTCGCTGCTATTCAGTGTGGTGGCGTTGCAGCAATGCACATGCGGGTCGTCTTTGTATCACGCGCCACATGCAGTGTGTGCCGCCCAGATGTGCCAAGGTTCTTCGTTCTTGACTGTTCCATCAGCTCTGCACACGCACATGGTAAAAGGTTTCCCTGACTGGCAAAAGACACAGGGTGCTGTCTGGTAGTCACCGCTTCTGACTGGTGAGTCACTATAGCTTCTGATTCGTGCTATGGCTCCGCTTTTTCGCATGGGTTATATAACGCATTGCCTTCACGTTTGCGCTTGCACGTTTTATTTTTTCATGCTTTCCAAGAGATATCTCTGGTTTCTAGACGAATACACGGTTTTCAATGATCGTCAAGCTGTGACGGCAGCTTGCCTTTGAAGCGAAATTCTCGGAGCTCTTTACAAGGGATATTTGCGCGCACGCACAGTCGCTTCGCTGACGAAGTCTCGCGTGCGCTTGAGTTTGTCCAAAGGCAACGTTTAATTCATTCAACTCAAGCAAGGAATTCAACATTTGAACTTCAGAGAGATTGAGGCAGAGCCGTCCATCCGAACAATTGGCGGTTCAAACTCTCCCCACCTAGCTGGCATGCCGGAAGGCAAGAAATACAGGCCTGCAGCCTTGAAAAGAAACCTCTTCTCGAATTAGTGAGTGCCGAAGCGTTGCTATGGGGTTCATTAATTAACACTATTGTGCCAAGCACTGAGGCAGAAAGATTTTAGAAATGTCATCTGGAAAGAGCCCTCGTGGTGTCCCTAACTGCGCCTCACTGATGTGAAAGGGCAGAAACACATGCTTTCCTTGTCTGCCGAGGGAAGCCGGTGATACGCTACATACGGCGACTTTTATAAGAGAGTTGCGCATCGCTAGGAAAGTTACGGGCACTGTGCTTGTTTATTCTGAACACTTTACTCACGACTACTTCATACCCAGTGAGTAGGCCCTTAAATTGGCTGTGTCATTAAGTTGGAATACTTATATGACTGAAGAGGAACCGCCAGCGACGATACGAAGGTTACAAAATCTGTTACGTCATACGGAACGACAACGTTCAAGAAATGAATAGCAAAGTCTAGGTAAAGTACGCTCAATGATAACTGTAAGCACCACAGGCCAAAACAGTAAATAGTGTAAAAGAAGAATAAGCAGAAGCCGAAGATGACGAACAAATAAAGACGAGAAGCAGGGGGAGCACAAGGAAGAAGGCGACGGGGAAAGTGGAAGCCGAGGGCTAAGAAGGAGAATAGGAAGACGAATAATATCAGTGACAGTCGCTTCTATGGCGGGACACAAGATCTTTGCAATGGCTACCGAGCCACGTGGGACTGTTGCGAAATTAGGTAAGAGAAAATTATCCATTGCAGCGCACACAAGAGCACCTTGACAACCGTAATATCTTCCTACTCAGAATGAAAGAATCTTCTTCTTTCCACCGTGCGACACAAATTATGCGTGAATTGATGACCATACAATAGTGTCACTCATGTATACGTTGGATCTATTTGTAAGGTTTACACCGAATCAAAATGCCGTTCTCACATTTGGCAGGCACCTGCATCGTCTACGCTAAAACGTAGCATGCACACCTCAATTGTTCCGTGGCATAAAAACACACACACACAGAACGTCGCCACGAAGCGATCACTGTAATGACTACGACGCTTCGGTAGACCATATCATTGCATAGTGCCGGCAATACAAACAGGGCGGCCTGTCGGTCTGTCGGACTAAGCTGTCTGTCGCATAGCCTCGATATAGGCGACCTGTCCCGCTAACCTAGGTGCATGGGAAAGACATGCAGTGAGCTTTCGTAGGGAATTTTTAGTGGACACAAGCCTAATGAACTGTCTCTAATTGAGATTCATCATTATCTTCACAATATTGTGCAGGCAACGCGCCTATCTCAGTAACTTTTTATGCAAAAACATCGACGCAACTTCTACGGACTGAATCTGCGGTAATCTGGGTGACCGCCCTATACGCATTTGATTCTGCCCCTAGGTGGACTCTTTACACCCCTGCAATGATTCGTACACATAGTGTCTTGTGTTTTTCTTTCAATAATAATAATAATAATAATAATAATAATAATAATAATAATAATAATTGCGGTTCGGTTAAATAATGGAAAGGAGCTTATGACACTGCGGTGGCCGAAAGTCCAGAGGACTATTTGTGTCCTGACGTGGCGCGAACCCCGACGAGCATGGAGGAGGATCCGCCATTAAATGAAGCTGGACGCTCCTCGTGCCGCCGAAACGACGAAAGTCGATTGCATTTATTGTTTAAACCACAACAGATATCCTTCTTTTCACGATTCATAAGCTGCGTCATGTCAACGCTGTGTGGACAGGTAAGCTTCTGCTGTGCATACGCTCACGCACTGACATTCAGACATTCATGCTCCACCTCAGAAACAAAAGGTTCAAATTCCGATCAACCACATAAAAGGAATACCAAGGAGCACATGCAAAAGAGGGAAAAAAATGGTGTGGGTGCTAAATGAACAAGACAAGCATGGAACACAGAGGAATGGCAGTGTCATTGCGCTACCCCGACAAGGGGACGTCGTCGACACACATTAAATACTAGAGATCTCCCTGGCTTCAGTTACACACGTCCGGCAGGAAGTTGTCGAATATGTTTTTCTGGATCTTACGGAGACGGGCAAGCAGCGATAGCCATGGCTAGAACGCATTACCAAATCTGCCACCCCTAGAACACCGAAGAATGGGCAGTGACACAACGATAGGCAGTGACATTTTCATCGAACTGCCGTCGTCCACACTGCGTTGAGGCGAGTAATCGTGTCCCGTTGGTGGTACGTCATTGTATAAGTACAGCCAAACTGGTTCAGAAATAACGCTCGCTATGTGCGGTCTCGAAGTGGATCGTGTACCTGTGTCTGCACAGAAACGTTAAAGGTAACAGAGGCACGTAAATCTTACTACTTACGTCGGAATTACTCCTTACGGCGGACAATTCCCGCTAAAACGGCGAGTTTCTTTTGTTTTTCTTTTCTTTTTGAAATCATTAATGTTCGCTTGCGGGAACCTTTCTGTATAATTTGACGGCTATCGAACCTTTCTCTACAGCAAGACCTCACCAATGTCGTCACCATTGGTGGCTTGCGCTGAAGTCATCGTTAGGCCACCACATCGTCTTAAGTTGAAGCTTCATTGTCATGTGAAGCGACGACGTCACCCATTGGTCACGTGACGTTTGGTATCATATATGTTCACGACGCCGGACAGCGGATGGCGGACACTGAATTTTCAACTCGTGAGTGAAGTAGATCCTCAGCATTAACCTCCAGATCGCCCAATTCACCAGATCGCCCAATTCACACCTAGCTCCGTCGCGCTCCGAAACCATTTCCACAATGAGAAGTAGCAAGTCAGAAGCACCGCACTCAGGCCAATATATTTTTTTTCCTTGTTCAGCAGACTGTTTTTACCAGAAGCGTTGTATTATTGTGACATGATCTTCAGAGAAGTTTAGGTAGAAAAGTGGATTTCTGCATCTTTGTTAATATTAATACCTAGGAGTGGTTTTGTTACAGCAAACGTCAGCCACCAGATTTCAGAGCAATATTTCAAGTGCTATTCGGAAGTAAAAGAGCAACACATTCACACCGCATGTTTTCTTTGTTGAATGAATGAACGTTCCACAGTAATTACAGTGTGTCGCCTAAGTGATGCAAGAGAGAGGTTTTCAGGGCGATAAGCTTCAACGTTGTCAAAAATTCAGAGGAAATCCATTGGAAGTGTTTTCATATTCGAGAAACGGCGAAGAGACATAGGCACGTTTTCACTAACACACCAACTCTTAGGCACGCACGCAAGCACGTGCGCTTGTAGAGGCGTAGCGCTCGTCTAAGACGGTCACCTTTGCGTTTCTTTTTTGTTTGTTTTCTTTCTATTGCTGTCTAGCATTCTCGGTCTGCACACCGTCACCCTAAGAGGCGTTCAGTTCTTTTTATGCTTTTGTCTTCAGCTACACTTTCGCTTACAATCCTAGCTTCAGGCAACACCACTTCTCCAGAGTCGACTGCTTCTGTGAAAAGTGCCGAGTCAACAGCAATATCCCTGCCAAAAAATCTCAGCGTGGGCATATTTTAGATGCGTCTGCCGCTGCCAGCTTTCGCGCCTTCCTTACGATAGCACCCTTGGCTTTTTCGTCCTGCTGTTTCACGTCACCTTTCAGCAACGCTTTTTTTTCAACTTTTTTCTTTGCATAGGCGGATAGAGTTAGTGCCGTGCGCGAAACGCCATGGTAAATGCGTCAGATACGAAAAATACGGAGGTGTTATGTATTTTTAGGTCACCGCACTCTTTTTGTCTCCTATTCTCGGGAAAAAATAAATAACTTAGGAAGTGAGAACGGAACTTTCTGGTACAGGCAGTCTCGCTGTCTGTTTTCGGCATGGTTGTGTCACTGTCGTTCAGGGGATGGGACCTCACTGTAAAAAAAATTCAAGAGGTGCTTTTATAAAGGTTGTGTTATTCTAGCATTTTGCCTATGTTGCGCAATTTACTTTACCTTGCGTGTCACTGAAAACATCTCTTTTGTTTTTTTCCTTTAGAATAAGCGTAACTGGCTTTGAAGGAAAACAGAGCCCAGAAGTGTGCTTTTGCTTCAGGTGGTAGCTTCACACAATTTACTTGTGACAATTTTGATATTCGTTCTTCGCTTTTTTCAAGCTACTGAGAAAGCGCCATTGCAGCGAAAGTGTTTCTCATTGGTTTGCTTCATCTGGCTCCATATTTTTAAATGGAAGAAAGCCGAAGAAACTGGTATGGTTTCGCATGGCCTGTCGCGGAAGCCAATGCACGAAGCACAATCTATAATTCAACACATACCATAACGCTCTTTGTAAGTACTGCTACACAACAGCTATAGTTAAGTTAACAAGGAGAATTAGCATAGCAAAAAATTTGCACATCTTTAGAAGGAAAAACGCGTAAACTAAATTATTGAGAACGATAACTTCGTGCACCAGTAATAACCATGAAGTAAAAGCTTTTAAAAGGTAAATTTCCTCCTGCATTTGCCTAATAACTTCGTCAATGAAAAGAAGCCGTATTTACTTCTGCTGCCTTTGACATTGCAAGTTTCTGGTTGACATACGTTATAAGAGATCTGGTACTGTAGGGTTGCCGGTTTTGTTATTGTGTCCACATTATACACGACCATCCAAGTTGTTGTTGACGCGTTCATCAGTTGAGCAGTGCATCAGAGGGAGACTAAACAGGTTTTAGATATCTAAAAGATCTCGTTTCCCTGAAGCGCACCCATTTGAAACCACTGCTAACAACGTTTGTTTAGTGATAATGCATGTCGGGGCGCCGTAATTGAGGATCAAAATCGGATCGATTCTCTACCCACCATGTCTGACGGGGTTAGCCTATGGATACGGCGGAATAAAAAAAATTACAGCATATCCACGGAGTGAATGATGATGAGTGGGCGAAGCTCGGGAGGTTCATCGTAGATCGTGACGGGTTCCGGATTAATTTAGTTAACGCGCACGCTACGAATCCTTATGGTTGAACTATGCACAAGTGAAATCTCCCACCGGCACTTCATTGCAAGTCAAGATCCAGTGCCCATATATATATATATATATATATATATATATATATATATATATATATATATATATATATATATATATATATATATATATATATATATATATATTAACTTCCCCTATGTTTTCCTAGGCTTCATTGTCTGTTTGCTCATTAAGTTGTTTCTAACATATATATATATATATATATATATATATATATATATATATATATATATATATATACATGGGTGGCCGGTGAACGGTTCTCCATCGCGAGCAGTCGGTATTTCTAGGAGACGCTGCCTGCGCCAACGTTGTCTCTCGCGGGTGAGGGCGCGTTCTCCTTCTTTGCGAGCTGGTAGAGCTTTCATCTAAGAAAGAGCGTTTCCATCAACGCGCGCCTTTCTCTCTCTCTCTCTCACGAGACAGCAGATGGAAGAGTGAGAGAGAGAGAGAGGCACGTGCCGGGAGGCACGCGCCGGGGGCGAGCGCGTGCCTCCCGGGAGATACTGCCGGTTACGCCTGACGCCTGACGCCTGACGAGGGACAAGATTAGACTAAGAGTAGCTTCGCCCCTAAAAATCCACGCATATCCACGGAGTGAATGATAATGAGTGGGCGAAGCTCCAGATGTTCATCGGTAAAAACCGTGAATCTTCCGTGAATCTTGCCTAGTACATCATCAAAGACGTGACAAACACTGTGTGTCGCCATCTAGCGCTCTCCTATCACACTAGAGCATGCAGCGAGCGTCTCCGCGCCATCTATTGATCAATTCACGTACTAGCTAAGCAGCACCGAAGCGCTCGGACGGGCGGACGGACAGACCGTCAGACAGACGGACGGACAGACGGATGGACGGACGGAGAGACAGACAGACAGACAGACAGACAGACAGACGGACGGACGGACGGACAGACAGTTGGACAGACAGACTTCCATGCTACGCGTCCCCATACATCTGAATGAAGCGAGCACCGCGGCGCCATCACGCCATCTAGTGAGCACTTCATAAAACTAGAGCTGGCTACATACATACTACTACTACAGAGGAGGGAATGACCCACACCCTAAGGAGCTTCGCCCCTAAAAATATCCCGGAAGGGACGTCAATACAGGGGTTCCGGCGGCCGCATCAACTTCGCCTGCCGTTTATTGCGCCTCACTTGAGCTGTGTTCGCGCACTCTATGGCAAATAAGCAAGGTCTGCATTCCATGATCCTGACTGAGGCTTAAAAAACCGCTACTGCATGAATAATTCTGTTTAATAAAAAGCTTTAACGTCAGCAAGCTGGCCTGTCGCGTTACCAACGGCTCATCGAGCACCGCTGGCTGAATTGATGTCTTTAAGATAACCTAGCAAAATAAACCTAACCTCCAGGTATCTTGCTGTGCTGAAAATAACTAAAGCTTTCGAGAACCATATTTATCGGTTAAAGATATTTCCAGGACTAACTGTGCCAAAACAACCGGAGATCCAAAGCTCGCAAGAACGCAATAGGACTACAGTGTATCGCATATATTTGCATGCTGTTTACCTTTTCGTTATAAAACGCTCGTCCACACCATTTTCGCGTTTCTTCTTGCCCACTTATTTACCTGAATAAACGTGCTGTTCAACTGTCATATACTCCAACTTTTCCTTTCATGCAAGCGCAATCCTCCACCGAACAAATCCTGCTACACCACTCGTCACAGCGTCTCAACTCTGCCAGAACATCGCAGAGATCATAGCAGTGCACGGTCGGCAACTGCAACTCTTGCCGTACACCCCAGCAGTGACGTCACTGCGGTGTTCCACCAATCACAGATGCTGGTCGGGTATACCGTTCGCTACGGGGGAACGGCTCGTAGTTTTCTGCATATTTTTGGTAGGATTGTTTCGAATGTTTTATTAACTTTCGTATTCAGGATGTGGAAAGTACAGAAGGAGAGTTAAAGTTCGAAAATTTCGAAAACCTGTTCAGTTACCGTTCAGCAGATTATTATAACTATGTTTATATTTGGAGATGTTTAATCGAACTGGCATGGTTGATTGTTGGTGACACTTATTTTAATATCAATATCTTTTTCTTTTTTACCGTAGGCAACATCTTCTAAATAGTTCGCCACTACAGAGTTCTTGCATGCAGTTCCTGCATTAAGAAAATCGTGACTCGTTTCATAGAAGTCCATAAATATAGCGCAGCTGCAATGGAAACAACTAGTGCACTTTGCAAAAAAGAAAAGCATAGTGTGCGAGCTCTGCGCTTTACCTATTTGGTCGAACAGTGCAGCAGGTTCTCTGCAAGTAAAGCTATATGTAGTGGGCAGACCGCTCTCTCGGTTACCCAATAGGAAAAAAAAAGAAACAGGAACACATCGAAAAATGAGTTGGCTCACTCCATATATTTCTTTTCAAGGTAATTCCGGATAGATTGATGTACATCTGAGGCCTTATAGCTCGCTAATGACCGCATAAGTACTACTACTGCGAAGCACCAGTTTTGCCTAACAAATCACTAATCCCTAACGGAAGCAAAATTGCACGCAAATAGAGCGTCAAATGACATCATGCTTGATTTCATTATGCAACACAATTCCTAGCTCCTGACACTTTTATCAGAAAACGAATCGGACTCGAAGATTAATGATGCGTTCGTTTCTTCTTTTTCTTTTTTTCGGAAAGCGGCGAACATAAACGAGAGCTTTAAAAAGAAGCGTCTTTGCTCGGTGTTTCACGGAAGAGCGCATGACCAACTGGAATATCTGCACTGCGTCATTACTCTTCACGGCCCTGGCAACGAAATATTATCTCAATAACTCACGGAGCGGTGTGTAATTAGAGTTGCGCCCGCAGCGGAAAACAGACACGGCCTCTGTTTTGAGGCTTTCGTAAATTTGCATGGCTGTCGGCGTGTGCATGCCTCTAAAAACCGAGCCCCTATGAACGTAAATCAAGCGGCAAGAAGCGCGTGCGATGAATTCGAGTCTACTCCGGCAGCCCAGCTCGCTTTCCGGCCGTTTTGTTCTTGTCATGCAATGAAATGCTCCGGCGATAGGAACTGTCATAACAACGCAACCCTCGTCTGTCAAACTGGGCTGGGTGGCTTGCGCTCGTGCTATTACCTTCTTCTTCCATGCATTACTCGCTCTATATGCTGTAGTTTAGTTGGGACATCAAGAATGTAAGCCACGTTCCGCAGGAAGAAATGGCACTGGGTCCTTTCCAGCTGCGGTAGTTTCCATTTCACGTGTGCGATGAGGCGGAAAACAGCCCGGGCTCTGGCCACTCCCATCTTTTTTGAAGAGTGGAAGAAACAAAAGAAGGAACGGAACTGCGGAGCTCGAAGTAGTGGGTATTTTCCGTTAAAAAAAACGCAGATGTATCAAATAAGTTGCTTTTTTTGTAAGTTTTCACTGATTATATAAGTACTCAGCCGGCAAATTGTATAGCTGATGGGCTCATAAAGTTAAGTAGAATCGTATAATCGCGTTAGTAGCGGACAACAGAAAGAGAGTCAGAAAGCGAAACGGATCAAGCTGGAGGTTATTTCGTGCTTTGTATTATTCTGAAATGTGCAAGTGACCCATGAGCGAGAAATATCAGTAGTCTGTACGCCAGGGTTCGCGCTTATTACTCAGTTTACGATGAGAGTGTTACTCGGAGTACTCACCTCATGTTACTGTCATTATCTGTAATTAGTACTCCTCACGGCGCCAGCAGCAAAATACAGCGATTTTGGGTTTCTTTCCTCTCTAGATCATTTCCGTCCTGCGGTTTTCATTCCTTCTCTCATTTCTACTTCTTTTTTTTTTGTCATGACGTTTTGTCATGACCGTGTTGAGATCGCACGCGCATGTACAATGTTCAAGATAGGAACGGCTCTAAAAATCCCCACTTCGTGCTGCTGCATTTTTGCGCCGCCCCTGTGCACTGGCGACAAACAGGTAGCACGTTGTCCTTCCCATTGAAAGCGGATGCATTCCTCCTCCATGATGGCGGTATTAAATGAAAACATTTCTTAACGAACCAGACGGTTCTCACTGTCTGCCTGTCTGTCTGAAAACATAAAAGCGGTTGCAATATATCTCTGCACAAATATACGCCGTTTAACGCATAACACAAGTTTCACTGCAACACCCGGAGTAGTTTGGACCGTACAGCAGCGATGACTGTTGATCGCAATCAAGAAGTCCGATCAGGATTCACCCTGATCAACGGTGGCTACGCCACGGTGGTCTAGTGGCTATGGTACTCGGCTGCTGATCCGAGGGTCACGATATGGAATGCCGGCCTCGGCCGCTGCACTTCGATGGAGGCGAAATGTTGAGGCCCGTCCACTGGGCGATGTCAGTGCACGTTAAAGAACCCCAGGTGGTCGAAATTTACGGAACCCTTCACTACGGCGTCTCTCATAATCAGATCGTCGTTTTGGGCCCTTAAACCCCAGTAATCAATCAATCAGAAACGCGGTATACGCGCTGATCTTCTCTTCTGGGCTAATTTTAATGGTGGAGCTGTTTAGGGGCTAGCAATGTGCGCCTGCATCGTGGTCCGTCACGCTCCATGCGAAGCGTTCGCCTGCCTTCATCGCCACTACCCACTGCCGCACTCAATCCACTCTTCCCCTTAGCTCACTACTATGGGATAATGATTATGCGAGGGCAAAAACGGATGGTTGAAAGAAAGAAACGTGATACTGAAGCGCTGCATTTGACCTAGATCCACATTGAACTGCCGCGCTCAGAGCAGGTTTCAGAACAGGTTTCAGTCCACATGTGTGCGTGGACACGTGAGACCAATCACGTTGTGTGATGCTTGTGATATGTGCGAGTGTCGCCGAGGGTACCCAGTGCTGCCTAATGCTGGCACAAAGATCATATAAGTGGATGTCACTGTACTATATCTTTGAGTGGACGTCTGCACCTCTCAGTTATTAATGAAGCAGCCTCGTTGTTCGACTATCTTCTCCTAGTGGAAGGGCCACGTAATTTTATAGCGATTGCCATAATATGGACAGGTTTGACGGGGTTTTGCCATCGCCGTCAGGGTGATGTCCCGTATAAGGTCCAAATTGATAACAACTTCCGGCGCATCGTACATTATACCCGCGGGTAAAAGCACGCGAGTGGGTGCCACGAAGACGGCTGAAGCAGAGGTCAAGTGAACCCGGCCTATCCCCATCGCTAGGAGGGCGCATGCGATAACATCACCCGATCGGGACGCCTGCCGTCGAAGCGGAGAGGAAACGCCCCGCCAGTCTTCTTAACGAGCATGAAAGAAAATGGGGGGTAGTCTTTTCGCCCAAGCAGTAACTGTGGAGTCCGGAGTTCGCGTGGTCGCCATCGCTCGGGCGCCTGCTATCTCGGAAGCCATCAGCGGGCGGCTCGTAAACCCGTCTACGTGCTGCGCTCTTAACGCGAAGAGTCTTCAGAAAGTGTCCCTGGAGCAGCCGTATTCTCTTACACAAGCATTTTGCAGTGTTACGTGAGATCGTATCCAAGAGAGTTACGTGCAAGCCTCACTTCGTATAACATTTCATACCATGAATTGCTATCGCATGCATTGCTTCGCCCTTCTAGCAAAACTGTCCCTTTTTTTCATCTGGTCCTTAGCATTAGGTTTGCGCTGTTCATGTCGGATCCGCTTGCTGTTGTTTTGTTGTGTTTTGTGGGGTTTAACGTCCCAAAAGCAGTTCTGATTTTGAGAGACGCCGTAGTGGAGGGCTTCGGAAATTTCGACCACCTGGGGTTCTTCAGCGTGCGCTGACATCGCACAGCACACGGGCCTCAACATTTCGCCTCCATCGAAATGCAGCCGCCGCTGCCGAGATTCGAACCCGCGACCCTCGGATCTGTAGCCGAGTACCATAGCCACTAGACCAACGTGGCGGGGCAGGATCCGCTTGCATCCGAGTGTTCACTGTCATCGCTGTGGCTGCGTTTGTGCGGATGCACCAGCCTTACTAAATAAATAAGTTGATGTTTATTCACTATTCACGACCGATGAAACTGCTCAAATTATGGTTGTTATAATAAGTGAAATCGCTATCTTTATTCACCCTTATTGTAACACTTACTTTGTCTTCTAAGGTCATTCACCATCATGCTATGCCATTTCTAGACAGCGTAATACGGTTTTTTTTTTCGAAGACAGCGTAATACGTCCTTATCAAGTGAATCTTGTATCGCCGAGCATGAGTCGGCGTAGTAGTAGCAGGTGTCGCCAAAACTAACATCATCGAGAAAGCAGTGCATGCGCTCTTCTTGCTTCTCTTGCGCTGTTATTCGCGCACGCCAGAATCAGCTGCCCCCCAAAAAGGGGAACCCTTGGCGCCATATACAACTGGCGATATAAACTAGTGCATTGGAGTCGAAAAATTGTTACCGGTGCTAGGGTTTGAAACTGTACCCTTATCTTCCGAAGAGAAGTGTCTCAAGTACGGTATCTTTCCACGCTACCGTGATGTCAGCGTATTCGAGCCATACGAGTGCCTTGAATTTCCATTACGTCTTTGGTGCTTTCGAAGAGCAACAAAGAAAGGCATCGGGTAAAAAGAAAGAAAGAACGAAAGAAGTAGAACAGTAGCGTAAAGTAGTAAAGTAGTACGTCAGACAGATACATTGTGAGCTTCGCTTACCCTTAATTTTCAGGGCTGCTGAGATTAGTTTACTGCCCCTGCATGCCCGCCCCATTCTTTACTGCTTTGCAGAACTTATGCAAAGCCGAGTTATTATACTTAGATTGCCCTGTGTCAACTAGTAGGGATTTGTAGTTTTCAGGAGTTTTATTTTATTTCCCCGCTGTCCTCAGTAGCAGATGTCCGAAGTCATAGCGCATAACGACTAAGATTTGGGCGGAACTGCGAATGGCTGGTAATCAGCGCAAAGCACGGCAGTAATGTTTTACGGTCCAGTAATTAATGTCCACCTTTAGAAGCACTTCTGAAAGAGTAAACCTAGAACAGTGAGGTCATTGAACAGATTTGTGTGAACAAAACATACTGAATAAAATTAGTGAATCGACGGCCATGTACAGTGTAACTAAATCAGCGCCAACTCGCAGAAATCTTGTTTCCTGCTGCCTATTGTAGAAAGGCAAAGACTGAAGTGGGGAGACTGCTCCCTACGGAATTACATTTTCTGTCCTGATGCCTTCCAATTCAATTTTTTTGTTAGGCCTCCCCCCCCCAATACTCCGATTTTTTCGTACATACTGCACAAGATGGAAACACCAACAATATTTTTGCACATATTTAGTATTTCGCTCACGTACGCTTTCATTGTAGTTTGGCGGCGGTTGCTTACGGGGTAATTATAGAGACGCGTAATGTGAATGTGGTACAGAAAATTGAAACTTCTTTATTGTAATATAGCTAAATAAATTTGATAATTGTGTGGGGCTGAAATCAAATCTGTGGTGGGCATTTTTCTTGGATCATTTGTAAGCTTTGATCCTCCCTGAGTTAGTGTAATGAAGGCTGGTTAGTAAGGAGTCCTGCGAGGCTTGTCATTATAGGAATTTGTTAGGTTACTATACGTAAGCTTCAAGCAGACACACTATCATGTACGTTCAACATTGACGTAACCTTCCTAAAGCTCTGCTCCATTGAATTCAGGTTTTTATGCTTACTAACTATACTAGAATTTCGATTAACGATCCAGTAATTATAATACTTGTCCTCCAAGTCTTCACAACCTCCTAAGCCTCCTTTCTACTCAGTCTTTGACCACTCAAAAATACTTGAAGACTAATTAAGCGCATGTTATAATGTGAGGCGGCTTTCATTTTGCCTGCGATCTGTAATTTTCTGGATAAACTCTAAGAATGAACAAAACAACTACTGCAGACGTTCTGCGGAAATCGCCTCCTCCCATTTCCCAGCTGCTGTTTGGTGCTGAAAAAATACGCCATTCATCAGACTTCTCCTTCATTAGTGTTTGTCTTTAGATGCGGCATTGATTACGTTTTATGTTATTCCTTGTAGATATGGAACCTGCGATTAGGTCTCTAGCGAGACAATGCTATAGTAATTTAAGTCACCACGGCCTTTGTTCTTCTTCCCGACTACTTGTCAGACTTCCTTTGGTGTTACCCGCCAATACATTTTTTATTGCAATGTTTTAATGGCTTGTTATTTCTCGATGTATAAATCGAAACTATAGGAGGGTCTCACAATTCAGGAGGAAAGCGCACGAAAAAAGCTACTTGCCGGACCTATATAAGAAGTACACCGAACCTTATCGATTTTGCAATTTGTCCACAGGGATGAAAAGTTTCACCGGCACCGTGCGTTTAGGGCGGCTTTTAAAACTTGATAAATGTAAGCGATATACTTACACGTACCATACTTGGTAGGATTTATTCATTTCTAGTCCAATAATTATTTAGAACCAGGCTTGTACACTGCTCGGAAGCACAGAAATGGCACAGAAATAAAGCACCACGAGCACTTCCTTAATACTACACTCTTTTCTTTTTTCAGTACTCAGCGGATCGATGTTTCCGTGTATCTTGAAATACGCTCGTTGTGTTTGTTAACCACTGAACTTAACGTACAAATAAATAGCGCTTAGGAATTTTCGATGTGAAACCAGCGTGGGCGGAGGCAATACATCAGCATTTAATATCAAAGGTAAAAATTGAGGAACGTTGTGTCGTCAGATGAGCACACTGGGCACTTGTAATGGTGGGTGCCCTATGATATTGGGACTGAGCAACATTGCCGTTATCTCGCTCACTTAAATTTTTGGAAAAAGAATGAGTACTCTAGCGATGATGCTCTCGGTTGGAGCCAGAAAGGAGGCACAGCTTCGAGGCTTCGCAGTGGTATTACACCCATGCAAAATTATACTGACATGGAAGTTTGTTTTTTCTTATCTTTGAAGGGGGCGGTCCTGTTTTCACTGTCCTATAACGCGCCTGATCGCTCGGTGGAAGTCGGGAGTGAACTTGCGTGCTGCTTCCCGAACGATACCGAGAGTTCTACAAACATTGCGTGCCCGACGCGTAGAGCGGGTGTGTACATTCCAGATATTGCGAGGGTATAAGTGATAAAGCAGTAATATGTTATGACGCATTTATACGCTGATCAGTTCTTATTGACGAATGAGGGGTGTGCTAGCCGCCATAGTCGTACAGAGCGATTTGCTTGCTTTGGTATGCACAGGTTCGCCCAATAAAAAGTTCGATCTTTAATGGTTTGAATATAGCATCCTGCAGCTTCGTGACCACATGGCACTATTTAATAGCATTGGCGTATTATTCCGTCTACTGTATATTTAATAATCGCGTTCGACAGAGAACCAATGGCCGTGCAATCATTCCTAACTGCTCCACGACCACAACCACTCTTCTTTATCTCCAAAAACAAACAACGAACAGTCGCAAAAAGCGGCATACTTAAAAATAAACAGGAATTTACGAGCCACAATGCGATTGCGAAGCTTAACCTATCTGAGGATGCCGGATCATTCTGAACCTTCTGAGGCGCACCTGGCGTAAACCTAAACGTAAGTGCACAGGTGTTTTTAATATCAGTCCCTCCTAAAATAAGGAATCTGAGGCTGAAAATGAAATTATGCAAAAAAAAAAAAAGACAGCGTTGCAAACACAGGCGCGAAAGAATAGTACAGACACCACGACATCACCAATGCTAGTTCAATCGCGGCCTCCACCGACCGATAAGCAGCATCGTAAGACAGTTAGAAATAGGTCGCCTCAATGAAAGAAACGCAGAACCGGTACCGTGTCAGTATACGGTTATATGGGTAGCACCAATGCCAAGCTTCGTACCTGTGCCTCCCTTCCGGCTGTAACCGAGAGCCTCACCGTTAGGATACTCACCTGAGACTTTTTCGTTAAAAATCTACGCAAGCGAGATAACGGTAATGCTGCTCAGACGCATTGTCATAGGGCACTAACCAATAGGTGTACTCAGTGTGTTCATGTCACGACATAGTTTCCTCAAATTTAGGCACTTATAAACTGCTCACATGTTGTCTCCGCCGGTGTTGTCTACTCTTCTCTTCCGTCCGTGTTTGCATGCCCATTCTTCGCATAATGAACCCTTACCAACTCGCTCAGCCTTCTGTCCTATTATGAAAATAGAACTCGCTTTATATGCCTTTGCTGTTCGGCATTTTAGGAGCCACGCTAGCAATGGGGGGTGCGAAAATAATCACGATGTTAACTTGAAGCTAGCTCAGGGAGAATACTAATGCCACCTATTCAAACCAATGTGAAATGCAAAAATACATAAA
Source organism: Hyalomma asiaticum (assembly GCA_013339685.2). NCBI lineage: Eukaryota > Metazoa > Arthropoda > Arachnida > Ixodida > Ixodidae > Hyalomma > Hyalomma asiaticum. The sequence goes on along the minus strand of CM023483.1, from coordinate 34,860,119 downwards.
GTGGCACTACTCATAGACAAATTTGGATGGAGATTGCGATGTCTGAAAAGAAAAAAAAATGCACCATGTAGTTCTAGAAAAGTGAGCCTTGAAGTGTCTGGTTGTGTACATCCGCAAGAAAAAAAAAGAAAGGGATATTGCTCGAATGTAACAGAGCATCTTTTCAGAATCGAAGCGTTATGGCATTGAATTGAATTTGTTATCTCTTCAATTTCTTGCAAGGTTACCTCGCATTGTTAAAGTGATGGTGATAAATTAGTAGTGTATATTAAACGATCGTTAATACGTAGATCTTTATATTATTATTACTATTAGTCGTTTGATATACTGTGATACTCTTTAAATTGTCCGCTTTTGCAGATCAAGAACCTAATGAAAATTGGTAACGCTGTCGCAGAGAACAGATCTCTGCTATGCGGCAACGTCTATTGTGAGGTCCTTCGCAAACGACCAGTAAAAAGTAATAAATTGCGATGTTCCCAAGAATAAACACATGAAATATATTACTAAAGCAGGGGAGGCTTGTTGAAAGGAATCCTATCTTATTGTTGTTTTGTGGGGTTTAACGTCCCAAAACCACTTCTGATTATGAGAGACGCCGTAGTGGAGGGCTCCGGAAATTTCGACCACCTGGGGTTCTTTAACGTGCACTGACATCGCACAGTACACGGGCCTCAACATCTCGCCTCCATCGAAATGCAGCCGCCGCAGCCGGGATTCGATCCTGCGACCCTCGGATCAGCAGCCGAGTACCGTAGCCACTAGACCACCGTCGCGGGGCGATCCTATCTTCAAAACACAGTCGCTCGTTTCTATAATTACGAAAGTTGCGGCAGACAAATGCACTTACGCTTTAAACAACCTTGACGAACGCTGCCGCCCCGTAATAAAGGTCTTGCTCAGGCTGAATATGTTATATGGAGACAACTACACACCAATACCCTCCCCAATCCGGTCACAATGCAGCACATCAACACAGACGACTTCAAACTTTATTGCTGAAAATATGGCCGGGGAGCCACAATACAATACATTTTTGGAAGACTATCCTCCAGACCAACAGCCCAGCGAAACCAGAAGCTCGCAGGCTCGCAAAAGTGGGAGACATTGCTGGCCGTCTATGCTCCGGACGTTCAAGTCCTGGTCACAGCAAAAACCCAAGACGTCGCCTTCAGCACCGCCTGAGGGCCATATGATGGCGTCGCATAACCCGTCGCTCCTAATACCGAGAGTAAAGTTTTATTAGCACTAACGCTCAAGAAACACATGCACATTACACGTAAAGCCCCTCTTATTGCCATTGCTCTTGGCAGTTGCGACGCTGCAAGAGTCACACCGCCACCCGGAGTAACCTGTTTACTTTGCGCGGAGTAAGCAAATCTACTGCTTTGATTTGTTGGCGGCCTGCCCAGAGACCTCACATTTATCTCCGCCATTTATCTACGGCACGGCACACCCAGGCAAACGCATAGGGTAAAGATGAAACAATAACGGCGTTCAAACCATCTCCGACGTTTCGGTTTTATGGGTCCTTTCTCGGCTCTTTCTGTTTTGCTTTGTCAGCAGAACGGTGGCCACTGGTGTTTGTTTTGCGGGACCATTGGGTGGCGGCGTTTGTTCGTAGCAGTCACTGGCTTCGTACGTCGCCTCCAAAGAGGGCGCTACGGACGCGCCGTATTGAGTTATTGCCTACGCTCGGGCGATCGCTATCTTCGTCCGAGACGGCGTTTCCGCTATTGCCCGTGCATAGGCAGTGTTTACATAAGTGCACCGTGTTTGAATGAGATGACTCCGGATCTATATATTTGCTCCTACATCGCTCGCGAACGTGTTGTATTGGAAGCGCATATCCGTCTACCATTTCTCGTTTGCTCGGAAATATGGTGCATAAACAATGTGATAGATGCGTTGCGCCTGTTTGTTATGGGTCGCCAAGTAAATTCGAGCTGATATATATGCTAAGATGAATTGGATTAGTGGGTGTAACATTGCGCAAAATTGACAAGAACACAAGAAAGACGTTGTAACACACAGGGCGCAAACTTTCAACAATTTATTTCGGAACAGTGTACCTCTTTTTATACTTGACGAACATAAATGCGCATGTCCCTGGAAACAACATCAAACACGTGCACACCCACTCAAAAAAGCAATTTCTTTTTTTGACAATGCTATGGAAGCTTCACTGACGCAACTATCTTTCAATTGTGAGATATTATGAGCTTCTATAATCAATCGCGTCGTTTCATTTCTACTTCTTGCGATTATGATGCACGCATCGAACACAGGTGTACATCCACAAACTCTGCAATGAATAGCTAACCAACCACCTGAATGATTTTTAACATTGTTCTCATGTTCGCGCAGCCTGTCGTTAATGCAACGACCTGATTGCCCAACATAATAGCGGTCGCAAGTTAAGGAATACGATACACAATACCTTTATTGCATGCAACATACTTGGTGCGATGCTGCTTATTGCAACACTTCTTTTCTCTGCCTTTCTTATTAGTTAATTGGCATAGCATAGCAAGTTTATCGGGTGCGGAAAATAACACTTTAACACCGACCCGGTCGCCTACCTTCTTCAAGTTGTGCGATATTTTGTGAATGTAAGGCAATACCGTGGCTTTTCCTCTTTCTTTTTCTTTCTGGGCTTGCTGTGTCGCATTACCGGTAACCTTTATACTCCTAAGTATCTTTTCGGCAACAGAAACCAACAGCTGTCTCGGGTAACCAACCTCATTTAGACGCGTGCACTGTTGGCTGAAGCTTTCCTCAATCTGATGGGAGCAAGATTTGTCTAAGGCGTTCTTGAAGCAGAGATTTATAATAGCCCGCTTGACTAATTTGGAATGCGCAGAGTTATAAGGGAGAATGAGTTTGTTAGCTCGGGGTTCATACCTCCAACACAAATGATTGTCATTAAAAAAGAATCTAATGTCTAAAAACCTGAGGCTTGAGTCTGTGGGCATCTCGTGGGTGATCTGTAATGGTTTCAAACATTTTTCCGCGATTGACAAAACCTTTGATGCCTCTTGATTAAAATCGCTTGAACTACATTCTAAAGGAAACAAATAATCATCAACGTATCTGAAGCCCTTGCACACCATTGTAGATAGCAAATTGCCAGCCAGTGTCTTGTCTAGATGAGATAAAAATAGATCACTAAGAATTGGGGCTATGCAAGATCCAATACATATACCCTTCTTCTGAAGAAAATAGCTGCCCTCCCACTTGATATATGTAGATTTGAGATAAAATTGAAGAAGCTCTAAAAACTGTATGCTCGCAAGTCCGGTCTCGTTTTGGAAGGATATGGCTCCGTATTCATCAGTGGCTCTTTCTACGCAGAGAAGAATGTCATCATGAGGTAATGAGTAATACAGGTCTGTTATGTCAATGGAGAACGCTCTAAAATTCTTATCTGGGTGCGCACTTACAAAGTGCAAAACATCATTTGAATTCTTCACAGGAAACGGGTCATTAACTGGCAGGATTTTTAGTTTCTCCTGCAAAAACAAGGCAATTGGCTTCTGCCATGAGTCGTGTTCAGAAACAATAACCCTTATGGGAGCGTCAATATTATGCGTTTTGACATTAAAAAGCGCATCTAGGTGGTCATTGGTGCTGTTTTCAACGGAATTCCTGAGCTTTAAAAGGTTCAGCCTCGTGCACATCTCTTTTGCTTCGCTTTTCAATTTAGTCAAGGAAATACCGTCGTGGCAGTTAAATAATTTCGAAATAGTCTGACTGGCTTTAAGACCAAACGTGCCGGATTTCAAAACAGCAAACCCACTTTCCTTATCGGCCTGGAGCACATACAAGTCATGGTCTACTAAGCATCGCGCGACACGTTTCACAGGAAGCATTGAAATTGACTGCTTACATCGTGACAGAATGTCGACTCCTCGGGATATGCACTGTTGGGATTCGTCATTAGGACCAAGCCGTGACACCTGCCTAACATAGGAGAGCAGTTCAGGCGCTGTCCTTTTGGTTTGCACGGCAAACTTAGGACCATGGCCCAGCACTTTACGGACGTCCTCTGGAAGGTGCACCTGCTCGACCATGTGGATGGGACAGCTCGAGGTGGGTTGTCCCCTGGGGACAAGGCTCCGGAGCTGACTCAGATGTGACTGCCACAAAAAATCTGTGGTACGGTCGGCGATGAGCATGAACTGTCTCAGATCCCGATCCGACTTGGAAGGGTGCGAAGCTTGGTGCAGTTGAACAGCCAGAAGTCGTCTGTAACAGCGGGCCTGCCGGAGCGCCTCGGATTTCAGGATTTTACAAACTCTGCTGCCGTGTCCTGCCGAAGGCAGGAACCCACCAAACAGAGCGATGACGTCTTCTGGCAGAACACGATTCCTTACGCAGAATGCAAGGGTTCTGGCACGGCATACTGTCACGGCGATAAGTGCCACTGTAGCATGAGGGTCACACGAAACATGGAAAAAGTGGCCCGAAGAACTAGAAATGTACTTCACCAAGGTTGCTATTTGGGCCTGTTGGTTTGCCATTAGTGGGTGTAACATTGCGCAAAATTGACAAGGACACAAGAAAGACGTTGTAACACACAGGGCGCAAACCTTCAACAATTTATTTCGGAACAGTGTACCTCTTTTTATACTTGACGAACATAAATGCGCATGTCCCTGGAAACAACATCAAACACGTGCACACCCACTCAAAAAAGCAATTTCTTTTTTTGACAATGCTATGGAAGCTTCACTGACGCAACTATCTTTCAATTGTGAGATATTATGAGCTTCTATAATCAATCGCGTCGTTTCATTTCTACTTCTTGCGATTATGATGCACGCATCGAACACAGGTGTACATCCACAAACTCTGCAATGAATAGCTAACCAACCACCTGAATGATTTTTAACATTGTTCTCATGTTCGCGCAGCCTGTCGTTAATGCAACGACCTGATTGCCCAACATAATAGCGGTCGCAAGTTAAAGGAATACGATACACAATACCTTTATTGCATGCAACATACTTGGTGCGATGCTGCGCCCTGTGTGTTACAACGTCTTTCTTGTGTCCTTGTCAATTTTGCGCAATGTTACACCCACTAATGGCAAACCAACAGGCCCAAATAGCAACCTTGATGAATTGGATGTTTGGCGCAGTGTGGATTTGTCGCCATCTTGCGGTGCGCCTTTTAGTACGTGCCATGTGGGCGGTTAAAGTGATATGTCTGCAGTGACCATGGTGCAATGAGAATAGATGTTAACAATATACGCCTCTCAGAAACGTTGAAATATGTGTTTAGAGAGTATGGCACGCATTGGAAGAGCTAAATGTTGAAGTGAAACATGCAGCTACGCTGTGTCCTGTGCACGTGATTATCTGCGTTGCTTAAGGATGAATAATTACATATACATTCACAATGACCAGTCGGCTTTTGTTGAAGATAAGCTATGTGGCCTTCACTTCATCAAAACCACATGTACAGGCAACATCACGACTACTTTATTGTAAACAGGAAAATAAGCATAATTGTTGGAGCAACGTCAGACCTTTCCTGTTGCCTCGACTGCACACTTCAGCCCAAGTTCTGCCACCTATCTCCTCCGCAAAGTTGACGAAAGAATGACGCAGTTGTTTGTTTGTGTGTGTGTGTGTGTGTGTGTGTGTGTGTGTGTGTGTGTGTGTGTGTGTGTGTGTGTGTCGAAGGAGAAGAGCGCGCCCACCAGCACCAATGCCAAGTTGCGAGGCCGAATCACAGTGACAAGTACCGCTGTTCATCGCCCACTATGCAATGCAATTAGAAGGGACTCTTTTTTCAGATGTTAAGGGTAAAACGCAATAGAGCTACTGAAAACGTAAGGTACGCGTGCCAGCGCTAGCAATAGCGCAAAAAAAAAAACATCTCCTTCTAGGTTTTCTGATTAGGGGTACCCACTGAGGAAAATATAGAAGCGAGGGAAAAAGTGCCCGTAACATCAAACAGCCTAAACCAGTCGAGGGAAAACACACCTGTGGGTGTAAATCTTAACTATTTTATTTAGCGTTAACACGTGCATTATTACGGTGCCATTTTTTCCACAACGCTTCCGATGGTTTGTGTCCCTTCCGTTGCGCCGCTTCTATTCTTCCAACTTTACATTAGTGAACACGTACCTTAGAGGATTCATGAAAACGAAGAAAGGAAACGCGATAATATGACCTGCTCGTGCCCTTTATTTCCTCTTTACCAGAATCCCCTTTGTTCTCGCGACTTCGCGACAACGGTGCATCGAAGCGCAATGTCGGCAGCCGCGAAATTGCGTCAATAAATCGATGTCGTGCGAGGCAATAGAGGCCGAGCTCAGATGCTGATAAAGTGGTGCCAGGAAAGAAAGAAGGTGTAGTAAATGGATCAATAAAATGGGAATGCAATATTCGCTGACTTCTGTGCTTGTTTCTTGGATCAACAAGGTAGTACGAGTTCTGTGGAATATTCCTTTCATTTGCCATGATACCGAGTGCGAAACAGACAAAAAAAAAATTGAGGCCCGCCGTGTTAAGGACCCCGTTACATCGACGCGAGAATGAGATAAAGACTTTAGGGAAGATGCAATCCCACGATCGGAGCAGAGCTCATATATGGACATTGCAGCTTGACAAGCAATTTGAGGAAGTAGTTGGATGCTACAAGGAGCATAATGTCATGTGACATCGAGGAATTGAAAAGCACCAGACCGAATTGTGTTGGACGCATAAAGAGACATGTCATGTACTACGCCTTACGGGCATCAGTGTTGTACGAAGCATCCAGCGGAGACTTGTTTTTATCACTCTCTTTGGCATTAACGAAAGGGAAGGGGGTCAAGGCTTTCGTAGGCATTCCTATGCTTCAATGTTTGCTGTTTCATTAACTTGTTTCTTGGGAATTAAGTCAGGCGTTCGGTCGCAACAGTTTTTAAATGTGTGCAATGTACTTTTTAGGCGAACTAGCTGTAGAAACACACACACATATATATATATATATATATATATATATATATATATATATATATATATATATATATACTTTTGAAAGACATGAGGTCATGACGGATGCTTGGAATGGGGCTCTAAACTTTCAGTCTTTATTTGACACAGTATGGTCACACAAATCATGTTTGTAAACATCTGGATCCTTAGCGTTTTCCTAGTGTGGATTCGTGCAAGATTAACATGAACAACTTACAGCCAGGAGGAATATTCATCCATTATTGTAAAGCGAATTAGTTTTAACATAAATGAAGACTATCTTAAGAACAATAAAACATGTACTGGATCTACTGCGCGGGCCTACCAGCAAAATCGGCTAGAGTGCGACATTGCATGACAGACTACAGGCCAGCGCATCGCCTCTAAGCACATTCTAGCGCATGCGTCGATTACATTGAGAATAGGCGTAAGATACGGCGCGTTGATGCGCATATCGCAGGCAGTGTTTCTTTAAGCTTTGCTGCAGGGTCGCACAACACTACACTCTAAGTGGCAGAGTTTCATATCAGAACGAGTTTAGAACTCATTATATAATCGGATAGCCCACACTAGGTGGCTGTGGCAAACATTAGGCAGCACAATATGCTATAATTAATCAAAATTAGACAGTGCTTGTCATAATCGTTAGCACTAGCCAAGACCAGCTGACCGTTAGCCCACACTGTCGAGCACTAGGCAGCAATGCCAGGGAACATTAAAGCATTTTAGTACAGCGTAAGTTCCTCCCCGGCCAAACGCTAACATGTAGTGGGGTCAGAGTGCGCATACGCAGCACGCTAGTCCAGCTTTGCGTTTAGCGTTCGCTCGCTATTTTTCGAATTTAGCGAAGACACTAAACGCTCGCTAAGTTTGTTTAGCGTGGTAGACATGGTGGCCCCTTCGAAGTGACGGCAGCCAGCTGCGCATCTATCGGCTCGTCTTGCTGCGTTGTGGGACAAGCTGACTAACAATAAGAAGTGCTGCTGGTTTTCACTTCGGATATTCTTGCTTCGGTAATGGACAGCGGACGGTGAGAGCATTGCTTTCCATGTCGGTTCTTGGCTTCGCGCATTGCGTGTGCAAATCAAAAGCGTCACTGGTAGCGCTTGTCAGACAGCGCGGAGCTGATTTAGGCTGCTTCTTTGGAGCAGATTTTAGGCTCCTTCTCTGATGCTGTTGTCACAAGGTGCCTCGATTTATAGTCACTATGCATGCATGTCCCACAGCACTGGCGATGACTCCGTCGTTGCATGTGATCGAGAAAGAGAAACTTAAAAGCTGAACACCTCACATATACGGCACGTAAGTACACAGGCTATTTCCTAGGCTTGGCACGGATGTAAACGGTTAGTCTTGTAGTCTTGTTTTTGAGCCGCTCAGATTGCTGTTTTGATTATTTGCGCATAAATAGCGCAGCGCTCTGCGCTTTGCATTGGACCGGTGTGTTTACGTAATGCTAAAACGACGTCAAATAGCACTCCGAAAAAATTTACCGTGCGTAACCCGCTAACGCTAACGCAAGCATTTTCCGCAATACTGAATCTCACAAATGTTATGTGCTAGCGTGATTTAACCAACACTAGCCGATATTTTGTGATTGCTAGCCAGACCACTCCCAGCCAACATTAGCCATCACATCTAAAGTTAGCGCGCCTTTAGGTAACAATACCCGACTGGCAGCCTAAGTTTTCTAACGCTAACGCACTAAAGCTAACCCAAGTGAGCTGCCACTACACAGAACTAGCATGCGCTAAACAGGACTAGCCCACTGTGAAACGTTAGCTAGCATTTAGCTACCGCTAGCGCTGTTAGGAAGCACTAGTCATCGCGACCTGACAACGCCCTCACTTAACCAAAGTTAGCCAGTGTATTTCGCCCCTTAGAAATTCGCGAGTATTGAATAATGTGCTTGCCAACCATCTCTACCAACATACTGATGTTTTCTACTACTAACCCTAACCACGAACATAAATGTGAGAAAAAAAAAGAAGAAAGAGGAATAGCCCGCGACAACTCTGTGCACGAGGTGAGAAAAGGGCTGACCTGGAAGCTAAAATTACCTTGTCACGCGTACATCGAACGGAGCTTTCAGTACTTTCAGACATTCAATATAGAGAGAGTCTGGAAAGGAAAGGGTCAGGAAGGAAGCAAAAGCCCAAAGAAAAAGCGAGAAAAAGAATGTCACCCCTGAGAGGAGATGGAAACAAAGCGAGAGCTGGCGTATAGTACGAACAAGGCCAAAGAAAACGAAGAGGCACAATGACAGAAAAAAAAATCCAGTTATAATAGAAGGAAGTAGACGGGTGCAACGGCGTTAACACCACGAAGAATCGACGTGACCGCCATGTCGCGTACATGGTTCAATACCGCGGTAGTCACGCTATAGGGAACGCTGAGCTAAAGGACCTGAGTGCACACTTTATTTCGACGTTCCTACAGCGGGGTCATTCCCTTTCCTTCTTTATTTTTATTTTGATCCCTCCACACATTCAATTCGCCCTTGTCCAAAGCTGAACTGCGCTTGGACATTTCCTCCGTGGGGTAATGGAACACGACCAAAGGTACTGCAATGTACAGTTGGCCATTGGTGAGCGGAAGGTTCTCAATAAGGAAGTGCACAGATGGCGTATAAATGTTTCCTCAAATAAGTATTTGAGAACATAGCCTGTACAATCTATCATTGAATGGCAGGCAGCGACAAAAACTCAATAGACGTGCAGAACTTCGGCATGGTAAAGAAACTGTGAATGCGAAAGCCGTTTTGACACACGTAAGAAGTTACGAATTTATGACTTCGAGAACATAAAAAAAATAACGTTCATTGTTATAACTGCATCTTATAGGAACTACGAGATACATAAAAACAGGTGTAGGGCATGCGCATTTTTCGTAAATATGTGGATGCTTGTTTTGAATCTGCTGCGAACGTGCTATGAACTCCTTTTCGAGATTGCGGCTCGGGCATTGCACCCAAAGAGATTGCAAGGCGAAACAATCGCGCCTGTTCATAATGCTTCCGTGAGCGTTACATTTCCACACTGTCGTGTTGGTGGGAGGACTCACTACAGTAATAAAAAAGAGATGGCATAAAAATATCCACGTATTAATGTAAATGTGGACATTTGCATTTCATGATCACAAAATCTGCGCGTGTGTTGCGCTATCGTGTCAGCGAATGCCTGTTTCATTTCCGTAACGATAAGAAATCCGGCTGTCCTAATGCTGTATGCATAAATGGAAGGATTTATTTTATTGTTTCAGCGCACCCTACGATCGCTGGAATGAGCTTCATTTTTATTTTATTTAATGTATCGTACCATCAGTGCCCGGGCGCCTTACAGAGGGGAGTGGGCATATTTGCAATATAATCATATAATATAAACAGCAACAACAAAACTAAAGATTGAAGCAAAATCGTAAGGGTGCAAATACACAAGAAAATAGAAACACTCACTTGTGCAGTGGGAAGGCGAAAAAGAAACAAGAACAAAACAATTATGAAGTGTAAAGAACAGAAATATTCAAATGATATACGTATAATCAGAGCGGAGCAATTGTATTGTAAATGTGTGATTATCGGTTATATGAAAAATTCTACGGGAAAGGTGATTCCAGCTTACACAAGCTCTCGGTATGGAAGAATCATGAAAACATTTTGCGCGACAACACGGAATCACAACTTTATGGCGGTGGTCAATGCGCGATAGCATAACATGGTCTTGTCAGTAATTTATATTTCGGATGACTGTGGTGTTATATTGGTTTTGGTATATTGGATAGCTGTTGTGGTATATACTTTATGGAGACGGCATCATGAACCTCCTGATCTGCGATGAGAGAGAAGGGAAATGGATAAACTTGATTTCATGGTTGTTACACTACCGATTTAGTGACAGTTGGAAAGTATAAACGATACGCGCGGTTTCTGCACGGCTTCCAAATCAGAAACGAGTGAACCAACGCGAGGACTCCCGAGAGATGGAAAATATTCTAATTTTGAGCCTACTGCAGGGTTTCATATAATAGTAATTTTAAAAACCTCGATGAACGAGAGAATGATCTGTGAGGATATCAAAGCATGCGTGGTTGGCGTAATTTGCGACATGTTCAGTGTTAGGTTCCCCAGACAGGTTAGAAGAAACGTATACACCCAGCTACTTATATGGTAAAACAGTTTCAAGGGAAACATTGTCAATGTGGTAAGCATAGTTCATATTTGAATTACGAGAAACGTGCATATGCTTACAGTTATTAATATTCAGTTTGATGGTACATCATTACAGCAATCAAAAACATTATATCGTACTGAAGGTGACATACCTCATTATCATCAATTATTTGGCGGTAAGTGGCGCAATCATCGGCAAACAAATTCTTTATTATGAAAACGAAAAGTACCTCCGTCCCTAATTTGCTTGCGTCACTTTTTTTCTCTAAATAAACTGTAATAAAACCAATTTTGATTGGCCAACTGGGCTGGAATTTGTCATATGGGCTGAGTCAACTACGCGGTGCTCACATGGCACACGATAGCTTATAACTTTATCTTTAAGCGCTATCTGTCTTTCCTCCCTTCTTTCCTTAGCCACCTTCGGCAGTTTCACCGTATGCCGGTAGGGCATATCCCAAAGATGATTCAGATACCTGAGATATACTTGAAAAGGCAGAAAAAAAAAACCAAATACGGCATTGATATTGAGTTAACCTACGTGCCGAACGTATTTAAAGCTGATATGCCAATATGAAAATAGCTTTTATTGCTATGAAGCCACTGTCGATAGCTTGGAACACTATTTGGAAAACACCCTCGAGGATAACAAATGTGGTTTCAGGAAGACAAATGACAGAGGAGCGCTGCTCATGTAGGAAACAAATCAATTGCTTATCGATCTTTCGAACGGCTCCTTAGCTATGCCGTAAATATCTTGGAAAGCGAATAACGAAAGGGGGAAGAATCAACGGCTCATCTTTATTAGACACAACCTTATGAATCCAACAGACGATGAGGCCAAGGAAGGGATAGAGGAACTGACCTGTAGTTTTTTAGCGGCAGTGTAGTCATTATAACATAGATGGAAAAGAATTAGAGCCGACGAAACACACACACACACACACACACACACACACACACACACACACACACCAGCCGTCGGTGAAGATCGAACCCACAACCTTTGGATAACGCGTGCGTCGCTCTGCCAACCGAGCTACGGCGGTGGTAGTTTCATCGTCCTGTTTGTTGGGTATTTATGTACATTTATTCCTGGGAGTGTTAGGCAGCGCCGCTCGTAGTCATGGCGGCGAGCGTGAAGCACACTTTTTGCCAGCAGGCGTCACGTAGTACGTGATATTCTTTCGAGAAGGGTGCTGTCGGATAAACCCTCGCATGCTATACATTTGAGAGCACCAAGTCTGCCAGAACGATAAGCACGCTATGAAATAACGAAAGGGGGAAAGATCAAGGGCTCGTTTCTTTGTGAGACGCAAACTCACATCCAAGAGGCAATGATGCCGATGAAGGCATTTGTTACATCCCGTGTTTCTGTGGGAGTATGTATGTGACGATATCGCATAGTACCCCACCTCTGTAAAACCCTTTGACGAGCATCTCATATTGCTCTACTGCGTGTCGCATTCCAGATCTCGCATAAGTACGAAGAACCCTTGCAGACGCCGACTTCTGGAACACTTCTTATATTTCGGAGGACAGCGAAAGTTCGGGGAAGTGCTGTTGATGCTTACACGCATGGCACGTGATAAATGTGGAAGAAACACGTCGAGCATAATGTGATGCAGGGACGACGACTTGTTTGAAAACAGCGTGTTCCTCATTTTGAGCTCCGCTTTCCCGTTTTGCATCCGAAAGACAACTGGTAACAGCTATAGCGCTCGCTACTTAAATTTTTGTATATTACGCTCTACCAACTTGGGAAGGTGCATGCCGTGAGAGTTTGGGACGCGTTCGGAAGACCCCTGTTTTCATTCGTGCGGGAAATTGTGGCAGACGTCATTTCCTTCTTCTTTTGTCGTGTTGGGACGGTCTCAATGGGAATTTTCGGTTGTCGTTCCGTTTTCCTCTTCACGCCGCTGCCGCACCGTCGTGCTTGCGTAAGTATTTTGCAAGTGTCTCGTCCTGTGACAACTTTCCAGAACGAGTTTAACGCCAGCATGTCTTATTCGCTTGGTTCCTCCGAATCTTTCCTCTATTACGGAACGCTGGGATGAGCCCACTTTTTCATACTTCTATACCATGGGTTTCGGCGTGCTATGTTATCAGTTGAGAGAAAACCCATATAGAAACTAAATACTGCCGTGAGCAATGCATTTACTTGGCTTTGCACTGGTATGAAGAGCTGTGTGCGGCGTAGGCAGTCACACTTTCATGGACGCTCCTATCTGCTGTTGTGAATGCAGGTATTATAAAGAAAACAATTTTCTTTTTGCATAGCCGGCAATGAGTTTCTTTTCAGCATAAACGAAGTAGTTACGTCGGGTGTCAGACTAAGTGGAGCCTAGCACAAAAATCTTGTAGACGTTACGAAGATTGTTGTGGGTGCTTGCCTCTAACGTCTATGCTAATAAGTGATTATAACTTTTTGCGTGGCGTATATAGGCGTCTTATTATGACATCACATTTGATGAGCGCTATTAATAATCATCCACAAAATAGTGACGTCTACAAGTAGTCTACTTGGTAGCAAATTCACACTTGAGAAGCGGCTCAGCTCCTTCAAAAAGGCAGTATTGATTCAAGGTGGCACTCTGAAATGAGAATTTTGAAGGAAATAATGAGGTGTTGTCGCAGGCTTTCCGTGTTTGGGTTTAGTTGTTCTTTAGAGAACTGGGCGTTGTCAAAACAGATCCTGAGTTCCCCTCTAGAATGCGCCTTATAATCGTAGCTTAGTTTGGGCATGTAAAACCTCAGTGTTCTTAATCTATTTCAGCATCTATCGCTCTTCATAATATGCACAATCTTTTGTTTCAGCGAACTATATTTCCACTTACAGGTTTTCAGCCATCGCTATTTTAGCATAGCCACTTGTCAGTCACACCTGGATAGAAAGTACAAACAAAATTACAGCATATCCACGGAGTGAATGATGATGAGTGGGCGAAGCTCGGGATGTGCATCGTAGATCGTGCCGAGTTCCGGATTAATTTAGTTAACGCGCATGCTACGAATCCTCACGGTTCAACTATGCACAATGCACAAGTGAAATCTCCCACCGGCACTTCATTGCAAGTCAAGATCCAGTGTATATATATATATATATATATATATATATATATATATATATATATATATATATATATATATATATATATATATATATATATATATATATATATATATATATATATATATATATATATATATATATATATATGGGTTTTGCCGGTGAACGCTTCTCCAACGCGAGCAGTCGGTATTTCTCAATCAAGAAACTTGCTAGGAGACGCTGCCTGCGCCAACGTTGTCTCTCGCGTTTGCCGGGGCAGTGTCGAGTTTGCCGGGGAGCGCGCGGCTCCCGGCGCTCGCGGCGAGGGCGAGCGCCAGGTGCCACGCGCTCGCCCTCGGCGCGTGCGTGCGCTCCAGCAGGCAAGCGCCGGTGGCTACCTACTACTAACTACTACTACTACTACTACTACATACATCGGGGACGCACGAAATGGCTGCTAATGGGGAATGAGAGACAGAAGAATTCGGCTTTTAGTTAACGCGCACGCTGCGAATTTTTTATTGTTCAACAACGCACAGGAGAAATCTCCCACCGGCACCACCTTGGAGGTCAAAGCGTAAGACTGGTTACGCACTACTACGACTACGACGAGGGACGAACGGGTGCCGCTTTAAGGAGCTTCGCCCCTAAAAAAAGAGTGTGCTGAAGTATAATGAGAATCATTGTCAACTATCGTGCTTAGAGTAATTGTCGAAAATCAACGTGCCGATTATCGTGTGTCCGATGCGCGCTGGTAGGTGCAGCAGCGCATGGCGATTGTTCGGGCCGTGGGTTCGCCTTTTGCGCTTATGCGGAGAGCGCAATTAACCGACGTTTCATTAATTAGGAACAGTGTTCGCAGACCTATACTTCAGAGGAAATTCAAATGGGCCTAGAGGGTTTTCGCCATACGACATGTTTACTACTAAAAAAAGAAGGGGATGGTAGAGGGAACTGCAAGGCGACGACGACCATAGCCTACGGTGCAACGAATGTGATGTGGAGCTAGGAAAGCGCAGGGACGAATCCACTGTCATCGCCAATGTTGTCGTGAAACACCCGATAGTACGAAAGGATTTGAGAAGAATATTATGAAAGAATAGCGAAGTTTTTTTAAAGAAGCATGCTAAAGCTGCAGCATTTGGGCTGTTTTAAATGTAACAGATTTAAAAAATTAGGCATACTCTCTGCAGAAATATTGAAAGTTCTTGTTAACGTTTTTTGATATGCGGTGCTCATAAGGATGAGCGACAATGCATGAACTGAAAACGTGTGTCATTGCGGGTACTTTTTCAATTAATGTCGCTATCTGCGGGCCCTTCATTTTTTACTTGCTTTCAAGTGCCCTTCTTCATATACTATAATCATTGGCAATGCGAGCTGCAGATCTTAACAGGAGAACTCGTGGCCGTTCCAGTGACGTGAAAAGAAGATGCATGGTATGTTTGTAATGTGAATCTTGTTGTGTACGCAGACAATAGATGTCCATCAGGCTCAGAATGTTGGAGAACCGGACACTGTCGAAAGAAGTCTACAGTATCTACACTCACTAGCATCGCGTCAGAAGCCTTCGCCAGCATTACTACGCTTTTTTCAATCCACCGTGCTGTGTAAACACATCTGCGTAAAATACGCGTTATGCATTCTTCTTCTTTCCATCTTTTTCCTCCTTACGTTTTTTTAAAGACCTATACCTTCCCACAGCGATGCAGTCTTTTAACTTAACCACAAACTTGCATCTGGAATAACCTCTCCGCCTCTGCTTTCCTTTTCTATCTCTCGTGAAATATGGCGATCATGAGTATGCAAATTTTGTGGCTGCTCCTAACTACTGTGCTGTTGCTATTTGGTGAAGATGTCAGTGCTCTAGTTCACAGTGAGATTGAATACAGAACACTGCATGTAAAATACACGCATGGTAAGATACACACAGTTTCGCTCATTAAAACTGCACAGGATAAGAAAAAAACGCCTTCCTTAGTCATTTAAACTACAAGAATAACTTTCCTACACAGTATGCCTGGCTGATGGCTGTTGGGAGATGTTCCGTTAACCTCCAAATAAGGTGCGCTGCAAAAACAAGGCAATGATGGTTCTGTAGTCGCGTGCAAAATGCGCCAGGGCTTAATGCTTCCGCTGTCCTTGGAACAGCCGCCGCTGTTGCACCAAGAAGCTCTTCTAGAACAAAGAAAGTTGATGGCTGTGCGTTGTTCGCGTTGTTTTGAGTGGCCGTTAAGCTAAGTGGATCGGCCACGTCGTTACATAAATAGGCAGCAAGATGGAAGTGAAAGACGGCAGAGGCCGTTATGGGAACGAAAGAACTGGAGCAGATGTTGCTTCCTCTGCTTCGACTTACTTTTATCCGTCGTAACAGGTGAACATCTGCGCCGGGGAAATGGTAAACGCTTACTGTTATTTGGAGGGCACTGATATTACAGTCATGAAGATTGCGCACAAACGTAATACATTAGGAGCAATGTGCGCCTCTAACTATCGCTCGTTAAAGTTAAAGTATGCAAAGCAGCTATCCAGCAATATTTTTTTCGTGTTTAACTATATATTGCCTAAATATTGCCTGGTGCTAAACATCAGGGAATAGAAGTGAAACATGCCAAAGAGAATGACGTAGGAAATCAAACGTTTACAGAAAAAATTTGCCTCATCTGTGACCTGCAAGTAATCTTCAGCATAAAGACAGCACTGTCCTAATAAGCTTTTTTGTATATGTGTGTGTGTGTGTGTGTGTGTGTGTGTGTGTGTGTGCGTGGGCGGGGCATGTTCCAACCAGCCGTGTGCAATTTGTCGCGAATCGAATTCCCACTTCCAGCCAAGAGAGTACAGGTGGACAAGCTCGCAGAATCAATCAGCGTGCAAAAAACAGTTCCACTAGTGTGCAACCTGAAAAGTGCGGAGAACGGGCAACCCAAGCATTCTCGATGTTTGCGTGAGAAGTTCTATATATATATATATATATATATATATATATATATATATATATATATATATATATATATATATATATATATATATATATATATATACGCAGGAATCAAATCCCACCCCACGAGTGGAGGGAGCTATATATGTTTAACATTCACTGACCAATTTTTAAATATAAACAAAGGCTCTAATTGTCGGATAATCCCCATTTATTTATTTATTTATTTATTTATTTATTTATTCCATAGCCAGACGCCGAAAAAGCGGAACCAAGGACCTTTGCTACCTCAAACGCCTTCAGTTCTCTTTAACTAAACGTAACAGACCTCGAAAGCAACAGAAACTTTTGGACAACAAAAACACAGCATAAACTCATTTTTTGTTTGTTTAACAAGTAACACTATCACTAATGCTAACATAAAAACAATTTTTGATTTTGCAGCTAAGCAAACGCCTTTCGACCGAATTTCATGTCGACGAATCTCATTTGAGAGAGGCGTTCATTTTGCTAATTGCGAGAATTATCATGTTAACAGAGCGCAGTCGGCACTGTACCGAAAACATGGATGTAAATTTACGTAAAAATATTCATGATGTAACATACTGCAGCTAACTTGATGAAGGCAAGTTAATAAAATAAGATGTTCATTAGGAGCGGACCTGTGCCGGCAACTCAGAGTCACTGCCGTGCAACAGAGACGCGATGTTCGCGTCGAACGGTCGTCTTACTCATTTGTTTTTCTTCCGTGGTCTCGTGTGAGTGGTGCATGCAAGGTGGGCCGCCTGGTCGCTCGTGCCGGCAGGAGCGTTGCCTGTCGTCGCTGAAGTGTACTTTTCTCCAGCTCGCAAACTGCGTAATATGAGGGTGATGACGGGCTACTTGAGTGTACCCAAGTTGTCAAAGCAATACAACTGCTTCAAGGAGCAGTAAACCACGTGCACATTTACCGTGGCGCGCGTGTTCTATCAAATTACGAAATGAACTTAAAAAGGCAGGAGACACTGACGAGAACGTGTGCGAACCTGTCCAATAAATTAGAAGAGATAACCTTTTCGGGAGAAACAGGAGAAAGGTTCATAATAAAATTTGAACAAATAGACGCAACGAAGAGAAATATTAACTGTTAAAAGCTTATTGCCTAGAGCAAAGTACGCTTAGATAAATAGTGGTGAATTTTGGTTGTGTCACGTACCGAGTGCCGGTTGACTCGAATGCTTGTTCATTAATATCGAGTGGTGTCCTGCATCTGCACCGTTTTCAATTGACGTTCGAGCCATTGCTGATGACCGTATGGTACGAACTTCGGCGTGTGAGGAATCCCAGAAGCGGTAGTGGAGGTGCCGCCTCATTAAGTTGAGAGCTTTCACGCCCATAAGCTGTATATTCAGTCCTTTTGGGGACGTAGGAGTACCGCAATTTCTGCTAGTTAATCCCAACTGCAGGCCTAGAGTTGTGTTTGGATTTTAGTTTTGTTGAAAGGTAGGCGACAGTACCAGGTATCGAACATGCGACTTCATGCTATGCAACTTGAATATCATCAGCAGCGAACCGTTGGTCTAATTTCAGTAATTCCTGTGCCAGTACAAGAAACTGACGCAACGACGAAGCTAGTTCCTTCTTCTTACGCAATGTCAGGAAGCAGTTTTAGGGCAAACACGTCGTTCAGACTTCAGGAATTCGTCTCCGGGATGTGCGCTGAAACTAACTTCATATCGTTTTATCGTTTGCACTGTGTGCAAAGGAATGCGTTCCAAGCGGTTGGCCGTTTTCTTAAACAATATTTAGCACCCGAGAGCTCACCGTGATTTGTCTTGGGCAAACGTTCATCAGTATAGGCGATGCGCAAAGCGCCGACGACGCCATCTGCCGCCACGGCTCGGAAGCGTTGGTGGGTCCGAGCGAGCAGTGTTCCCGCGAGCGTGTACGCGAGTGGGCGGATGGATGTGTTTTCATTGTGATTTAACGACTCTCTCGGGCTTCAGAAATGCCGAAAAACAACTGCTGCGTTGTCGGCTGCTCAAACACACACAAGAAATCGCCACGAACGCACTTATACAGATTTCCGGTGCTATTTCATGAGCGAGAGCGACGGCGGCGGTGGATTGCGGCTGTACGACGCAGAAGGCAAGCAATCGCGCTTTGTTTACAGGAGTGCAAAGTCCGAGGACTTCGATGAAGAATAAACCAGGCTTCGAAGTGCGGCGGAAGACAATACGCCTGAAGAGCGCCGAGCAGCGAGACCCTACAATGCCGTTTTTTTTTTTTTTTCTAAAGAGAAAAACCCAGAACATCACGGGCCACGCGCTCGCGATCCTACTTCATCTTCTTTCGCGCCCGCTATTTCTCTTTTCTTGTTAACAGCAGTGTTAGAACGATTATCGTGTTTTATTTCTCCATTTATGTCTCTACGTCTTCAGCGAACGCTACTACGTTTACACGTGGTCGCCTCGCCTGCATTGTAGACGCTACAATGCACATGAGGTTGTTAGTACCGATAAGACGCGATGCCTAGGCTCTCTTGAAAAACGAATGGCGCGAAGCGCAATGCCAGATAATGTGGGGCAGGTGACGGCTCCTTTACAAAAGCATCGTGGAATCACGTGTTCTGCACGAAATCGGCTGCATTCTACCTGTTGATGGCACTGGAATACGATCACCGGTGCAGAATGTTCGCTGTGCGCTCGCCTCAAGTTGCATATTGGCTGTAAAACATGGCACCTGTGCACATTTAAGACTTTGACGATCGCATAGAATGTAACGCCATTTTGCAACACTTGGTAATAGCTTGCAAAAAAACCTAGCAAATACGTACCCAAGCTGCTACGACAAGCTAGGTGACCACCAACTCCGCAGTGACTCAGTCTCGCGCCACTAGCGCAAGCTGCCGAGATATATATTCACAATTAAGTGCTGGTTTCAGTTTTACTAACGCTGACCCTTCGCGTGGCCGCACTCGTGAAATCCATGCGCCGGTGCGACAGCGATCCCTCAAAATCTACTATATAAACACATGGCACGTAAACGAAGCTACTGTGTCGAGAAAAAAACGTTGGTTCACGCGTCAACGCATGCAGGCATTAGTGATCGGGACGATATAAAGAAAGCGGTGCGAGGAGCTCCACTTCGTAGGGAAGCTTATTGACGCTTGTGTGTGGCAAACACTTGGCGCGTATGGTGGCATTGTTGTCCCACACAGCTGTGACATCGGACACATGTCCACTATTATAATGTGCAGCTCCTTTGCACACACTATCGCCGCAGAAGTAATTATCTGGGACGCGCACAAGCGTCAAATCGCACGCGCGCGCTTCCGCGATGCTTGCAGTGAAATGAGGCGTCTGCTACGCGACCCACCACCGGTTCCAACGGCCGCCGCTACGCGGCTTTCAGTGGCGCCCCTATAGGCGCTGCGCATGGCGTATACTCTCGTCGTATATTTGTGCATACATACATACATACATACATACATACATACATACATACATACATACATACATACATACATACATACATACATACATACATACATACATACATACATACATACATACATACATACATAGATACATACATACAGAAGACTCACTGTGGTCGCAGCAGTGAGGCCTCACGAATACGCATTTGCTCACAATAGAAGCTACGATAATCAAACCAGGCAAGGCTCCTCCCCGCAAGATTTGTGGCCCTGATTAAATTGTTTCCTAAAATTTTGATGTTAACACATAAATAAAGGATAAACCTACTTATTCAGCATCGCACGTTGAAGCACATTTAAAAAGGATACTTTGTTGCGTTACTTGTCTGTTTCCGAAAAATAGCTTGACACATATAGGACACCTGATACCTAAGTGCAATAGGATAGATTTACATGACCACGATTACCTTAAAAGGTAATTACTAGATTTTAAGCACAAATATGCTGATATTAGTGTGTGTGTGTGTGTGTGTGTGTGTGTGTGTGTGTGTGTGTGTGTGTGTGTGTGTGTGTGTGTGTGTGTGTGTGTGTGTGTGTGTGTGTGTGTGTGTGTGTGTGTGTGTGTGTGTGTGTGTGTCATTTCTTACCCCCTCTCTCTGTCATCCAGCTAACCTCGCCCTCCACCGGGATAGCAAACCGGAGAACAATAATACTTGGCTAACCTCCCTGCTTTACCCCTCTCTCTCTCTCTCTGTCTGTGACGCGCGTGAAGTAGCAGATTATGGTGGATGTGACCCGAGTTGACCCGTACGCGAAAAGAAGCTGGACATTTGTAGTCAAATGAATCTAGAAACAACCATCACGCTGTGCACAAAGCCGATGCGACAACACCTGCACTGAAGCAGAGAAAGAAACTGCATGCTGGGCAGCATCTCATTAATATGCATATCACTTTGAGCAGTTTCGCTTTTCAACAGTAACTGTAGCATAATCTATACTCCTGCTGGTTAGCTTAGAGAGATAGAGATAAAAGAAAATAGAGTTCCAAAACAAAAGTGTGATCTACGCTGCACCACTCTCCTTCACTAGCAAAACAGATTTCTTTCAATGAAAATTATTTCAGCTGAATAACAAGGAGAGTTTTGCAGTGCCACTCCATCAGTGAGACCTTGCAACTATCGTAGGAAATATCTGCATCAGCGATTCTGAAAAAAGTGCGCAGTGCTCGAAACTTGCAGTGTAATAATCGTTGCCCTAAAGAGCCTGAATATGACCTGATCAATCAGGCCTTAAGGAAAAGCGAGAGAAAAGCAGCGTACATATACATACGCACAAAGGAAAAAGCCTTGCTAGCGTGCTATAACTCTAAACTGAGATAATGGAATGAATGCCGAATATAGAAGGAACGAAGGTGTTCGTGCGTTCCTCCCGCATAATGACTGATCGAGGCGCATTGCATAATGCATGATATGAGATGGAAATTAAAAATCACGCGTAGAACACCTCCAAGTATTTCGTGTCTTCCGTTATTGCAGCTAAGCAGAAACATCGTCATCCGTGTATGGAGATGAGAATACCGTGCTGGAATGTCTCACTAAGTATGCGCATA
This sequence comes from Hyalomma asiaticum, assembly GCA_013339685.2. Taxonomy (NCBI): domain Eukaryota; kingdom Metazoa; phylum Arthropoda; class Arachnida; order Ixodida; family Ixodidae; genus Hyalomma; species Hyalomma asiaticum. The sequence continues at coordinate 34,837,963 of CM023483.1, read as the reverse complement.
TCCAGACAGAAAAGTGCAGAGACGCGTAAGCTATTGGTTTTTTTTTTCCTTTCGAGGCTGTCTCGGTCCCTCGTGATACAGATATGCGCATAAAATTTCTGACACACGAGGCCCCATCTCGTATGACATTATAGAGGACAGGTAATAGCGGAAACCAATCCAAAGTTTGCTCGAATGAAGGAATCAGCCTTTCGTTTTTATTATCCTTGCTATTTGCAACTTCACTCAGGGTTCAAATGGGACTCCATTGCAGTACGAGATTATTATATGTTATAATATTAGGGCAGGTTGCGTATGCTATATAATCGAGCGTACCCGTGTGACCCAAGGACCAGCATGAGTAAACAAAGAGGAAGTTCAACAGCTCGACGGAATTCCACCCGAAGTATGTTAAAAGCGGTAGTCGTTCTCAGACACTAGATTAACTTTCCTTTCCTAGAGCTCTCCATCTGTTCTTACAGCCAACAGATTCGCAGAGGACCCGGCGTAAAACATACGAGCGTGGTAATATTACAGAATATTGTTGCGCATGTACCTTAACTTACCCGAGGTGAATTACCCCATGAGTGTACCTATGGCTCCACGGGTTACTCAGCCGTCATCGTCACTTGCTGGACGTCTACATTTATTTAGATTGAAGCTTCACACATGAAAAAACGCACACAAAACATTTTTGTTCCCTGTGTATTATAACTCGACTGCTTGAAAAGCTGAACAAGCTTTCAGGCTGTTTTAGAGTGTGCGAGTCCGGGACGAGTTTGATGTTGTAGCTTGTGCGACACGTAGCGTCAAAAGCTTCTACAAAGTGTCGCACTCCTTCCACACACCGAGGAAACCATATTGCGCTGCTGGAAAGCGTTGGCCGGGCGCCCCAACCATTTCCAAGACCCGTAATAATGCACAACTCCGCTACGGACATTTATTAGGACAAATGTGAAATTCCGCAACAACGGGGTGGAACTGAGCCACGCACTATAGACGTAACCGGGACAGAAAACACAGCGGCAATAAGCGTGCTGTCATCTCGCAGTTACGATGAAGTTCTTTTTCTAGAAAATCAGCAGTTTGCGTTAGCGACATAATTATGTAATGAGGCGTTGAATAACTAGAGAAAATGTGGCGGAGGTTTTGCAAGTAATCTTAACAGTCACCTTCACTTTACATGTGGACGGATAATTTCCTAAGACAGTGTCTGCCTGGCCTGCTTCCTCCAACAAAGTGTAACGTGGTACGATTTCCGATGCCTTATCGCCGAAATGACGAACAGGAAAACTTAAACAAGCAAAGCAAACTCGGAAATATGCAATGACACCAAACTGAAGAAAAAATGAGCATATAAAAATACTACGACCAGCCGATACTTCAAGAAGGGAACATAGTGCACAACTGCCTGAATTCAAGGTCTCTTCATTGGTTGAATCAGAAGATCTCCCACGCATGTGCACACCCCTAGCGGAAGCGGTCTTCATGCACGCCAATCACACCAAGCGCAAGTTCTTCGTCTTCGACAAGTAAGGCCGTCAGCACGGTTAACTGGAGCGCTCTCCCGCGGGTGCTGGACCACTTGGACTGGAGCTAGCACAGCGTAATAGTGAACGCTGCTGCCGAAATATATTTACTTGCTTTTTCAATAAGTAAATCATCACGTAAATATTATATTGGCAACAGCGTCCACCATTATGTTGCGCTAGCCTCACTCCAAGTGGTCCAGGCCGCGCGACAGAGCGTTCCAGTTAATCGTGCTGACGGCTGTACGCTTCTGTAATGTTCTACTCATTACGGAATTGCCTCTGGTTTTACTACCGAATAATACGTTAGCCGGCCTTAGTTGCTTCAGCTCATAGTTTCCACACAAATCGTTTGCGTTCAGTTATTGCTCGTCAATGCTAGCTTACAATCACACGGTACGAAAATTGCCATTTAGTAGTGTCGTGAGCAAATCTCACTAAAATTAAGGAAATGTAGTGGCATTCACAGGTAGTGTTGCCCATAGCGCATTAGTTGGCACAGTGTTATAAAATGAAAGCCCACAGTTAGTCCGTCGTAGAATTGGAGCGACTGGAATGCTTAACCTGCAATTTTTTTTATGATACGTCGCATGAAACTAGCACTAGGTATCACATCAACTGATGCGTGCAAAGAAATTACGCTTACTAAAATTTAAAACTGAAGAAGTATACGACGCGATCGCAATGTGCACTTGAGCGGTATGCTCTAACCACAGAACAGAAGAGAACAGAACAGAACAGAGCAGAACAGAGCACAGCGGAACAGAACAGTGCCTCACAATTTTTGTACACTCCAGTCTTATTAAAGAATGGAGTCTTGCATTCAAGCGAAGTTCCTATACTGTGATAAGTGCTCTGCTTATCGAGAATTCCACGTTAATCTTCCGCCTACAAAGGAAAAAAAATATGATTCGGAAAATATACCGGGATATTTATTAAAGCTTACACCTTTGCATTCTTTTAAACGTGCTTCTCGGTGGCAGAGTCCCGAAACATAAACCTGAAATAAAACTGTACCATGAATGGGCTGAAATGCCGCGAAGACACCCACCATTGTTCTTGCTCCGATGTGAATGCTTTGCGTTCTTTCCTGCTCTCATATCGCCGTTTCCATTGTGTCTTTCATTACCGCACGCTGAAGGAGGTCCTGCCCAGAATTCCGGAAATGCCAGTCTTTGATGGTCCAAAGTACCGCTAAAAGGAGCCAAAAGCATCTGCGCATAGTTCGAAGCTGGCATTCTGTCGCATCGCGTGCCGTTGTCTCCTTGTAAACAATGAGTCTGTTCTTGATGATTTCCTAAGGCGCCAATACCTTCGCGTTGCTTCTTCCCCATCCCTCCCCTTGCTTTCTTCATTCATTCTTTGCTCAATCAGCGCCACCAGGGATTGGGATAGAAGAATTCTTTGATGGCAAAGAAGCTCGGTAACGTCGGGTGCTAGCAAAAGTTAACAAAGAGTAAGGCAAGTGTGCATGCACTTGCGGTGCCGGTGATTCCTCTCATGCCGGACAGATCGTATGCGCGGAAGGAATTTCTCCGAGGAACGCAGTCTCAAACAGAGGTGTATTGAAAGGCTAAATCGGATGCGAAGTATGCTCGAATTCTTTTACTTCTTTTGCGCGCACGACTGTGTAAGATCAAGCAAGCAAAGGCCATCACTTGTTGGCGCGGCGCCACATATTTGAGTATCGTCCCAATGCAATTAATAATTTACAGAATGAGTCACCGTTGAACTTAATGTGTGGGAACGAAGGAAACAGACATTTCGACAATCGCTTCCGAAACTATGGCGAAGGAAAGAGGGTTGCCTTGTTTTTAATAACCTCACTGTACAAAATGTGGCACTCTCAAGCTCACTTTTAAATACAGCAAATACATATTTCAAGAAATCACGAAATATCCTGATCGACATTGTAAAGTTAGTCTCTAGTCAGACCAAGAAAAACAGGGCAACCGCAACCCCACAGTTTCAGCAGATTTTACACTGGGTGTAAAAGGTTCAGGTATTTATCAAGCAGCAATCACCAGATATATTTCAAAACTGTGCATACGCATAGTTTTTGATGCCTGGCCCGAGGCATGATAGGCAGAACTGCAATACGCAAGGCTCGGACGGGCACCTCTACATCGCCCAAGGTCATAACGTCAGTCATAGCCGAGTCCACATGACTAGGAAGACGATGCAAAGCTCCAAGTCCCCTCGCACTCAACAGGCAACATACGAGGGGACATACGAGATTACATACACTTGCCCACACTTATGACTTCATGAAGTTCTTCCCAACAAGCACAGCTACAAACATACTAAGTACGACTCCACCCCGGCACTCGGACTCACTACATTTAAATACAATCATCGTCGAGCAGATGCGGAATGACCTCTACATACCGACACTGTCAACAATTGGCCGAAGGAGGTGTCACTGTCCTAAGTGGCACCGAGGGACATGGGGAGCCAATTGGTGGCCCTCAACCAAGCCGACGAGCCGCAATAGCCAGTGTGGGCAGTGCCCACAAAAACCAATCAGTACTGATTGCGATGACAATGTTTCTCTCTTTCCGTACCAATTAAAAACGCCCAACTTTCCTGAAGGAGGCTAGGCCGTAATAAAGGGTCAGAATCCCTGGAAGCCAGGTAACAGCAGCTAGTGCTATAAATTGTTAAACGTGAAGCTCGGCCCCGCCACGGTGGCCTAGTGGTTATGGCACTTCGCTGCAGATCCGAAGGTCGCGGGATCGAATCCCGGCAGCGGCGGCTGCATGTCGATGGAGGCGAAAGTTTGAGGCCCGTGTGCTGTGCGATGTCAGTGCACGTTAAAGAACCCCAGGTGGTCGAAATTTCCGGAGACCCCCACTGCGGCGTCTCTCATAATCAGAGCTGGTTTTGTGGCGTTAAACCCTACAAATCAACCAAAAGTGATGCTAGCTCCACTGGTGTTTTTTATTTTGACGCAATAAGCCAGTCAGTGAGCTTTAGCGCGATGTAGGATTTGTACGGCTAATCATGGTCAATAAATATAACTTTTGAACTGAGTAACGTGGTACTCAGTACTCAGAACTGAGTATCGTACTAGTATGTAACTTTATTATTATTACGCTTTTTTTTCGTTCTCTGACGTGTCGCTCCATTTCCACAAATAATACGTATACCGACATGGCCTCCTGCTCCGAAGAACACCGAAATAACGATATAAATCGCATTCAAATGAAAAGTGAAAGGCACCAAGCGTATTGGCCTAAGAGTGCGTCATGAAAACAGTGAGTTAACAATTATGTGATAATACAATTACGGCAAAGAAGCAAATAAAACACCGTATTTTATTACGTTGTTTTTCTGTTCACTAATACTTAGTTGCGACCACTTACTGTACGATGCCAAAGGTCCAAAGATGCGCCACAGTCGTTCATTCTAGTTATTAAGTTCAGCCGCAGCGGCTATCTGCAAACGTGAGTAAGCGATACTGTGGGCTTAAGCGTCTTACGGTGATTCTATATGATAGTGCGAAGATTAACGCTGACCATGACATATGCACCACATGACGCAAGTACTCGCCAGTTGACTGATGCACCACTACCTTTAGCTCATCCAGTTCAGATGACGAGCATTTTGGAGCTGAGGAAGCTAAAAACAGGTGTGTCAGTTTGACAGCACTGTGTTCGCTGCCGTCCTTATTACACGGCCCCATTTGTAATGACAGAAAGCGAAATAGCGGTAAGCTAAGAAGCTTCCTCCTGCACCCCTGATTGCTGGCATACATCGCAGTAATGACACGACACCGTCAACACGTATTATCATCATTATTTACCACCAACACCGTCGTCGTCGTCATCATCATAATAATAATAATAATTTACCGCCGCCAACATCATCGTGATCATCATCATCATCATCATGAACATCATCAAACTGGCCTGATTGGTATGTGCGTGCAGCGACAGCTTAACGTAGAAGAACCTAACAGTCACAAACAGCAAAGAGACGCACACTGTGTTTAGTAAAAATATTCGCGTACTTTCAATTTCTAGGAATGTACTTCACGGTTGGTTAGGTGCTGACAACACTGGCCTACGAGCTGTCTCCCGTCGGATCGGCTACACCTTCCACTATCACGCATGTCGCTGCCCACGCACAAAACACGACGATCCGTAAAAAGCGCGCGCACCTCTTCCATCTTTCCATGCTCTCGCTACTACAGTCATCTTTCAAAACTTTCCCATCCCTGCCTATAGACGTTTCGTCATTGCCAGAGCACACCGCGCTCCAGACATTCGATCATCGTGCAGCTTCCCTCTCTCTCTCTCTCTTTTACGCCTTCGCTGTCAAGCAGTAATCTCCAGCGCCCCACTGCCTTCGTGGCTGCGCTCTCGTCCGTCAACAAATTCTAACGAGCAAGCGACGCGCTCACGGTTCATGGCAGCACGCGCACACACACTCCACAGCGTAGCGAGCCTCACAGATGGATAGCGTAGAGTAATGTGTCGCGTTAGAGCGCAGGCGGCAGAGGCGGACTAATTGTGTTTGGCTGATTTTAATGAGGCGGTCGTGGCTTGCGGAACGAGCAGGCAGGATTATGGTGCCGCGCGACGAAGCAGCTTTGCGAGGCAGTGCGCGCGAAAAGCTCTCGCAGAACAGCAGGTATAAAAGGCGCCAGCAGGCGATTACGTTAGCGCGACGTGCAGTTGCACGTTTTCATGCGCTGCGGGCGCTGACATATGCGTGCGGAGGCAGCAGAGACCCACATTGATAGCCGAGGCGAGGTCGTCAGGACACCAGCGTTTCGTAGCTGCCGCACGTGGCTTAACGGTTCGCACAATTACATTTATACTGAGCTAGGTTGAGCATATGTACGCACGGATGCTCAACAGCGGCTTGCTTTGCTATGTTCGTTCTGAGTCGCCACCCAGTGCCGTCAGACAGCGAAATATGATTGTTTACAAATGAGTGATCTTGGATGCGTGCTGCTGAGCTATTCTAAGCGCTGTTTACGCGGCAAACAACGTTATGCGGCATATTGTGGGTATATAAGAGTTACAGCGACAAGTTTCTTATTGGGTTCGGCTTTTTCTTACGAAGGTAACATTTTTGTACTTGTATAGTGTCTATTTGCGCGTGGACAGAACGCATTAATGTTTGGCGTGTGCAAATAATAAAATTTTCTAATAATTTTCGGTTATTGTTCTCTATTTCATTTGGTTCGCATTTACCCTCTACGGTCGGAAGCATCCGAAGTTGCAAGTGTATCGTAAATACAGGGCCAGCGCTTCTGTTTTTTCTCGGGGTCGCAGCAACGACATACACAGCTATGAAGGATTTGCATGTTTAGACGACAGTGATCGTACTGGAATTCTTACAATATACGGCATGCATGCGCTTTTGTAATCAAGGAAACTGATGGGTTGTGTTCCATGATGGGCTCTGTTCCGTTCCATTTTCCATTCCTACTCTGTATAGTAGCCCGAAGCGATATTTCTTAAACATGTGTTTCTTTTGGCATGTTGTAGACCTCTTAAATTGTTGTTCGTTGGACGGCCACCTACGAGAAAAATAGACGCAGAGGTGAATAAATATTTGTGAGTTTCGTACTCTCTATCCAATGTATATTTCTTTCGATAAAAAGAACATGGGCTGCATGAAGACAATATATATATTTACCATTTCTTCTGTAAAAAACGACCATATAGAATTACGCTTTCCAAAAAACGTTGATTTAAGTGCACGTGCTCTAAACGTTGCATATTTTTTCTGGCGATTCACTTATAATGATAGCCTGAAATTGAGATCTGAAAGAGTAGGGAGCACAGGAGCGACCGCTTCGCGTTTCGTCATACGGGGAGAGAAAAGAAAAGAAGCAATACAGTTCCGCTCCATTGTGTATAGATCCCGGAGCCTTCGGGCTTAAGCCCCAAGGCTGACTTAATTACAGAAGCCTTGAAACGAGAGAAAGATTAAGAGGTGTCAAGTGACAAGCAAGGACACGGTGCGTGCTCAGACATTGACTCCTCTGAAGCAAGGTAATAAACACATACAAATTTTTCCAAACGCTTTCACGCTTTGGCACGTGGCTAAATTCTTTCTTTTGAAAGGAGTGTGCTGTATCGCTGATATTTTTGTTCTTTCGCACGGTCTTGAGGACAGGGTCTTAATATCCCTCGGAAAATTTCACGAACGTGTAAGAACACAGTCACTGCCCGCCTATCTGTTCTTCATTTCTTTGAACAATTTCTTTTTGTTTTTTTGCTGTTGATCTCAGGCGGAATCATTACAGTCCTCATGAAAACCAGGGGAGGAGAGCTAGTTGGGAGCGGAAGCGTTGAGGGGATTTGATACGATGTCAGGTCAGTTCTCCGAACCACTTATTAATTTTCTCAGGTAATGTATCTACATAACCAGCAAGACAGGAGAGGGGTAATGAAAAGGTTGAGTACCGCGCTAGTGATGCTCAGCGCCACAGTTGTTGTATTTGTTTGGCTGCATTTCCTTACCGAGCAGTATTTTTCTTTCTTAAGGAAGCTAGAATAATTAAACGAGCATTGCCCGGGACTAGCTGGTGGAAGTTAATGAACAACTTGACGAATTCGACGCCTTCACGCTAAAGAGCCGTTTCGAACACGTCCGAGTCCTCAAGATGAGAGCAGTGGCGACGATGTTAACGTTTCGAACGTCAGCGTTCTCCTTAATAGCTTGCAGCATCGTCATCTCGTGCCTTCTTTTCTGTACTCTGTGACGCGGTTAATTAAGACTAGAAAGAATTCCTCCCTAATTAGTGAACGGCCTAACTCTTGGGATCTTGCGATGACTGCGAAAAGAGAGCCTCAGTGTGTTATAATGAACTAAGCGGGAAAAGAACACATATATGTGCATTTAGTGCGCGACTGCCTCATTGTTCATTATTTTTGATATTTTGGTTATCGCATCTCCAGCGTATGGGAGAGGTAGTATTAGTCATTTCGGTACTTTGTTAGTTTGCAGCGGAACTTATATCAATTGTTATTAGTCATCGTGAGCTCGAAGAGAGCGAAAAATACAGAGAAAGGACGCAGCACGAGCATTATCTAAGACATGAAATTTCTCGGAACGGCACTCTTGAAAATGAAAGCATATGGCGTACGAACAACTTGAGTGCGCAGGAATATGTCACCTGGAAATAGTTATTTAGTATGTTCGTTTCACGAACTGATAAACACATAGATGACAAAATCATCGCGCAGCCTTTCATATGAAAAGCTTGTGCAGCTTCACGAGCCATTTCCTGTATGTATTTAATGCTGATGATAATTGTTTTGATGGAAAGTTTGCAGCCTCCAGATTTGCAGTGAGCTGAAACATGCGAGATAGTCGTTACTTTTAAGGTGCTTTTATACCGGTGAAGGCGCCTCTTGGCGCAGTTGCCCATTGGCCCAATGCTGGATTTTCTGCAAGAAAGAGGAACCTCATCACAATGCAAAAGTTGCAAGAAACGAAAGATTCAAAATGCTTCAGAACACTATGAACAACGGCTGCCGGATCTGCTTTCTTCACTCTCCATCACAGCGCAAACCTAATTTTTTTTAAGGTAAAGAGAAGAAAAGCAACGTCCAGGTATAAGAAAACAAAGTCAGTTTTATTAGTTGGGCGATGTAATGAGTATGATAAGAACGCGTGGATTATTACTCGGAGTGATAACAGCAGCTTTAGAGGCGATGTGCTTCCTCGTTGTGCGAGTAGAATGTGGGATTCTATCTGGCGCTGAGCTGCAGCGTGCCAAACCCACAGCGGCGTATTGTTCCTGCTGGTGCAGCTTGGATACGCATGCAAGCGCACTTTTCATTCAGCACGACTACCCTGTCTCCAAAGCTCTTCGGCTACGCAGTAGAAACACCGTCGGCGACCCGATTGAACGACGTGGGGAGAGCACAGTGTCTTGTCGGGAGCTACGTGCAAACATGGGCTCCTCGGCGGAAGGCAGCTCAGAGGTTCTGTCATGTTGAAAGGTTGCCACCTTCAACCGTGCGTATAGGAGCCGCGTCGTTGGCCGAGTTGTCTGAGGCTCCCGTCCGGGGAGACCGAGACGTCACGCGTTCGATTCCCAGTTCCGGCGTCCGGCAAGAAGTTGTCTTTAAGGAAACTGTTTTCATGGATATTTGGATCACAATAAAACTCCGGGCTATTTTCTCAAAACGACAAGATAGTCTTTGAAATAATGTATGAAAGGTAATTGTTCAGGAAATTGGCTGCGCGCCTAAACAACGCACAATGCCCCGCGTAAGTGCATGTGTCAGAGAGGACTATCAGCCAATCTGAGCCTTGTTAAATTGAAAATCATGACGTATGCAATAAGAAGTGGGGTAAACTTGCTTTCACGCCTTCCGATAGATCTCCCTTACCTTTTCTCACACAACCGCAAAGTATTCTCTGAAGCAGATCTTAGACAAGCAGCAAAAGATTAATTAAAATGGCAACTCCACTGTGTACCGCGGATCTGCCGTCCGGAATCCAGGACTATTCGATAAGATATGCATGTTAGTTAGCGTCGAGGGTGCCCTGCAGCACTTTTCAACATGTCCGAAAACGACGCCAGTCGGTCGTGCAGAATCTTGTGAACATGTGAGCCAAATATTAGCGTGCTGCACTCACAGGTGAATTCGTAATCTAGTTTCAAATACGGCTGAAAACCGCTTGCTCTTCTTCCAACGTATGACGTCACAAGGAACATTGACTGCGTCGCTTAAAGTACAACAAGCGTTAGTGATTCCGCAATAGTGTCAGCGATATTTCAACGCCGGCTAAATTCTCTGCTGTTCAATAAAGAGCTCTCTCTCTCTCTCTCATCGGTAATGCACAGTTCGTTTGTTTTGATTTCAAAAAATCAAGAAAGAAAACAAGGGAAGTTAAGCGGTGTATTCGGTATTACTTGTGACGTCATTTGTTGAAAGGAGATTAGACGGTTTCCAGCTGCATTTGAACCGAAATTGCGACTTCGCTGGTGTATGCAGCGTACAAGCATTTGGCTCAAGCGTTCATAGGAGTCTCCACGACTGATCAGCAAGGTTTTCAGACATATTGAAAAAGTGTTGCATGGCCCCTCTAATGTAATGAGTGTGCTAGGCTTACTTTAACACCCATTTATGCTATTGACAATAAACAAAAAGTAAAAGCAAAAAAATGAGAGAGAGAGAGAGAGAACAACAGACTGCACGATCATTTCATTCAGGAAGGAATTACAGTAACATACCCTGCCAGTGGAAACTGCTGACGTATTTAGTGACTGCTTGTCATTCTATTATCTGCGCTGATCCACCACGCGGGGTGACATCGAAAAACTCTCGCCGCTTGTCTTGCGGAAGCGGGGTGGGGAGATGCTGCGGGGTTACCACTCGCTGTGTTTCAGATCATTCAGTGCGTCTCTCATAATCAGAACTGGTTTTGGGACGTTAAACGCCACAAATCAAATCAGATGATTCGGAGACAATGGGATGGTTGACGAATACCGATATCACGAAAACGGCAAATGGCGATGAATTCAAACAGCCGTTAAAATGCAGCAAATTTTTTGATGGTCAGCTAAAATCTTCCCAACATAATCTGCCTAGCAAACGATTTCTTTCCTTCGACGAGCTGTGCGCGTTTCCAGCTTCGCGCATTTCTTGCGTTCAATATGTATTCCGGTAAAGGAATAAAAGGGGAAGGGAGGGGAGGGGGGGGCGCATTTATAAAACGCACGACTCCAAAAAGCGCAAGGACGCCCGTGCCAAGCGCCATATCACCTGTCATATCCGTGCGGCACGCATCACACCTCGATTTCAAGGTGCGAGAGCCCGCGCTATAAAGCGAACCACGGTAAGCCAAGCAGAAGCGAGGCAAAACGTGAAGTGCGCCGGCGTTCTTCGCTCGTCCTCCTCAGTGACTCTTCTTTTTCTCTCGTATTTTTTTTTTCGCTATGGGAGCTACGACATAGCCTTAGCTCGCTTCCACCAGCGGGAGAAAAAAAAAAATGGAACCAGAACAAAACGCAGTGAAAGAAGTTATCAACGTCGAACACGCCGAATGCTAGGAATTCCGGCGCCGTCTGCAGCATTCTCCTCCACCTTTTGCCGACTTCCAGTCTCGCTTCGTAGGCAGCGCCTGTAGTGCCGACGATCGCTCCTGCCATTCTCAGGCATTCTTGCGTTTCCTCTTTTTATCGAGCAGTTGTATAATCAATATTTCTTTTTTTTTCTTTAGAGACTGTTTTGCCTTCGGTTGCTTTAACGCGAGAGGTGTGTTCCCGGATGCCTCAGCGTGTACTTCCCCGCGCCGCCAAGCGTTGAATGTTCTTTTGGCGGCGTCGGTAGCGCTTCCTTCCATAGGTGCGCACTGGCAAGCTATCGCCTTTCGGCAGCAGGGTTAAAGCATCTAGGTCGCGCCCTTTGTTCCTCTGGTACGCGCGTTTCCCGATGCACGGATGCGCTGCGTGCGGAAAGAAGCACAGCTCTATAAATGCAGCCGTGGCCGGGGCAAAGCGCCCAGCGTTTGCACCCCTCCCGAAGCGACATCGAACGCCGTTGTCTTTTGTATTTTGAGAAAGACTTGCCGGGTTTTCGACTGCATTGTTCGCGCTCTTCCGTATAGCGCTGAATCGCATTCAGGATTGGGCGGAGATTGCTGGAAATTCGCTTGCGTAAGCGTAATGATTTTTTTTTTTCATCTCATCGCTTTTATTTCATAACTTTCTTTTTCGCTATAGTGCGGAACAAGAAATCGAAAAAGAGCATTTCACATAAAACGCATAAGCAACGCATCAAAACAACTGTGTAAATTTTATTTCGGGATTTGTTATGATGGTTAGGTGTTGCCTTGTTTCAAGGGAACTGTCAGTCGTGTTAGTTTGGTTAAGTTAGGTCGATCGCAGTACCCTAGATCTTTTTTGCTGATTATAAAACCCAGTGCGAGTGACAGAGGCAATGGTTTTTCTTCGAGCTTCCTGGTCATCCTCAAAACCAGCAAGAACAACTAACCTAGAACAATTCAACAGTGCCACTTTAACGTAACAGTGTTGAAGTATAGCACACAAGCTATCAACAGACTAGCTATTTTTTTTTTTTCGCTCGAGGCTTCGCAGTCAAAACGCATCCTATCGTTCGAGACAGTGAGCGTTCCCGCGTTCCCTTCTGAGAGAGTGTCCACACTCTTGTCCGCCACGTTGCCTGCCTCGACAAAATACGGTTGCCCAGGGCATTTAGTACTACAGTTTTGATGATTTGTGGAGATTAACGTCCCAAAACCAGCTCTGATTATGAGAGACGCCAGAGTGGAGGTCTCCGGAATTTCGACCACTTGGGGTTCTTTAACGTGCACTGACATCGTACAGCACACGGGCCTCAACATTTCACTTCCATCGAAATGCAGCCGCCATGGCCGGGATTCGATACCGCGACCTTCGGATCAACAGCCGAGTGCCCTAACCACTAGATCACCGTGGCGGGGCAGTGCTACAGTTCTTTTTCGCTATAGTGCGGAACAAGAAATCGAAAAAGACCATTTCACATAAAACGCATAAGCAACAACTGTGTAAATTTGAATTGAAAGAGGGTACATAGCCGAGCTCTTTGGTAATCATGACAGGCATATTGCGCTAATTCTCACTTATCAGTGAGCAGCTGCTCTTACGCTACTATTTTCTCAACAGTGTTTCAGCTGTGCTCAAGTACACTACGCATTTCGCGCTATGCGCAAGCCTGACTTACTCCTCTGCAACTGAGTATCTTTTGTATTCCAGTGCGCAAAGGCCAGCAGGTGGGCCGCTCAATCGGCTCACTTCATTGGGCGTTTGCGGGAAACGCGAGTACCATGTTATAACTAATTTTCAAAAGTGGTTAAAAAAACTTAAATTGTCATGAAGTATGCGGTAACGCAGCTTTAATTTATTAGTGCAATGATTGTCGAGAAAGCGATTGGTATGAAAGCTCAAATTTACGCTTAAAAGTTACATGTTTTCTGCCGTACACCCGGTTGACTTGGAAAATCGTGGGTAGGAACTTAGTACAAGACTTCTTGCGAATGGCTGCCCAGCCAATGCGGAATCACCGGATTAACGTGCTGGGCGATGCTGCTTTAAGGACACTTGAAGATACTTCTTAATTTTCACTTCAAGCGTAGGAAGTTGACGTCGCTACATGGCACACAAGTTATCATTAGCGGAACTAAGTAATCTTATGTAAGGCTCAAGTGGCAGCCCTATGTAAACCTTTCGCTCTGTCTCTGACTTTCTACTAGAAAGCAGCGACGTGAAGAAGACACGAAGCAGCAAAGTACTAAAAAAGCAGCGATGTGTTTGCCTTGGCAGTCTTTAGGCTTCTCATTGATGAGGATTAGTGCGGAGCATATTTGAGCGTAGTGCGGAGCCTGCAGATGCGAAGAGAATGCATAGTCACGTTCAACCATTTTATTTCATTTCATTTGCCTATGTGTAAGCCAGTGAAGCGACTGCGTGACGATGAGGTTGCTTCAAGACCATCAACGCCGACCATGAACCCAGAAGCCAGTTCAAGGAAAATGTTTTTCAGAACTACTACTTCCTGCGAGCGCATTTTAATTATTCAGACGTGAAAACATCATGCTAGTATATTTTAGAGCCTGCTCTCCCGAGATCATGCTGTATATATAGAAGAAAAAAAAATCAGGTGTGCCTCTGCTACCTCAAATACCAATGATGAGCGGAGCTGTAGTGGCTATACAAAACATTGTAAAGTTGAGCAAAGAAGAAGGGATTTTATTGCAAAGCCACACGTAACTTTTCTTGCCCTATGCAAGTTACACTTCCCCACCGAAATCAAGCCACAGAGAAGACAAGACAGCCAAGGAGAAGAGAATAAATAAGATCAATCCCGAAGAAGAAATACAAGCACTAAAACAACATTAATTATTGACTAGTTACTCATTAGTAATTACGATTATTCACTGGACCATTTCCACGTTCGCCGCTGGCTGGTAGTACTCCCTTTTTTTGCCACCGTTTCATCGCTTTTTTTTTCATTTTTCTTCTTTTTAAATCCCGTTATACTTAGTGGTACGAGAGGGACCTCCTTTTATGGATGTCATAATTGCTTATTCATTCATTTTTATTCTTTGTGCCCCGACTGAATGTAACGTAACAATGTAAGCCCCTGTTCCTCTATTTTGCTATTGCTCTCTCTCATTGCGTGCGTGCGTGTGTGTGTGTGTGTCTTATCCTTTCTTTCCTTTTCGCCCATAGCAATTTGTTCGTGTTGCAATCGTCCGGCACAATTGAATTATATGTTTCTCATAATTGCATGTTCTGCCAGTGTTCGTGTACATTCTAGTGGTTATGAAGGTCGCCTTCGGACCGTTGGTATGCGAATGTTAATCCCACCTCACCAATAAATATTATTTTCTTTCATTTGTTTTTGTTTCTCCCGATATGTGTTTGACTTCCTTTCTTCCACTATCTCACCTTCTCTTCTGAATTCAGACACTCCCCACTTGGCTTGATGCTGCTGACTTCAACAACGACAACTTAGCGAGGTAGTTAACGCCTCCACACACACACGCGCACACACACACACACACACACGCACACACACAAATGCGCGCACGCAGTCTATTCGTTCTCTGCGCAGTTGGGCACACATGCGTTCGACCATTGCACCATATTTTTGTGCATTTGCTGTGATTGATCGATTACTGTTTTTGTTGTTCATTGATTTTAGGTCATTACTAGGCGTCCAACTAGAAGCTCCGTAGTTCAGAACCAAGCTACCTCTGCCTTTTGACCTCCGAGTTCTGTGCTCCTTAATTTATTATTTTTTTTTAATTTGAGAGACGACCATAAAATGACGTATTCTTTTCAATGGAGTAGTGGCTTCGCTCTACATAGTCCTGCGACCAGTTCAAATAATCCGTTCGAGTTTTCTGTTCGAATTGAACAGTAGTAGTCACTAGATTGGTTATCACTTCGACGACCAAGGAATGCCTACATGGCATGGCGACGCCTTTCAGATTTCTGCACATGTATTAGCACGAGCTAGTGCGCACATTATGAAATTGACAATCGTGCGCGCTTAAGAAAATTCAGAGGGCACGTTACGGAGCGATCAAAATTTAGGAACGCTTCATAGGGCAGTAAAAAGTGGCTGATTAGTTTATAGAAGACTTCATATGCTGATCGTCACTTTAGTTTATTTGCATAGTGTCCTATTTGTTAGTGGTAAAACATGAAGCATTATAGCAAAACGCGAAAATTTTCTCGTCCCTGTAACGAGCCTCTTCCTGCTAACGAGTTGTTCCTCAAACTCGTTAGTAGGAGGATGATAACATTACTGTTCTTGCGAACACAATGCGTACGATAAGAGTTATCTTGTTTATGGAGTACATTAATGGATGTTATTTGCACATTCTTTACAATTTCGCATGAACTTCACTTAGGAATATGATGGATCGCATGAATGGATGCGGTCCATCGATTTAGTAATTTTTGTTGCACGCTAATACACAAGAAAACTACCAACCAAGGCAATTCAGAAAACGCATAAATGAATACTGTCGTCGGCTTAAGTATGATGGATGAATGATGCGTTTGGGTACGTCGCAAACACGGGCTCATAAAGAGGAGTAATTTTGAAAATCTGTGGCTAGCATTCAAAGGGACCGAGCAACATGTGCAAGTAGAAATTTAAAAAAGCTACCTAGCACTGAAGCAAAGAACGCGCCTGATATTATATTTGCATGGCATACCAGCTAAACAAATTGTATAGAGTGATGAAGTCCTACAGGTAAATTTATACAGAAATGTACACTCTTTTCCTTCCTTCAGCAGTTCGCCTTTCCCACTCCACAAGCGCAGGAACGGAAATATTATGCATGGTGCTCTTCGTAGCAACAACTTTGCAAGCTCATCTGCGAAGGCTGCCGGAAGGTATACATTAAGGCATAATAAGTATGTTCCTCGAATTCGCTATAACACAGGTACATCGGATGTGTGTTTCATGTGGTAAAATAGACAACGCGAAGAGTAGACAACCCAGAACCGATGGGATGAACCTCTAAGTATGACTTCGAAAAGTATGTTCACAAAACTTGCACATGTAAACGTACTCGAGCCTACTTCCGAATAACGGCTTACGTCACACTGTGCGTAATAGAAAAATAGAATATTAGCGTGTTTGTACATTTTCTTGTAAACACCACGGCAACTATTTTTCTACATTCTGGAGCGTTTATTTACTTTGCAAGAAGCCAAAGTTAAAAAAATAATAATTGTTAAAAGTGCTATTGCGTACATTGTATGAGTGTTATTTTTATGTATGAATTCAAACTAGGTTCATGCTAAGGATCTAGATGCTTCTCATGTAATTCGGCGCTTTTGTATCTTTCTAGCTTAAAATCAAATTCAATATTCAAACACAGCAGAATTCTCTCTCTGTTTTTGTGTTTGTGTGTGTCTATATTATTGCATCGAGCTAGCCTGGCTTTACTTCAATGAGCGTTCCATGGAATCTACTTCCTTTGGACAGCCGCATACTACCGCGTTTGTTATAGCCCAAATCTTCATCTCTTCGTCAGTAATGATAGCTGCGGTCTCACGGTCTCACGTTTCGACTCGAGCCCCAAATTGAGGAGCTACGCGTGCATCACTCTCACGTTTCCGAGCTAAGGCCAGCCTTCTTCGGCACCTCTGAAGGGCCAGCGACCTGGAAGCGATTTGGGCAAGGATACCTAATTTGAATTCCGATGGGAGACCGGCCGTCCACTTATACACCGTTTGCGCACCGCCAGCTAGGCCACACTCATTAGGCGCGCCATTGCCTCTGAAGACTGCGATTGGCCACGCGGAGTTCCAAATTGCTTTTTACTCCGAGCACAGCAGCCCCTCTCTTCAAGTCGGTGGTGCTGTGCCGCTAACTGAAACCGCCAACTAAAACGGCCAACTAAAACATGAGGTCGTATGTATCTAACTTCACAGAAGGGCTGTTGAAAAAAGCACTCAAGCGGCCGTCTCATATACGTGAGCCCCGATGGTGGCCCTAATGCAAAGCATACTCTTCTACCTTTCTAACAGACTTTATTAGATCCTCGTGGAAAGCTTTACTTTTCCTTTCCAGCACGTCTCCGCTTGTACAAACAAGACGAAATGGGTTATATTGAAACACGACGGAGGTAGTTTTTTTCATTATTCATTTTTGCTTAGCCGTATAAAGTAAGACATGTTACAGCGGGGCAATATATTACGTGTGTGAATAGAAGAGTTGAGCCGGCACGCTACTCTTTGTGAGAATGATGCGCGAACGCCAGCAATAATAATTCTTGGCGGGTGGTGTGTCTTTTTTTTACAGTACAGCGTAAACAGGTTGGCACAACTTCACTTATTTTAACGCGATAGCGTTAAACAGCTCGTTTCGCGGAAATTCCGGTGTCGGCGTCATTAATTGTGAGCGAAAAATCAGCGTTGTCCGTGAGCGAAGATTTGATGTAGATGCAAACAAAGAAATAAGATAAAACCTTCGGTGACCGGGGAATGGAACCTGGGACCCGTTGCTCCTGAGTGTGACGAACCCCGCATATATTCTCCTGGCTTCTTCATCTTGAGGTGGGTACAGCGCTACAAAAACACAAAGGAGGAGACACGCAGGTGTGTCTTCTTCCTTGCCCGTGTTTCGCGTAGCGTTGCGCCCACCTCAAGGTAAAGCATTACGAACTAGTTCAAGTCTCAGTTATAACGGTGCCATCTTCATCGGCGAGGTTTAATGGCGCACCCATGCCACATTGCGCAAGACGACGTGTTAGGCCACGCAGTAACACAAGTAACTCGCACTTTCTGCCAAGTGGTGTCGTCACAATTACGTGACTAGGCGGCTGAAGAGCGTGGCAAGCGGAAGACAGCGAGATGAGACTGGGACCAAGCGTCGATATCGCGTTCAACTTTTAAAGCCAAGCTTAAGGGTCCCACAATCTTTTCGTCTTCTGAGAAACCTTATATTGGTTTAGCGTGCTTTCACTCGCTACCTAAGCACAACAAATAACGTTTTGTGTAGGAGGTGTTATGGTCGCCAAACAGCGCATATTTTAACATTGATTAGATGGCACAAATGACATCTGCTTTTCGTGCGTGCGCTAACTGACAGTGATGCGAAGATTCCGATATCAATTTTTTGCGCGAGTTGGCCCAAAAAGAGTATCATTAACTTCATACATCCTAGCCCCGGCATCTGCCTGGATTACCGTGCATTGTCGAGACGTACGAACGAAGAAAATGAAGCGGATGTTTAAAACAAAGGTGGAGCCACACCAACCAAAACAAAATATTACAGCTTGAAGGCTCTGGGCTTAGTCCTTGCATAATAACTACGAGCTTTTCTTCGTGATAGGAATCTGACTTTTACTCATCTCTTATCTAACATACTTCTGCAAAAAAACATACATTCAATTATTGAATAAGTGAAGAAAGCGTTTACTATTATTCATTTTTTTTTATAAAACGAAGGACTATATTGTCCTGGTGAGACGTTTTAGCTGACGACTTCGATTCAAAGACTTCGCCTCCAAGAAGTTTCTCCTGATATGTAGCAAGACGGCGTCTGTGCAATACACCTTTTATAAGGGCCAGAAATACAGCGACCGTTTATTTCTTTTCAAAGGAGCTGTGAAATACTGAAGCACAAGGACATTTATGACTCTACATGTAGTAAATACTAAGCATTATAACGTATCAAAGACGCAAAAATAAAACTCACTAAGCTTCTGTTTTCAAACATACCGCATATCGTCTCTGTCTCCTCAGTGACAACTGAGTGACAGTTCCAGTTGCTTCACGTTATACTCGTAATTTGCGCCCGCACAATACACTTGCACAGCATAAATATATATATATATATATATACATATATATATATATATATATATATATATATATATATATATATATATATATATATATATATATATATATATATATATATATACTATCAGAAAGTCACAGTGACGAACATATTGCTACGGCACATACGCGAGTATGAGCTATTTCATGGTGTGACCAGAGAAGACGACGACGAAGCGACCACCTAACACTGGCTGTTCTTGTTGTGCACAGTTACGGCAGTGCTTGTAAATACAGCTGTACATAGCCTTGTTTGTGCGTAACATCGTGGTGGAGGTGCGCGATCCTTGACCTCGCCCCGGAGCTTCGCAGCGGCCGCTTTCTTGAAGCTCCCAAGATGGCTTCTGACGAAACGGCGCCGCCACCCGCTAATCCATTTGCGACAACCTACGTCACCGTTACAACACCCCGAGATCCCGGCGTGTTCTCAGGCCGCGAAGGTGCAGACGTGGAGGACTGGCTTACGCGGTACGAACGTGTAAGTGCCACTAACAGGTGGGATCCCACTCTCCAGCTTGCAAATGTACTATTCTTCCTCGACGGACCACCGCGAGCGTGGTTCGAAACTCACGAAGCCGACATCACAAGCTGGGACAGCTTCAAGCAGAAACTGCGCGACGTGTTTGGCAACCCGTATGGTCGGCAGCTGGCTGCTAAAAAGGAACTGTCCGCGCGGGTCCAAACGTCTACTGAACCTTACATCGCCTACATTCTAGACATCTTGGCTCTATGTCACAAGGCCGACGTCAACATGCCGGACGCAGATAAGGTAGCTCACATTCTGAAAGGCATCGCTGACGATGCATTCAATCTGCTCGTCTTCACCAATGTCACGACTGTTGACGACGTCATGAAAGAATGCCGTCGTTTGGAACAGGCCAAAAGCCGACGAATCGTCCATCAGTTCGCCCGCTTGCCCAACACCGCAGCGACGTCGTCTTGTGAGGGTGTTTCCCGTGCATCCACTAACTTTGACAACGTTACACGCATTGTACGGCGTGAGATATAGGCCACCTGTCCCAGTACTGCCGAAGTGAAGACCTTCTCTGAACCTGTAGTTCCGGTTTCGCTGGTACAAGCCGTCGTTCGCGAGGAGATCAACAACATGGGAATTCATGCGGTGTCTTTGCCACCACGCTCCGATGTCCGACCCAACTTTGCCACCCCATCCCGTCCCGTATCTACCTTCGCCCCTCCCCGGTTTAGGAACGCAGCTGAATGGCGAACCGCTGACGACAAGCCTATTTGCTTTCACTGTCACCGCGTCGGACACATTTCCCGCTACTGCCGAAGCCGCTGGACTCCATCCTGGAATTCTTTTGCCCCTTATTCTGCACCAACACGCCGTCCTCACCCGTAGTCATCCAGCCCACAACACGTCGCCCCTCAAGAATTCCCTGCTCAGCCACGCTATGCCCGCTCACCTTCGCCCCAACGCCGCCAGTCTCGCTCGCCTCAACCTCGACGACCATCTTCCCCGACCATTTTTCGCCGCTCCCAGCCGGAAAACTAGGCAGTGCAGCTCCTGGAGGTGGCGCTGCATTGTTGGACATGGCACAAAATCCTCTGTTGACGATTGCGACCAAACAGAACCTACTTGACGTGCATGTTGACGGCGTCCATGTGACCGCACTTATCGACACTGGAGCGCACCTATCAATCATGAGTGCTCAGTTTCGTCGAAGATTAAGAAAAATCCTGACGCCAGCAACCACTAAGGCTGTCCGGGTCGCCGATGGTGGAACCGCTGTTGTTATTGGAATGTGTACCGCCCGTGTTAGCATCGCTGATCGCCATGCCGTTGTTCTCTTCACTGTTCTAGCTCAATGCCCGCATGACGTCATCCTTGGTCTCGACTTTCTCTCCGCCCACTCAGCTCTCATAGACTGTTCCGCCAGTACTCTACGCCTCGATCTTCTTCTAGTGGACCCCATCGACCAAAGACCCAATCGCCTTACTGCCGCCGCCGACGTCCGCTTGCCGCCTCAAACACTTACTTACGTCGAGCTCCTGTCGTCGCCTCCAGTACCTGATGGGGACTACCTTTTGACGCCAGTAACCGATGTCCTACTCGACAGAGGCATCACACTACCTCATACAGTTCTCTCCGTTGTTGCCAACTGCGCCTGCCTCCCTGTAGTCAATTTCAATTTGACCCCCCAAATTCTGCCCCGTGGTATCTCCCTCGCCCTGCTCAGCCCACTCGACGCAGGCGAAGTGCAGGCCTTCACAGTGACCGCTTCGCCACATTCACTTGCGCAGCAGCCCTATGCCTGTCCCTCTGATAAGGCTATTACGTCGATGATTGCCCCAGACCTTACCCCTCAGCAAAGTGAGGATCTACGCCGCATTTTGATTGCATACAGTGACATTTTCGACATCGGTGGTCGTCCTTTAGGCCAAGCTACGCAAGTGACGCACCGCATCAATACCGGCGATGCTCTTCCTATCCACAGACGTGCCTATCGTGTATCCGCAGCTGAATGTCAAGTAATTCAAAGCGAAGTTGACAAGATGCTCGCAAAGAACATCGTCGAGCCATCGTCGAGTCCGTGGGCATCGCCTGTCGTTTTGGTACGAAAGAAAGACGGTTCTTGGCGGTTCTGCGTCGACTATCGGCACCTTAACCGAATTACGAAAAAAGACGTGTACCCGTTGCCACGCATAGATGACGCTCTCGACTGCTTACACGGAGCTCGCTACTTTTCATCAATTGACCTACGTTCCGGGTATTGGCAGATTGCTGTCGACGATATGGACCGCGAAAAGACACCTGAGTGACAGTTCCAGTTGCTTCACGTTATGCTCGTAATTTGCGCCCGCACAATACACTTGCACAGCATATATATATATATATATATATATATATATATATATATATATCAGAAAGTCACAGTGACGAACATATTGCTACGGCACATACGCGAGTATGAGCTATTTCATGGTGTGACCAGAGAAGACGACGACGAAGCGACCACCTAACGCTGGCTGTTCTTGTTGTGCACAGTTACGGCAGTGCTTGTAAATACAGCTGTACATAGCCTTGTTTGTGCGTAACAATATAATTGAATTCGTAGCTTCATCAATCATCCGAACAGTGCGAGAGGGCAATTCCGGACTATTTCCACAACTAGGGTTGTTTCAATTCACCGTGCAAAGTCTGGGCCACGCTTAGCATAGAGAATGCTCCAAGCATTCGCACTGAAAGCCAGTTCGGCGCTTCCTCCAGGACGGGTAATTTCCCACAGGGCAGAGGTCTCCAAATACCGGCTGGCGCCTAAGCTTGGGTAATGCAAGCGAATGTTTGGGAAGACGAAGTGTGGCCCGGAATGTCCAGAGCACGTGGACTAGCCCGGCTGCTATAAAGTCTTGACCGGAGATAAATCGCCATGGGACCTCCTCTCTGAAAGCACACGGCCGGCGGAGAGCAGTGAGAGGGGAGCCCGTTGTAAACGCTAAAGTGTGAGGGAGGGAGCCGGAAGCCCTTGCTTAGAGAGTAAGTGGGTGACTCCGGAGTTTGGGGGGTGTGGCCTAGAACGTGCGCCCTCTGCAATTAGCGCACTCGTCTTCGTTTAATCGCTCGCGTACGAAGTAGAGTCTATCACGCTGAGAGTGCGTTCTCTTGTCGCCAGATGCTTTTATTACGGCATGCTACGAGAAAACGTATGTCGTAAACGCACTCCTATTCGCTTTTTTGTGGTCATTATGATGGTGATGTGGCCATTTTACTAAACCTTAAGGAATTATCTGATTGCTCGTATGTCTTACCTGGGAAACTTGCGTTCAACATTTCTCACAATCAGTTTCCGCTTTCAGTGAATTAATTCTTCGTTTGATGTTCTTTTTGACCGGAAAATTTTTCGTTCTGTAAATACAGGAATCCGCCTCAAATGGCATTTGTGAATTGTAACTTGCTTTGAACTAAAACACTCCTATCCCATCTAACCAATGCTTCAGCCATTTTTTCATGTAGATCTTCAATTTATGCCTGTAAAGGCAAAGTATTCTTGAGCAAGTTGCAGTTATTAGCTCAACAAAATTATACCCCAGTGTACAACCAATTGAAACCAGACAAACATTGCCTAGCGTATCCCTGGAATCCATAGAAAATGATAACTTCAGCAAACCTTGTCGGCATGAGAAATATGTGGTTTTGACAATGACATTTCCTTATTTATTTTTAAAGAATTTGAATGTATTATGGCAAATGAGTGCTGCGGACGCATAAGGACATGAAGGAAACAGGAAGACCAGGCTGTATTAAGTGTAAGGTAAATACCAAAATTTGTGTTGGTTCAAGCATATCTTTATTACAATGTCTTATAGTTTGTATAAAAGCAACGAACACCAAAGTGTCGTTCAGAAAATTAGGTAGTCTGAAAGAAAGAAGGGCATGAATACAAGTAATGTCTGTGGTTCCTGATGTACTACCCATTGACCCCCTTGTGGAGAGCAATGGTACCACCTAGAAGAACTGACGTCGCTTTCTTTATACGTAATAATGAAACCCAACCTTGCAACTGCGCAAACATTTCTTGACCTTTCCCGTGATCTTTCCAAAATCTATGAGGATCCCTGTTGTGTGGTTTTAGTTCCCGTGCATGTGGAGATGGAGTAATGTTTCGGATTCAAGTAGGTCCTACATTTAGACGTGTAATTTCAAAACCAATTTGACTCAAATGCGTAACCTTCGCAAAACAAAGGGGGAATCCCTCCGGAGTCAGGGAAAGATTGGTACCCCTGCGCTTCAGGAAAGCTAGCAGAACGCCGTTGGGAACATAGGATCCTGAGGTTGTTAGAAAGTTAAGTCACATCAGAGCGGGAGTCGAACCCCAGACCTTGAATCATTTACAGCGAAGCTCTTTTTGGATGTAGACACAGCCGGATATCTATCGTCTCCCAGGCTGGTATCCTAGCGTCGCTTAAGGAAACATTTCTGGCACCTAGATCATTTTTTGTAACAAGCGTACTTAAGTCTTTACTCGTGTCACCATAGAAGGTGACGCGAGGTGACACCATTCATTCCCACCACAATGCAAGGTGACACCATTCAATCATTTGAACAAAAACAGGGAGGGAGGGCGAACTTCTCCTGCGTCTTCGAAAGTGCTTATTAAGCTGGAAGGGCTCGAAGGGAATAATTTTCTGCCCCTCTTTTAATTCGGCATTACTCTGTGAGTTCGACAGTAGTAGCATTATAAGAAGGACAACATTAAACAATTGGTGAACTCACCGAAGTACCCTAGAAATTAAAAAAAAAATGAAGGAAAATTGTGGTTATTCTTTCGCAAAAAGAAAACGAACCATGACACCGTCCTGGGTGGGTCACCGTGACAGCCCGAGGCAGGCGACATCGTCTCGATTGATGACAGCCTGCAGCAGACCGCTGACGACGCATCACGTTGTTCGCAACATGCCTTTTCATGAGACTCGCCAGGGAGGGAGGTACGCGAGCGGCGTCAGCGCAATTAGGGGCGTCGTAATTGTCTATTAAGCAATTAGGAAAAAGCGATTAGCGAACAAAAAAGCCAGCGCCTCTGTTTCCCAGCGATGTACGCAGTGCATGTCCGAATTTGTGTGTCTTCTACGTTTATTAAGCTCTCATTTTCGCGTTGTGGTTACCATCATCATCGAGAGAAGGCGATGTTCACGTTATACACGAAAAGCAGGAAAATAAAATAGGAAGATATGTGAAAGGTGACTACTCTAAGGAAAATGTGGCGTCGTCATTCATAGTTTGCGTTCCTCTAAGTTAAGAACTTTGATAAAAGCACTTGCCCATACGTTGGGCTGGGAGCTTCAATAAATTGAAGCTTGTGCATATTGTTTTGTCCTTTACTCGCTCTGCAAAGTGGTGTTCTTATATCAGCTCGCACGTGGTTCTTTCAGATCGACACTAACCAGACAGACATATTTTGCAGTCTCTTTATAAACGTGTCGATGGAGCTGCATCGAGAAACGAATATCTCAGAAGAGAGAAGTCGTGTTCATGTTAATTATCATAACTAATTCAATGGCTGTATTGTTCTTGTATTACAGTTGCCTCTAATACAACCAAGAGCATGCATGGTTTACCCACGAAACTATGGCTAAAATGGCACATCAAACGTATTATTGTTGAGCTTTCACAGCTCAATAGTAGATAACAGTAATCTGCACTCAAGTAGACACGCGTGCAAATGAATCAGCCCAGCGGTTTGTTTTGTTTTTTTAATCTCCCAAAAGAAGTCCCTTTTATTTCATCTTATTTCATTTTCTCGTCTTTTTCTTTAGTATGCACAATGCAGAACATAGAACTTGGTCAATCTCTAAGGTGAACATATCAGGGCGGTGCATCTACCATTTTAGGCCGGACTATCTCCGTGCCCTAAACCTAGACTGCCAGAGATCGCGGGGTCTGACTCCCGCAAATCCGTTAAATGGAGGGCTATGTAAAGGAAGCCGCCAGAAAGCGAGCCATATGTAAAACAGCGACACAAGAAAAGTAAAAAAGAACTGCGAATCACAGGACAAATAACTCACAAGTACATAAAGTAGGAAGTCTTTCCGTGCTTTTCGGTATATCCTGATGGCGCCATGAAATATGCAGCGAACTCATCTCCTTTTTAAGCGCGCCATGTAAGCCATACACGTGTGCTTATATGAGTCGCTCACTGACTGTTTGTGCGCCATTGCGAGCCTAGCAACTAAATCAGACTCTTGCTATCGTGCGTGATAAGAAGGACAAGCATGGTTTCCCGTTGCTGTTGGTTTGCTGGGTAGTTAGGATTCCGTATCTTTGAAAGGCATGCTCTGCGCTATAAATGTACGCACTATGCGTACATTTATAGCGTAGATTTATACTCAAAGGGGGCACAGGTAAATGCATGCAGGAAAGTACCTGCCGCAAATAACGCATTACGGATGCCTGCGTATATGGCTAATGGAACGTTTAGAAACCCATTGATGGTCATTGCTTTTTTTTTTTTGTTGTTGTTGTTGTCATGTTCGCTTCTCTTGGTTAAGGAATGTGCGCACTGTTTTCAGCCAATTTCAGTAATTACGTTGCACAGGGTTGCTTCGTGCTCCATTACGTTGCTTCATGCTGCACAGGCCATCAGAGCGCATCGTAAAGTGACATGCTTAAAGTAGTACTGACACTGAATTTTAGGACATTTTCGTATTATTACTCTAAATAAAAGCACTGATGTTCAGAACCAATAGAATATCGTGGTACATCGCAAGGCAATCAATATATATTTTATACGGCTGGCGTAAAAACCTACTTTCGGTTTCGACTTTGAGAGGGCGGTTTTATAGTGACGTGTCAACACAGTCTGACTGTAGGTCTAAGTCACGTGGAAACAGTAACTCGCGACGGAGTCGCACCAACTCTGTTGGCTACTGTAGGTTGCATGTGGTGCACGCAAACAGCGATGATTTTATTAACGTCCAGAGACTGCGGCAGCGATTTCAGCGATATTTAGACGAATTCGTTCACACGTCATCGTATTGTCCATTCCTGTTGAGGCTGGTCTACAGACTCTGGGCTACGGAAACATTGAAGTCACATTAAATAGTTTATACGTAATTCCTGACCGTTGATGTATGGAGAGTGTTAAGGCTGCATGCCAACAAAACGAAAAATGTCCCTTTTGCACCACCTGAAAATCGTGTCGGTACTCCTTAAAATACTATCCGAAGCGCAGAAATCATTTTACTGAAAGCACACCCATCAACCAGCAAATGGTGCCAGCGTAGGAATGCTCAATGTAATATATAATTATCCTTGCGTTTTGACGTGCCAAACGCACGAAACGATTACCAGGCACGCTATAGTGGAGGGCTCCGGAAATTTTGACTGCATTGGGGTATTTAAAGTGCCCTAAAGATGGATAGCAGGCGGGTCTCTAGCATTTTTGCCTCCATCTAAGATGCAACCGCCACGACAAGGATCGAATCCGCATCCTTCTGGTTAGCACAGAGCACTATAATAACTTTACCACCTCCGCAGACTCAGTCAACTCACGTACGATTTCATAAGAACTTGACAGAATCATTTTGTTTTACGCAGATTATAATTCTTGCCTGTTGCGTGGTGGAGTAGTTGCTATCATATACAACGTGATCATTCTAACACGAGGCAATCTTGCACAGCAGTTACCACGGAGAAGTAGAAATAGTGGCATCTAAACTCTGCGACATTAAAAGGGGCGCGTGAACTCACAACGCCCTGAAATACACCAGTCAATTAT
The DNA here is from genome assembly GCA_013339685.2 of Hyalomma asiaticum. Lineage (NCBI taxonomy): Eukaryota > Metazoa > Arthropoda > Arachnida > Ixodida > Ixodidae > Hyalomma > Hyalomma asiaticum. The sequence goes on along the minus strand of CM023483.1, from coordinate 34,810,373 downwards.
TCTTTTAAAACTCTACCCTCGCTAATATGATACGTCATGGTCAGGCGAGAAAGTGAAGGTCGCAAATTACATTGATACATCGCGCCGAAATGTCGTCGCACAAAGGTGTCAGCGAGGTGTCACTGACGTCAAGGTGTGATTTCTATTAATTGTGAGTGCTAGCTAGGTTGACTCAACAATTTCGTAAAACATGGTACATTATGTCCTTGGCTACCCTATATAGGACACTGTGCGTCCTTTCCGCCGATTAAGGATTGTGTAGACCCTCTGTGGCAGCTTAGAGGATATAGGTGTTTTGTTGGCAAGCTAGCGGCAGCCGGATCAAATCCCGGCCACAGCGGCCGTATTTGTTATAGAGGTGCAATTAAAAAAAAAAAACAAGCGTGTACTTGGATTGAGGTGAACGTTAAATAAAGGACTCCAGGTGGTCAAAATCACTCTGTGAACTCCCAGTACAGGGCGTGCCTCATAAGCTTAGGCACTTAAAACACCAACTATCAATAATTGTTGCTACTGAGGTCTACACGGGTCACTTTTCAGAGGACGCGTACAAAGTCACCCGGCAGCTTGCTCTGGAGGGAACGCATTTGCGTTTTATGAACATGCAACCATCTTGCATATGTGCACATGCGATCACATTTATTATTGCCTGATCCGAACAGTTCCGCCAACAATCGCTTCACAAAAAGCTTCCATGGACATGCATGCCAATATTCGTTTTCGGTTTGTTATTGCTAGAATGCTTATGAACGCCACCTCTTAGCTTATGATGTTTTCATTGAGGCTTTCTATACCGGTGCAATAGGGGAAAAAAAAAGACCGTATATTTGTAAGCAAAGGAGCATTGCTCCTCCGTTGAGCACGCTGAGTGGCAAGGCTTGTGCGTAACAGCCGTAGCCAGGACAAGTAGTGCAGTGTCATCTACACGTATGGATACCCTGTTGCCCTGCCAACAGCAGATGCAATTCGCTATGGGTGCACACTAAAGAAATAAGTGGAACAAACGGCAACGAACTTCACATATGCTTCCATGCGCTGGCGTTAGCGAAAAAGGCCCCAGCTCAGTTGACGATTAAAAACACCCCTCACAAGTGTGTCGCGTATCGCGGTAGGTATGCATGAATAAAATACGGCACATGGAGTATATTTTTTCTCAAGCCGCACTAAATCCTACAGACTTTATTTGATTGTTTTGCCGTGCTTTCTTCTGTTCAATATTCGTGTTCCTCACAAAAGTGAACTACATTCGATGTTTAGAAAAATTGTGCTTAAGATGTACCAAAGTCGTTTACTTACAACACACGTAACACGGAATGACATGTTACAAAGGGCTCAACAAAATTTTTGGTGGGGCCGAGGGGAGGGCGGGGTCATTTTTTCGCCCTAACTTCCACGCGTGAGCGATGGTTGCACTTTGTATGACGTCCACTGCTTTTCCACCTTAGCCTCATAGCGCATGTTAAGAAAGGGTTCAATTTTAATCAAGTCAGCGTGTAAACAAGACCAATTACAAGCGTATAAAAACAGATACTTCTATTTTTTCTTAGAGAAACAAAATAAGCGACATTAATAACATTATTATGTGCATTTGGAGCTCCTCTGTTATGTGGCAATATTTAAACATCTGTGTATATAGATAGAAAGCTTTGCTTCTACACCAAGTGTGCCCGGGGCCAAAAAAGAAAAATATGATGAAATGTACGCTGTAGCTTCTCAGCAACGCACTCTAATTCTAATGATAAAATAATAAAAATTGGGCGGCATTCTGCACTCGCGCCATGCATATATTATGCACACCAGTGCCATTTCAGCTCCGTGTCATCTTAGTAGGCGCACCGATCACATCGTGACATTATGAAATATAGGCTACCAGACGCTTTGCATGAACCCTCCCGGGAGCTCGTGAAGAATAGCCCTGTTTTCAATTCTGCGGAGAGCCTCTGTGCTTGTGCGAATGTCAGTGTTAGCATTCGTCATGGGCGCCGACTGTCGGTAAAAGTATTCTTACGCAACACTTAGGAGCGATATCGCAATGCCGAGTATACTGCAGTACAGTCCCCATAACGTTGTCCCGTTATGGTTATGACACACATTGCGTTCATTCTAGTGGCGTAGTGAAAGGCTCGTGTCAAGAATTCGCTCCTTTGTTGGTAGGCGCTTGTGTTGCAGCTGCATTTTTTTTTCACAGAAGCTCCCACGTGCATTGGGTTACCACAGAGAGGAGACATGAAGAATGCATTCAAGGCTTCGGCGCTGGGCAAACCCAAAGCGTTGTCTTGCTTTCGCTTTCCTGCGCTAAGCGCCTGCTCTCATTCGCATTCTCATAATTCATCGGGCGTATTTGTCTTCTATTTTCTTTCTTGTCCTAGATATAACTGACACTGACGTAACAGCGTCACAGTGTCTTCGCAAGCGTAGAGGAAAAAGCTTTTTGAAGCAGGGGGAGTGTACAATACAATACACAAATGAAAGAGAGCGCTGTTTGTGTCTTTCGCAGTGATACGCTGCATGTCTTTACCGTTCTGCGCTGATGGCCGATGTCCATCTGCATTGTATGCGGATTTTCACGAACGACATTCGTCAGCGGTATTGATAATGTGCTGCAAGCGATGGCTGTCTTTTGATATTTTTAAGAGCGTAGCTGTTTAAGCTTGATGTTTGTCCGTGCGTCGTTTCAGGAAAACTTCGTGGGTAGGCACCACATAAAGCGGGCATGGGCCAAGTAGCTTCCTAACATAGCATATCCATGCATAGTATCGCAAAGCAAAGGGGACTGGGATAAAGAAGGTGGTCGCGAACTCGTAAAACACCAGAACTGAATCAAAGTAGTCTATAGAGCAGCCATATTCTTGCGCATTTTCGATAATTGCAGCTCCTAATACTGCTTTAATTACTTTCCTGAGCTAAGAGCTAATGCGAAGAGCAATGCGAGAGAGAGAATCCATGCAATCGAACACCAACACAAACAAGGTTGTTTTAGCCCTCATACAAAGCAGTCTGTTATACGTCAGTTATAAAAAAAAAACAGACAAGTGCAAAGTCATTTAGAGAAGAAAAAGCAAGAATCGCGGAAAGAATGCTTTCTCGTAATTAGTTCGGCTCCAGTTGCCGTTTGTTAAGCAAGGCGGGATTATATTTTCACGGCACTGTCTCTCGGGAAAACATCAAGAATGTTGTTTCGCTCCATCGAGTTCAATACGCGCAACAAAACGGAGAAGCGTAATGTGAGGTGCACACGCACATGGAAAGGATAGAAAGCGAGCGCTCTTATAAAATTCCATTCGAAAGATTGTCGCTATTAGCAATGTAAATTACTTGAGCGCACAACTATTCAGCTTGTTCACGGCATTCCACTTTGGAACGTGCGAAAGCATTTATTCGGCCCATACTTTGCTGCTGTACACTAGACAAATGCGCCAGAACTTTCATTTCAAACACGATTCGCAGAAGGCTGAACGCGAAACGATAACTCGACTGTTTATTCGATAATAAACTTTGGCTGCTAAAGAACACTCAGACACAGTTCTGTGCTACTTAACGAGAATGGCAATAATTTGTGAGGGATTTTTTTTTCTTTTGTACTGCTGGATTTCCGTTTTAGCCTGTGCGCCCAGCAGTCTGCTGGGCCTGCGGGGCATTATCTGAGCAAGTTTACTACACCCTCCACTGACTCCAACCTTCCCCTCGCCTCACCCCCAAACCCTCCCTCCCCCCACACCTTCTTTTATTTTCTATTTTGAAAGCGAAAATTGGTAGCTGACCGTTTTCCTTGACTAAGATGTCTCTAAGCGGAACTCGCGCGCCTCCCTTTTAACGCGCTTTTGATTTGTTCATTTTCATGCATATTGGCGTGGCTAAATGCCTGTTTAGTTTATAATAAAACCCATTCTTTGCTATCACATACATCAAGTACAGCCCTTATAAAGTCATCTTTTGTGCAGTTTATTGTAAGTATGAATTTCGCAATGCAGTATAAGTTAATCTTTATTAATTAATTCGGCGGGTAAATGCCTCTATGGTATAAAATATTCATGCTCTCTTAACATGTTTATCATAAAAAACTCTTGTCTTAATTTGCAGAGTATACAGTTCTATTTGAAATAACCTTTCGTGTAGAAACAAACTGGAAATACATTTTCTTAATTGCGCTGATCAGTAAATGTCTTTTAGCAGCGAAGTTCCTTAAGGTAACGGTAAAAACTCTGTCGAGCAAGTTTTAACAGCGAAGCTTTTTCAGGTAGCCGTAATTTGTCAGGCATCACCCAATACCACGTGACACTGCGTTAAGTAATTTTGGCAAAAACATGTGAAGTGACGCTTTGTTACGCGATATGAGCAAGAACATATTTTGGGGAACATGTCACGTGACATTGCATTACGTGATTTTGAGTGATCACGTGACAAGTCCCCCGCCGACCACTCTTCGAGAGTGATGACAACATGAACACTGCTGCGTTAGACGGCCAAACAGGGTGACGATGTTGATGGGTCGATGTGGCCGAAGTAAATATGATTGATACCTTGGTTGCGCGTCATCTAAGATCTACTGTGTTCAGTTATTACGTAAACTACTTCAGTTAGCGCAAGGGGTTTGTCCTTGAAGTTACGGGGGCGATGCGCGAGCGTGGGTTCATCCACGTCAAACAGTGCCGTACCATCGAAACAGCGATAGTACTGGGCAAGTTCACCTCGATGTAACAATAAACATACAACTGCTTATGCGAAGACGCATTCCACTTTTGTATTATACAGATTCCGTTGACAGAGGGATCAGCCACAATTTTTTCAGGGCCTTTCCAAAATGCTTTTTGTGGCTGTGGTACTGTAATAAAGAAGTAAGAAAAATCTAGAGCCTTTGAGGCAACTTTCACAAAACTTGCTTAACAGAAAAAGAGGAGCGGAGCAGTCATCCTAAGCGTGAACGCACTAAGGTATGATATTGGTTCTTTTCATTTCTTTTTCTTTCTTCTTGAGTAGAGAGGTACACGAGGACGATAGGAGGTGGCTAAGTGAGTGAGTTGGCTGCTTCAAAAGCAGCAGCGCGTTGGCGAATCAATCGATTATTCAAAGCCCAGGAACTGAACTGCTTGGTCACAGTCACGAGTTTAGTACCTGTCAAAGATTTATCTTCAGAGAAAACCTAAAAGTCGCGTGCGAGAATTTCTGTTGCATTCATTACTGTTTGGTAGGTAACCTGTCCTCCAGACAACTTCTGGCACTGCAAATTAAAAGTCAGGAAGAGAGAGACAGGGCCACATTGAAGCGTGTTCGTTCATTTTTTTTAAAGGTATTTTGGGAGAACCCAGAAAGTGGGCTGTGGCCACAGTAGCCTACATCCACGGTTTTACACGATTCCGTGCAGTGCGCGGAGACGTGCTTATAGTGCAATTTTCGCAGTGGCCGACCCCGCGGGATGGGCGTTGTCCTCGAACGTGACCGCACACACTGTCCTAAACGAAATGCATTCGTCAGGCGGCTGAAAGTGGAAATTGTACCTAGCCGGTCAAAACAGAAAGTTGGTCTTTGTTTTGCTACGATGTCCACTTGAGCTGAGGTGTCACATTTTTTCTTTTCCTTTTTTTTTTCCTATTGTGCGACATTTGGGCATTGTGCCCCTTTTATGTATTAGTTCTAGCGTTCTTGCGCTATGATGCTCTTTTGCAAGTACCCAATAAATGTAATAATGGTATTTGGAAGGAAGCTAGATTGAAGTATAGCAGATAAGACTTCTGCATGGAAGCCTCGACGAGTTCATTCTTTTGTCACTGGAGGAAGACAATCGAAAGTCGTTGTGCTTAATAGAAGGTGTATCTAGATCTACGCAAAAAAAAAAAAGAAAGGCTATGCACACCATTCGGTGGTCAGGTGCACAATTTTCTTTGTGTCTGGTTTTCCTTGACGTGGGACGTACTTTGACAGTACAGTTATAGCAGGAACTGGCGACCATTTTGATTGTCATTAAAGTTTCTGCTGCTTTCTTTTTATATCGCTGCCCTAGCGGCTGCATATTTATCTGTAGCTTTCCTTTTTCGCCAAAGGAATCAGTAGTAATCGTCCTCAGGAATTTTTATTAAGCAAGAAGATCGTAGGATGGGAGCGCATATCCGCAGTAACCGCATCACCACTACAGGTATGAAAAGTATTCGCCTATTCTTGACTTTAACAAGCGCCAATGACTCATCTAGAGCTGGAGACGAGTTTTCCGCTAGCGTTCTTCCCACTACCTATTTTACATGATGATCCATTATGTATTGCAGAAACGTTTATTGAGCGGACGGTAGTGCCCCACCACTGTGGTATAGTGGCCATGGAATTCGGCTCCTCATGCGAAGTTCGCGGAATTGAATCATGGCCGTGCCGGTTGCATTTTGATTGTGGCAATATGTTGCGGCCCGTTTACTGTGCGATGTTAGTGCACGATGAAGAACCTCTGGTCGAAATTTCCGGAGCCCTCCACAACATACGGCGTCTCTCATAATCATATCGTGGCTTTGGAATGTGAAACCGCAGAAATCAATCAATCGATTAATATGCTGGCTCTAGTAAAGTTCGAGGTTAAATGCGAAGACCAAGATTGCTCCAGAAGTGTTTGCCGGATAGCGCTTGGCAGGATCACGCGAGATACTCAAGTGCTAGTTCACTGCAATCCTCAGATCGGCTGAATAAACAAGCTCTGAGCTAGCCAGGGATAAAACCAAGATATGCTTATTGGGCACGTTTAGTTAAGGGTACCTGTAATAATTTTGACCACTTGTGGTTGTTTAGCATACATCCAGCAGCGTAAGCACAAAGACATCCGGTCAGTGCTGCTCGCATAGAAATAGGACTACCACAGCCGGTAAATAAACCTGTCCTGCCGTGCTGAGCAAATGACCGTTATAGTCACGCAGTTATGAAGGCTATGTTGGCTGACTGGCAACTCTCGATCAAGAAGTGCCGACCGTATGTTGTAATTCTCAGTCTCAGTAAGTCAAAAGAGGGCTAAACAAAAGTATCGCGATAGTATCCGAGGGATACCTTTTAAATACCTGCTGTATCGAAATACCTTGGAAGATATATTTGCACCTCAGTGGTGAAACTTTTACCGGTATATCCATTATATCGCGATACTATGCCGCACACAGATACCTCATTTGTTTCCTTGTTGCAAAGGAGCTATTGTATCTGAAGAAGGAAATGAAGACTTCTTATGGTGAACAATGAAAAGGTGTACCTGGCGATGTCTAGTTTGAACATGGAGACACTTCGTCTTCAGAGAGTGGCAAGTGTAGCTGTACCCAGAAGACCCGATGGCATGTATCGCCGTGCTGCGGTACTTTCGTGCCATCAGTGCGGCATGTATTCCTCATACCACAGTCTTGTCTCATCTGCAGCTGTACAGAGAGTTTCCTTGTTCGCGAGTGCTGTGTTGGTGCAGAACGGACCATGCCCCTAAAATTTAAGGAACATCTGTTTCTCAAATGTAATTAGCTCAACTACCTTTTCAGAAATACAGACCTTGTAAAACACATGGACACTCTCTCTTAATTCTATGTTGTTTCTTAGTGATTCCAGCGATATGCTCGACTTGAAAGTTGTAATATGCTTCCAAATTGTTCATAATGTTACGTAGCACAGTAATCAATGTCCTTGCTTGCCAAGAGCATACCCTGTGTAAAAGAAAAGTATTCCACCAATCGTATATTCTAGTATCTGTACTCTTTTAGGAGTTGCGAGCTCGTCACCACCGAGAGCGGTCGCGCGGCCGCCTCGCTCGCACGAGTACGGCGCCGTGCGCGTCGTGCCCCTTCCGTGCCTAACGGATGAGCGAACGCGCGAGTGTTCGTGGTTCTACTGACTGTGCACGTTCTGTGTGTGTGTGTTGTACCATGGACGCGACCCAGCCGAACGCCAAGCAGTGCACCTGGGACATCACTGTCCCAGACTATCAACGGGCTCAGCGCCAACTCGCTGCGGACATGCGCCGAAAGTCCGAGCTGGCGTTGGAACAGCAGGCCGCCACAGCCATCGGAGGGTGGCTGCGGAATAAAGCGCAGGAGACGCTTGCCGCAACACCGGCCGGGTTTGTGCCACCGCGTGTGAACACTTCCTACTCCTCTTTTTCTTCTCTTTTATCCCCATACACCTCCCCCTAAGGCGCTTAGCCGTGCTCCCTTACGGGCTGCAGAAATTAGCGCCTTATTTCTTTTCCTCCAAAGCCACTAACAACAACAACTCTTTTATGTATATTCCGTGATTTCCTTTTGTTCTTGTTGTAGCAAAGTATCTCGGGAATAGCCGATCCCGCCGAAGACAAGTGTATCTCAGTGTCAGCATCTTAGGCTTCCAAATAAGTTTAATTATTTTATTAGCTCTCACGATAGCACCCACTACGCTTTTTGAATTTCAGTGTGGCAACTGCCGATTGACCTGAGAAGAAAAGTGACTTTTTCTTGCAAATTTAGGCAGATGACGGGCTCGCGTACTTTCTTATCACCTTAACTACCGTGGAACAATTGTGATTTCTGTCGCAGTGTATTCGTGGTGAAACTGTGACATACACATTCGTTCCACACGGACCCATTGAAACACTGATTGAAAGCCCGTAGTTGAAAGCCCGTAAAACAAAAGGAGAACTTTACCATCGCAGCGTACCATCGCAGCGCAGTTAGCACTAGAACGGCTGGCAACCTTTTTTAAGAGAAACAATTTTTTAAACGAAACATCTGCTGAGAAGGACGCCCCATGTGCATTTAAGAAGAAAAAAGAACGCATAAAGAAGGCCACCGGCTTCCGCACTGGTCCTGTGATTACCGCGCAGTTTTCTCATGTTAGAAGAGAAAACAGGTCTTTTTTTCTGAGGGAAAGAGGGAGAGAAGACGGGGAGGGGAGGAGGACGAGCCCCAGAGCAGCACCTGAAATTCGGCCAGAATTGTAGGCATCTATATTATAAAATAATGATAACCGCGATAACCGCTAGCTAACGTAACAACCCATTTCTTTTTTTCGCTCGCAGTTTCTTCCTGCTTTGGTCAGAGCTTGAAGTAAGACTTGAACAACCACGTGGAACGCGCGTTAAGCTTCATCGATTTTATAATTTGCTCCGGAAAACGGATAGCTGCATCGACCGGGTGCACTTAGGGGGTGGCTCGTCGCGACTGATTAATATTACCGCTCCCGCCATTCTGCATACTGAGCCTCCTATTTGGCGGCCTTTTCTATTTATTTCTTTTTTTTTTTGGAGGGGGGTGGGGATGTTTTGCTCATGTACTTCACGACATGGGTCGTAACAAGCTTCAGACTCACAGCACAGCACTGAATAATGTTAAATCTGTTACCTTCCTTAAAATTCATGTCTTATGGTTCGAACTGGCTGTGCGCGGTCATTAGCGGTTCCTGGATAAGTAAATATCTTCTTTTTAGGACTTTGCTTCATATTTCTAGTTTTCTTTTTCATTTCACCCGAAATGGTCGTCTGCTATACAATTTGTAATGAATGTGCGTATAATACTTAAAGGGACGAGAAATTGTGCGTTGAGAAATCCTCAAGAAGGCAGGGAGGGTTACCGAAGCTACGTTGGTGGTTAACCTGGGCAGGAGGTTGGCGCTAAGATACCGTTATAGTACGTAGCTTAAGGAGAGCGAAAGAACAGATATGCGAAGCTTGTAGGTGAGGCTTGCGAATTCGTTAGCTGAAGCGCGCGGGCTTAGACTTGGCGGGCGATCAGCGCCTTACAACGGTGGGAGCATCGAAATGGCAAAGAGTAAGCGGATGCTCAGGACGGAAGTTCGCCTAGTCGGCAGTGAAAAAGTGATGTGTGTGTGTGTGTGTGTGTGTGTGTGTGTTCATGTATACCATAAATTAAATTTCCTGCCTACCTCGTGGGAAATAGCACGAGCATTGTTGGTGTACTCTTTGGCGCATCAGCGCTGCGACGGCGTTTATTCAACAGCTGACACTATTCCAATTGTTTCGTCATGTCACATGCAAGCCGACAATCCGGTGATTCTAGGGGCTGTTTCATGCTTGTATCTTTGTGACGGAACTAGCCTTTGTGACCAGCTCTTGGTAGATGAGCTCACGTTTCCTGATTTTATGCTGACACACTGTTGGGAGCATTTCATAGGCCGCCTCATGGGGTACTTACGCTTAAATGCGTAATCGTAAAATGCAGTGCTAAAGAATTATGAGGCGTCAGATATAGCAGACTGCGGTCGTGGTTCTGGCGGTGAAAATATTTGCTAAGTACTCTAGGCGATGGGCTAGAGGTCTGCTGGGAGGAGCCCATGAACGGCTGGTCATTGCGAGCCCTAGCTGGAGGTCCCTTAATATAGTTCGGGACTCCAGCGGCGGTGGCCACCGTCCATGCGCGCCTGGCTTAGGCTTGTTGGGCCTGCAAGGTGTGGGACCCAAACAGAGCCTTCTCCCAGCCCTCGCGTTGTGGTTTCGGGATGAAGATAATAATGGCCGGGTTGGAGGGGCAAGTCCAGATTACGTGACAGGTGTCTGAAGACGCCACACTGAATTCATTTACAGAGCAATAGTTACCCGCAAGTTGCGGACAGCTGCCTGTCTCGCCTGCCGTAACTGTCTCGCAATGTGCCACAACGGCAGTTTTCGTATTGTTATGCGCGAGCATATAATCCGACAATATAAAATCAGTTTAGTAGGCTGATCGCTTTATCCTTCTTCTCTGACGTTCCTTTGCGTATTATACGACAACGTTTACGGTACTACTAGGCAATATTCCGTCGAATGTTTACTGCCCCCCCGCCCCCCCATTGCTATCGGCTGTGGTTTGCGGATGCAAGCGTAGTTTCGTGGCCTTTACACACCAGGCATTCGCCTTGTACATTTAAATTGGCGAATTGCACATGCCGTGGTAGGTAAGAAGGTGGAGCGTCGTACTGCTAAGCTCGAGCACCTGGCTTCGATTTGAGGACGCACTGCGGCCGCATTTCATTGAGGGCACAACTCAATAGCACCCGTCAACTTAGATTTCAACGCCATTTAAAGAACCCCCGGGTGGTCAAAATTATCCTGGCGTACCCTACTGTGGTTTGCGTCATAATCATATCGTGTTCTTGGCACGCACAACCTTAGAAATTGTTATTACGGACACGCAGATTTGAGCGTACTATTAATACGCAATGGCGCAGTTCTTTTTGGTAGTATTCAACAGATAAATAATTTTGCTTGGCTCTTCTAAACCAAACAACGACGACCAGCGCAGCTGTAAGGGCTTAGCAAAGAGAAAGTTAAGCACAGAAGAAGCGATTTTTTGCCAAAGCAGGCCTAACTTTTCCTGCACACTGTATGCCGCATGGACGCATATAAATCATTCCATACAAATCAAATATTTATTTTGCCTACACCAAGATAGTCATCGCCTTCACTCCCTCCGCACTCTTCTTTATCTCTTTCTATATTTTATCCTCCTGTCTTCGCTCACCCTCTTTCTCTTTCTGACTTTCTTTCATTCCTTTTCTTCCCAAATTTTCTTTTCTCCATCACTATCATGCGGTACTGTCACTATCGCTATCACTGCCATGGCCATGTAGCAGCGGGTTTAGCCCAAGGTTATGGGTATTGAGTCAAGAGAAAGCACTGGTCGGTTTTTACCTTCTGCGCAACCAGCCACTTACCTTTGCTTCATTCTTTTCACCCTTCATTCCTTTCTCTCTCTTGTCCTTTATTTTCTTTCTTTGTATATTGTCCATCTCATGATCACTACCGTGTAGCAGTGTGAGTAGCGGGTAAAGGCCAAGAGCTGGCATGCCCGCGTTTCCCATCTTCATGACAGCTCCACTGTAGCCTTGGATGATGACATGAGAAAGCTAGCGAGGTTCTAACTGCTACGCTGTAATAATTTATATCGCGCCTCCACAAAAGACCAGGTAGCTATTTCCACTGCGTCAATATGATAACTTGCCCTACGGAATGCAGCAGATACAAATTTAGTGCAGCAACTGTGACGGTCCTTTCAGTAGGAGAGGGTGGAAGAGGAGTAACGTAGGAACAGAGAGACAGAGATGTTGGCCAGAAAGCAGTCCGGCAGGCTACCGCTTTCTCGGTGAATGGGAAAGATGTATAGATATAGGTGAGAGAGACAATGCAAATTAGGTATATGTCCTACTGTAGATTGCTTAGTGTACACAGTCGGCCCTACCGTCTAATCTCAAACAAAAAGAATGCATTTTCTAGAGGAAGCCATCTGATGAATTATTCATGAACGCTCCAAATCAAATCTCGTCAAACTGCGTAAGTATAGTGCGCAGGCGCGATCTATACACATTTGGTTGTACACATTAGGTTCTGCATAATCATACTGTCCTTCGGGCACGTAAATGCCCAGAAATTATTATTCTTAATATCAATCATGAAACGGTTTTGATAGAGTACGTTAGGTTTAGGTTCAGATAACGTTCAGGTTAATAACGATCGAGAAGGAAGGCAGTGTCCTGGGTAAATACCGTGGCGAGTAACCCGCCATTGGTGCTCGGCAGGGGCAAATCTGAATCGATCACTTCCGCGCCATTTTCCCCCGAACCCGGGAGCAACGTACCGATTCAACAGTGCGCTTCGATGAGACCCAATTGCACTCTCCTGTTCTCCCTTGCATGCTCTGCCCTCGTTATAAAGACGATGATCTCGAGTACACTAGGTTGGTACAAAATTTGAGGATGTCCATCACAGAAGCACGGATGCCGTCGTTTCGTGCTCCTAACATTGCCTGCCACCGGCGTCTTTCGAGCACTTGTGTGCTTTACCGTGCTTAAAATTAAATGCATCGCTAAATAAGCCTGACAGAGGGGGATGAATACGCGACGAAGAGAGTGGAGGTGTGTAATTATGGAAATTAGCGTTCATTAGCAGATTCAAATCGCTGTGTTCTCTCGTGACTGGATTTTTTGCGTGAATTTGAGTGCTTCTTCTGATTTCGCTACCCCTTCCCCATTCTTTCATTCTTCCTTTTTGCTGTCGGGAAAGCGGGTAAAAATCCCAAGCATAATTATTTTCTACCTCATTACTACAGTCCGTCGTACGTTTTCTCCGTTTCAGTGTGTTGTTGCGCATTTCGCAAATAATTGTTCGTTGAATTAGCGCAGAATGTGCGCAGGTGTGTGTAGACCGTATGCTCTGACGGTATTCAGGCCGACATTCAGTGTACATGCGAACCTCTCGCATACTATTTATACTTTTCCTTTCTATCGCCTTCTTCTACTGCACCAAAACGGGGGGAGGAAGATACAAACTGGCACACTGGATGTTGCTATGCGCGAAGAAGCAATACAGTAAGTGCGACAATAAAGAGGGACTTATGACTTGAATAGAAAAATTCTGTGATCACCGAAGGTGTTAAGCGAAAGAAAGTGATGTAATTTTTATCGTATCTTATAACGTCCATTGAGATGAGCTTGTATGCATTATCCCACACTGCACCGTAACGTATCAAAAAAAAAAACACTCTGGTAGCTCCATTTTCAGGATGATGAATCACATGAGGCCTGCCGCTTTCAGATGAAAAGTGTCTCCAACTAAAACACAAGGCGAACAGGGGCACGCCAGCGAGGAATACTGCCGAAGGCAATACTAAACTTCTATAACTATGACCGATGAAGGCACTCCTATGGCAATGTTTCCAGTTTACAAAAATGAAAAAAAAAACCTGAGGCGCATTTGCTTGACATGTCACGTTATGCAAATGATAAAGCATTTGGCCCGACATTCTTTTTGAAGTCTCACGAGATAACGTGAAGGAATAGAGCTCGACTATCTTCCATTGTTTCTTCAGCTTCATGGTGAGAGCACAGGTGCGTTGCATATGCATTTGCGTCTGGGGAAGCTGCTTGGTAGTTGCACGCAATAATCCATTATTCCACAATACTAAAGAAAGCGAGGCGATAGCTATAGTTCACGTGGAAACGGTGGTGTGCGTGATATTTGCACGTGTGAAGCATTCAGGAAGATACATTTTGCGCGAATGTTCATTAGCATAGGAAATTATATAATTCTCATATCTAAGCTCATGTTTGTCTAAAACTGTATAACCAGCGCAGCTTTATGCGCTCGTTTACTCAACTTGATTTCTGGGGTCTCACGTCTCGAAAGTACGATATGATTTATGAGATGCGCCGTAGGGGAGAGCTCCGAAAATTTAGACCACCTTGGTTTCTTTAACGCACGCTCACATCGCACAGTGCTCGGGCCAGAACATTTCGCCTCCAACGAAGTGCAGCCACCGCGTCTTGATGGGATCCCTCGACCTTCGGATGAGCAGCCGAATGTCATAGCCAGGCCATAGTTACTAGTCCACAGTGACGGTGCCCCTCCCTCAAGTGTGTTCAGAACGAAAGGTAAACGATTCAGAGTACGACGTACCCTAATTTCAGATATTCTGAATTGTGATTCAGGAGGAGGAGGAGAAAGGGATATGAAAGGCAGGGAGGTTAACCTCGGCTGAGCACGGTAGGATACCCTGCATTGTGGAAGGGGGAAGGGGACAGAAGGTTCTCGAAAATAGAGATAGAGAAAAAAAGACGAACAAAAAATACTGCAGTGTCGATGACGTTATAAAAGTTCTTTGCTAATCTTCAGAGACAGTAAATAAGTCTAGAAGCGTCCAGAAAATGCTGCAGCACTGCTGTTGTTTCGCGTAGCTGAAAGGCATCGCGTCATGCGTTTTGTAAACACGAACCGTCATAAGTCCGGGAAACGTGACCTCAGGCTTCTCCCATTCCACACAAATAAAAAGGCGCTTTTCACATCACCTCTAAACGATTGCAAATGCTGTTGAAGAGCCATCGTGCTGGTGTTAGAGTTCTCAAGTGCTGGACTTCTGTAGGCTTGCTAGAACTGGATCGATAGCATCCAGCACTTGCAACGCGCTTGGAGCAATCGGCGTCTGCATCATATCCAGGGGAACGCAATTTCTGATTCGGAGTACGTCGTACTCTACTATGGGAGAGCTCTGTAGAGCGGTCCAGGCGGCGTGCATACTAAGTTACTGTTTAGAAAAGGCTTTATTTACATATGTACAAGAGGACATCACATAGCCCTCACATGGCAATCACAGGCGTGTACAGGAATACAGGAACATTTTTACAATGGTGTGTGACAATGTATACAAAATATGACGTAAAGAACACGCTTGAACAGGAAACTGGATGTACAACATATCTCTGCGCATGCGTCTAGCGCTTTGAGAAAGAAAAAGGAAATAGCACGCAATACATATGTGGACATACTCTGACAAAATGGCAGCAGATTCATGTATGCTAGTAATCGCTGACAGTGGTTTCTAGCACCACGTCGGGCGGAAGAGTAGGTGCACTGGCTGTTTTTCTACTGATACAAAAGGGCACGACCAGTGTCGCAGGAACTCGCGTTCACCCAAGAAGACGAGCTCCTCTGAAAGGAAAGCGACAATCTCGCGTCTCATTCGGCCTAATATAGGCCAGATGGCGCGTCATCGACAATTACTAGCCAGGGTTTCGCAGCGACTCTGCCAAAGAATGAAAAGCCCTGCGACTACCAGAAGAGCCGCGAAGCGTCCGCGTGGTAACCTTCCTCTGGTGACAAACCCTCTGACACTCTGGCCCCGAAATCCGGCGTGAACAGCGCGCCAAAGGACACGTGCCACAACGCAGCGAAGTGTCACATGGCGGTTTGTCTCTGTCAGTCGACAGTTGGGGCACGTGGAGACGCGCACTAAACCCCAGCGCTCCAGCCTGTCCCTTGTAGGAAGGATCTCCCAACCGAGTTTCCAGACAAAATCGCGGAGGTGGCCGGGTAATATAGCTGCCGCTATACGTTTCCATTGCTGCTGTTGGTGCGCTTCGGGACGGCTGTGTTGAGGGACTAGAGGTTCCATAAGAGCGGCCATCATGTCAACCACTTTATCTGTGGTAACATCTGCGTCGGGGCATGTAGCCGCCAGGCGCCTGTGAGACGTTAGAATGGCTCTGTACATTGTCGGTATTTCCGATGACTGAGGCCCATGGTTTGCGGCGGGACTCATTGGCATTAACACGCGTAACGATGTACCTAGGGAATATCGCGCCAGGATCTATGCTGGTGTTTCGTCACTTGACAAAGTCCGCATCAAGGTGCGGAGAGACAAGAGAGACGCAGTGACTGCGACATTGGGAAACGCAAAACCGCCCTGATCTCGTGGTTGTGCTAGTGCTGGTCGCGAGAGGAGTTCCGTGCCACCAGCCCAGAAAAAGGAATTTGCAAGACTCTGTACAGTCCTGGAAATCCGTAAGGGGGGCTTAGCTGTGTGACAGATGTACCAGAAATTACCTAGAGAAACAGACTGAATAAGGTAACGTCGTTCTAGTAGAGGAAAGTCAAACCCTTTAGCAGCTTTTACATTACTCCTAAAAGCTTCAACAATTGGGGCCCACGTATCTTCAGACATGCCAACAGGATCAAAAGTGATTCCTAGAATTTTCATATTTGGGGACCACTGTAACGTCGATGTGATCTGTACACGTCCATTTGGATCACCAATGAAGAAGTATTTGCTTTTGAAGTAATTTAACTTTGCCCCTGATATTGTTGCGTATGCTTGAAACGTGTGAAGAGCATGCTGGAGCGATTGTTTGTTTTGGACGTAGAGAGTGATGTCGTCTGCATAGGCCGTCACTTTCACGTCAGAGCTCCCTGGCAGGGCTAAGCCGCGAATCTGTGGGTTACCTTCAATGGCTCTTAGGTATGGTTCTAGCGAGAAAACGAACAGAACGGGAGAGAGGAGACATCCTTGTCGCACTCCCCTTGTGATTCTAAATGGTCTGCTATCGCGGAAATCTAGAAATAGGGTGCTTTCTAAATTGTAAAGTTCTTTGAAGAGGTTGACAAAGTCCTGTGGAAAAGCGAACGCATTTAGGACACGAAAAATGTGTTCATGTTCGGTTATGTCGAATGCTTTTTCTTGATATAGCGATATTAATAGGCCTTGTGCACGGCGGTTATTCGTGTACCGCATGACGTCTCGTGTTACGCAGGAATGCGAGTGAATTTCGCGTCCGGGTATTGAACACACCTGGTGCGGACCAGTAAGCGATGGGAGGAATTCACTTAGTCGATGTACTAGTACCTTAGTCAAGACCTTATAATCCACGTTGAGGAGAGTTGCTTCGCTCTTTTGTAAATACTGAAGTGGAGCGGGCTGAACATCAAAGCCACTGGTTGTAAAATCCTTTCATGAAAACCGCATTACATTCGCTAGTTGATGGCACAACGAGCTACAGAGGTATGGCTTCCGAGTTCTGGCTAATCTCTCTTGCCAGTGTCGCCAGAATAAGTGACGTTTTGAACGCCAAACCTTTAGGGGCGAAGCTCCTTAGGGTGTGGGTCGTTCCCTCCTCTGTAGTAGTAGTAGTAGTAGTAGTATGTAATAAATAAAAAAATGCATGTAGCCACCTCGTGCCGCCAGGAGGCTCGCGCTCGAGAGCTCGCGCCGCCGGGAGGCTCGGGCTCGAGAGCTCGCGCGCCGGGAGGCTCGCGCTCGCCCTGGGCGCGTGCCTCCCGGCGCGCGAGCTCCCTCACTCTTCCATCTGCTGTCTTGTCAGAGAAAGAGAGACGGAGAGAGAGAGAGCGAAAGGTGCGCGTTGACTATGGAAACGCTCTTTCTTCGATGAACGCGCTACCAGCTCGCAAAGAAGGAGAACGCGCCCTCACCCGCGAAATACAAGCTTGACGCAGGCAGCGTCTTCTGGCGAGTTTCTTGATTGAAAAATACCGACTGCTCGCGCTGGAAAACCGTTCACCGGCCACCCATATATATATATATATATATGTATATATATATATACATATATATATATATATATATATATATATATATATATATATATATATATATATATATATACATATATGTGACACGTAACAAGCGGGCGATAGCAGGAGAAGCCGACGATGAAGAAGATGACACGCGTGCAGTAGAATAAAACATGGCGCATCAACCACGGCACGGCTCCCGTTCATAGCGTCACACGAGTCGACAGGATGGAGAACTGGCAGCCACCACATCAGCCTCGCATCATCAACGACGGCCCCAACCCCATGCCTTCAATGAATGCCGCTATCAGACACGGATAACTTCTATATTACGTGACCAGCCACATGGAAGCATCATCAACGGAAATCGACATCCCCAAGTACACCGGTTCAGCGGATGACGGACCCGTGGAGGACTGGTTCGACCTCTACGAATTCCACGCTACCGCTGAATCATGGTCGGAACGGGAGATGGTCGCGAACTTCAATGACTACGTCATCGGTGAGGCCTTCCGATTTTACCTGACTCACATCTTTGAAAACAGTGAAACGTGGAAAAAGATAAAAGAGGAAATGATCGCCCGATTCAAAGAGCACAGTATAGACTCGCCTATCAACAACCAACTCGATAAACTTCAATTCAATCGTCGCAGTCATAAACAGGTTTCATGTATCAACCATCTCTCGGAAACACGGCCTCACAGCGTATCAAAGAATCTACCGCGTTATGACCCCTCTGAATATAGGAAGTGCAGTGCGTCGCCGGGCGTAAATCTCAAAACACCGACAGAAAAGGTGAAACCACTGATCACTCAAATGCATCCGAGCCGTTTTGCCTATAGACCCAACGTTCTACCACGCTTATTTTCTGGAAGAACGTCGTTGCTGTCTACCCCTACACTGCCAAATGCATTTGATTCGTCGTCTCGCATACGTGGCCCGACACCTGGGTTTGCATCCCACGCATGTACCTACCTGAAGAATGAAAACGTATATACAGATGTTCCTTCTGGCGATGCAAAGCATGCATTTTACCCATCAGTACATCCGGCTGCTACGAACAATACTAGACCTATTCATCGAGAACTGCATTGCAATACAGAAGACTTGAGTGCCCCAATACCCGTACATTGCCAAGTGAGCGAAGCTTCCAGAAAGAATGACATCTCACAAGCGCCTGGAGAGCCTTCTGGTAATTCCTACACAATGAATTCGCCGCCCAACGAGCTTCACGGAAGCCAACCGTGCACCGCCAACCGACTGAGCACATCCACCTGTGAAGAAAACCAATGTCGTGAGCCTGATGGAGCGGCACACCGCCAACATTCTCAGCAACACCACCGACAGCTGCAACGCCAACACAAGCAAGCTGACAAACGCGAGCGAACACAACAAAGGCACATACCACGACAACGACTTCAACAAGGTCAACGACGACCGAAAGCTCCGCCGAAAACACACTTGCTGCTTAAACAACGACGTTTGAAAGCAAGCAGAGTGAAACAAAGGCAGACTGAGCACATAACATATCTTCGTCAAAAGAAATGTGACGAATATCAGACGTTTGACCGGAAAAGAGCGCCACATCAACAATCTTCGGAGCAACATCAGACAGCCAAACACGGGCAAGCCGAAGAGCCTCAGCGACAGCCAAAGAGACATGAGGAGGATCATCAGCAAACGAAAATGTTATCAAACGTCCCCATGCGGCTTAAAGAAGGTCGTCTGGAGAAAATCGGACTTGAGCGAAGGCAAGTGCGCAATGGACACCTTCACGGAAGTAAACGCCATGAAGAACGCCTTTTATCCAAGAGGTCCAGGCAGCGCCTACAGTCAAAACAGCTCGGACAACGCCACGGAACGCGACAAAGACCCAATCCTATCCTACGCATTCCGAAAGAACATGGACGCGGCCTCAGCAGCCTCACGCAACGCACGCGCAACCTGGAAGCATTACGTGTCCACCGGCCACAACAAGCAGTTCGGCGCTCACGACATCCTATGTGCGGATGCTACAACATGACCAAATCTCGTGCATCTGTGACACGGTTGCAAACTGTGTGCTCATCAGTATCGATGTTTAGGCGATGCTTAAGTTGCCCAGACTGGAACAGCCAGCCTCGCCCACCTGAGCAGTGGCAGACGTCACCGGACTGGCACATATTCAGCTGAACTTTAGTGACATCGTGGAACTTTCTTGAGGACATGGAACTTTGTGAATTTTTCATTTTTCACCCAGTTTCTACTTTCACCCAGTTTCACTCCTCCTGTTTCTACTTCATTATTTTCATTTGTCACTAGCGCTTCTTTCGGGGGGAGGGGGAATCATGTGACGTAACAAGCGGGCGATAGCAGGAGAAGCCGACGATGAAGAAGATGACACGCGTGCAGTAGAATAAAACATGGCGCATCAACCACGGCACGGCTCCCGTTCATAGCGTCACACACATATATATATATATATATATATATATATATATATATATATATATATATATATTGCTACACGCATGCCGACCTGGCCTCAACATCACCGTTGCCCGATGGCGACTACGTCATCACACCTCTTATCGATGTCCTCCTGGCGCGCGACATCACTGTGCCGCACTCAGTTATAACCCTGGCCGGTGGACGCGTGTGCCTCCCTCTTCTCAATTTTGGGTTGGCAAAGCAAGTTCTGCCACGAGGCATATCTGTGGCCACCATCCGTTTGTTAACAGACGACGATATAACTGCCTTTGCTGCCGACGTCTGCACAGATCCTTCAGCGCGCCTAAAGGACGCCATCTGCACCGATAAAACGTTTCGTTCCATGATAGCGCCGGACCTCACACCTGAACAAGCAGCCGCCCTTTACAGCCTTTTGGTGTCCTTCCGCGACATATTCGACACTGATAATCGACCACTGGCTCAGACATCTGTTGTTAAGCACCGCATAAACACTGGTGATGCTGTCCCCATTCACCGCCGACCGTATCGGGTGTCCACAGCAGAGCGTCAAGTGATACAGCAGGAGGTCAATAAGATGCTTGCCAAAGGCATTGTAGAGCACTCATCGAGCCCTTGGGCGTCGCCCGTCGTGCTTGTTAAAAAAAAAAGGCGGCACGTGGCGTTTCTGCGTTGATTATCGCCATTTAAACCGGATCACTAAAAAATACGTTTACCCTTTACCACGGATCGATGACGCTCTTGACTGTCTCCACGGTGCCCAGTACTTTTCATCAATAGACCTTCGATCCGGTTATTGGCAGATTTCCGTCGATGAGCAAGACCAAGAAAAGACCGCATTCGTCACTCCAGATGGGCTCTACCAATTCAAGGTTATGCCGTTTGGTTTGTGCAACTGCAGCGCTTAGCTGCAGTTCTTAAAATATTCCGCAAAGCTGGACTCCAGTTAAACTCCTCGAAGTGTCATTTCGGACGCCGACAGATTACAGTACTGGGGCACCTTGTTGATGCTACCGGTGTGCGACCAGACCCGGAGAAAATTCGTGCAGTAACGGCTTTTCCTGTTCCTCAGTCTGTAAAAGACGTGCGGAGTTTTGTGGGGCTCTGTTCCTATTTCAGACGCTTCGTGAAAAATTTTGCAGCAATCGCCCAACCACTTACTGCACTCCTCAAGAAAGACGTCCCTTTTACGTGGGGACCCACGCAATCGGCTGCGTTCTCCCACCTTATAGCGCTCCTAACGACTCCACCTGTATTGGCCCACTTTGACCCGTCCGCCCCTACAGAAGTCCGAACCGATGCCAGTGGTCACGGAATCGGTGCCGTCTTAGCCCAACGTCAACACGGGCACGACCGCGTTATAGCGTACGCAAGCCGGCTCCTAACAAGTGCAGAGCGCAACTATTCGATTACAGAGCGCGAATGCCTCGCTCTTGTCTGGGCAGTTTCTAAGTTCCGCCCATATTTATATGGCAAGCCATTTTCTGTAATCACAGACCACCCTGCGCTCTGTTGGCTTTCCTCGCTGAAGGACCCTACCGGCCGGCTTGGTCGCTGGGCACTTCGATTACAAGAATATACATACACAGTGACGTACAAGTCGGGACGCCAATACCAGGATGCGGACTGCCTCTCTCGATACCCTGTCGAAGAACCTGTCTAACGCTCTGTCTGACCCTGACACCAACAGCTGCGTTTTTTCTGTCTCCCAACTGCTCCATGTCGTTGATGAGCAACGCCGTGATCCTGCCTTGCGTGCAATCATTGATCGCCTGGAGTCGTCACCTTCCGACCCGTCCCTTCGCTTATTCGTCCTTCAGGATGGTGTTCTCTACCGCCATAACGTTCGCCCAGACGGTCCATCCTTGCTGCTCGCGATCCCCAAACAGCTTCGCTCGGCAGTCCTCCACGAACTCCATGACCTTCCCACCGCCGGACACCTCGGTGTGTCACGCACCTACGACCGGATCCGCCGACGCTTCTATTGGCCTGGACTTGCTCGCTCCGTTCGTCGATACGTAGCAGCGTGCGAGAAATGCCAACGCCGCAAGACGCCATCGACGCTCCCAGCCGGGTACCTCCAGCCGCTAGACATTCCCACGGAGCCATTCTTCCGCGTTGGCTTGGATCTACTTGGCCCTTTTCCACTTTCTACCTCGGGGAACAGATGGATCGCAGTAGCCACAGATTACGCTACGCGCTACGCTATTACCCGCGCGCTCCGAACCAGCTCTGCCACGGATGTCGCAGACTTTCTCCTGCAAGATGTAATTTTATTACATGGGGCTCCACGCCAGCTGCTCACGGACCGTGGCCGAACATTCCTCTCCAAGGTCGTCTCAGACATTTGCAGTCCTGTGCAACGCGGCACAAGTTATCCACGTCGTACCACCCGCAAACAAATGGCCTCACGGAGCGCCTGAATCGCACTCTGACAGATATGCTTGCCAAATATGTTTCCTCAGACCACACTGACTGGGACCTCGCCCTCCCGTATGTTACATTTGCCTACAATTCCTCGCGTCACGACACCGCCGGATATTCTCCGTTTTTTCTTCTATACGGCCGAGAACCAGCCCTTCCTCTGGACGCGTCGATACCTGCTGTCACGGGGACCACCTGTCAATATGCCCTTGATGCTATCGACCGAGCTGCCCACGCAAGAGAAATTGCCCGTGACCGCCTTTTGACATCCCAAGAGAGCCAACGGCGCTTGTACGACCGGAGACACCGAGACGTGCACTTTCCGCCTGGTTCTTTGGTCCTCTTGTGGTCTCCGACACGTCACGTGGGCCTGTCGGAAAAACTGCTGTCGCGGTATACAGGCCCTTACCGAGTGATTCGTGAGGTCACTCCCGTGACCTACGAAATCGCCCCTATCGCCCAAGCTGCTTCGCCTACTTCACAGACACGTGGTATCGTGCACGTCACACGGTTGAAGGCATATCAACCTCCAGCTGATGACATTTAGACGCTCCGAGACGTCGCTTCTGCCGCCGGGGGATCATGCTACACGCATGCCGCATTTGAGGAGCTCGGCCGATGCGCGTGGCCACCATCGACGAAGAGAAGAAGAGGAAGCTCGCACTTGGCTCGGACTCTGAGCGGGAACGGTCTGCTTTGCAACCGCTGCTGATAGCCTGCATATAGCTGCTAATCGCGGTGCCTGGTCACTCGACGTTGCTGTAACAATATATATATATATATATATATATATATATATATATATATATATCCATTGGATCTTGACTTCCAATGAAGTGCCGGTGGGAGATTTCACTTGTGCGTAGTTGAACCATAAGGATTCGTAGCGTGCGCGTTAACTAAATTAATCCGGAACTCGGCACGATCTACGATGAACCTCCGGAGCTTGGCCCACTCATCATCATTCACTCGGTGGATATGCTGTGAACTTTTATTGGTCATTTCCAATATAGACATTTCTAAATGGTGACCCACCATTTAATAGTCATCTTTCTATGGGAGCAGAGGACGCAAACACAGCTCTCGAAGCGTCGTGCCTGGACCGGCGGGCACCTCGAGCGACGAGCAATTCAAGCGCAGTCGCCTAGGTGGTAACGCTGTGACAGGAGCAAGACGACGGCAGCCCGCACAGCGATACTTCTCTGCCGGTCTAGACCAAAGATGCTGCGATGCCCTTCTGCAGCGCGCTTGGGTGCCTCCCGCACTCGATGAGAAGGTGGCAATTTCAACGTTATGTGTATACTGCCGATTACAGGAGAGCTAGCTATTTTTTTATAGCTCCGTAAGATATTCTGGAAATATTTCCTCAAGCTTTTGCAGCTTCCACCATTATACAACTTCCTTCAATGGTCATTGGTCA
This sequence comes from Hyalomma asiaticum, assembly GCA_013339685.2. Lineage (NCBI taxonomy): Eukaryota > Metazoa > Arthropoda > Arachnida > Ixodida > Ixodidae > Hyalomma > Hyalomma asiaticum. Next base: position 34,786,314 of record CM023483.1, on the reverse strand, counting down.
TAGGAAACTTGGAAGGCGCAGCGGAATTCCAGTCTTTAGAAGAATATAACCTATGGTGTTGCCGCTTGTCATAGAGCTCGAGACAAGGGCTCATAATAATTACTGCGGGAAAGTGCAATACGATGATGGTCGTCTGTTTGCACTTAAGAGCAGGACAGCCTAGCTGCGCGTAGTGTGCTCTAAGTTCGGGGCGCTCTGGGTTCAGTACACGAAGATTTCAGATTCATTTTATTCACAGGGCTGTCTATTATATTTCGTGGAGACACAGTAAGGTGACGTATCCTGTCATGTTTCTTTTTTATTTTACATTTAGCTATCGGTCTCGCATTCATGCGTATGTTAGTAACCCGGGACCTAGAATGACCTCTCGCGGATCTACATGTTTTATTCATTTTGAGGAATAATTATCCTCGCATCTCGCTTGTGTATCTGGATAGGAGATGGGTGTACGAGCTTGGCGATGTGGCAGTTGCCAAGTTTAAGAAATGATTTTTCCAACCTATAAAACAATCTCGTGTAACAAAACTAATAATCCAAAGTGGTAAATGCCAATTTAATTCAAAATTTAGTGGCAACTTTTTCTTAGCTGACTGGAGCAATAGGTTGCAAATGTCTCAGCAGAATTCTATAAAACCAGCAGGGCATTTGAAGTATTTGTCGAAAATATATGCAATAGTGAAAACATTTGCGCTGTTTGGAACTTTCTAAAAAGTTAAGTGAGAAATACCGTGTGTTTAAGTTGTTTTAAGGTTAAACGAGTTCTAGCCCTGTAAGACGAGACTGAACATGTACGTAGGGCGCAACCAAAACCGAGAAGCATATTCTAACCTATCGTTAGCAAAAAAAAAAAAGAAAATAAAATGATCGTTGAAGGTTACCGCAGCACGCCCCATCGGCGAATTTGGCAGGCGCGTTATAAAGAAAATTGTTTTTGCGAAAGACATGTTCCTGCTAAAAGCAATATGACTGGCACATCCTGCAAAAAAAATAATAAATAAATAAAATAAAGGAACAGGACATTTCAGTTTCTGAAGGAAGATAATATATCTCTCTATTAGCTGACAAGGCTCTTCTTCAAAGTCGCAGCGATGCTACACACGCGACGCTGTCCTGTCAACAATGTCCAGCGGACGGCCACATCCATTTTGGCTGTGACGTGTGTCAACAAGGAGGATGTCGTCTCTTATTTACGCCTGTAACGTCGACACCTAGTCACCGAAAGAGGATCGGTCTGCGACGTCGCGACAGGAAAAAAAAAAAGAAACAGAGAGGTCATACGGGTTAGCTCGCAGAAAGAGAAATAGAATGATGTTGAAGAGAGAACACAAGCACCTATAAGAAACGAAGGAAGCATGATACTGCCAATAAGTGAAACGACGCTGCACACAGAGAGAAGCGGCATCGGTCCGAAGTACTTTCTTGCAAGATCCTATGTGGATGCTATTAATGAGCGGGAGAGGGAGCGGGAAGATAACTTCCGTGCGCTATGATGGACAACGTCTACGTTATAAGGTAGCACAGATGGGATAAAAGACATACTCGAAACGGATGTCCAATGCGTTGGCGACGTCAACGTCTCCTCTTAATTTAGGAGACCTCGTATACCTCGGCCAATTACCAGGCTTATTTGCTTTTATAAGACATCAAGGAGACATCTTTGAGACATCTTCGTAGAGGTTAGGTTGCCTTCCAAACGCTATGCGGAAGACATGGAAACGACACCGTCAGACCGCGATAGCTTCTTCCGCACGAAAAGTTCACGTTGGGTCTCGCAAGAACGTTTCGGAGACGTCTTCAACGTCCGTCCGTACGCGCTACTACTCGCGACGTTTCTGAGGCATAAATCGGGCTAAAAATTTGTTTATGTTGCGTTCAACCTTCCATAAGACGACTTTGATACTTTGTGCGCTACCTAGGATGAAAGGCTAGCGCTTTTCAATGTGCCTCCTTACAGAGTCGCAATGGAGGAATGCGTGGGCAAAAAATACGAGTGTTGAAATGGTTGCGTTCTATTATATGCTTAGAAATATTCTCAGATACGCAGAACAGCAGACAATCGGGCCAATTGGTATGCATTCATGGCGATAAGTGCGCAAACAGAGCACCAGGACAGAGTCCTGGTGCTGTGTTTGCGCACTTATCGCCATGAATTCTCAGATATGTCCACTACATTTGCGGACAAAAGCTTATCAGCATTTCCGCATTCTATTTCGCCTGGTATTTCGCTTAAAATTTTCTTAAGCTGAGCCGTAACAGTGATTAAAGTGGGCGCAGTATAGACGAGTTCTAGTTGTACAAAACGATGTATTACTACCACAAGAAGAATTACTACCCTCATTTTGAAACGTCAATCCGTAGATATAAAGACTCATTCTTATCTTATTAGCAAAAATATATAATATCTAAGTAGGTTGGTACCTCAGACATTAACCTTTGGGTAAAGATATACAGACAGAACTAAAAAGCATGAAGTCCTTGAGGCACCGAAGCCACTCCGATAGTCAGGTTGTGTGTCGATTCCGAGAGCTTCGTGGTTTCTGATACACAGCAAACGCAAAATAATTTAATACCCTTAGGTCTCATCTCACCAGGAGCACTCAAACTTGTTTAAGGGGCGAAGCTCCTCTTACCCCCGTATGCAGAGATGTAACTTGGCTCGAACTTGACTTGCGCCAGTCTCAAGAACGCTTCGCCGCATGTCATAAATCGTACTTGACTTGCGGGTGACTTGCGGAGGACTTGGACGGGCCGAAGTCCGCTCTCATTTCAAGTCTGCTCAGGGGCTAGCTTGAAACTGGCTTCGTGCTTCATTCCAACATGGCCGCCCCCCGTACGGACGTCAAGCGGAGGTTATCTGTTCGTGAATTTGCTTGTCACACCGTGGATGCAGCATTTTCAGAAGCGCATCGCGAGTCGAAAATTCCGCCGCCACCCCTGCGTGACCGAGGCAGCTAGGGGACGCTGTACGACGAACAATACCTCGTTCGCCACATGTGCACGGAAACGCCGGGCGACAGCTTCTGGGTACGATGCCTCGCCGAGAAGGCGAGGACTACTCCGGAAAACAGCGTGTGCCTTGGACGCTGCAGTTACCGGCTGTGTGGTTTCACGGCACCAGTACGCTTAAAACAGTCGCCGATGGTCTCGTGCGGATTCCTCCGTGAACATGTGTGTCGTGCGTTTGGAAAAATGACCCTGCTCACTGCGAAGGCGCTGTGCTGGATTTTGGTGTGCTTCCTGCAGTTCGCGAGATCTCCTAAAATGACACAGGATTTTCATGAAGTGGCCGGATTACTTTGTGTAAGCGGATGCCTCGACTGCACACACGCGTGCAATAAAGTGACGGTGACGACGCGGAAGTGCTGCTGATGTATCTTTAGCGATTCTTTTACCTCGAGGGATCGGTTTGTCAACCGTTTTCTTGCAGTGTAAACAATCCTCAAGGTAAGAAACACGCTTCGCTGAAAGCGTGATTACGAGCCAATTTCCTTGTTTACAATCACTGTTGGCGCTCATGACTGTATTAACGTTCAGCATGCCGAACTTGTCACGCAGTCATCCAACGAGAAAATACAAAAGCGGCCCGAATGAGCCAGTGATGTGCGCTTAGGAATTTTGTTGTGATATCGCTTTTCTTTTGCAGCTTCCTTATTCCGCTTTCTTTTAGCTTATCCTCACATTTCTTCCTACTGTCGGTTGCCGTGCCGCGTGATACCGTACGTGGTTATCCTTTATATGTTTCAAACAACGTGGCATTCCATGGTGTGCCCGTAGTCATTCACGAGTGCGGTCAGCAGGCTCTTTTCATATTTTGTAAAACCGGGTGCCGCCTTTGGCTGTATGCGTTATCTTGGGACGAGATCGCACACGGCTGCAACGTTTCAGCGTCAAGCCCTGTTGACATGACAACAGTATCATTCCAAACGTAGCGCGGTGGCCGGCACGCGGGCTCCGAAACCTGATTTACTAGACGATGGCATGTACACTCTAGTCCTTTTGTTGTCTACGTGGAATGTTTCACGTAAAGCACACTGTCCGCACGTGTACTTTCCTTTCGCTCCTCTTGCGGGCAGCGTGAAACATGCGAGACCGGACAGGGGGATCCGCGTAGCCCGCACTCGTCGTTCGGAGCACGTTTATCTCTTTTTGTTCGTTCTTAATTTTTTCTTTGCTAACATTCCGACCTAGCGCGTTCGTCTATCTTGGTCTTATCTTGAAAGGGTCGCGTAGTCTGATTATAACAAGGGCAGCTGCAATTCTGTTGGAATGCCTACGGGAGAAAGAGAGGTGAACTCTTTCAAAAACCGATCATATGCAATCGCACCGGCATATCACATCAAGGTGTCAGCCCAGACGACTCACGAGCGCCTTGGGACAATATAGTGCAAGAGCCGTTGAAAGGCACCATGAACGCACACCAACCATTTGGCGTCTGTATGGGCAATTATAGACACGCGAAACAAGACCTTTAGGTAAAGAGAAGCGAAAACCGAAACAAGGAAGGTTGTGCAGTTCTTGGAGACCGTCCTGAAACCCGCGGATAATGGTCTCTTTCAGCAAGCAACACTGTATATCACAGCAGCAGCCCGTCGCGGAATGCAATTACTTGACCCAAAGCACACTTCAGCGTGGGTGCGCTGACTGATATTCCGAAGAAGGCGTACTTTTTTGCCGTACAACGTGTCTTACGCTAATGAATTTATTATTAACCTCGAACACAGACGAGCAACACGCGCTTGCATTCAAGCACGGCCTTGACTTGCTCAAGTAAGTTAGGTCTGATCAGGTCGAGCGTCTATGAAACGCGAAAGCAGACTTGGACGGCTTCAAGTCCGCTTCGTGCTTCGGGCCGACTTCCGCAAGTCAAGTCCAGGCGCGATGCAAGTTACATCTCTGCATACGGGGGTTAGTCTAACCTTGTCACGCGTCAGGCGTCAGTCGTCAGGCGTAACCCGCGTGCCGGGAGGCACGCGCTCGCACTCGGCGCGTGCCTCCCACTCTCTCTCTCTCCCGGCGCGTGCATCCCGGCGCGTGCCTCTGCTGTCTGGTGAGAGAGAGAAAGAGACAGAGAGAGAGAGCGAAAGGCGCACGTTGGCTGTGGAAACGCTCTTTCTTAGAGGAACGCTACCAGCTCGCAAAGAAGGAGAACGCGCCCTCACCCGCGAGAGACAACGTTGGCGCAGGCAGCGTCTCCTAGCGAGTTTCTTGATTGAGAAATACCGACTGTTCGCTTTGGAGAAGCGTTCACCGGCAACCCATATATGTATATATATATATATATATATATATATATGAAGTGCCGGTGGGACATTTCACTTGTGCATAGTTCAACCACGAGGATTCGTAGCGTGCTCGTTAACTAAATTAATCCGGAACTCGGCACAATTTACGATGAACCTCCCGAGCTTCGCCCACTCATCATCATTCACTCCGTGGATATGCTGTAATTTTTTGTTTCCCGCTCAAGTTTCATTTTTGCTACGGTGATCCTTGCAAGCTTATCTTAACCTTTCGGAAAAGCGTTGAGCAGAAAAACAAGGATACAAGATGGAGCTTTGTTTTGTTTTTGTGTGTGTGTGTTCCTTCTTGTGTTCTTGTTTTTATGCTCAACGCATCATTTCCGCACGATTCACCAACAAGCCCAAGTTGGAACCCTCCTGAAGATCTTACCCTTTATTACCATTTTTCCCCCTGTATACTCTTGACGACACATGTTTCAGCCGCAGTGCATACACGAGTTTGTTTCCGTTTGCCTGTACCGACGTCGTCTACGAGAAAACAGCTTCTACGTTCAGAGCACTGCAGGGGTTCCGCGCTGTCGGTGTCTAACGTGTCAGGCTGTGTCATGTGGCTTAGGAGGGAAAAGCCAACCCTATCCTGCCCTACGCCGACTGCTCACACGTGTGGCCTCAGCCCACCGATTCGTTAGAGTGATTACGCGAAAGGCAATTAAGAAAGAAAGAAAGAAAGAAAGAAAGGAAGAAAGAAAGAAAGAAAGAAAGAAAGAAAGAAAGAAAGAAAGAAAGAAAGAAAGAAAGAAAGAAAGAAAGAAAGTCTCGTCGTTCGTATTCTGCCTCGCGTAACAAATGAGGGAAAAGTGGACCCGCTGTTGCCTTCACCCACTACACACACCCTACTCCTAAGCCCATTGCTACATTAGAATTGATCATCACAAGAGAACAACAAAAGAAACAACAAAAGAACAACAAAAGATAAAGACAGAATAAACTACTATAGCAACATTTACAAGAAATTAGCAACAGGGTATTACCGTAGCATACCAGTCCTACCTTAGCATGAAGATAGAACAGTATATACCTTGATCGCAGAACACGATAATAACAGAATACATTGCGAAAGAATAATAACAGAATAGAATAATTTTACTTACCCATGCGTACATTCACACCGAAAGAAATGTCCACAGTAGCTTCTCGCAAATTTAAAGTACCACATAGATTTCTTTTGTCTGTTATCGTGCAAGGTCTCTACGTCGATGTGCACAATACTAGCACTGTTGACGAAATTACCAAATCTACTTGAGCAATATGTCGGAGCTGTGCCTATTTAATTTGGCGACGTTACGTAACTCTGCCTCCAACAAGATATATATGAGGTGTCTTCGAGAGATCTAAGAAAACTGCACTTTTTTTTTTTTTCATTCCCGCTGTTCATAAATGAGAATTTTCAGGAAGTTGATTTCAACTTAGATCTAATATAGTTGTCAAACTTGCGCAATTCTTTCATTTTATTAGTGTAACAGGACCTCGTGCGAAATTATAATTTGGGGCGCCGCAGCAAAAACGAAGTAAGTACGAGGATGTACACTTCGAAGTCATCTCTTACAAGGCGAAAATAAAGCAAGCGTACATTACCTACCCGGGAACATCACATTGACGTCGTATCCGTCATCAGCAACGACAAGACCGCCCCAAGGCCCTACAGCCTTCTCAGTCTTCTCACTTCTTGCTTTCATACTTCGATCGCTCCTGATTTCCATGTTATCCCCTGTGTCACCATATCACATTTCCCCAGGGCGACCCGTTACTCGAAGACAGTGCGAGAAGCATACAGAAACAAACTAAACAGTCGGCAAAGAAAACGAATGAGCGAGACGGCTTCAAATACTGCTGTGCAAGCGTCAAACTGGCATGATCCGTGAAAGGGGCCCAGCCAAGACACGAAGAAACAAATAGCGTATGAATAAGGTTGTCGCCCCCCCCCCCCCCCCTCCCTTCCTCCCCCCAATCTGCCCTTTTCAATCTACCCTTGTCTGCCAAAGAGGAAACTAGAGTACCGGAAGCTCGCAGTCCATGTTTAGACTTTTCTTTTCTACGCACGCATCATCTAGCTGCCGTTGATCAGGTCGGGTTTAGTTTTGTGATACCTAAAATAACATGATTACATTTACGCTAACAAACAAAGTGAGCTCCTTTTCTAGAGTGAGCTGAGTGATGCAATAAAAGGACAGTGGAACCGTTTGTGCCATCCCCAGTTCTATCACCACTGGGTGCTACATGACTCGGCCAATACTTCGACTACCGTCTTTCACGGTTTCAAGTAGATATGCATTTTGCGATAGGTATATAAATGGGGTAAACAAAATATCGTCAATATTTAAAACGGCACACCTTATCACACTTTCCCTTATTGGTATGAAGTTTCAAATCAATGTGTGCTAAATTGAACTTATCACTTCAGGCGTCCTAATGTTCCTTTTAACTGTCCAGTGACACTAGCTCCTTGAATTGGATGAACTTTACTTTGACTTGTGTAGATACTGGGTTTGGCATGTACTCGCATAGCAGTACATCCAGTACATCCAGAGCGGACATGATGTGATGTTATGTGATGAACCCGACGCAGAGGAATCGTACCCACTGTTAGAACTTACTCATGAATGGTAATCCGAAACTAGCACATGCTATCTGGAGATATCTTAGGTCATAACAATCATAAAAATTGAAGAAATAAATAAAACGGTATAGTTGTTCGTAAGTTTATGTCATAAATGAAGAAGGAAAAAAGAGAAAATTTAGAGGGTGCGAAGGAATGGGTATGGGCTACACGTGATTTGTTTTTCTTCGCTTTCCTTAATTGTTATGTCTATATTTCTACGCGGGCTCATACCATCATTATATTGGCTCATACCCGGAGTTTATTTTTTTTTATTGCCTTTACGTGCACAGAATTCGCGCCAAAACTTTTATGAACTTCAATTTTTGTCTGGCCGGGGGCAAATTCCAACGCACTACTTCAGACACGTGATGTCCTTAGATGCTAGCACCATAAAAGAACGCACTCCAAACGCCATATACAATATGGAATATTGCTTGCGGAGGGTCATGTCACACAGTATGGCAGCATGAACCATACTTCTTTTTCAAACTCACCTAAACGTGCTTTCGACTCCCCAGGGTTCTCACCTAAATTTCCCCAGACGTCCGTACGCTGAAGTTTCCTCTCCCGGCACCGGTGCGCCAAGAAATATGGTTGCTACCCGCCTTTTCAATGGCCATAGCAGCAATCCCCCTCGAAGCTCCAAGCTCCGACCTTTAACGCAAGCGCCCCGTCAGACTTAACTGAGCCCTTTCGTGAAGCGCTGACTGGTGAATAAAACATTTTCTCTGAAAAATACACTAAACTTCCCTTCCTGCGTTCTGTCTAGAGTAATTCTGTGCTTCTCTTCGTGGAAGCACTCACTGGCTGCGCGAGACGCTTGCAAGAGAAAATATCCTTTTTCTCCAAGTGTCATTTTTCATTTCAATTTATGCTTCGGCCTTTCTCATGCTCTCTTTTTGTTACTTATTTCGATGGTTTATTTATTTTGTGTTCTCTTCTGAACCAGTGTTGTGCGCAGACGCAGCTACTGCATACAACTGCGGCTATTCATAGCACATCGCTAGAACATTCTCTCTGTTGGTAAAGTTCAGAAAATTACGGTTGGATGCAACAGTGTTCCTGTTCGAATTCTTGAAACCTAGCGTTATTGTTCTCCGCTTCTTTTTTTTTTTTTTTTTCGCTGAGCGCCAGCTCAGACTCAATGAACCAAATCAAATTGGTGCACACCCGGCGAGAAAGAGAAGGGCTGGCTGGCGTACTGATTTGCACGAAGTTCGTGCTGCCTCTGTCACTCACGAAAGCGCACTAGAATATCGGGAATACGACTAAACGAACGTATTAGTTTGCTTACTAGCATAATTACATGCATAGGTCGGAGAACAAGAGAGGAGAGGAGGAATCTGGAGAGATGTACTTGCCAACGGTCACAACGATTCATTTGGACACGGTTTTTTTTTTCTCCATTATCTTACGTTGGTCTTTATGTGTAGGAATAACTAGCAAAATGTCTTCTTCGCGGTGATTCACGCATGTACTGCACGTAATATCTTTTGCGCAAACGATCTTAAAAGAGTGAAAACTGAGTTAGCTTGTTTTGTAGACCTTAAAACTGCAGCGGCTCCTGTTCAGCGTTATTGCTTGCCCTACTTATGATATCTCATCTAAGGAAGCCTCAGATTTCCTGAGCTTCGACGGTGCTTTGCTTTTGTGACGTTCCTGTTGCATCCTTGATCTCCAGTAACCGAACTCACTTTTTTAACCCGTGTACTTTAGCTTTGATGTCCTCTGTGAAGTACAAACTTTCAAAAAGTGGACTTTTTCTAGAAATCTGCTTTTTTCTGCGGCGGCCATGAACGAACAAATAACCGCTGTATGTCTTAGTGTTTGCTGACGCTACTCCTTTTTTCTGAAGAACCTTTCGCCGCCAAGTAGTTCTGTCAGCCCTCTATATGATAAGTCATGGTGCTTTGCTTGTCAAAACTGCGACTATTATGAGGCATGGTATGGTAGCGTGTTCCGGATGATTTTCACCTGTTCTTCTGTACCGTGCACGATGGTTTATGTACGCGACTATTTAATTCCTTAGCATCCACACAGACACGGAAGCAGCCGGAAACCGAACTTGTATTCTAGAGCTTAGGAGCACAATCCCTCATTAGATGAGCTTTTCGGCCGCCTAAACTGCGTAAAAAGGTACCGAAATGCCAACTAGGCAGGTCGCCTTACGGAGCCAGTTTTGCACGCTTGATATTGATCTGTCGAAAAGTCCTGTAGCCATGGCAATAGAGTCCCTTGTTACCGTAGTCTTGTATTGGCCTCAGTGAACACCACTCTGCACATCTTACATCATCCCTCTTTCTTTTTATTCATATACCTCTTTCATCAAAGCCAACGGTCGCTTATCCCGTTAAATTCACTATAGTTGCCTTCATTGTCATGTTCCCGTTCGTGACCTGACAATTTCGAGGGAGAATTCAGCGCACATTTTTCCCACTAATACCCTTCAATTCTATTTGCAAATGTAGAATTTTACGTGTTGCGCCGCTTGTATTACAAACAAAAACATGTTATTTTTTAACATTAGATTTGTCTATTTAAATTTTGTTGTAAAGAATACGCACCACCAAGTTCGCCGAGTATAGTGACTGCTGGCAGCCTTTCCAAGTTATCTAGGCCGCACTGTTGCAACAGGTCGTCCCAACAGCCGTGATTACGGTGTAACGGTTGATTTTAGGTAGCATTACCACACTAGAGGTTACCTTTATTTACTTTCAGGCATGGCTCTGTACTATAAGTGCTAAGAAGCAACTATGCAATTCATACACGACCGCTTGCATCGCGGCCGGTATGCCTAAATGCTCGTTTATGTGTACCGCACGGCTTTGTAGCTCAATACAGGGGCCGCTCAAGCATTTCCAGAGCTGAAGCAGCGTGAAACGAGGATTCCATACTGTTCCCAAACTTTGGGGGCACTCTACCCTCCTGCACACTTTTGTAAAACTAGAAGCAACTCAGAAATTACCGATTGAATTCAACAGAAAATTTACTCGAAGCGCCGTTCCTATTCAAGCTTCCTATTAATTTTCTGTGCTGGCTTAGCGCGTTTGTTCCGCTAAAAATTATGCACCGGTTAGCCGACTACTTTGGCATTGTCCCAATGCGTTTGTATTAAACGCAACCACGTACTGAATAACTGAAGTCCGTCAAAATGGCATACTCGGCAAAATTTTCACAGCTGAGGTCGTGGAAAATGAAAGACGTCCCAAGAACACAGACACATGCGACGAGAAATTGCTTGTGCATTTTTTTATTTCAAATGTATTTCGCATGATCTTATTATATACAAATATATCTCGTACATTCTTCATCATCTGGCAGTTTTACACAGTAGTGTCGCGAGCCGTGCCCACGGCAGTAATGTATTTCTAGATGAACTGAAACTCTATCGCATTGCCAGAATAGAGCTATAGTACATCGCCGTCCATACCTGCGGGGTAATGCAACGTACAAAAAAAATATATTCAACTCAGAATTATACTGCATATATTTTTAAACCCTATGAGAAACAAGTATAGGATCTTTATTATTTTCACACAACGAAAAAGGCTTTGTAAGGTACTACGATATGCCTCAGCCACGCCGTAACTCAGCGGGCACGAGTTCATTTATTCATCTTCTCGTCACAAGCGCGTAATCGATTTTCTCATTCATTCCTATAGAATTTTCGTTACTGTACAAAACATTACTCGTCGTCCGAGGACACTTGCTCTGTGTGCAATGTCGTCAAAGTAGTAAGAAACCACGCCACCGATATATACACGTGCTTGCTCAGTCGCCGCCTAGTACACAATGTTGGTACATTGTCTTTGCCCAGGGAGCACAGGCCACTGCACCTTCCTTCTTTCTTTTTTTTTTCTTCTTTTTGTTTGCTGTGTCACGGAAATAACTGTACAATATTACAACTACATCATGTAAGGGGGTCGACGACAGTTTCTCTTTAGTTCTGTATTGGTGTGCGCACGAAAGATACCAGACTCGCAAATGTGCTTTCGTATTTCTTATCTTTCTCATAGTCCCGTAATTGTTTCATTTTTCTTCTTTTTTGTTGATTGCTGTTATGCTTTACAGTAAATCTAACCACTTCAAAGAAATGTTATCCCTGTTTCCGTCTAGAGCATGCCCTTTCTGTGGCACGAACACTTCACGAAAGTATAAACGAACTTGTGAAATGCAGTGGCTTGTACTCTGGGGGGAAACAAACAGCGAAGCGTTTGTACAAGTATGCAGTAATCGAACGGCGTTAATTCGCCGTTTGAAGATGCGCGTTACGTCAGCAAGTGGGCAGCATTTTCTTAGTTTTGATTATCTCGCTGGTGTCAAGGCAATGGAGAAGTCGCGTTGATATGAGAAAAAACACTGAGGCCCCGTCGGTGGTCTTCATGTTCCTTTCGCTTCATTCCTATTGGACAGATGCGTACAGACTGTGCCGTTGGAGCGACGAACGATATTTCATCTCTGCTGTGGAAATGAAGAAGAGACAGCAAGGAAAGCGTGACAGTTAGTTGACAGAATGCATGATGTTTGCAGTGAGTAGCCTAATGGGCAATATACGTGTTTGTGAATATTTAGTTGTTGAAAAGGCGTTGTGGGTGAGTAGGTCAAACTACAGTACACAACAATACAATTCCTAGACACCTAGCATCAGTTTCAAAAGACACTGCCTTGAGCCACTAAGAGGAAAGTGATGCCGACATTCCATGGCTGCAATTATCGCTACGTGAGTAACGGTGCCTTAATGTTACTGATAAAAAAAAATGCAATAAAGCCTCGCGATAATGGGTAGCGCCTAGCGACGTGGCTAGTTCTTAAACAGTTTCAACATTTCTTTTTTTTTATTAGCTTATAATGTTGAGCTAAACAAGAAGAAGCATACTGTCTATTTCTTTATATTTTAAATAACCAAGTGGTGCATAGCATAGGAAAGTGGTAGCCTAGATTAGTTGTACGTAATATACCCACCCTGCTCAAGTCGCTCCAAGTCCCTGTCGCACTCGGTGTCCGATATTTCATTAAACTCAGGCAAATTTCCTCCAGTACAAGGTGTGTGAAAAGCACTCAAGTGCAAGTCTCTTTCACTCAAACACCACCTGATGAAAGAAAAAAAAAGGAAAGCAAAGATTTTGTAAACGTGGGAGCCCCTAAGGTACTGAAGGAATTCACACTGTTTGCTCAGTCATCATGCAATAAAATAGCAGGTATTGTATGGTGATACCCTGTATTATCATACTTCGTAGAACACCTGTGATATGGCTTCCTCGTTCAGCAGTTGTAGACGCACCTCAGCTACGGCATCAGAGGACGCATCACTCGCGCGTGTGCGTGGCATGGGTCAATTATAGTGCATTGCGATAAATGATGAGAGGGTCACCAAAACGAAATGCACGTATTACTCAATTCATTCTCTAAAATGCCTAATAAAATGGTACTCTTCCGCCGTGGTTCACCGGGCGCCTCCCAGGACAGGTGCTCTTTCCTTAACTGCGGCTATTCCGCTGACACCACTAACTATTACGGTCAACAATGTAGTTGATAACATTCAAACACGAACTCAAGGCTGCAAACTAGTTATGTACCGTCGAATAATGTCTACGCTACAGTGAGCGAAAGCTCAGGAAATGACATATTTCCAGAGGAGACATGAACTTCTGGTAGCAGTTCTCGACGACTTTGCTGAGCAAGCCGATTCACAGTCGCCGCATTCAGTTAGTCGTTGTGTTAGATAACAAATAAGGAAAGTAAATAAAAACCTGTCGTGATTCGTTCGCATGATATAGTGGCCAATATTCGATCACCATCACGTCTATGTTTGAAACGTTGTGTCATTAGAACATATATCAGATCACACTAGGAAACGCATAAAGAACATGTTCGTGCTTTTATTACCTCATAAAGGAACACCCCTAGCTGAGAATCATAGCAACGAAAATGCATGCACGCCTCCTGGGGCCTATTACCTTAAGGACTGTCTTAAATGAGCGCGACCTTTTTCTCAACTCACAATCTGCTTTATAACTATCACTGTATTTTTTCTTTTTCACATATCAAGATAGCGTCGACAGCTGGCACTACAAACGACTAGTCCACGCAGGAGGAAACAATGTTTGCTGAATGACATGCAGCTCGGCGGAATATTTAGGGGAAGCAGGACACATGCTAGGGTACACCCATGGAGCGAAAGAGGATAAAGAGAACATGAGGGTTGGCGGACCTACCTAGCGGGGTCTACAGGAGGGCGGGTATTTACCTGTCCGGCCGGTCGGACTCGCCGGGCTCGGACCAGCGATAAGCGGTGCCCGACGAATGATTGAGTGGTTCTTGACAGCCGGTATAACCGTACGCCGACGGGCGTCCTTTACCAGCGAGCCGCTGATAGTACTGCTCCTTTTTGCACATTTCTGCAAAAGAAAGAGAGGGGGTGCCACACACCAACCTGCTATAGGTAAAGGTAGTCTTTCCACGAAAGAATCAAATTATGGGGAGAATCCTGTCACTTTAATTTCTACAGTAAAGCGACGGGGCAACACGTTGCCATACATGACTTATGAGTACACACTCTAATAAATACGGCCGCCGTTTGCGACTCGTGGCGTTGCGTCAAAGCATGACATTTGTGACGAAACGGTGACATGTTCCATTCACGCCGTGTTAACTTTTTTTTTTGATTAACTTTTATGTGGTCACCCCCAACGGCCCTGGCCCAGGGAGTAACGACGATGCCTAAATAGTGAGCACCGAAGGCACACTTCCGCGTTATGCTGCCCAGTGACGCGAGCAAACCAATAAAACAAATGCCCTCTGTAGGATGCTTCATTAAAGCGCGCGTCGTAAAAGTGCCGATGTGAACTGGTGAGCCCCGTCCCCGTAGGGGACGTAGGCGCTAAAATTATTAGCGCACCACGATCCCTCTGTTAAACTGCGGCTCGGTTATATAAACACAGTTAACGTTGTAGTATTGATATGTTTTGTTAATGGTCGACACACGGCCCTACTAGCGGTAGAGAGCACTTGGGCAAATTCGGGGATATGTCGGTTTACACGTACGTTCGATGAGACAAGCTTACTGTCTACTAAGATGTTCATAGTTCAATAGTAGAGCTGGGAGTGAAAGCTCAGTTGTGATATAGAAGATTATTCATTAGATTTGCTTTTGCTTATACGTCACTTCTCGATACAAATAAAAATGAAGAGTTGTACTCACCTATGTGATTTTGGAGCTTGTCATTACATAAAGAGTGCTTAAGTTCGCTTTTAAATGCATGTGACTTCTGAAAAAGAACAAATAAGACGCTTAAATAGCAGTCTGCTTGATGCCTACGAACCTACCATATTTACACAAATTAAATTTTATGTCCGCGCCTTTTACACATTTTTAGACAAATTAGGCACGCTTTAAAAATAAGCACGTTTTAGGAAAATAATATCCGCAGATTTCTTTAGGTGCGCTTTGAAAACGCGTCTACAGAGTTGTGGGTTTCCCCGCATCTACAGATACAGCACTGCTGCATTGCATTTCATATCTCCAAAACGTCGGTACTTCATGAACATAACACACCCGCGAATAATAAGAGAATACTACAAGGCTAAATCATGACTACAATTGACCACGGTCGGGATAGAGGATGACGCTACGTAGCGTTATTCCGGTAGAGTATTGACAATGCATTTACCGATCCGTCCCGCGGGTGTTGAGGCACGTCGTACGTGTGCTCGACCATCCTGGCCGAGGCGTACGGTGACATGGAGACTCCAGCTGCAGCCATGGCGCGGGGGCAGGGCTCGTCCCCGTCGTCGCCTGCGCTGCCACGCCTCGAGATGTCGGGCAGCTTAGACGACGCGTACGGCGAAGGGTAGTACTCGCGGCTGCCGGTTTCGCCACCACCGCAGCCGCCGTGAGGCTTTTCTAGCTCGGACATGATGAGCGAGTCCATCTTGAGGTCCTCGCACATGCGCACACCTGGTGACAGAAACGAAACGGAACGCAACTAGTGCCTCACGAATTACTGCGAAGTAAAAAAAAAAAGTCTTGAGAGACTCAAATTCGTACAGGTTTGACAGCTTGGTAGTCCATGGGTACGTAAAGCTTGTCTACTTGCTTTAGCGTCCCACAAAGTAAGATCGAAGTTTATCCCGATTTGTCACGCAACGCTTTCCTTCCTCTGTAACATATCGTCTTTGTCGACGGTCCTCTTGATTCATTTGACGGTTCTATAAGTTCTCAATAATAGTCTCGGAAAGCTCTGTGTGGAAGTGAAAGTCTAAAACACATTTAGCGGCTTTTCCCACTACACACTCTGGTCATTCGTCCGAAAAAAGAAATGAATGAAAGGCACTTCGTTTTCTTTATTCTACACATAGACCGCACAGTACGTAAGTGCATTACTGCAGCACCATTTTTATACGGCATTCAGGATAAGATTTATTTATGTAGTGCAAACGTTTCTCACAGTCAATTGCGTGAATTAGAAAGCAACCATTCACAGGACACAACGAATCATGGTTTAATAATATCGTCTCTGTATTTCCACGGTCGGAGATAAAAGCTCGGACTTCACTTCAGGCAAGCCGTCTCGCTTAGCTCTCCTAAACAAGTAAATGCTCATGCAGCCTTTAAACATTTTGCGGAAGGCTGAGGCGACAACACAAAACATTTGCGCACTGCTGTACGGCTAACAAGAAGACCTTGTAATAATAGATATGTACCAGCTATCGATTTACTACTGTTCAAGCGCTGTTACGTGCGTACGAAAGAATGAATGGGGAAACCGAGCAGTCGTACCTTCATAGGTGCTAATGGCCGATGGAGGGGTCCCGGAGGACCTTCTTCTGCAGACGAGCACCATAATGGCCACAGTTACCGCCATGAGGACAATAATGGAACAGCAGATAGGCACTATGATGGACAGGCTGCGGTAGCGGGGACTACCACTGTCGCGTCCGGCCTCAGATATTTTGTCCGGTTCCAGTGGATCTAGAACAGGCAAATCAAAGCACTAGTCACTAGGGCTAAGCGTATGCGAATTTTTTATGAATACGTTAGATAGCTGCGCGGCGCGGTCAACTGAACAGGCTGCCGGTCATATGTTTATAGCTTTCAGTTTTACAGTATGTTTCAGCAGAGGGGTAATTTTATCATCTGTCCACAAGACTATTGTGTACTATGCAATCTCGGTGTATTTACTGGAACCCGTAGAATTTGTCGAAGCACTACTGATGTATCAGGCAAAATGCGCAGAGCTCATAAATACAGTGCATCCCTACCTAGGTCAGGCGCGTGCAGCTTAGCCGCAGCAAGGCAAACCGGCACGGAGGCCCACCATATAAAATTTTAAAAAATAAGTTTTCCAGTATGCCACATGTATATGCCAACATAATAAGTTAACATATGTTTCTATGTTTAACTTAAGCAATTTAAGGGCAACCTTAGCTGAACGAAATCACCCGCACGACGCTCTCAACAAGGCATACAATGACGCGCTTAAACTAGATAGGACACCAGCACTAGAAAAAAGAGCCCCTAAAGCGCAGGCCAACCAGCCGCTAGCATTCATAACGAAATACTCCAATGCGCTTCCAAACATAAATAATATTCTTCGGAAATACTATCCAATACTAACAAGCAACGATCGTCTTAGAAAACCATTTCCGGAAATACCAAGAGTCACCTACCGCCGTAATAGAAACCTTAAGGACCTGCTAGTACATGCCAAAGTAAACCCTCAGCTCACCGCCTGCGTAATAACTTGCTCCCGTCCCAGATGTAAGACTTGCAAGCATATTCAAAATGATCTTAAAGTTAAAAGCACGGGAAGTGACTATGTCCATCATGTAAAATCAAGTTTCACTTGCACTAGTTCGAACGTTATTTACATGTTGGAATGTTCACTCTGTCACAAGCAGTACGTCGGCGAAACTGGTCAACCAATTAATGTTACATTAAACGGGCACCGCGCGGACACCGCGAATAACCTGCCGAAGGCAGTGGCGCAGCATTTTAATATGACAGGTCATAATTTCGATGAACTGAAACTCTACATACTCCAAGGAAACTTCCGCTCGCCGAGGGACAGAAAATACAGGGAATCGTATCTCATATACAGGTTTAATACACTCCAACCTACAGGCATAAACCTTTCAAAGGGAACTCTTGAGACCATTAGATACGGTAGAGTGTTAACAAAGACGACAAAAGGTTGAGGTATGCACAAGCTAACAATGTTTCTCCCAGAAAGTCTACTTTCAGGTGCTGAGCTCCCATCCAGTTCCAGGAGAACAAGGACGTTAAACAGTGTAGTTATTTTTTTAGCCCCAAGCTTTCCCTGAAATGCATTGTTGGTGCGGGGCAGGTGGTACAGGGTGGAGGGGGGGACACATGACATAGGAGTAACTTCTGTTCCGAGCATGTGTTCCTTTTTCCACCCTGCTTTCTAGCCCTGTGCACACAATGCATTTGCAAGATATGTACAAAGAGCGGATTCTCTGGAAGCTTTCGCTCTTGCCATTTATATTAGTCACGCTAACACCTGTCACCCAAATACACCTGCACCCAACCCCCCCCCCCTTTTTTTTCTTTTTTTTTTCTTTTTTTTGTGTGTGTGTGTGTTCGCACGTGCTGCTCTTCTCCTCCTCCCTTTCTGAGGACGGGGGAGAGTGTGCAAAGGCGTACATAAACGCACGCTGGAGAAGGCAGTTGCCGCCCTGACGAAGACAAGTCCGCTTGTCGAAACGTTGGCTCCCGCGACATTCCCTGTTTTAAATCGTACCTTGCGATTTGTTCATCGATTCAAGCATCCATCTTCCCCTGAGCTTCTCTTCTAGTTTGGATGTTTAACTGAGTGAGTTAAGAGTATTTCTTCAGTGACAGTAAAATGCCTCACCGCAAAAAAAAAAAGGAAGATGCTTGGGTGCACAATGAGGAACTAGCTGGAGAATAATAAATGCGGAACTGCGGATTGTAGACAATTTTTTATCGGCCGGGATCGCTGATTTCACAGATTCAGTACCTTAAATGAAATAATTAAGGGTTTAGTACCTCAATATTCAAGTGGTAGTGACCAATTTTCGTTTGTTTATACATAGGGAGGACACAGCTACTAATGTTGTTCCATTGAGCGATGCAACCTCTGTAGCGGCCTCTGAGTACTTAACCAAATGCAATCGCGCGTTCCACTCACTTCCTGCAAGCGTTAGCGTGGCGACGGTGTACTCCGCCTTGGTTGAGCCTGCGCTGTTGTAGGCGACCACGAGCAGCTGGTACCAGGTTCCGGGCGCCAAGTCGCTGAGTGTCACCACGTCTCGGTCGGGGAGAACCCGCGAAGACAGCAGCGTCCAGTCGAGTTCGTCGCGCGGCCGGTACTGTACCAGGAAGTGGCTAATGGGGCAGCCACCATCACGCCAAGCGGCGAGTACCAAGCCAAGGCTGGTGACGTTGGGGACCACCGCCGCCTTTGGCGAGGGAGCCTGGGGTGCTACCGAGGAAAACCATGGATACCAAGCGAGTCATGCCACCGGCGATCATTTGATGATATGATTGCGCAGGCTACAATTACATGCAATTTACTTAAATATCAACAGAGGGCGCGCAATACGTAATTCAGGAGATCATGTGATACCCACCAAACCGTACATTAAAGTGCTGATCGCGTGAGCATAGCGTATACGTGCGCTATTCTGTTTTTCTGCTAATGTTTCGTCTGCGGTGTCACTGTTCTCAAAAACTGGACTGCTAACGTGCGCAGCAAGCCATATTGTTAGGGCATTTTCATTTAGTGGGTTAGCAGCAATGATTTGAAATAGGGAGGGCATTTGGCATTGCTCCTGCGTGGCGGTGGCAACAACACTATCAATCATACGTGTAATGGGCAATCATCATCATCATCATCATCATTATCATCATCCATGCCTCCTGTAGGACGAAATCATGTACGAATGATCTCAATATTAGCGTGACATATGGAAGCTCGTGCCATTCCATGATCACGAACCCTATGTCACAAAGTAACCTCCCGTTCCGCTTGCCTCGGCTGCCTTTCTTGTCCCGTGAACGCCGTCTGCCGCCCTCACTCTCCACCGGACATCCGTCCTACGTCTCACGTGGCTCGTCCAGCAGTGCTATCCTGGACACTGTCAAAGTCCGCCGTCTTGAGAGATTCTTATTGACAGCATTTTGAGACAATCAGAGTGCCCGTAGCCAGCAGCTGTGTGCCAATCAGAGTGAACAAGATGACTGGCTAATTTGACAGTGTCCAGGTTATCAGCACAAGACCACTTGATTTTCTCAACGGCATTAATGACATCAGCTACTCCTTCTTGTTCTCTGATCCATTCTGCCCTCTTACTATCTGTTGCCGTTGCGCCTGTCGTCGCTCTTGAGAAGTCTGACTGATTTAGCTGCTGATATTTGGCAGTTAAACTAACGCCACAATTTCTCACCTACCTGTTCCCTCTGTCTTGACTTGCAACAGCTCTTCGGGTTCGCTGCGTCCGTTGCGGTTAAAGCTGAGCACGGACAAAGAATAGGTGCTGCCACACTGCAGGCCTTCGAACAGGTAGCTCCCCTTGTCGGGAGTCAGGGAAACTTCGCTCCACTCGAGCCCTTCCTGCGTGCGGTATCGGGCAACGTAGCCTGCGCACGCATGTGAAACAACGTGTTCAAAGATTCGCACGATTCTGTATTAAACAGGCAGAAATAAAGTGTTGGGAGAAAAAAAACATTAAGGAACGCTCGCTGATGACGTGCATTGTACCTAGGGAACAGCCCTCATCTCGCCACGTACGTGAGAAATTGCTGGTGCGAAACCACCGGATATAGAGCGCACTTTTATTCGCGTATAGATGAATAACTCATGCGTGCTGTGCTCTGTTCGCCCTGCCATTATATAGCTTTCGAGAATCGATACAGGTCTGTGGAGCATTACTGACAGAAGTTTTCGATACGCCAAGCATGTAATATTGTGCGAAAGGAAATAAGGTGGGAGCAAGGCAGGAGCAAATGGGCCGTGCGGCGTGCGTGTTCTATCGAAAGGTGGAGTGGTACATCTCTATGACGTCAGGGGCGGCGCGCGCGTGAGTGTCGTCGGCGCATAATGGCGGCGAAGGCAATCGTTCCGCGGGCGCACATAATGCTACGACGGCAAAAGGTTCTGGTACAGCGTCCCTGCGCTTTTCTCGTGAGCGTACCCAGCTGCACGTAAAGGCTTCAAAAGACGCAAGCAAAGCCGAGGTGGATAGTTTAGCACTGCTTTTGAACTTGGGGCAAGTAGGGACCTACCGTACACAAGTCTAAGTACGAATAAAATACATTTAAAGATCAAGGTGGGAGCTACAGTGAATGAAGGCCCCAGTTATATGATGCGTTAACGTAAAGAGACTTACAGGCATCTGAACAAACAGGAATTATTTATCCTAAATGCCCCCAAAGTTGTGCTGCCAGGTCGCCGCTACATCTAAAGATGTATACATGGTTAGATTCTTACAAGAAAATGTTACTTATACTGTAACGCTTTTCAATGTATAATTTTAAGAGTACTTTAGCCACATTGCCCCTTTCTCAGGCCACGCATTCGTGGCATGTATTTGTAATAATCCCACGGGCAAATAACTGTGAAGCGCAGTTCTACAAATAAGCGCGCGTGCCTTTGCCGTGCAACATCCAAGAATGAAAGTGCGGCGCTTCGTACTCAAGGGGTTCAAATCTTCGCACCAGCTCGACGTCCTCGCTGCCTTCACAAGGCAGCAGTGAAACGCGCTCATGGAACCCGCGCATCGCCTATCATAAAATGGGAGCATTCTTATGAGTATGCTCTTAAGCGTGTTCTGTGCATAATCCTTTCATCGAGCTTCCTGCACCAGGGCTCGTGGAAACAAGGGTTCCCTCGCCCGTATATATATATATATACGGGCGAGGGAACCCTTGTTATATATATATATATATATATATATATATATATATATATATGGGAGTATACTGACAGATCGCCGTGAGGCACATTCGACAGAATTATTGCATGCAAAAAGAGCTTTTCGTGTTCATGTGACTATCAAATGACATTTTCTCCATATGCAAAATCAAAGTGTGCGTAAATTTCCCAAGGGCTTACCACTCGAGGATGAGAAAGAACTAGAAAGGGGCTCATTTCGGCGATGTTTAGTAGTGGTATTACACCGAACTGTGCCGTCGCAGGTTACACGAGAAACGAGAAAGTTTATTTCGCCCACGAGAAAGTTTATTTCGCCAAACACGGGCAGTGCGTACATGAACACTAGCCAATGTAGCGCACCATATGCTATGCTAAGCCTCTGCAGTGCACATAGCCTTTTTATTAACTGAAGCTTGTCCATACAGGGCAAGCTTCTATTAATAAATTAATTTGACGCCTCTTAGTTGAACTCGGAGGTTTCTCTTTCTATTTAATGCATTAAGCAGAAGCACATTGAAGTTTGGCCACAGAGAATGGAGTGGTGTGAAGGAGGTTTCCGCTCAACTCATAACCCAACACCCGGAGGAAGAGAGAGAGATGAAGAAGAGAAAGGCAGGGAGGTTAACCAGATATTAGACTCCGGTTGGCTACCCTGCACTGGGGAGAAGGGGGAGGGGGTTAGAAAGATGACAGCGAGAGAGCGAACAAGATTCCAGACGAGCACAACAAATAAAACACGCACACACACATACACACACACAAAGAACGTTCCACTTAGAGACGTTCACGATGGCCGGTAGATGTCAAGAAGCTCAGTAGCGCTTGCATGGTACCCGGAGGATGAATAATGTAATAGCAAAGCCCCCCTTCTGCGTCCTTAAAAAAAAGTAAACCTCTGATTCACATAGACGACTTCTCCATCAAAGGGCACAAAGACGAACTTTTATCATGTGCGAATTACAGCACGTTCTACTGAAATCCTGTGCGTAATGTCCGTCAAATGAGTTAATTGAACGAACCTTCGACGACTTCTTTCCCTTCATCTTGGGGTGTCCAGGACAGTTCGATGGAGTCGGTAGACCTAGACGCCACGGTGACAAGGGGTGGCGGAGGTGGATCTGTGTGAAACATTTTATGCTTCTCACTCCTTAGCGGTAAGCATCAGCTGCATGAAAAATCTCGATCAGACATTGCAAGATTTACAAGGCATTAACCATTATGCGAAAATTCAGAAGTGTTGCCGCTCCGAAACACATCTTGCGAGTCAAGAGCAGCAATACCGTGCGGTTTTACACGGTACTCTTTCCTTCAGGAATTGCACACAACGCAAAAAAAAAAAAAATCTAGGAAATGGAAGGGGAAATAGGGGCAAGTGCAGTGGCCGGCCTATTCAAGTAAAAGTATTTCAAGAATAAATAAATAAATAGCTAAATAAATAAATAAATGTTCTTTCTGTCGTACATGTAGCCATACGAAATATGGTTGTCCATACAACCTATGATTGTGAAGGTGGATGTTCAGCCTTATGTGCACTGGGCAACCACCTTAACAGGGTGGAATTGCTCATTACATTTTTAAGATTCCTGCTTTTGATGGAAATAGCAGAATGCACTGACCCTGCTCGTGTGTCTGCACCATGATCTCGTCGGAGAGAGGTCCCGCTCCTTTGTCGTTGTACGCTTGCACCACCACGGCGTACGCAGTGGCACGCTGTAGGTTATCCACCACACAGCGCGTGTAGGGATTGCTCGGCGAAGACGAAGAGCCCGTGACAGTCTTGAACACGTACGGCTCCGTAGAGCCATGCACACGGTAACCCACGTAATAGCCTTGGATTTCGCCGTACTGCAGATGCACTGGTGGCGGCTGCGGCACGGTCATTCGCAGATTGAACAGAACGACAAAACGCGCAGGATAGTACAAATTAAGGCGTTATTTAGAAGTGTCCCGCTTTTCTGACTTGTGTATGATCCCTATACATACAAATGCAGGCTGCTAATATTTAATGACATCGTTGCTCCTAAAAAAAGTGAGCCACTTCTACGCCTGTGAAGTCAGTAAACGGCGGAGCTGGCAAGCAAGCGCCATCACCTGGCGAACGCAGACAGAATTATTTCATCTTTCTCCACCTTCTTCTTCCTTTCGTCTTCCTTTCTTTATCTTTTTGTGCATCTTCTTCTTCCTTTCGTCTCGTTCTTTATCCATTTCTCTATTGCACTCTCGCCTCCTCCTAAAACCACTCGTAGCCCTCTCTTCGCTTTTCCACCCTGTGCTATATTATGCTGCACATGGGCTATGCTATGGTTTTACGCTCTCACTTCCACCTTTCCCTCCTTCTCATCCTTAAATACTTCCTCCTCACCCTTATTTTTTCCTAATCCCATTGTTAAACTTTACTATACAAGCCTATGCAGCGCTTTACCCTCTCCCCGCCTCAGCCTCACCTTTCTTCACCCCCCTTGCTGTTGCTGTATATCTATACTACGCATGGTATACCACGCTGAACACCGTTTGGCAAATGCGTGCGTTCTGTGGTGTTAAAGCTCTAGTATACAAGGCTATGCCATGCTTTACTTTCTTTCCCCCTCCTTTCCTTCCCCCTCACCCTCGCTTCCTTCTCATCCTCATCTTCGACCCTTTTACTTCACCATGGATATGCTGCCTTACTAGCTACTTTGCAGATACCCCCTTTTGTGGCGCATATCGACCGAGTTTTTGCGTTCGACACCAGTCAAACATCAAGCTTAAACAGCCACTGCTGTTAAAAATACAAGCGCAGCACACTGAAATTCAGCATTTACTCTACACCACAGTCACAAAAACAGTGAATACATTTAGGATGTCCTTGAAGGGAAGGTTGGTTAATTCTAGTAAGGGAATAATCAATGAGCAAAAACTGGAAACGGACAGCAGGAAAGGAGAGACGCGCAATGGTCCACCGTGTACTACAAACTGGTTTATTATGGCACGCCTGTGCAGTTGTTCTATCCGGGATTTCTACATTTTGTAACGCTCTGCGTTTTGATAAACCACTTGGTAGTATGAGCTCGATCGTTACGTGCCTCTTGTTTTGTGGTGTCTGTTTCAGTTTTTTGCGCGTTTCATATTCCTTCACAGTGAATATAATTTGCGTGAAATTCCAGTAAGGAATTTTTTACCATCGACGTTTGCATTTTCATCGACCAAGCGAGTTTGGTAGCAAACGTATTTCTGCTTCGGAAAGCGTTAAGTACGGGATACTTGAAAAAAAATACGCAGATTCAATAGCCTGCCATACGGTAGCGCTTGTGTACTAAAGAACTAGCAACTACGAAACGTTACAATTGAGATTTGTTGCATCTCACCTTCCACGATACTTCCACTTTTCTTGAGCTGACTGCTGTCACCTTCACGCTTTGTGGTGGAGTTGCAGGTACTGCAATGATGAACAAATACGGTTTCTTTGTTTCTTTTTTTACATTTAATGTGAGAGCACAAGGACAATGAGCGTGCGAAATGGCGGGCCAAAGTATCGTAGATGGAGTGTTGATAAAACGATATAGACACACATATATGAGAGACAGTTGTAAAAAGTATATGTAAGCCAACTTTATTTTATATGCAACAATCACATCTGAACATTGAAAGTGTTTACAACTTCGGTAGCTATTAGGAAGACCCTTCATTCTTGCTTAAGGTAGCTGCCTGTGTACCCAATTCTATTATAAAGCTTTTCAGCATTCGTAACGGTTGAAGCTCATCTTGAACTACACTGAAGCGTCACTAGCAAATACTCTATATCCATTTCTTTCTGTGCAAAAAGCGCTGGCGATTCACCATGCTGAAGGTTCTTCCTTGATATGACGAGTCTTATGCAAATGATTGTATTGATATCATTAAAGTTCTCTTAATTACAGCATAACCTTTAGGCACTGTTATTACCGCTAACTTCGCTCGCTTCGTATACAGCGCCGTGAGCATCCACTATGATAAGCATCAAAGCTCCACCGTATGACGTACTTGCGTTATCAAATTTACGAAATCATGTGGGAACTCTGATACATGCGGCAGATGTTATGAACTTATTTAGCTTTACGCTGAACACTCCAGAACCTCTGCCGAGGTACTTGAACGAATAACACCGGTTCTACAGCGGGTTTCTATAGAAAATGCGGTCTGCGCAGGCACTCGCCTTCTCCATCGGTGATGACAGTCAGTGCCTCGCTCGGAGGCCCTATGCCGATGGCATTCTCAGCGAGCACTCGAAAGTTGTATTCAGTGAGTGGATGCAGGTCTTGCACAGTCACCTGGCTCTGGTCCGCCTCGGCGACCATTTCGCTAAGTTGCTTCTCCCAGGACTCTGTGGCAGTGAATAGGGCACGTGTTTGCGTCACGCTGATGCATTTCTTGTGTTGTATTATTCATATCCAATATTCACATAATAGATAGTGCATTCAAGTACACTCATTTTAATTCATGTAATGGCTTTAAAAACGTGGAACACCGCTTGTTCAATCTTCGCGATGACAAAATAGCCAGCACAATGTGAATGATCGAGCGGCGAAGAGTTACGGTGCTTATATCCGAAGTTAAACGGATGGAAACGTAAGATGCACACCGCTCTTGTATGGATGAATAGATCGCTAAAAACGATTGAGCACAGGGAATGTCACTGGATTCGGCGTTTCGACAAGTGGACTTGCCTTCGTCAGGACGGCAATTTTATTACGCCAATGATTGAATTGATGTCATTGTAGTTCGCTGGATGAACCTCTAGGCAAGTCCAATTGTCGAGACGTTGGCTCCGGCGACATTCCCTGGTCTCCATCGTTTATAGCGGCCTGTTCATCGATTCAAGCCTCCATCTACACCTGAACTTCTCTTCTAGCAACGCTGTTGCATTTATGTTGACGCATATAGTACATCCCTCAAATGTAAAGCAAAAGCCTGAAACAAAATCCGCAAAAGCTGGTCCTGTCCCTCTGTGTTCCTGCCTCAGTAATTGTGTCGCGCGTGTTCCCCTCCCACAAGAAATTCCCACTGAATAAAGAACTTCAGTTTTTATTTTTATTTCTAACAGCTCCCAGAAAAGACAACTTCTTGAACTCTCATTGCATTCTTTATTCCGCTTCATCGCTTCCCTATATGCAGGTCCATTTACTTGCAAATTTGGCGAAACTCATTTTGAAATGCGACACAGTTCTCGGTAGGAAAAGCTTCTGATGTTGTTGGTCTGTTTTTGCTGTAGCTCTAACATCCGACAGAAATGCCACGAAATACAAAAATTCTCTCTCGCTACCTAATATATTTCAGGATATAATTTTCCTCATCAATTTTTGTTGACGGGTTGCTGTTCTTGCTACTTAAACATGTTAGTTCATTCACGTCCCTGCAAATTGCATGTTGCGGCGTCTTGCGTGGGTCGTATTATAATTTCGATTATGAAAATTGTTGCAGAGCATGAAGGCGAATGTAAGACTTTCTTCTGATAGGATGTCTTTATTTAAGCGGAACGATTTAAGTGGGCGACACAACTTCTATAATTAGGCAGCTCATAGTTTGAACGCAATAGCTCTAAGAAAGCGATTATGACAGCATCAAATACGCACCTATGCTCCTCTTGTACTGCACGATGTACTTGGTGATGGGAGAATTTCCATCTCCAGGACTTTTCCACAAAATTGTGACAGATCGACTGAGCACGTTCAACGCTTCCGGTCTGGGCGGTTCATCGGGCCTGTCTTGGAGGAAAATAGAAACATGATGGCTTGGCTCGCGGGCCTAAAGCACGCGCAAAAATTGGGGGACTCTTAAGCTTCGCCTTTAAGAGTTAACCGCGATAGCAAAATCCGGCCCCTAGTGTGCACTTCAACCACTCAGTGCATACTTATTAATGTGTGTTGTTACACACACACGCGCACAGACACAGACACACACACACGCGCGATCGACGTATCTATAGTAATGGTAGAGATTTTCGATCTATTTAACAGCACTTTTATATCAACTTCATGAAAATTTTGTAGAGTGATGTAGTCACATGGTCCTGTATTATGAACGGCGCGTAGGCATGACACTTTTATTCGTAAATGGTCACATTCTGTCGTCCTTCTTGCGTTAACTATCTGGCAGCTGTTCGATTTGTTCTTCTGGAGACCTCTTCCGGCCAACCACAACAAGCATCGTCTTATGGTCGGTGAAATGGCAACTGCAGTACTTCACTTCTTTAATGGTGTCGTGAGAATGAAACGCTAGAAAAGTGGATGCAGAGCATCCGACGAGACCGCATATAGGCTCTGCAGTAGTCGCATGGCCTCCGAGATGGCGAGCGCGCCCGTCGTCTCGGAGGCCATAGTAGTCGCGACATTGCTTGATGTGTTTTCCGCTAGATGAACATAGTTGTCCCATTTTCGGAGCTGTTATTTTTCGCTCACGGAGACGCCGTCACCGACGGCGGTATTTCTGCGGAACGAGCTCCCTAACCCTATCGCGTTAAAACGTGTCAGTTCTTGCTAGCCTTGCGCGGACTAATGTGGCCGCCGGGTTCGTGCAATAAGCCATTAAATAAACTAAATAAGAAGCGACAGTGCTTCCATGCGTCGCGAATTATTTGATCCAATACTAAGAAAACGTTCTCGGATTCTCTCCGTGTCTGCATAGTCGCGTTGTAATGTCTACTGGAATGCTTTTTTTTCTTGTCCATTTAGGTAAATGCATATGAGCTTTTACACATATATTACCTTAAGTCTCCCATTTTGTGTAATTTACAGTTCAATGCTATTACACAAAACATAGGTAGAAACGGGCTGAGCACCTTATCTTCAAACAATGGAAGACAGATTTCGCTAAGGATGCTTTAAGATGGCCTTACTTTTCCTGCTTCTACCGACCACGTTTGGTGTCGAGTGCAAGCGCTGTTCCACAGTTCTAAATTGCGTTGTCCGGTTGTTTTTCTGCTATTCCAACTTCGCTGCCGGTGTTCCTGCGTATGTCTTCACTAACAATTGGCGCTGTTTTGAATTAAGCGCGAACACTAGTTGTTTTTCGGGAGTGCGCGCTCACTCCCGTGCCTTCCTCCTACATCACAGAATTTCCTAGTGTACAAAGCACCGCAACGGACACATTGAGTCGGATTGAACTTTACATGAGTTGAATTGCCGTTCAACTAACAACGCAGTCTGCATGTTGAAGAAGACAAATTTTTCTAATGGCATCGGCGACATTTTATTCGCGAGAGTAAGCCCTATTGCCGGGCGCACAGAGAAAAAGTATGAAATGCAATAGAAGGCAAATAGTAACAACAACAACAACAACAACAACAACAACAACAACAACAACAACAACAACAATAATAATAATAATAGCAAATCATACTAGCCAAGGCCCAACAATAAAAATCCCACAGTTCATGTGGCGGAGTGATTTTCCGTGACCGCTGCTCCTTAAAAGTTGTCCCGACCGCTGCTTTGCATATCTAAAATGCTTTTCCTGCAGTACATGCAGGAATATTGCCGGTCTTACTATGCTGTTTTGCTAACGTAGTTCTTCAGGTACTTCGCGGTAGACAACATGCGCCATTTATTCCGCTCTCGTTTGTGGGAGACTCTGTCGAAGAGGCGATATAAGAAGCGGAACGCTGCGAAAGCCAGGAGACCACAGTCGTGAACGCGAGCGCCAGAGGAGGTGAGGAACGGTAAGGCTAAACGGAGGCCGATCGATACGCACTTTCTTCACCCCGCTGCACGCAACTATCGAGACAGACAGGCGCAGTGAGCTCCACACACCATGAAGTACTGTGCTTCGAGGCAAATGGGCCAACGGCGCAGCTAGCAGCCGCAGGCCCACCCAAGGTTAAACCATTTTCAGCTTGACTTTTGACGATGAATCTTGTAATGTTATATGCAAAATGCAGCACATTTGCTTGTATTGCCCAGATGAAGCTCTCTGAAAGCTCATTACCGCTTCCTGAGCTATAATGCTGCAATCAAGCCCTGTAAGACCATATGCTGAACAGCATTCCACTCAAAGGCCTTCTCGAATGGCTGCTTATGGCTGCGTACTTCGAAGCGAATTACTGGAACACACTAGTTAGTTTGCTGACGAAAGCGTTGCCTTCTTCATTGCAGAAGACCAATTAAATGCATTATAGTAAGGGCACATCTGTGGACGTGCTTCTTTTCCGTCATATACAATACGTATGCCCAGCCTGATAATCATTAACATGACTATCATTATCACAACGCGAGGGTCAGGATTGAGTATCAGCCCACAATCGGAAAAACGAAATAGCGTAATACGCAAAAAAAAAAAAAAACTGCATGACTCGGTGTGGTTAAGCTACGTAAAGCGCGCACTCTAATAAGAAAGGCGAAAAACAATCCTTTCAAAGCGGCGTGCGCTATAGCAAAAACCATTTGCACTGAAACCGGCAAATCTCCCCAACGCGGCGACCTGATAACGTAATTTTGTTTTCAGATTTAGGGAGTATAAGTTATTCAGAGATGGGGTCTGCTTCGATTTTTTTCTTTCTATATACTTTTGTAATGCTGTAAACCCTGTTGGGCTCGACGCAGGATGGTTAACTCGTGCGAACTTTCGCACCAAGGACAAAGCTGCAAAAAAACTGCGTGCCGCAAGCAAGCCAGGGAAGAGCGCGTCCTTTTCATGTCACGACAAAAACTGAGCAAACCCTCCAGTACGGTCTCTTGAATTTATTACGTAGGGGAAAAAAAAGAAAAGAAATGAGCGAATCGAAACTTCGCACGTGAAGAAACGACATTATGATGAGGCCTACCTTGTATGGAGAGGTGTGTCACCTGCTCGTCGTGTCCGTAGGCGTTGGATACCTCGCATTTGACGGTTCCCGTGTCGTTCTTCTCGGCGAGCAGTATCATCAGCTCGGACCACGGAGACTCCTCGCGGGAGTGGTCTTTGATGGTGTACCTGCCGAGGGGGGGGGGGGGGGGGAACCCGAGTGGGCACGCCATCGTCGACCCGTGCGACCAGTACCGGGCCCCGACGGTCGAACGTGGATGTGTTCAGGGTGAGGGTGCGATAACAACGGCTCACGACTGCGACCGCGCCCCAGCTTTTTTGACCTTTTCAAACACTCGAAGAATGACACCTTAGGAAAAGCCGTTAGTGAGAAGTCGGCGCGTTTGAAGCTCAGCTTGCTTTGTTTGAAGGGCGGTTCGATTGAGAGCTATGGGAAAAACGACTAGACAACGTAGCGATAGAGGGTGTCGTGGCGATCGAGCTCTGGGCCCGTATTCACGAAAACAACTTACGATAAAAATGGTCGTAAGAGAAAATTTCAGCCAATCCTGATGCAGGACATATCATTATAGAAGCCGACCGCCAATGGCAAGAATAACTTACGAAAGAGAAGTTTTGTGAATTCGGCCCCTGATTTGGTAGTGATTACCTTATGAGAGAAGTATTCTTTGCATTGCACTGTTACACGCACATAAATAACTAGATATATGCGGTTATGATGTTACACTACTGCTTCTTGCGTGATTTAAAGAAATGTTAATAAACTTGGCGCGGGCATTTTCTATAGAATTCACTACTCAATGTCATTTCATACTGGACACATATTTCAAAGTTGTGCTTAGTAGGTTTTTCTGCCACACTTTATCAGGAGAGGAGATGTTTCACTTTGTAAGCGTGTTACTTTCCCTTCAGAAAGCATGAAATTAAACGCCGTTGTCTCGGTTTCGCGAATCATTTTCCAAAATCACGGGCTCCAAAATAAAATCGTAGTTTGAACCAACTGCATTGCGCGTCTCGCGGTAATGGGCTAGTTTAAAATTGAGACTGCACTAAATGAAGCGCTGATTCTTGCCTGAGAGCGCGATAAGATACTACAACACACACCTTGGATTGGAGAATGCCTTGATGGGCTTGTTGTCCTTGGACCAAAAGAAGCTGATGGGCTCGTCTCCAGTCGCTTCGCAGCGCAGCTTCACCACTTGTCCCCTTCCCGCCATGTGGGACATAAAGCGCTGTCTTACTTTCGCTGGGGCTGTCAGAGCAAAATGAAAGAGATGACCGTACTTAATTAAATTGAGACAAAGCGACTTGATAATGAAGATTACGAAGTCTCTTAACCAAGAAGTCATGTTTCACGGATACATTTTTTTTTTCGTAAGCTTTTGAAGGAAATTGGCCTACAGAACCTTGCGATTCCTCGTTAGTTTTCCACAAGGCACTAACGCGTAAAGGCTCACGTGATTATTGTAATCATAGTAGAATCGTTCATCATCTATTCGAAACATGTTCTCATGATACAAGCTGCTCTCGATGAGGTGTGCAATGATAGCGACGGTAGTCCAGTCGTACGGAATGCGCTGTTACTCGTGCATCTAGCTTTTGCACATGACGAGCACTTTGTTCTCTGGAATGGTGCATTTCCTTTCCCTCTGCATTACCGACAGTGAGTCTGCCAAAACGTACTTCAATAACTTAATTTTTTTTCCTCTATGCTTTTGAAATTCTCACCGTGTACGTTGACCTGCACGACGGTGTACAGGGGCAAACCAACGCCGTTGGACGCTTCGCACATGTAGCCACCAGCATCAGAGGTCTCCACTTCTTGGATCACCAAGGATCCGTTCACAAGTGCTTGCATGCGGGAGCTGCTTATTACGGTGCGGAATTCTGTGCTCTGTGGTCCTGAAATACAGCAACAAGATCGCGAGCATGCCAGATGAACCATAGACAAAAAGGTCAGGTTAAGAAGAAAAATAGACAAAGCGTCATAGAAAACATACGTGATCATTTTGTTAAAGCACAGTTAGCTCAATATTTTAGAGAATTGCTCTCCATTCTTTTACCATATTGTAAAATAACTGTACAGGATAAAGCAGATGTGTGTACAACGCGCAAGCGCAATACTACAGTTTACTTTTATTTTTTGAAGCCAGCTGGAACTTGCGCAAGGTAAGGGATGCAATAAATAGTCTTAGGCTGCACGCACTATTCAAATCACCAGCGGGAGGTAATGAATTACGGACGAGTGAAAACTGATACGATCCCTCGATGCAAGAAAGAACAAGAAGGGACAAGTTGTCCCCCAAATTGTTGTATAATCAAAACAAATCGTATGGATAATTTTCCCTACGAGAGCTGGTTTTGTAGTTCGTTAAATCACGTTTGGACAGCTTGGTATAATCAACGATGTTGAGAGCACGGACGATTTCACACTCAAGTTAGGGCGTCCGCGAGGGATCATTTAGAATATATGAAAAAATGAACAGGAATTGGTATTCTACAGCGTTTGTTAATGTACTGACTATGCGAATCATCACTGCGGTGAACAAAGTTAAAGCTCGGGCTAAACTGTCTTCCTGTTCAGTAGTCGCATTACTTAAGGACGTGGTAGAAAACGTCCTATATGCAGCCAATTGACGAAAGAATGGTGCGAGAGGAAAACCTTCAAACCTGCCGACTTCTTCCAACGGACCCTTGGTTCCGGGGTACCATCGGCCTGGCAGTCCAGGATGACTCGCTCACCAGTCGTTACAGTCGTGTCTGCGGGCTCCAGCCGCCATCTTGGCGGCGCTGCAACAGACCAGGCGAGTATGAAGCTATAAAACACGTCTTCTACGACGAGATTTATTTCACTATGGCTTCTAACAGTATGTCTCTTTAAATGTGCGGCGTAATTGCGAGCGGGTATAATGTTATTTTGTTCTCTTTTCCAGCAGTGTAGAGAACATTTAAGTCAACTGACGAATATAAAACGTGTGAATCAAATACAAATGCACACAGTTTTGCAGGTTACACAATGTCTGAAGAATTTCCTTCGACTTCCTTTCAGCTTTTTTTTTTCTTAAGCGAAGGCTAATAGAGGCAATCTCTCAGCATGATGGAATTTGCCTTGTTCTACGCACCATCTACAATGCTTCCAAGCTGCATAGCACTCGAGCCTTAAGCGAAAGAACGCGTTGAACTATTTTCTCACCATAAACGACGAGCGGCGCAGAGTAGTTCACGGCAGCAGCTTCGTTCGCAGCCAGGCAAGTGTACACGGCCGTATGATCCTCGCGCAGGGACTTAAACACGAGTGTTGAGATGAAGTCATCCACGTGGCCGAACGAGACGCCTTCCCTTCCCGTAGATGGCGACGAGTCCAGCGGTACGCCGTCGCGAAGCCACGACAGCCGTATGGGTGGGTCGCCGTCGGGAACGCTGCACGTAACGCTGGCGCGGGAACCCAACTGGGGCTTCTCCGGAAACGAGAAAGGCGTGATCGACGGTGGAACTGCAAGAAATTCCGTGCATAGGGAATAGGAAGAAAAAGAGAACACAACGGAAGAGTGTTTAGTGGTGCAGAAGGTGTATTGCTGTTGTATTTTAAGTGAGACATTCAGCGTCAATATTTTATAAACGATATGCTATCCTTTAAAGTATAGATATCATTCAAAGGATTGCAGATGAGTGGACTGCTATGGAATGCACAATCTGGTCATTCTAAAATTATTAACGTACAGTGCTATGATGGATCACTGCTAGGCGTGGAAATCATCTCATGGGGAATATTTCGCGCAATACATGAACGATTTAACCGTGAATCATGCATCTATCTAGCTAAAGAAGTACCTCTTCTCTCGCGCTGCCTTTCTTTTGCGTTTGCTCTGCAGCGGCGTCTGTATTGCGCTGTTCCCATCAAAGAAAGGTAGGCGTATTTCAATGAATAACATAGCAAAATTGTACGTCAGGTCAATGTAGTGCACAGGGATAATATCGCTATATAGAAGAAAAATAATATATGCACGTACTTCGTGAGATTTCTACTACTTACTCCTCCCCTTTTGTGCATGTAAATTTGCACCTATGTATTTCCCCACCTGCATGGTCCTTCGTGACCGCAGTATTCAGTAAATAAATAAATAAATAAATAAATAAATAAATAAATAAATAAATAAATAAATAAATAAATAAAGACACCCATGGCGCGTAAATTAAATCAAACTTGTAGTCGAGATTCCCAGCTCTCTGGAATTGTCGGAGCTGAATGTGAAATTTTTCAGTGGAGGCATGTTCTTATATGCCTGCAGCAGACATAGCTCTTCGTGCGTACTCACTTTCAGTACATTCAGTTTCAGTACAATTATTGTAATATAATAGGAGCTTCTTATGGCCACTTCAACACTGCACACAGATTAATAAACTCAGTCTTATACCCCTGCCGAGGGTCCATTTTACATATGCAACGTACCACGCGTAAACGAGCACCTAAACGTCGAGGTTTCAATGCATTTTATTTCGACGATTTTTTTCCAGGGCATTTTCCTGCAGCTGAGTTTTCAACAGATTTATACATAGTGCGTGCTATGGAGAGACCTAATTTTGCCCGTCTGGGACACCCTTGTTATTAACACGACAAAACTGCAAAAAATAAAATGTTTAATACAGCCAGCAAGTAAGTAACCAACATCTGTGATACCGACCACGTAGGCGATGGAACTATTGAACACGTGTTTTTGTCGCATCTTGTTTTTTTTTTTTATTGAAACATTTGGTGCGGTCATTACATACAGTATTATGCCAGATAATCTGCGTACGTTTCTCATGAGACGCTTGAACAAGTCCATGTTTTAATAGAATGTGGCGTGCATACCCACCGAGGACCCTAAGGTAGAGGTGGTTCCGGGCCTCGCTGCCGTGCTCATTTCTCACGGTGCAGGAGTATCGACCTTCGTCGTCCTTGCGGCTGACCGTCTCCAGAATGAGGGACCCGTTTTGGTACGGCATCACGCGTTTGCTGCTGGGCAGGCTCTTCCCATCTGTGGTAAAACACGGGACGGGCATTTATTCTGCCGGGAATGCCTATACTTGAATGCGCGCGTTCAGAAAAGCAGACTGAGAATTACGCAATACGTCTATCCCCATGCACTCGATGCATTTCCAAGTGAAAGCTAACCAAATTCCACAACGCCCGCTGCTGATATTGGGTTGTTAAGTCACGCCCGCTATTGCGCTTCGGCAGTGGACAAAATCACATGGCGTCTAGAACACGTACCGAACTAGGAAGCATAAAGCCACAATGCCGTAGTTTAGAAGCAGCCGCACTACGAATTCGCGGGGTACATGGTTCGCCTTGCGATACAGCCGGTGTAAAGTGCAGTTTGAGAGAATATTTTGAAAGAGGCGTCTGATCCAAAATGAATGGACAATGCAAACAATAATAACAGAATGTAGCCTAACCTTTTATGATGATCGCGTTATCTGTCTCGTGTTGGCATTATTTAGCGTAAAGCTACGAATATCTTCATACCCGTTCGCATAAAATAAGACCCCGTTGCATTATTCTGGCTGCAATTCTCGGTATATTGGAAATGGGAAGGGCATAATTTACCTTATCTATTTGGCTGGCGCCGTATTATTATAGCAGTGTGCATTCTACTATCGGCGCCAAAGTAAACGCGAACAGTGGAGAGCGTTGCACAAGCATAATATTCAGTTCACGCCGTCCAGTCATCACCATTAGAGGCACATACATCCGGTATGACAGCACTACCCGATCGCCCTAATGTACAATATTTCGCACCACAACTTCGCTAATGCTTGAGCCACGCACGCTCCCTGTTCGCGTTTCATTTGACGTCGACAGTGCATGTGCTATTTGCCATTTTAGGCCCACGTTTCATGCGACGATGCTGCTCGTTCGCTCATTCGCCGTGTACTCCAGACATACGCATCTGCGGCCTTGGCTGCTTCGTCGGGCGACACGCATGATCACTTGATCGCGCAAGCATGAACCTCTTGATCGTGCACCGACATAGGTCAAACCTACTAAGCGCTCCGTACATTTGCACAATTCATCTGCTCACCTTTCCGCCAGATGACCCTCGTCACGGGGAACCCCGAGTATGGACAGTGCAGCATCGCCCTCCTTCCCGCCACGACGGTGCGGTTGGGCATTGTGTGCACCGCCGGCGGGCCGAGCACGTTCAGGCGACCCGAGTGTGCGTCCGAGCCGTGTTCGTTGGACGCCTCGCATCGGTAGGCGCCGCCGTCTTCGGGCCTGACCCTCGTGATGTTTACGAAGCTGATCACGGATCCATCCCGACTCACGTAGTCGCCGACACGGACCTGTGAGGCGCGCACCCACCCCACCGAAGCTACAGAAGGATCTTGTCACGTCTTTCGTTCACGTTTATTTACACCCAGAGGATGATACATTGTTGCCGATCTCTAAGATATCAGTTCTGCGTGGCCCTCCTCATTCTCGCTTCTTTTTGTTTACTTTTTGTGTTTTCTTTCTGCTTAAGTATTACAGAACCTACTGATGTATTACGGCTCGAGAACGAAATCGTTTGTAGGTTGCTATAGCCTGATGTCACTTCATATTATCAAACACCTCAAACAATCCATTGATTTCTTTGTGCTTTACGTCCCAATACCAGCTATGATTATGAGAGACCCCATAGTGGAGCGTACCGGAAATTTCGACCACCTGGGGTACTTTAACGTGCACTGACAACGCACAGCACACGGGCCTCAACATTTCGCCTCCATCGAAATGCAGCCGCCGCGGCCGGGATTCGGTCCCGCGACCCTCGGATCAGCAGCCAAATACCATAGCCACAAGACCACAATGGCCGGGCAAACACTGCAAATAAACAGGCCACAGAGGACAAGTACGTGCTCTGACTATCAATCGACTCCATTGTGTTCAGGAAAATATTTATCTTATACATGGCATGCGCCCCACTAAGCCAGCGAACAAAAGGGCCCACGTATACTGCCTCCAGAATAGGGCAAAACAGAGAGCATCATGTAATGAATTCGCGGACGCGCACAACGATGATCAGAATACATGCAAACGTACACATGAAATAAATACAGCGATGAGTAGCTAACGTACGTGCCATATTGAGTTTAATCTAACACCAGGCTAGTCGATGATCGTGTTGAAACATTAGTCCACGGCATTGCTCAAGTGAAATTATTTATAAACAAATTTTCTAACCAACTAGCCCAAGAGGAAGTTTTATTAAAATGAAATTTCAATCACATGAAAAAAAAAAGACTAGAAGGTAGGCCATCTTGCAGTTTTTGCAGATGCACAAAAGAGTTTATATACCAAAAAAGGAGGTCGTAGCCGTCCTTTGCTGCAATTTTCTTTTTCTTTATTTACTCCCTGCTACTTTCTATTGTTCCATGTGTGAGCTCAAAGAGATAATATAGCATGATCTGTGTATTTAAAAACAACTCGACTGAAATGAAAATTTTCCTGCCTTCTTCGGATTGCTTGTGCACAACTGAGCAACAAAACACTCTCGGCAGCGTTAAACAAAAAGAACGATCATTTACACCTATCAAGATTTCCCTGAATCACGCCGGCTGCAATCGGCGTTATTTTAAAAAAAACCGCATGAACGCTGTTTGCAATCTTTGTGGTATTGCTTGCCCCCCAATCACTGCTAAATCCAAAATGCACAGACTTCTTGGAAGAGGTAGCAAAAATATTTAAGGAGCTTCGGTATATCTTATCTGTGCACGGGGCGGCAAGCTTGTTCGGTCAGAGCATCCGCATTATTTCAAAGCTTAGCTAATTATTTATGAAAAGAGAGGCACTCGGTTCAACGACAGACATTTTTGTGATGATCGCCAAGATTTACGTTGGGAACGATGTTTTGTTGGGTGTAAGCGTCTCCGATATTATAAGTACGGGCTGCTTTTCAATTAATACGAACGTAGTTGCGACATTCCCATGCTAATTAGTACTCGTCTCGGCCGCACTAAGCGTAATGGTGTTCCGAAAGCGCGCAGCAACTATCTGAAAAGTTTGCGTCATCTTAAAGCCTTCGATTAGCATGCGCGAGTAAGTAATTAGCTCAATATTTAATGAAATAGAACGGTCGCGTAAAGGGCAGTGGCCTCTGTGGCCTGCTGTGTTTCTTGTTAATTAACTGCTGAATTCCATCTTTCGGCGCTCTGTTAATATTCCCTGTATCGTCATTATTTCACATTTTCGTTCCCCAGAATTTTGAATGCAGTCGCGAGTCCTACGTATTTATATCGAGCAGGCCCTACCACAGTTCCCAAGTCTGTGAACCGCGGCTTTTGCTGGACGCATAGCTGATAATGGATTCTAGTTATTCAGCGGCCACGCTTATATAGCACATTCTTACCAGTGGGATCTGAATAATTCAACATTTGTTCTCTTACATTGCAAAACAAAACAGAAAAAGAAGACCCCTTACATACGCAAGCAAGCACACTTACATATTCTATTGAACTTTTTGCTGTAACTTCTGTTGCCTTGCTCTCTGTGCTTCAATACTTCACTGTGGCGAGGTCGCGCAAACATCTCCCTTTCCGGACCTTCCCTTGTGCTCACGTGATGCGGGGGGCGCCACACTCTCGGCACGAGAGGCCGCGCAGCGAGGAAGGGCTTGTCGTCCAGTTATTCACGAGACGGCAAGCATACTTTTAAAAGCTAGATGCTTGCACGTTCTCTCCTCCCCCCTCCCACTTCAATTAATCAATCAATCAACCAATCAGTCAACCTTCTTTATTTCTTTTGAAAAGGAGGAGTACGGGAGTAAAAGATCGAGCTGCTTGACAAGGTCCCTACCCCGTCAGAAGTGGGCAAAACAGCAAGATAGCAGTCGGTCGTACACGACGAGTACTAATAAATCGTACATTACTACATAGCTTCAGGTAAAAAAAATACTAACAAAGCGCTAAACAATACTGAAAAAACTCATCGTCATGAAATACGTACCTTTCCCTCAAATATTTTGCGGCATAAATCGCATAATCATCTTCTTTCTGCTACTCCAACAAAGAACCGCAGTAATTGGCAGCAGCTCTTAGGATATGTTGCATTTACACGCGACGGTCTTGGTGCTCTCCTGGCCGTTTCGTTAATGGGATGTATACGAAAATTGATATGCCACAACATGACTGCATGACGAACATGATTGACAGGTTACAACATAAAAATCATGACATGCTTGTCATGAGCGGCATGATTTACATGCCACGCGTTTCGCTAACGGGATGTATACGAAAATTGGCATGCCACAGCATGACTGCATCACGAACGTAAATGACAGGTCATAACATGAAAATCATGACATGAATGTCACGAGCGACTTGATTTACATGCCACGGTCTTGGTGCTCTTGCGGCCGTTCCGTTTTTTTTTCTTTATTTACTCCCTGCTACTTTCTTTTGTTCCATGTGTGAGCTCAGAGAGATAACATATTGTAGCATGATCTGTATATTTAAAGAGAACGCCACTAAAATGACAATTTTCCTGCCTTCTTGGGGTTGCTCGCGCACAACTGAGCAACAAAACACTCTCGGCAGCGTTAAACAAAATAAAGGATCATTTACACCTACTGAGATTTCCCTGAATCATGCCGGCTGCAATCGGCGTTACATAAAAAAACCGCATGGACGCTGTTTGCAACCTTTGTGACATTGCTTGCCCCCAATCACTGCTAAATCCAAAATGCGCAGAATTCTTGGAAGAGGTAGCAAAAATATTTAAAGAGCTTCAGTATATCTTATGTGTGCACAGGGCGGCAAGCTTGTTCGGTCAGAGCATCCGTATTATTTCAAAGCTTAGCTAATTATTTATGAAAAGAGAGGCACTCGGTTCAACGACAGACGTTTTTGCGATGTTCGCCAAGATTCATGTTGGGGCGATGCTTTGTTGGGTGTAAGCGTCTCCGATATTACAAGTATGGGCTGCTTTTCAATGAATACGAACGTAGCTGCGTCAATCTCGTGTTAATCAGTACTCGTCTCGGCCGCAATTAGCGTAATAGTGTTCCGAAAGCGCGCAACAACATTCTGAAAACTTTGCGTCAGCCTAAAGACTTCGATTAGCATATGCGAGTAAGTAATTAGCTTAACATTTAATGAAATAGAACGGTCGCGCAAAGGGCAGTGGCCTCTGTGGCCTGATGTGTTTTTTGTTAATTAACTGTGGAGTTCCATCTTTCGGCGCTCTATTAATAATTCCCTGGATCGTCATTATATGGCATTTTTCTTCCCCAAATTTTTTAATGCAGTCACGAGTGTTATTAATATCGATCTGGCCCTACCACAGTTCACAGTCTGTGAACCGCGGCTTTTGCTGGACACCTAGCTGATAATGGATTCTAGATATTAAGCGATTACGTTTACATAGCACATTCTTAGCAGTGGGATCTGAATAATTCAACACTTGTTATCTTACTTTGCAAATAAAACGAAAAAGGCCCTTTACACACGCAAGCAAGCATACATACATACATACATACATACATACTGTCACGGGGCTACCGAATTAGCGTGCCCTCGTGTAGGTTCGTGTGTACAATAGTCGATGGCTTGACAGTCATCGAGGAAGGATAGACGAGACCGTTTGTGCAAAACACAACAAACAACCCTCGCTGTATTTACAGAAACGGATTAAATAGAGGAAAGGATAAAGATTGGGCGAAGCATAAGAAGTAGAGGAAAACTTAACACAACTATGAATGATAGAGAGAATAATTAACGGTGTGAAAGAGATAGTTCAGAAGAAGAGGCTGTCACCGTTCTGGTGGGCACATGAAAGTAGATGGCGAGGTGGAGGCAGCAGACGCACTTGGAGCGGACTTGGATCGAGGTGTCGCTCGCTGGGAAGGTAGCGTCGGGCGAGTCGGGGTCAGCAACCTCTCGGCTTTCCTCAGCCGACGCTGGGACGCCGAACCGGAGACGCAGTTGTGCCTGGCCAACGCCAGGCGATGGGAAGTCAGTGGAATGCCCGGCCAACGCCAGACGATGGGAAGCCGGTAGAAAGCCTGGCCAACGCCAGATGCTGGAAAGCCTGGCCAACGCCAGGTGCTGTACCGCTCGGGTACACGCCCAGGTGGGAGCCTGCAGCGGCCTTGCCACAGGAACTCGGCCGCCACTCCCGCGCCCTGGTCCGCTTCTTCCTGCCACCACGCCTCAGCCACGTCTGCTCCGGTTCTTCTCCCCGGTCTCTCCCTGGTCTCCCCCTGGTCTCCCCCTCGCCCGTTCTCTTGGCGCTTTTTATCACCCATCTTCATCGTGGGCCTTGATCATTGGTGTTCTTGTCTCCGTGTAGTTTTCCAATTGCTCAGAGCTGCACTTGTGGCCTTCTCGCATTGGTGCAGCTTTTATTCATCGCTTTATCTTTTGCGCTCGTGCCAACGTCGTCTTCATCTTGCTTTCATTTCTTTTATGGCGCGCACTTTGAAACACGGCCCGCACCTTGAAATACGTGCACTCATCACAACAAGCCCCCCTTTCGTTAAGTTTTTTTTTTTCATAAAAAAAAACTGCTGCTAAGTGCGCGTATTTTAGTTCAGCACACAGTTCACAAAATAGATCCAATGTCCATACACAATCAAAACCATATAGTTCCAGTGTTCATATACATTCACACAATACAAGCACGGGAGCACAAAAATCCACAAACCACTCTGAACAAGCACAGCGACACAATCACATTATTGCACCACCTTTGCACGAATGACAAGTGCCTCTTCCAGAAGGTCATGACATTTTTTTTTTTTTACGCTTTGGTGAGAACTAGCAGTGCACCGATGTTTCCGCCACTTCTTAAGTAGTGAAACATCTCAACACAACCGTTACATATTTCCGCATGTCCAGAAGAACTGTTATTTATATCCGAGTGTCGAAAGCCAGGACGAGCTACCGGATATCTATCTACAAGGCGCTTATGTTATGGCGTCCCACACAAGTCGGATCGCCCCTTTCAGCCGCCTAGAGCCAAGCCTAAGAGACACTCGGCAGTGCTTACTGCCAGACGCCCATCTGCATGACCGTCTGAACACACTCGGACGCCATACGACTTTGCAAAGTCCAGACCAGCAAAGATAGCACTCGAAAGAATCATCTTGTCGCCAGGCGTAGCGAGTTAGTGGCGTTCGAATCATTATTCGATGATTATCAACGCTTTCTTTCAGCCGATGCACCGGCAATGCCTCCGACGCCTCTGGCAAGATGCATGCTGAGCCACATGACGTCGTGCTAAACACTGTAGACTCTATGCTAGTATCCTGTACGTCTAGCATGCTACGACTTTCGACCTGAGTTTCTTTCACTTTGGCTGTCGATTCTACAGCCTTAACTCTTCCACTTGGAACATCGCGCTCTCTGTGAGACACGTCAGCACCTCCACTCTCTTCAGAAGCTAACCTCTCCTGAGGCGTCTTATCCGTATGGTCTTCGAGGACCATGGTGTTACGTCTTACCGCAGCTAACGGAACACCTAAAGAATCTGTGGCCACCGCCCTATATTCCTCGACATGGAATTCACTGTCCTCACTAGGACAAACACCATTTGCATCATCCTGAGAAGAACCTTTTCTAACCACGAGGTCAACCGCATGACACTCGACCGTGCCCGCTCGGCATGTGTCCACCGCCGGTGACAAACATTCAGTATTGTCAACTTCCACTTCGAAGTTGACATGACACACTCTGTAATTGTCGAGAGGTACTGTTACCTCTTCGTACATTGTACCTATCCTTCCGAAGGATCCAAATCCTTTCTCTATGGGACGTCCATCCCACTTCTTCTCAAAGCCGCTGTGACCCTTATGGAACTCACCACTGATCCTCTCGATACTTGGGCTAACCACCTCTGTACCACTAGAGACGTCAACGTCTTCACCACCATCTGAACTGAATGTCACATTTTTATGCGATCCATCTAATGGGTCCTCAACGACCGTGCCCATATCCCAGGCGGCCGCATTCAGCGGTCCACATGAATGATTGGTAACAATCGCCATAGAGTCCGCTAGAGGATACTCTGCATTGTCACTCACACTTACAACCCATGCTCTCTCTTCAGAGCTACCTGGACGAACTCTTTCCTCGTTATTATCTGTACTTGACCTCCCAGAGGCCCCAAAGTACAAACCATCCCAACTGGAACACTTTTGTTCCACGCCCGCAAAGCCGACATCTGCCTCATCGAGCACTTCTGAAGCCATCCCAGTCTCTCGGCTGTCTACCTCGACGCTATCTTCTAGCTCAGTTTCAGACTCTGTCGAAAGAGTGCGGCATGGTGTCATGCCTCCGGCAAAGGACTTCAATTCTTCCCTCAGCAACGTGCTTCCCACAGAGCAACCCTCAAACGCCCGCTCATTGGTGCTCATGCACGGCGTTTTACTACGCTGCATCTTTACGATTCGCGTCTTTTCCACCTCTGCGAGTTTTAGCTTTAACTGAAGTGTCTTTAATTTCATTTCTTCGAGCTCTCTTTCTTCCTCCTCCATCTCCCTTTCAAACTCTAACTGCTCCTTCTCTTCTTGTAGCCGCGCAGCCACTCGAGCATCAACCCACGCCGTAAATTCCTCACCTTCCAAGCCTATGCGACGTGCCAACTCTTCAAAAACTTTACGAGATTCTGATGCGCTCATTTTCTTTTTCGTGAAAAACAATAAAGTGCACAAACGGTCTCGTCCTGTCGCCGCGGACGCCAATTTGTCACGGGGCTACCGAATTAGCGTGCCCTCGTGTAGGTTCGTGTGTACAATAGTCGATGGCTTGACAGTCATCGAGGAAGGATAGACGAGACCGTTTGTGCAAAACACAACAAACAACCCTCGCTGTATTTACAGAAACGGATTAAATAGAGGAAAGGATAAAGATTGGGCGAAGCATAAGAAGTAGAGGAAAACTTAACACA
Organism: Hyalomma asiaticum; assembly: GCA_013339685.2. Taxonomy (NCBI): domain Eukaryota; kingdom Metazoa; phylum Arthropoda; class Arachnida; order Ixodida; family Ixodidae; genus Hyalomma; species Hyalomma asiaticum. Next base: position 34,741,833 of record CM023483.1, on the reverse strand, counting down.
ACTATGAATGATAGAGAGAATAATTAACGGTGTGAAAGAGATAGTTCAGAAGAAGAGGCTGTCACCGTTCTGGTGGGCACATGAAAGTAGATGGCGAGGTGGAGGCAGCAGACGCACTTGGAGCGGACTTGGATCGAGGTGACGCTCGCTGGGAAGGTAGCGTCGGGCGAGTCGGGGTCAGCAACCTCTCGGCTTTCCTCAGCCGACGCTGGGACGCCGAACCGGAGACGCAGTTGTGCCTGGCCAACGCCAGGCGATGGGAAGTCAGTGGAATGCCCGGCCAACGCCAGACGATGGGAAGCCGGTAGAAAGCCTGGCCAACGCCAGATGCTGGAAAGCCTGGCCAACGCCAGGTGCTGTACCGCTCGGGTACACGCCCAGGTGGGAGCCTGCAGCGGCCTTGCCACAGGAACTCGGCCGCCACTCCCGCGCCCTGGTCCGCTTCTTCCTGCCACCACGCCTCAGCCACGTCTGCTCCGGTTCTTCTCCCTGGTCTCCCTGGTCTCCCCCTGGTCTCCCCCTCGCCCGTTCTCTTGGCGCTTTTTATCACCCATCTTCATCGTGGGCCTTGATCATTGGTGTTCTTGTCTCCGTGTAGTTTTCCAATTGCTCAGAGCTGCACTTGTGGCCTTCTCGCATTGGTGCAGCTTTTATTCATCGCTTTATCTTTTGCGCTCGTGCCAACGTCGTCTTCATCTTGCTTTCATTTCTTTTATGGCGCGCACTTTGAAACACGGCCCGCACCTTGAAATACGTGCACTCATCACACATACATACATACATACATACATACATACATACATACATACATACATACATACATACACACATACATACATACATACATACATACATACATATCCTATTGAAGTTCTTGCTATGACTCGCTGCCTTGCGCTCTGTGCTTAAATAGTCCACTATAGCGAGCTCGCTCAAAAATCTCGATTTCCGGACCTTCTCTTGTGCTCACGTGATGCGGTGGGCGCCACACTCTTGGCACGTGTGGCCGCGCAGCGAGGAAGGGCTTGTCGTCCAATTATTCACGAGACGGCAAGCATACTTTTGGTAAAGTAGATGCTTGCGCGTTCTCTCCCCCCCTCCCACTTCAATCAATCAATCAATCAATCAATCAATCAATCAATCTTGTTTATTTATTTTGAAAAGGAGGAGCACGGGAGTAATAGATCGAGCTGCTTGACGAGGTCCGTGCCCCGTCAGAAGTGGGCGAAACAGCAAGGTGGCAGTCGGTCGTACACGAAGAGTACTAATAAGTCGTTCATTACTACATAGCTTCATGTAAAACAAAAATACTAACAAAGCGCTAAACAATACAGAAAAAACTCATTGTCATGAAATAGGCACCTTTCCCTCAAATATTGTGCGGTATAAATAGCAGTCATCTTCTTTCTGCTAGCTCGAACAAAGAACCGCCGTAACCTGCAGGAGCTCTTAGGATATGTTGCATTTAAAGTGCAGTCTGCTTCCTGTACAGCTTTTGCCCCCACAATCTTCAATAGCTGCATACACCACCGCTAAATGCCTGCCTGATATGGCATGCGATTGTAAGTATACATAGAGTAAAACACTAAAACAAATATCTTTCTCCCGTGGTTCGAACCAGACGCTGCAATATCGTCAAATGTTTTCAGCAGCTGCTTATGAAAGCAGTGCACCGTTCGCACTAACCATTGAAAATTGCGCGTGTTTTCGACTTATATGGTCATCTCGCCCGTGATGATGAACCGAAAGAAGTCGAGCGTTCGTTGCAACTATGCGAGTGTCATGCCATAGAATTACATGCCCCGCAGTCATGCCAAACAACACGCAAAGTTCCTGAATAGATAACCTGGCACAAAGGTAAGGCGGCCTTTATTACCTACAAGAATAGTTTGATATAACATATTTGATTTTCATTAAGTTGGCTTCTTACCTGTAGTCCACTTAAGTTTATTCGCTATCCTTAAAAGCAACCCCCCAAGAGCATACTTGTAGGCTCGTTCAGTTACAAAAGTGCATTTTAACTGCGAAGGATTTCTTAGCGGCGGCATGTCCCGGCGGTGACGGCGTCCGCACTCACACTGCGCATGCGCAACTCTCCTCCTCCCTCTCTCCTACCACCTGCTTGCGCTTCTCCTGCGTTTTCGCTTTTGTCCCGCGGCGTCGGCGTCCACACCCGCACTGCGCATGCGCATCCTCCTCCCACTCCTCTCCTTGTCTCATTTCCTCTCCACTCGGCATTCCTCCTCTCTGAACGGCGCGCTTTAACTATGGAAACGCTCTTTCTTCGATGAACGCTTTACCAGCTCGCAAGGAACGAGAACGCGCCTTCGCCCGCAAGAGACAACGCTGACGTAGGTAGGGTCTGCTAGCGTCAAATCGATGCAAACGCGACACCTAGTCAAACCGATGCAAACGCGGTGTGCACCCCCAGTGCTGCTTCGCATCGCCTCATGGTCCCCTTTAGCGGGAGATGGTGTAATCTTTTTCACATTAAATCAAACCAGAAGCTTCACTCAGTAGAACATTTAAATAGGTAGAAGGTATACTTACTCGGCTGGAGTCCTGCACTTGCACGTCATAAATGGACCACGTTATCTGGGGCAATGGCGTTCCCGTGGCAGCACATCGGAGGGACACCGGCTCGTCCCGTCTGACAACGTTATCTTCGAAGTGTGAGACCAGCACTGGTGGTTCCGCTGCGCAAATGAAACGCGTTCGAAACTCTCGTTTAAATTTCTTTCGTATCACTACTATTGAACAAAGGTCCAGTTCTAAGTCCATTAGCGAGTGAGCGACGCTCCCAATAACGGGGTCAAGGGGCGTTCCAGTGCTTTGTTGCATAAAGAGCATCGTCTCGCACGAAACGAAAGGCGCGTGTACGTGTGCGGTCATTAGGGAGGGCGGAAACCGAATGAATGGGAAAGAATAGGGCACGGCGCCACCCTTACAATTAGCGCAAATGATATGAGTGTTCATTTCTCAGGGCTATCTCATGGCAAAGAAGCAATATCTCTTTTGGTATACTTCCGGACGCTGGCTACATTGACAGTATTTTATGTTTATCTTCTTAAAGCGTGCCTGTTTCGCATTCGCGTAACGGATGGTTGTTTGGGCATTTTCACGTTTACTAATGGACAAACGCTGTATTTAGAAGCCATGTGAAATATGTGTAGGTATACGCCTATATTAGGCGCAATGCATTTCGGAACGATTTTCTTATATCACAAATAAAGCACCTACTTCTCGAGTTCTCCCGGCGTATTTACGTAGAAATGGTACGCGTACGGAAGTAACCCTCGTATTCCGAGTTCTCGTTGTATTATTTCCCGTTATATCGCTGTGCAGCTGTCCTAAACCCAATCACCCAGAATTGACATGTAATCTCTATATTGAAGAGCGGAAGGCAGCATGTGTATTCATTCACTAGCGATCCCCTTCTGAGATAGGTTCACTATACCGCAATCAAAGACCTCCCAGTGATTACACTGAGTGATAACCACTAAAGTGCCACTTCAAGTTCATTCGGGAGAATTTAGTGCGTTTTTATATACAAGTGGCCCTGATCTGCCTGCTAATTCGATTCTTGCGGAAGGTGATCGGCCAAGCACATCGCCTCGTGGTTTCGACGCGAAATTAACAAACTCTCAATATTAGTCCGTGTAAGGCGCTCACTCACACTTGACATGGACGTAGGCATGAGCCTGCGCAGAGTCCCTCTCGTTCGACGCGTGACACTGGTAGACACCGGAGTCGTCGCTCTGCGCTGCCTGAATCCTCAGTGCGTACCGGTTCAGCATCAGCACTCGGCGCGACAAGGCCGATGAGCTGCCGCTGCTTGTCGATGTCGATGTACCCGCTGCTGAGGGACCTACTATTGGCCGACCATCCTTGGACCACGTGACCGACCGGACAGGAAAGCCGGACACGCTGCAGTTCAGGGTGACCGAGTCTCCGGAACGCACCTCTCGTGTTCTGGGCCACATTTGCACTTCCAGAGGTTCTGTGGGAGAAAGGAATAGCATGGAATAGGAACCGAAAACACGTGAACCGAAAACACACGCGGACCACATGAACAGCTGGTGTTCCAGGTTACAGAGATGCTGCAGCAGACAGGGAAGGCAGGCCACAAAATATCTTTTCAGTGGCTTCCAAGTCACTGCGGAATTATAGGTAATGAACGGGCCGATCAAGCCGCCCGTTCTGCTCATGATATGGACCAACAAGTACCCATACCATTGTCAAGGACGGACGCGGCACGGATGCTCCGTCTGCTTGCTCGCAAGTGTACTGTATCGCAATGGGGTGGCACACATTTCACACATTCCCGACTTCACTCTCTCGATCCGACCTTAAGCCTTCGAGTCCCACCCAAGACTCGCCGAGGAGAAGCCACGCTCTTATATCGACTATGGTTGGGCGTCGCTTTCACAAAAGCATATGCGTTCCGCATAGGGATGGCCGACACTGCAGCCTGTGACCACTGCGGTCACGAAGAGTCAATTGAGCACAATTTGTGTGACTGCCCACGATACAGCTAGAGAGGCAACCTCTTCGCCTTGCACTCAACAAACTGGACGACCAACCACTGTCGGAAGAAGACATCCTACGCCATCGTCTAGACCTCACGTCGCAGAAGAAGGCCATGCAAGCGCTACTGCGCTTCTTGACATCTACCGGCCTTCGTGAACGTCTCTAAATGGAACGTTCTTTGTGTGTGTGCTCGTGTTTTATTTGTTGTGCTTATCTGGAATCTTGTAGCCTTTCTCGCTGTCATCTTTCTAACCCCCTCCCCTTTCTCCCCAGTGCAGGGTAGCAAACCGGAGTCTAATATCTGGTTAACCTCCCTGTCTTTCTCTTCATCTCTCTCTCTCTCTTTAGAAAGAAACTGTGTCCTTAATGTCTTCTTATGTGAAGTTTCGGCGCTAGCCTGTGAAAGCTTATGCGTTTTATTTCCTTTTTCTTTCTGAGGATTCGTCTAAATACAAGGCAAACTTGAACCTTAAAAGGCGTCATTCTTTCCTAATTTACGTTGGAATGAACTCACGTGTGGCTCGCCACCACCGATTCATGCCTCATGCCTGCCTCATACCCGCTTATCGAATGTGGTTATGAGCCACACGTCCTTTTATTCTAGTTAACTATGACGCAGATGACAAGAATGTCATGTTACTGACGTCACGACCTGTAGGTCACGTCTGTCATACACTCATACCCTTCGAGGCGAACGGTAGTATGTACCAAGTACGAAAAGCTAATTTTCATTTTCTTCCAACATTTCGTTTGGAACCTCATTGTGACGTATTTCGAGGCAGTAGCTTTCATCATGGAGAACTGGTTGATACCTCGGAGGCCATGTTGCCTTTGTGTTATAAGATGGGCATACAACTATTTTTTCTTAGTCAAATCACACGACGACCGGGCTTCAAAATGTGTTCAATTTCTAATTGATTGATTTGATTTGTGGGGTTTAACGTCCCAAAACCAGCTCTGATTATGAGAGACGCCGTAGTGGAGGGCTCCGGAAATTTCGACCACCTGGGGTTCTTTAACGTGCACTGACATCGCACAGCACACGGGCCTCAACATTTCGCCTCCATCGAAATGCAGCCGCCGCGGCCGGGATTCGATCCCGCGACCCTCGGATCTGCAGCCGAGTACCATAGCCACTAGACCACCGTGGCGGGGCTGTTCAATTTCTAAGCCACGATCCATAGTGCCACGAAAGACCACTTCTTTGGTATTATTGTAAGGCGCACAGTCATAAATACCCCCCCCCCCCCCAAAAAAAAAAAAAGAAAAAAACTGAATGCAAGGAGGGACCCACACATTCCCTTTTGTAAACTCGCATGCACCATGTAGGGAATCCTCACTGGCTTTACAGTAGTGCCGGCGAACTTGCTTCTTGCACTTGGGACTAACGTTCAAACTATACATTTGTCCCATATTGCAGACGCAATGGCATTTATATTATACTCTATACTTATCTGTCTTCGTTAATTTAACATAAGTGTAAAAGTACAACCAGTTTATTGCCGGTATCTGTGCTATCTTGTTTTAAATGGATTTCTTCTTTTTTTATTTAAATGTGAAAACATAGGAATGCATTTCGGTTTCTATGAGCACTCTAACAATTCACGAACTGGACATTTCCTAGTACTCTGCCGCTGAAGGCGCGCCAAATGAAGGTCTGTCCGGTGTATGTGTATGTGTGACATGCACCGCGGCCATTGAGTGGCCGCGGTGTATGTCATCTCTAATGCATTCAATAAAGAGACCTGGATACCTCGTGAATGTTCTGGCTACTCGTACTCCATAGAGCACGTAAGTATCTCTCGTTCAGCATATTCGTTGACCGCCGCAGCACTTTCCAAAAGTTAGTTATGGCGGAATGCACAAATAAGTTTTCAGCGGCGAAGCACACCAGGACTCGCCTCAGGCCACGGTGACTGCGCGCAGACTATGTTCCGTGATTATATGCCATGACCAGTCTGAGACAAACCATCATTATGCACCCATTTGACACGTCCTACCATTGAAAAAGTACTAGCGTCGAAACCTTGTGACAGAGCTTACATAGTAACTAACGTGTTCGCTGACGGCGTCACAGTAGCGTTGTTGTGCAGTGTTTATTATTATTATTATTATTATTATTATTATTATTATTATTATTATTATTATTATTATTATTATTATTATTATTATTATTATTATTATTATTAGTTATTGTTGTTGTTTAGTGCGTATCGCGATCATTTTTATTGGTGTAAAGGGGAAATAAAAAGCGCACATTCGATTTTGATACGACCCAGTCTTTTCGGACGACCTCACATTCTCTGGGGAAAAGGTAAATTTGTTGTTGAGTGTATTCGGGGCATCTGAAGGTTGCCCTGGAACAAAGCGAACTTGAATCCCCAGGATGGTGTCGGCGGTGGCCAGCACGTAATAGAAGTCGGCGGAACATTAGCCCCCAATGTACAAATTCTATTTCATATTAACTATCTCACTCGCTCACGTCACGTGCCTCATTAACATTGCTGGTCAAACTCCTTTGGAGGCATAAAAAATATAAAATTATGGGGTGTGCTCAGTTCTTCCCCCCCCCCCTTTCTTCTTCCTAAAAGGCCTTAATGATGAGAAAATTTTAAATCAGGCAGATTTCTACTCAAACCAGCAAAGACAGTTTTAAGAAAAGTTTCCTTCTAATGCATTTTCTCGAAAAGCTATTATTTTTTTCTTCGGCCGCGGGGTTTAACCAGCGCGAAGCATTTCACCCTGGAGAATAAAGTCAATCCTGAGTCTCGGGCCATTAATTTTCCACGCGACAAAATTAATTAAAACAGTCGTTGTTGCTGCGCCCGCTCGCGCAGCCGTTCCCGTCACGGCTACATTAATTTTCTGTGCGAGCCCATTGGCGTAGATGCAATTTGCAAAGAGGGCACGACATCTCAGTGCCCGCTTTTAGAAAAAAAAATGATGAAGAGCTTTGATAATATTTACTATGCGCAGTACTTTCGTAGCGAATCTATTTTCTCTGCGAACCCGAGCGAACAACTTATTCAAGAAGGTTGTGTTGTGGACACGTTTAGCTAGGAAAGAAAAAACGGACAAGGTGAACCCAGAGGTCTCATACGTTGTTAGCTCTAAGGCAAAATAATGACTGCTATTTTAGTTGGGCAATGTTTTGTAGAGTTTTTGTTTAGATGGGTCGCTTGAATCTGGCAACTTTGTAAATTGCTTTGTGGTTTTAGACAGCTGTATAAATTTCGTGACTTTCGTGAAATTACACGGCGTGGTAGCCTAGCGGCTACGCTTTGGCTTTCGAAGCTCCAGCTCGATGGATCGAATCCCGGGCAAGGCGACCTGGGCGCGAAATGCTAAAGAAAAATGCACCCATGTATTCAGATTGATAAGTGCACGTTAAAGAACCTCAGCCCTCCGCTACAAAACGTGCCTCATAATCATACCGATGTTTGCACGTAAAACACTTTAAGTCATTAAATTTCCTCAAATACTCAGCACAAACATTCCGGAGACATTTTGACGCTTGTAGAGTTCTGGCCGGTGATATGGGCGCTAAATGCGCGACCCATCTGTGGAATTTAGCCCATTATCGGTGTCGCTGCTATAATGACTTTCAGTATGCGCCTACCGTGAGCTTCACTTACCCACAAACTATGATGTTTGAGAAATAACATTGCGGGAGAAAAAATCGGGAGGACATGCAGGTGATTTTAGTTCACATTTTGATATTGAGGAAAGTAGTTAAAGCTGCGTTTGTATTGTGGCCAACAGCCATGTAGTCCAGAAGCAGTTATTTTAATTTGGCCTTGTTGGCTTCTACTGCTCCTCGTTTTCACCCTCATTAAAAAAAGAATAAGATAATGCATACAGAACGCGTGCGTGCGTGTGCGTGCGCCAGTCAATGTCAATATGTCATGCAGTAAGCTATGATGGTGACAGCACGAAGTGGTACTAAAGAACATATCTTGTACCGATCTACCAACCGCCACCGATGATCGCAGATTACGCCTACAGGTCGTTCAAACCCAATTTAGCGTAGCAATCTGCTCCTGTCACACTGAATGCTTAATGTAATTGCAATGGAATGCTATTGGCATCTACTGACATTATTCGGTTGCTGGACAGCAAGAATTGTTCCCATTTCGATAGGGCGACTGAAATCGAATCAACTCGAGAAACTTATGCTCCTTCGCACTCGAACCGGATGTGCCCTCTCCAGAGGCAAAGCAAGATAAGGCTTTTGATGCTCTTTATTTGTGAACCGTCCGTGTAAATCTACTTTTCCTCTTGGGCGTTCTAATGTGTCTATTATTTCAACCAGAAACAGTACGGCAGGCTGAAAAAATGCTTATGCTACCGATTTCTGTGGCATCTGGCCAGCGTCGCTATAGAGAGCCGCAGTGGGCCGCGGCATGAACAAATGGCCGCAAGAGAGTACGCCGTTTCTTTTTTAATTACGCTGCTCATAATGCGTCTCCATTCAGCGTCTGTTTGGCGACTTATGCGTTTTCGTCGGATTAGGGGGCTTTGTTTGCCAATTTATATGTCAACTGAAGGCTTCATCCGCTCCGAGTGTGCATCGCCGTCCAGCGCTGTTGTTTTAGTGAAAATAAAGATATGCATGCTTGTTTATTCAGTTCGGCTAAGCACCAGATTTGTTTTAAGTAGCTTGACTTTTCAGACAATGGACATTTATATTCTGAAGCATTTCCTACAAATTATTTGGAAACTGGTGTTAATGAGAGCACGAGCGAATGACATTTCTTTTTCCTCTGTAGCAGCACTACTGGTCGAAAGGCATACGTTGCACCGAATGTCACTCGTATCTCATTAAAACAGCCATTGTGACAACGGTAGTAGAACATGGCGGATAAACCTCTAATTTATTGTGAAGCGAACCACTTCAAGCGTATTAGCCTAAATAACGTGGAGCTGCACTACAACGCTTGTCTTATCTCCCGTAAGCGCCAGTACTCAGTAGAAATTCATATTCTGACGCGATATTCTTAACGAGCTCGTTTCGAAGAAAGCCAGTTGCTAGCGGTGTTGAGCGTGATAGAAACACCCTGGTGAACGCAATGGATAGGAACAGGTTAGATGGTATTCGAATCAGTGCCAGTCGTCACAAGGGAAACTGTAGAAATGCAAATTAATTGAGTTAAGAAGAAATTCTGCGAGTAAAGTTTCGTCGAAATATAATTCGAGCACAGGGCATCAGGGGTAGGAGTCAAGATACGCGCCAAAAAAAAAAAAACACGACGGCTCGATAATTCAAGCTTAATAAACGTAAGCATATGATGTCATCTGTACCAGTGGCTCGAGAAGCAAGAGAAGAAAGAAGTGCTGGTACACTTCTTTCTTCTTTCGCGAGCGCGCGCTCCAGCACTTTCTATTCTAAGGACCAGCTCCGAAATCAAACGCCTTTACGCACGTTGCTGCGCGATGGCGTTGCTCTTTAGATTTCCATTAAAATAGCAACATAGTGACGCCATCGCGTTCCACTCTTAAAGGCAGCGCTTAATTACACAAGGGATGAGGCTTCGGCTTGTTGGAATTTCATAGGAACGGCTATTCAGCGCAAACGGCACAAAGACAAGGAAGAAGACGAAACACTATTTCGTCTTCATCATTGTGTTTGCGCTGTTCACGCTGAATAGCCGTTCCAGCGCTTAAGCGTGCTCCAGTGCTCGTTCCTTTGTCGTCCCCGTATTTTTTTTTTTTTTGTGCTGCGAATTGTTTTCTCATGGATCCTCACCAACTAGCCTAAACATCGGTGCTTCTGCTTAAGCACCCTTCGGCTTTTGCTGTATGGTAATGTGTGTCAGAAATGCGGACAAGTAACGTACGTTAGAACGCTGTCCACTATACGGTGTTCACCGTAAAAACCCAGCATTGAAGAATAAGTGCATGTTACAGAGAAAAACGATTTTTCTTGTAATAATAAATTAGCTGCTCACAATACCGAATACACCACTGCTGCCGCGTTAACACCCATTAAGGTAAGCCACAAAGCGCGCAAAAATTTGCAGGCAGGGAGGCCACCTTGAATTCGTGCATCAACCTGCTGTGAGGTCATAGGTTCTCGTAGGGTCTACTAGTTTGCACATAGCCTTTAGTTGGTAAAAAAAATCAAGCAAACTGCATTTTAAAGGCGCCAGAGACTTCACATACATTCTCGTGAGATTATATTGAGCCAATGTTGCCAAATACGAGAAATAAACACAGTTTCGTTACGCCACGGTGGCGTTCATGGGCAAATTCGGTGTCAGATTTCCGAATGAAACTATCACCGTTCAGTTTTCCAGAAGTAAACCTGTCATGGTGAAATGAACGGTGATACAGATCCCACGGAATACTTTGGCATACTTATCTGACTCATTGCTTCACTTTAGTGCAGTTTTAACCTCTTTCAAAGATTCATAAGTGAAAAGGCAATACTATAAGAGGCCTCCGCCTCACAATCAGGAAAATGTGCATTACGCGCAGGTGCCTAAGGATACAAGACGCGAAAACGTTCACATTTATCCTTTATTCTTTCTTCGATTACCTGCCATCTGTGTAAACGATGTCGAACATTTATCGCAGAATCTGTGGCGCCAGCTGCTCACCGCTGTTGTTAAACTTCGGGAGAAATTTCCGCCTATAGATTTTACACTTTTGATAAAGAAAGCTGTTACTGGAGCAGATACGAGAAGAATTAAAGTACCCAAAAGCAGAGAAAAAGAAGTAGCACCACATAAAAAAGGTTGTCTCGATTTCTTCACTTCCCGCGAAGATGTGAAACGTTCAGGAGAATTGCTGCTTGCATCTTGATGGGTCTTTGCAGGAAAGAAAAAATAAGCGTGGCACACGTTATTGGCGCCTTCACTGCTGTCGGCACCGCAATGAACAAATGTGAAGAATTTCACTAAAGAGCTACGAAGACAAAAAAATAAACGCTATCCACATCGTAAGCTCAAAATTTAAGTGTTATTTTCTGACACCCTTACGTTCTACGAAGGCTAGACCATGAAATGGCGACGATTTCAGTGTTATGTGATACATGGGCGGGTTGAGCGAGAGCTAACATATGGCTGAATCGTCGTTGTAACGTATCTAAAGACATAAATGCATGTAGCGCTGACCCTTGCGCCATTAAACGTGTAAGTTGTCTTTTTTTTTTTTTGCATTCGAAGCCTTGTGGTAATTTTGCAGGCTCAAACACTTGCGAACGCACATGTTTATGACTATGACCGTCCATTTCGTCGTGAAAGCTGGCGGGGTATAGTTTCACAAGCACGGCGCGACGAGCAATCATCATTGCAAGAATGAAATACTCGTGTAGGGCAATGGTCGTTCCCATTATCGTTTTGGATCAGGGTGAAAGGAGCCGGCTGGGCGCGGTAAACTTGAAGTATGAGTGAAATTCATTTGGAAATAGTGGATTTAAGGACCACCTTGCGTGCTTCATTATGCCATATATATATATATATATATATATATATATATATATATATATATATATATATATATATATATATATATATATATATACGTGTCTGTGTGGCCTTAGATCGACTACGAATGGGCACACGACTACATTGAACATAGTGAGATAATGTTAAATGGCACGTTACTTATCGAAATTTTGTGGGTGTCAGGAAAGAACACCTTGTTTCTGCTGCTTTAAAGCACGGAACCTCCAGGATTGTTGGTTACCGACGATGTGAACTAGACCTCTACGCACTATAATGGTAAAGAGTGCCTCAGGGTCTTCAACGTAAGGAATGTATCATAACGACAACTTTAATCAGATAAACCCTTTCGTATCTTTATATGATAGTGGACATCAGCCGTTAACACTGCGTTTAAACTAACCTGAGCCATGGTTTCAAAAAGTCCACGTGTGAGTTCCCCGGGTGCAACCTGCTAACCATTGTCACCTTGAGCATCTTAGGCTGTTTTAATATAACCTTAGGTAATTATTAACAATACTTGATTAGCCAACTTCCAAACTGCTGTTTTAAATAAAATGTGCTCTATGGATGACATGAAAAGATTGTTTATTTTTATTGGTGTCCACATAATGTCCTTCGATGCTAAAGGGGAATGGTTTAAAATTATTCGGGCTTCTGAGATTGTGTGTAAGATGTGAAAAAGTGACATGCCACTAGGCCCTTGAGCTCAGTGACATTAGCGCCTTCAAGCATGCTACGAAAGTACCATGGAAGATGTACCGATACCGCAGTCATGAACAGGCCGAAAGGGCGATAGGTGGCGGCACACCACGTAACTTTCTCATGCGGTTCATGCAACGAATGGGTTAAGTAGAGACGAGACTTAGTCGGGGAACATGTCATATATGACAAGAATGAGTAGCGGGTCAAGGACAGCACGTCAACCTCGCCTTACTGGAAAGGAATTTGAGAAGAAATCAGGGGCGCGGTTGAAGATTTTTGTTCGGAACAGAACGCATTCGTTCGCCGCAGTGTCGCGAAGTAGGAGGCAAGGTTCTCACGAAGCGTGCTGCGGATTTAGCGCGGCAGAGTGCGGCGCTGCTGGTGCTGCTTTCCAAGATTGGCTCTCTGTTTTGCTTGAGTGGGTGCCGTCTTTTGACAGGGTGGCCCATAAAACGGTTACCTCGGCTAGTTGTAATGTATATCCATCGCTAACTGGTGTGCTCTCTTCTACTTGTTCCCTTTTCGTTTGTTAGTGCTGGAAATGCTCTACAGGGTCCATAAGGAATGTGAAATCGGGAGGGCGAGAGCAGCCAAGCGGCAAGCGATGAACATCTCAGCAACAGACGAGTATCGTGTTTGTTGTCATCCATTTGACAATGTACTAAAAACAAAGCATTCTTTACCATCTAACAAATAAGGTAGTTTTATAAAACAGAGATATCTCAGTCTTTTTTTTTTTTTTTTTTGCTGATACACGTGGCCTGTAGAGAAAACGCAGACACGCAGAAAGGTGGCCACGCTGCACGGCTTACGAAGTCAGCGCGGCTCTGGCCAATAATGTGCGGCGAAAACCGAACAAAACCGAACGCATTCTCAACAAGACTTCGATCTCGCCTCATGTCGTTAAGAATCTCTCTGTTATCCAGGCCCGCCGAATTATAAAACCCGAGATGGAACGGTTTAGCCTTCTGATATCATTATAGGTTGAAACGTTTTGTTCTGATAGTAAGCAACTATTTTCACGCAACGAAATAAGCTCAGGTAGTTATTTTGACGCATTCTCTACTGGGCGTCATTTTCATATTTGTTTTAGATCAGCACCCATGTTGTCGTTGCTGGCTACGTTGCGACAATCTGGCTATACCCTACGACCCCATATGGCGCTGAATAATTACATGTCCACTCCATAGGTGCATCCTGGCTAACCTGAACTTTCATAATTTGGCGCATTTGCCGAATACATTTCAGTAATTATTTGTAGGTGAAATACTACGCAAGTATCCGAAGGTCGCGGGATCGAATCCCGGCCGCGGCGGCTGCATTTCGATGGAGGCGAAATGTTGAGGCCCGTGTGCTGTGCGATGTCAGTGCACGTTAAAGAACCCCAGGGGGTCGAAATTACCAGAGACCTCCACTACGGCGTCTCTCATAATCAGAACTGGTTTTGGGACGTTAAACCCCACATAACAACATAAAACTACCCATCCGTTCCAAGCTTTTACCTCGCCTTAGAGGGTGTGCGCACTCCTTCACAGAACACGTTTTGCAGCTAGTCGATCAAACATAATTTCTCTCTTGAAACGTAAGCAGCGTAGAGCTTTGAACGCGGACATAGACTTGACAGTACGGCCGCTGTGCTCCAGCTAGGTTTGCTGAATCATGTGCTAGCTACACTCAACAAGAATTAAGATCTGAGTGTACGCGAACTTGTGAGGGTATATGTTATGGAGACTACCTAATATTTACTGTTTAACAATCCGTGTTCACTGGCATGTCTTGCCTAGTCCCTCTAACTCTGTGTTGAAACCTTCGCGCCGGTTACGTATGAATAGAAAAATTGCACCTTTCTACTTATGTCAGCAGCATACCGTACATCGAGAGGCAACGTTGAAAAGACGTAATGAGGAAGTTGAGCGTACGAAGCCGAAAGCACCGCTGAACGTGTGCTGATGCCGCCTGTCATCTATGCTGACGGTGTGCGCGAGTTTCAATGCGGGTACGGCTCGTGTTTTCATGTTTTGACGTAACCAAATACAATTCGAAACAGGGCGACGCTCGAACCTTCAACCCAATTTCCCTACTTTAGACTGAAGGGGTGCCATGGTAACTTTAATAACGTATTATGTTATGCAGTTTCCAGGACAGACTGTTTCAAATTTTGCCAGTCCTATCTAGTTGCTGGCTAGAATGTGCAAGAAAATACTATGGCGGTAAATGTATTTACTCTAAGTAAACCACGTGCAGACCACTGAACTTAACGATTTATTCCTTTATTATTTCGGAACATTGAATTTGTTTAGCTGAAACACGAAGACCAAGCAGGATCAAAAAGGAATTGTTTTCCCTTTTATGTTTCTCTTTATGGCAGCTCTATGTTTCTTCTATGTATCAGAGCTCCGTGCTTGACGTCGATTCTGGTCTATTCAGCTACAACGCGACCCTAACTTTACATGGGGTGGTTACATTTCCCCTCAATTCTGGCTCATTTTCAAATCTGCGCAAGGACAACGTTGACGTGGAAGCACACACAATGCACAAAGCGAAATAATTTTAACTGACGCCATCATAAATGTAGCGAACAGTCGTCACTCACCAGTGATGAGCACTTGTATCTCGTTCTTCTCCTCGGCACCGGCTCCGTTGCTAACGACGCACACGTAGGTGGCACTGTCCTGGACTGAGGCTCGACGGAACACGAGGGTGCCACCGACGAGCACAATTCCCGGCTCGGTGAGGGGCAAAAGTGGTCGTAGCCGGGCGCCGTACTGACGGTACCAGCGATACGAAGGCTGCGGATGACCTTGGGCCTCGCACGGCACAAATAGCGCAGAACCTTGCGGCCCTTCCACCTGGCGGCTCCAGTGTATTACCTTAGCCGGAATGCTGGAGTGCGGCTCTGCAGAGAGATGAACGAGGATCCAACATTAAACTCGTACAGTAGTAGACAGCAGGGTGTCACATAACCTGTCAGGAAAGCGAATACGGCACAAACGCGCGCTCCCTCAAAGGCATGCGGCTCCCTCAAAAGGCACTAACGCTCCCATGCGCGCGATGCTTCGCCTGTTTCTCAACTTGTTACTCGCCTTTTTTTTTCTTGAGTGGGGGAAACTACCCACGACGTCGACCATCATAGCATAAAAAGTGGGGCTTGTTAGTGCGTTAACGATCCTGCCGCAACGTTAAGAACGTAGACCAGTGTGTCCCTGTTTTCTTAGTCTGTGTCCTTAGAGCCGCATCAATCATATAAACAGTTATTCCTGGGCCAATACGTATAAGAGATGTTTCTAAAACGGGCTCTCACAGAAACCGCGTAAGACCTGGACACAGACCTCGACAGAGGGATCACTTTACCCACCCAGGAATTTACCCAGGAGTGTGTACACTCGGAGCTCCTGGGAAAATTCCCCGGAAGCGTCTTGCACCAGCGGATTTACCATAACGAAAATTCAGTATGACCCGTCATCGCTATGGCTGTTTAAACAAACCAAGACAGTGTAACCTTCTCGGGAAATCAGCAGCAACGCTCGTCATTTTCTTCCACGACCGCGAAAGCCAGCAGATATTCACAAAGAAAGCTTCGCTGTAAAGAGAAGGCGTACTCGTACCAGTAATCACAAGTTTTCCGGCCGTGATGCTGCTGACCACTGCACCGGTCAGCGTGTCCTTGGTCTGGCACTGGAACGAATGGTGGCTGTCTTCGGGTCCTGCACGCCGAACGTGCAGCTCACCCGTCGTGAACGCCACGTACTTGGAGTTCTCATCTGCACCGTCACACAAACACAACAAAATCAGGCACCATTTGCAGAAAATTGTTGGCATATGTTAGCCGTTGAAATCGTACACGATTTCCATGCACGTCACAGTCCAAAGTCGTAAGCAGACGGGAGCTTGGCGAGGTAGCCTCTCCCGTAATAATGTGATCCCCGTAATAATATGATCTCTCTCCCGTAATAATATGATCATTTCACCGAGCGAGAGAAATTATCTATTTCACTGTTCTAGAAAAGGCCTACTATCTGCAATGAGAGAAGCGGGGCGTTCGCTTACGCGTTGTTGGCCTGACACACAATTGATTTCTATATAGCCTATCGTGCTCTACTTTCCACAATGCAGAATGGGTTCTTTAGTGGCTTTTTTTTTCTTTACCGAGCAATCACTGAAATGGACTGTTAGGCATATAATGAAAGTGAAAGCATAAACTGAAAAATGAATCGGCATCAAAGCATGGGTTGGTTGAGCACAAGCGACCACTTTCCTAACCACCACAGATAATGGTAGGCTCCTTGTCCGTGTATTGACTCCACCAACTAGGCTGTGCAGGTAATCGATTTTCCTACCTATGTTCAGAAGAGCGCTTGCCAGATCGCTAATAATCGCTGTTGCTTCTTTGTACTATACAGATTGATTGATTTGTGGGGTTTAACGTCCCAAAACCAGCTCTGATTATGAGAGACGCCGTAGTGGAGGTCTCCGGAAATTTCGACCACCTGGGGTTCTTTAACGTGCACTGACATCGCACAGCACACGGGCCTCAACATTTCGCCTCCATCGAAATGCAGCCGCCGCGGCCGAGATTCGATCCCGCGACCTTCGGATCTGCAGCCGAGTGCCATAACCACTAGACCACCGTGGCGGGGCTTGTACTATACAGGTGCAGTTGTACATGAAGATAAGGAGGGATGCTGTGTAAGCACCTGTACTTAGCTTCATAATCTGGCGAATGCTGACGGTACTAGCGAGAAGGCTGCCTTCCTCGCGGCCTAATTTAACAGCGAAGCTATCCTAGGCATAAGCTTCGAGGTCCGACGTCACGCAGTTGCACATGATAGTGGACCGATCTCGAAAGCAGTGCACCGAGTGAGGTGCGAGAAACTTCAGGCGATGATAAGGAGTGATTTTTCCTACATTAGACACAAACATCATGTGTCCTTGTACCCTAGTCGATAACTATTATATTTAATATGTATCAATTTACTCTATGTTATTGATTCGTGAAAGTGTCGCACCTGTGTCCTAGACCAGCAGCTTCATGGAACCGACATTGAATACCTAATTGCAGACAATGCATGCAGGCAAGCATATATTTAACATATCCAAGAAACGTATGTAATCACCTATGCCCGTTGATTACAAGGAAGATTACGTCTTAAGCTGGATGCAAGCGCACACGCTCTTGGTTTCATCATCATCCGCATCATCATCATTACAACCACGATAATCTGGTCATCGTCGTCAAATTTCATCATCAGCCGATTTTAAGCCCATTGCAGGATGAAGACCTAGTGATTTCTATTTCGGCCTGTACTGTAACATACCGTTATTCATTTGATACATTTTGCTGCAGACTAACCTCGGAAGAATCACTGCATATTTTTCTAGGTGCTGCGTGTGTGCACTAATTTCGATGAAAGTTTATTTCATAAGGGAACAGAGAAACAGTGAGGAGTTGCTGGCCTTCTAAAATTGATATTTCATATGTGATGCGAATGGTTTGATTTTACGTGCTAAACCTTCGGACATACTCGCTCAGCCTTGCCGCACACCGCGATATTAACGACGGCCAAGTTACCTCTGCTTGCACGTTTTCGGTTCGTTAGTTTATTGTGTCGTTGGTTATTCGGCATTCATTATGAAGCTTAGCTCCTGCAGATCACCTAAATAACGTCATTTGTCGTTCCTACATTGACAGAGGCCGGCGCTTCCTGCACGGCTTTTACTTACCTGGAATGGCTTGCACAGATATGATGAAGCCGTCGCTGCGCACCCATGACGTCACCACGACGTATTCCCTCACGTAGTTCGGTACGTGGCACCGAAGGACGCCAGTGTTCATACGGATCACGAAGTCGTCGTAGACTCGGATCTCGTACTGCTGCTGCACAACTGCAGAAAAACAATAAAGAAAGGCAGCGTGTGGATTACTGAATCGCCTACATGATTTCTGCAAGCATTCGCACTAATGATTGTTGATACTGTAATAAGCAAACTCGCACAAGAGAACAGTATACCCTGTAGTCGCCGTGGGATTATTTTTGAAAGCTCTTCAAGTGATATTGCCCTTTTTGCAATCCACTAGCGTTTGTGAACATCCATAATTAGAAAACAGTTTCTCATTCCTCTCTTTGTGTTGCCTTTTTATACGCACAATTGCACACGCGAGTGCAAGGTAAAACACTTGCATTTCGTTAACGTCCTTTTATATCTCCTTTCTGTCTCTTAATATTAAAAAAAAAAGAGAAAGACTACGCAATTTGCTTAAGTGCGGTGCTTGAAACACGATCGATGTTAAGAATCGAAGTGTTATCTATGTTGAAAGCCATTCTTCATGGATACCAGGGCGATTTGTATTTCAAAGAGCAGCTTAATTTGATGAGGAGAATGTAAGAAAAAAAAATAACACGCATTATATAGAGACTCAGCACTTCACTGTGCTCGAAAAAAGAGAGAGATATAGAGAGTGGGAGGTTTTCCGGCGGGAGTTGTTGCAACACGAAAAGCACACGACTCCAGATTTCGAGGAAATGGACATTACATACAAATCGAACTTACACGTGCACGCCCACCAATAAAAATAGAGTGTCCCGTTGAGGTCATTGCTCTGACCATCAGGGTATAGCGTATAGCACCATAACGCGTTGTTTACGTAAGGATGTACGAAAGATTGCAAGGGAAACTCGTGCAATAAGCTTTGACGACGGGCGGTGCAGGCACTCCCTTTTATCATGAAAAATACGAGAGAACGATCAAGTAAATGATATTTTAATCTGGCGAAGTTATGGGAAACTACTGTGCCGTTCATGGGGAGCGAGTGTGCGTAAAAATAACGCCAGTCACGCCGTTCAAGCCGAACCCCTTCCAGCACAGAGAAAGAAGTATCGATATACTCTAAGTGCAGCAACTTGTCTCTAGCCATAAGGAGGAGGAAAAATGAATAGGAAAGCAGGGAGGTTAACGTGGGCGGAGTCCCGTAGGCTACCCTGCACCGGAGAAGAGGGAAGGGTAACAAATGTTTTAGAAGATACAAAATGCGTTCTAAACTACTTAACATAAGGAAATGAGCTGCTCTATAAGGAGAAACACGGTGAGCCCACTTCTATAAAGAGGAAGATTGCAATATGAGAGCAGTGATGTATAGCTGGAACTTTTACTCATTTCCGTGCTGCAAATGGAAACTTAATTCGCGAGGTTCTTCGTTATGCGGCTATTATTTGCCATGAACGAGGTATCTTCTTGTCGGGCTGCTTCTTCGACATGCGCCGGAAATTATTGCCCGTCCTTACGCTTGTGCACGTTTAACTAAGTGGCGGAAATTATACGTATATGGCCGGTAATAACAACAACACAAATGCTTGCCTGTCTTTTCAGCAGACCTTCTTCATATATCACTGAAGCACATAATTGTAAGTTGTCCACGCTTTGTGTGTGTTGGCTGCAGAAGTGCTGCAGAGTAAATAAGCAGTTGTGCCACTAGGTATATGCCCATACACGCGGGCTGAGCCGAAAGGGTATGTATCTGTTACTTCACATGTTATGGAACGGCCAAGTCGCATACATACAGATGGGTGTTTGCGGCTGGCTATATCCTCGTTTGTAGGATATGTTTCTTGGGTCTGTGAGCTGGTGACAATCTTGATGCTGGAGAAACTATTAGCAAGGCCAGCCAGCCAATCGCGAGAAGCATACGTGAAAGGGAGGCTTTTTGAAGTCAGCCCCTGAAGCTCCACGCCGCTCTCCTGTATAGTAGGGTATAGCAGGCGTCGTAACATATCCATGTGCGAACCCACACTCGCGCCATCTGCTAGTGCTACCACTTCTGTAACATAAACAGGTTTTGAGCTATTGCCCTACTGATGCTGCGTTGGATCTATGCGTCTTGAATGCTGCTGCGGTCAGCGCGCAGTATAAGGAACCACGAACGACGTTCGAGTCCCCGGTAGACCGTTCCACATGTTACGTCATCAGACAGGGTCACATATTTTTGCCTCTCTTTGGGCCAACCTACCTGTACGAATACGTATAGTTTACACACGCAATCAGAGAATTTTTCCTCATTCATGACATTGCTCTATAAAATTGACTTTTCTTATACAATAGACAGCTATTACGCTACACCTATGGCTCACACCGTATGCATAAAGTAATGAAGAGTGGAGTCCACATCAAGAAATATTTGTCTGATTTTTACTACCATTTCAGCCTTGGATATGAGTAGCATTTTCTACATTAAAGTGTCCGACTTTTCATTAATGCCTTTATTGTCAAAGTATGTTTGAGTTTGAGATTGAGTTGTGGTATTTGCCACCTACACTTATACATTGAGTGGTTGGGGCCGGGAAAGAAAAGGCGCATTAAAACAGCTTCACAAGCTCTTTTAATGTGCAAACAAGCTGCTTTTAAGGTGGCAACAAAACGGAAAAGGCAGAATTGAAATACTAAGAGCACGTTAACACAAAAATCAACATGCTATAAAACAAGTGTAAAACAAGAATAAAGTCACTCGAATAAACCAACTGCAACTTAAGTGCACTCGAAAGACGTTTGCTTGGGAAGTTACGTAGTGGTGATGATCAATAATTCGACAGATTTCGGTAGTAGGCAGCTGAAAGTCCCCCACTCATCGGGACCCGTTTACAAACAGCGATTCTCGAATAGCCACATTCGTTATTCAACCACATCTCGATCTCTCCCATCTATACCGCAAAGAGGAGACCAGTTCACGTACCACTACTTCGAAATATACGTCCAAACAGAGATGCTGCAGATGAGCTTGAAACAATATAGGTGAAGAATAAAAGAAAAAATAATGAAGGTACGCAAGTGGTCAACGTTTACGAAGGCCACATCAAAGGAATGCTAGATTTCTACCCCTATACCGCAGCAGCAGCAATTGCTGTCGCCATCTACACATGCCTCTACACGTTCCCCACCGTGACCCCTCACGTCTCCTCTAGACGTAGAGGGACATCTGAGGGCGTGATGTCTGCTGGGGTTAATGAAAAAGGCTTCGCGCTTATATAGAATTACTGCGGGCACACTAGCGCAAAGAACAACAGAAGAGCAAAGGGTCTTGGCGCGCACAGAAGGAGAGAAGAACGCCTAGGTCATTTTTCAATCGAACAACCTTATTACACCAGGCTTTGGGCCCCGGGGCGTTCGTTTCGGCACCTAGGGGCTCCCGAAACGCGATCCCCGTAGCCGGGGACGAGGCGTGCTCTGAATCCCGAGAGCGGCGAGACGTTTGCGTGTCACATGTGGACGACGCGGCTTCAATTAGATTGCCGCTCTGAGATGAAGGTGGCCGACGAAGGATTTTTTTTTTTACCGAGAAAGCGTCCGAGCAGAACGAGCGAATGTATACGTCCCGTATAAGCACGAAATAATGAAAGCATTCCAACGGAGATGACAAGCGGATCAAAGGATACGTTGTGTCAGCATTGCGATAAGAGATGCAATAAGATGGGAAACTGTCGGAGATTTCCAAGTGGGAAATGAAATGAGAACTACCCTTCTCTGCTTTATGTCCCTGGAAAGCCCGCACTATAGGAAATGCACATGGTTCATCCCATAGCAATAAAAGAAAGGAAAAAGCATAGTCGGATGTCTCAGTGATTGAAAATATACGCGTATGGAATCTCTAGAACATTAAAAAATTATAACGATACTAGAAATGAAGTAAGAAGTGAGTTAAGTTTTAACTTTCCACCGCCATTCACCTGTGTTAATCTACAAGACAGATATAAGTAGCATATGCGGATCATGGGTTCGTTAACGGAGAGATAAATACCATGTTTGCTACCCTGCATTGTGTGCGGAGTAAGGGGCGACAGAAAGGGAAGAAAGCGAGAATAACAAGTGTTGAAAACATAGAGATGAGTGAGAAAATTCAAGAGCCTTTCCCCTATTGGGGAATGGGTGCAAAGGCGTGTGCGTGCCTGACCTACCACTTTTCTTTCTTGGTTTCGTAGAAAATTCAAGGGGTTCACGTTCCACAGACCTATTCAGATCTCGCAGACATGGGTGTATAGTGCAGTAGTTGAGCCACGTGCCTTCGCTGGTTTCGGGCCCTGGCTCATGACATAGCACCGACAGCATTTCTTTTTTTCTTCGTTCGGCGAGCGTGAACGTGTTACGGACGCGCGTCTCGCTTATTTTACCAGCTCTGTGTAACGGTTTTACGGTCACACCTGCATCGCGAACGCAAACTGTGAGGGAACAGAAGCTTCACTTCAGCAATAATAATAATAATCAATCAATCAGTCAATCAAAAGCTTATTTAACGTGCCCAGGAAGAGCCGTAAGGTCTTTGTACTGGAGCACGCAAAAGAAAGAAACAATATAATAAGGACGCTCTACAGAAGAAAATACCAATAAACAACAAAAGCAAACATTAATAATAATAATAATAATAATAATAATAATAATAATAATAATAATAATAATAATAACATGAGAGAGACAGTCTTCAACGAGAACTATGACAGGAGGTATGTATTTATGTTTGTGCGCCAAAAGAGCTGTGCGGAAGAAACCAATTTTTGCCTGTCCGGTTGCCCCCCCCCCCCCCCCCCAAAAAAAAAAAACGAGTCATCTTTAAAGCTTAGCTCGCTACTGCGTGAGAATTGCATAGTACTGCACGTCGCACGCCCTTTACTCTATAACAGTTTGACCAATTTGCCAAGTGGCCACGCTCCCTCCTTATCGTTCAACGCATTTCCATTGACTTTCACAACGTATACCGAGTAGTACTAAACAGCCCTATTTTCCGTGTATACAAGTGCGCCGAGTGCCGAAGCCTGGGCCCCTGTGGTGCCGCAATGGTCCGCCATACCGCCATAAAATGAGTCCGGCGCACGGGTGCAGCGCAAACGTGCCATGTGAACAAATTATCAAGTGGCCTTGACCAGCGGTGGCACGGTCCGTTTTGCAGACCCGAAGCGATATTATCTTGACAGGGCCGACGAGCAGTCGCCTACCAGCAAGAAACAGCCGCCTGGAAGTTCAAGTTTTCAGTATTGTAACCATATAACGAATGAGAGAACATAATTGTCATCTATGTGGAGAGACAAAGAAATGCTGAAATCATGAAGAAACGCATGAACGTGAAGAGTCATGTGAAATAATACAAAACGTCAGGAGAGCTAACACGAAGAAGTCGTGCCCGTAAGGGGCTAACGTGCCTCGCTGCCAACACTTTCCAAGCCAGTGGGCAAAGAGTTGCACAGTGGCGCATAGGTTCAAAAGGACAAGTTGTTGTGCTCGTTTGTTCGTTTCTTGAAGTAATAAGCAATAGGTATGCCGCTAAATCGACGGGACAAAGTGTGTGTTCTGTCTTGTCTTCGTCCCCTAGATTTAGAGCCATACCTATTCCTTCAAGCCCATAGGTTATTACCTGCAGCTTTCATCTTTGTCAAAGGGGAGGCGCGAGCGCGTGGCCTGCGCTCCAGGGCGGCGGCTTATAGCGCAGGCAAGTGGCCGCCAGGGGAAGCATGTCCGTTTTTGGCGTTATCTGTTCCGCGGCCTGAACTTCCATCTAGGGAGGTGTTATGCTGCCGCTCATAAGGCGATCGTACAGAAGGGACGGCGTAGCACCGTGCGCTATACAAAGCTTCTTTCTCGGCTCTCTCTCTGCATGGTCTTTGACAGCAATTATCAATGGAAAGCAAACGGCTTCCATTGAGCGGCTGGTCTCTCACGCTGGCCCCCAGGGGTTCCTGGTACGAGACCCTTCCCTTTCGCTGAACGTCGCTCGGGGGGGTCGCGGCTGCGCGACCATACTTGTCCTCTCAGTGGCCGTTTCGGGGAAGAGCAGCTCGGACGCGTAGGAGGAGAATGCATGAAAAGTGCGCCGTCGCTTGAAGCGACAATGCGCTTGGCCCAACCAATTCTTTAACGACCAGCATGCGCTTTCGGCGCGCCGACTGGAACGAAGGGGTGAGTCGCTGCAGTGCACGGTCCGAACTGCGGGAAAGGCGAAGACACGCTGTGTTTCCTGGAACGACAGGGTTCGACTGGATGAGCGTGGGAGATGGCCCGAATGCCGCAGGGCTGCTACGATACCGATATTTCGATTGTGAGAATATCTGAGAGCGTGGGTAAGGAGAGGGAGAGCCATGATGGGAAAGAATGCCAAAAGGCCTGTTTAAACTGCAAAGACGCTGCTGTCGAGATTAGGGACAACCCACTAGGGAGTGGCTTAATCTGAAGGTAAACAGATTGGATAACAGAAGGTTGAGGCGGACCAGCAGTGGCCACCTCCCCTCTTTCTTTGTTACCGTAAGGTACTAAAGACTGGACGGGATTCGTTTCCCTTCAGTCTAGGCTGTAATCACTTAACTGATCGATCAGTAAGACTCCATACGATGCAACTTCTGTCTGGGCCGTAACCACTCGGTGGTCGAACAGTGAGACTAGGTTCGTTGTATGTAGTAACAGTGTTCTAGGCTCTAACTTAAGAAAAGTTAAGTAGAAGAGTAAGACGCTGTTGATGTCTATGTTATCATCAGTGTGCTTCGGCAAGATGTACATATGACTGTAAATATTTGCTACAATATACCTTCAAGTTCATTACCTCCAACCTGCCTCCTGCTTCATCGACGTCGATCATCTTCTTGACGGGACTTCAGTCCACATCAAGGAGAAAACGAACAAGAAAAACATAACTGGCGCAGTCGGACAGGGATCGGCGAGCTCTACAGCACCATACACTGGACCAGTGCCGAGGAGACCGAGGGGCAAGGCATCCGTCAGCCACCAGCGGCAACGTCGAGACGATCCCACAGCAGCCAACTCCGGCACCGTGGAAGAGATCCAGGAACGACAGTGCATACAGGAAGGGGTGAGCAGGATTTCTTGCGTTTTTCTCTAGTTGGCATGGCAGTTTATGTGTAGAGCACATGGTGAGAACACGCGGGGGTGCTGAAACAATGGAGTCTAATGGAGATGAAGGTGCGAGTGCGGTAGCAATGGATCAGAGTCGAGAGCCATCAAATCATGGTATTCTAAATTCTGATCAGTCAAATGAGGCGAGAGTGCCTACTCAGAGGCAAGAATCGATGCAGCAGGCATCTCAGGTTTTGCCGAATTCAAGTGAAACGAGAACGCTCGAACTTGAAATTCAAAGGCTCAATCTCCAGATTGAGTACGAAAAGCTATTGCAAACTAGAATGAACGCGGAACGTCTCAATGGCACGTTGTCCAACTCTGGGTCGGAGACGGGCGATCGGGGGCGACGGTGTTTCGATTCTGTCCAGCAATGTGCAAAAGTGCTGAAAGGGTTCCGCCTACCGAGTGACGCGGATGTGCCATTATGGTTTGAGGAAGTAGAAAAACTATTTGCTACTTACCAAGTACCGTATGAGAGTCGCGTGCATTTGGTTATACCAGCACTAACTGAACGAGTTCGTTACCTACTGCGTAACCTCAACTCTGAAGAGAGTGCAGATTACGAGGCAGTTAAAGCAGCAGTACTGACGGAACTGAAGCTTTCTCCGGCAGAGTATCTGCAGAGGTTCGAAACAGCGGTAAAGCGGAAGGAAGAGACGTGGCCGCAGTTCGCGTCCCGCGTGAAAACTTATTTCTCCTACTACCTTCAAGTGAGAGAGGCCGACACAGTAAAAGTGATGGCAGAACTCATGGTTGCTGACCGTATAAAATCGGGCCTTAGCACGGAGGGTCTTGAGTATGTGAGACTAGGAGAAGGCGAGGGATGGCTTAGGCCAACTGAGATCGCTAAAGTGCTGCAAACTTTCGAACAAGCGAAAGGAAAGGGGCGTGCTTCAAAGCAACCAACTGTAGAAATGGGGCAGAAGCCGGCGACACGAGTAGAGAAGGGGGCTCTGAAGTGCCACTTATGTCACGGTTCAGGCCATTTCGCTAAAGAGTGCCCGAAGTCTAGTGATAAGGAGAGCAACCCGAAGAAGGCTACCGAGCCAAAGCGGAAGGTCCAAAAGGTAACGTTATCCCACGAGACGGAAACTGAAATACCTGATGGAGTACTTAGCGCAAAGGTGAAGTCTCTAAAACACGAGGGTGAAGGCACAAATAAACTGCAGTTAATTCCCGTATCATGTGCAGGTATATCCGCAGATGCAATTTTGGATACAGGGAGTGAAATAACTGCCTTTCGGGAGAGTCTGCTTCCGAGAAGTTTAGTAGAGCCGTCTGGCAAGGTGAGATTGGTGTCTGCTTTTGGTAAAACTATCGAGGCAAGGCTAGCTACGTTGCCGGTCAAATTAAATAGCCCGCGAGAGGTTACGGAGCCTCAGAGCGTCGACCTACTCTGCGCGTTAACTGATGAGCTCGTCGAGGGCACAGATTGTTTGTTGACCGAGGAAGATTGGAAACTTTTGTCGAAGGTCAGCAGCCCTCTGGCACCCTGTCGAGCGCCGGCCGAGCCTGCTCCCGAGGCAGAACAAGCAGTAGAGAAACCAAAGGTCGTGGCATGCAATCTTACTTTGGAGAAGAAAGACGTTTCCGGCGAAGATGCGCAAATTGATGAAGAAAGGGAGGCATCATTAGGCCAGAGAGAAAGCCCCGCTAAGTATTTACAGCAACTTAAGGAGCAGCTCGAGACGGCCGCTAATATTGCTGAGCTAACTAGTGCAACTCATCAGGAGAGTTACGCCAGTGCCTATAATCGCAGCACCAGGCTCAAAGCTTTTAACGTTGGCGACCAGGTTGTGGTTTTCGACAATGATCGGAATTGTAAGATGTCACCTAAATGGCTAGGCCCATTCACAGTGGTTGGACGTGAGCGCGAACACTCTTACCGCGTTGAAACATCTGAGGGAAAGGTGAAAAGTGTCCACGCCAACAACATTCGACCTTACTATACAAGGGTCAGTCATATTGGGGTAGTCATCGATGAGGACCATGATTTTGGGGAGGTGGAATATGCTCCACAACCAACCACTATAAAGCGGGAAGAGCTAGTGCTAACGAGCGAGAAGGTTGCTCACCTTGATCCTGACGCGCAGGCGGAAATACAGGCGGTGTTCCAAAGACATTGCACACTCTTTGACGGCACCCCGGGTATAGCGAAGGTAGACGAACATAGGATAGAAATAGAACCGGGCCACCAGCCAAAAAAGGTGTTTCCTTATCGAGTGCCGGAACTATTAAAGAAGGAAGTCAGCCGGCAAGTTGACGAACTTTTGGCTTGGAAGTTGATCTACCCCACGGAGAGTGAGTTTGCACACCCGGTAGTATGCGTCGGAAAAAGGGATGGGACTATCCGCATGTGTGTGGACTACAGGGCGTTAAATTCCGTCACCAAAGCGGATGCGTTCCCTATGATGAATCCTCAGGAATTGATTTTCCGAGTAGGCAGAGCGCAGTTCATTACGGTAGTGGACCTTAGACGCGGGTACTGGCAGGTACCGATGGAAGAGAAGAGTCAGAAATTCACCGCGTTTGTAACGCACGAGGGTCAGTACGCATGGAAAGTGATGCCTTTCGGGCTAAAAAATTCCGCGGCAACCTTTGAAAGAATGGTGAATAAACTCTTGTCGCAACATCAAATGTATGCCACGGCATACCTTGATGATATTGCTATTTTTTCTAGCACTTGGGAGGAGCACTTAAAGCATCTCGACATTATTCTTAATGTCTTAGAGAAGGCGGGACTGAAAGCCAGTCCGGAGAAGTGTCAGATTGCGCGATCCCATATACATTACCTGGGGCATATTGTCGGTTCAGGGACACACGCACCAGACCCTGAAAAAATAGCAGCGATTAAGAACCTGGTACCACCGCGCACCAAAAAGGAACTACGCAGCCTGTTAGGACTGTGCGGTTACTATCGCGAGTACGTCCGAGGATATGCAGAGGTGACGAGCCCGCTCACGCTGTTAACAAAGAAAGCGGTACCTAATAAGATACCCTGGCCGGAGGAAGCTCAGGCAGCATTTGAGATGCTCAAACAATCTTTGTGCGAGGCCGTGGCTCTAAACACCCCAGAGCCATCTCAGCCCTATTGGCTTTTCACAGACGCCTCAGCTACGGCGGCGGGAGCATGTTTGGCGCAAATGTCAGCCGATGGGGAAGAGAGGCCTATCGCCTTTGCAAGCCACCGCTTCTCACCGACCCAGATGCGTTGGTCGACAATTGAGAGGGAAGCGTTCGCAACAATATGGGCCTTAAAGAAGTTTGACTACTGGCTTTTCGGTGCCATAGTAAACGTCGTTTCCGACCACAATCCGCTGTCGTACCTTACAACTTCTACTCCGCACGGGGCGAAATTGACAAGATGGGCGCTGGCTTTACAGCGATATCATGTCTCGGTACAACATCGGAAGGGTATATGTAACGGGAATGCGGATGTATTATCGAGGCTCCAGAATAGTTTGTGGAAGCCATCAGAATAACAGTGCCATGCCAACTGGGGGGGGGGGGGGGGACGTGAATGTTCCTGCCCACTCGCTGCTGTATATTGTGGACTGTGTGATTGACAATACAACAAACAGACACTAGTGATCTCACTGCTTGAAGCAGCAATGGTGTGCTTGATCGTTTAGCATGTATTTGTTTTCGTTTCTTGTATTCTCCTGTCGTGTTGTCTCGCAATTGTGTTTGATGTTTGTGTATACTGTTGTATGGTTAGAAAGTCCAGTGACCTAATCGCGGCAGTGATTTATCGTACCACTGAGCGTAGAACAGCCCAGCGTACTCTTTAGGGGGGACGTGTTATGTTGCCGCTCATAAGGCGATCGTACAGAAGGGACGGCGTAGCACCGTACGCTATACAAAGCTTCTTTCTCGGCTCTTTCTCTGCATGGTCTTTGACAGCAATTATCAATGGAAAGCAAACGGCTTCCATTGAGCGGCTGGTCTCTCACGCTGGCCCCCAGGGGTTCCTGGTACGAGACCCTTCCCTTTCGCTGAACGTCGCTCGGGGGGGTCGCGGCTGCGCGACCGTACTTGTCCTCTCAGTGGCCGTTTCGGGGAAGAGCAGCTCGGACGCGTAGGAGGAGAATGCATGAAAAGTGCGCCGTCGCTTGAAGCGACAATGCGCTTGGCCCAACCAATTCTTTAACGACCAGCATGCGCTTTCGGCGCGCCGACTGGAACGAAGGGGTGAGTCGCAGCAGTGCACGGTCCGAACTGCGGGAAAGGCGAAGACACGCTGTGTTTCCTGGAACGACAGGGTTCGACTGGATGAGCGTGGGAGATGGCCCGAATGCCGCAGGGCTGCTACGATACCGATATTTCGATTGTGAGAATATCTGAGAGCGTGGGATAAGGAGAGGGAGAGCCATGATGGGAAAGAATGCCAAAAGGCCTGTTTAAACTGCAAAGACGCTGCTGTCGAGATTAGGGACAACCCACTAGGGAGTGGCTTAATCTGAGGGTAAACAGATTGGATAACAGAAGGTTGAGGCGGACCAGCAGTGGCCACCTCCCCTCTTTCTTTGTTACCGTAAGGTACTAAAGACTGGACGGGATTTGTTTCCCTTCAGTCTAGGCTGTAATCACTTAACTGATCGATCAGTAAGACTCCGTACGATGCAACTTCTGTCTGGGCCGTAACCACTCGGTGGTCGAACAGTGAGACTAGGTTCGTTGTATGTAGTAACAGTATTCTAGGCTCTAACTTAAGAAAAGTTAAGTAGAAGAGTAAGACGCTGTTGATGTCTATGTTATCATCAGTGTGCTTCGGCAAGATGTACATATGACTGTAAATATTTTGCTACAATATACCTTCAAGTTCATTACCTCCAACCTGCCTCCTGCTTCATCTACGTCGATCATCTTCTTGACGGGACTTCAGTCCACATCAAGGAGAAAACGAACAAGAAAAACATAACTGGAGGGATAGAACCTCTCAGACGCTTGGCTGTCGGTAGTATTTGGTTGTTATACGGCAAATGAGTTCTGCGGAAACCTGCAACGTTCAGTAACGTTTATATATACAGCGCCACAAACGAGCGTGATTTCGGCCGCTGCTGGTCGCCAGTTCTCTGGGCAGCCCCAGCAGAGAGCAGGTGACGTGCCAGCATGTTTTCTTTCATAGAGAGAGACGGGGAGGGACAGGAAAAACAATACATACGCGGAAACATACGGATGACCGAGCTCAACAAATACGGTCAGCTAGAGAACATTTTGTTCTCACAAGAACATTACACTCCCACCTGCCAACGCTTTGCGTTCAACTGCACCAACGACCCTAAACGTCCACATCAGAAAAGTTTGAACGAAGCAAACCGCCCTGAAGGTAAGCTTTCAGGGGTAAATGAGAGTCTTCAAATTTTACTAACACAACACTGCAA
Source organism: Hyalomma asiaticum (assembly GCA_013339685.2). Lineage (NCBI taxonomy): Eukaryota > Metazoa > Arthropoda > Arachnida > Ixodida > Ixodidae > Hyalomma > Hyalomma asiaticum. The sequence goes on along the minus strand of CM023483.1, from coordinate 34,710,887 downwards.
ACACGCTAGACTAATCTCACAAAAAAAAGTAGTGGACAGGAGGCGTCATTTTGTCTTGTCGGTGACACCACTGCCTTGCACAAACTTTATCGCCACTTCCACCGTACGCCTCACGGCGACCCGTTTCACGAGGTTCACGCAGAGGTAAGAAAACGCAATATACGCCGCACCGAGGCGAACTCCGTTTATCTGGACTCTCGACTTCGCCCCCCAATGAGGCCATTACTCTTCATTGTTCACGCCCGCGCTTGTCAGCTGCCGTATAGGGGTAACGGGACGCCTTCCAGAAGCCAGCCGGTGTAGGGTGTACCTATACTACGGGACCCGCCATATACGCCTTCTTTCGCCTCTCTTACACGGCGAGTCCCGCGCCGTCGTCGCAAGCCCCATACGTGTAGTTCCTATCCGAATCGCGAGTATCAGTGGCAGATGGAGTTTAGGGAAGGGAGAGATGGGGGATGAGGGAAAACGGGTTGGCACGTCCCTAGTGTCCCATAGCCCGAAACAAGGCCGGAGCCGCCTATTCCCTACCGCCCCTTACACTCTCCACCGGTGTTCCCTGCGATGGACTCGCTTTACGACGCAGTAAATCTCGGCGATATAAACGAAAGCGCCCGAGCTGCCGGTGCGTGGCGGACGGGACAGTGGGGCCCGGACAGCTGCAATAGTAAGCGCCTCGGGTGCACAGAATTGCGGTCTTGCCACATGGACCAGAAGAGATGCAGTTCTTTTCTTACGAGAGCGTATGAAATATATCGTGCCAGGAGGCTGAGAGTACAAGAGTAAGGATCTTGTAGGTGTAAGAGACTGTGCGACGCCAGAATCACTAGCCTCATGACGTGACAGAAAGAATGTCAGAAATGTCTGAGGATGCAACACATTCCGACACTGCTAGACTTGTTTATTTTTATTTTATTTTATTTGAAGCACACTGCTAGCCCCACATTTGAGGTTGTTACAGGAAAGGGGATGAGACAGATATTCAAAAGCAAAAACAATTCAATAAGGCGCGTACCCATGTTCACTTGAACCGGACAAAACATATACTATCCAGAGTAAACTGTACGAATGCTAGAAGAATGTGAAGATTTTCTTCCGTTCTCGAAAGCGAAGGTGTTACTTGGATGACCAGAAGCGCTTTTTGATGAACTGAAATTAGAAGTAACGATGGTCTAGTGGCTATGGCACTGGGCTGCTGATCCAAAAGGTCGCAGCCCCGAAACCCGGCCGTAGCAGCCGCATTTCGATGGAGGCAAAATGCAGTGTGCTCAGCGATGGGAAGGCAGGTTATAGAACCCCACGTGGTCGACATTTCCGGAGCCCTCCACTACGACGTCCCTCATAATAACATAGTGGTTTTGGGAAGCAAAGCCCTGAAATCAATCAATCGATTAAAATTAGACTGCATGGTACTTCTGGTGTTGCGGTGTGTTTTGAGGAAAAAATAGTCATAAAAGGAATGAGTGATTGACGGTACATAAACCTGCCCAAATTTATATAATCTTACTCTCCTTTCTGTTTGGTTCCTTTATAATGTGAGATAATTTTTGTCATTTACCATTTTCAATTCTCTTGTCACTTTCTCAAGTAATACTCACAGTGTTGAGGGGAAAAAACTATCAAATATCTTTATGTAGTTAACAATCAAGAAAAAGACAACAGACTGAAAAAGCCGCAGTATTGAGTCTTCAGATCATTTGGATAACTGACCAACTGGCGCAAGCTCTCGGAGCACAATGCTAATGATTTTGAGACATTTAGGTACGCGATATGAGGGAAGAAATAAAATCAGCAACACTGGGGCGGGCGTCCCTGTTCTACTACAGTATATCATGTTCTAGTTTTGCTGAATCTTATAGCAATAACTTCTCTTTTCATCAAATACTGAACGAACTCTGGTGACCCAAGTTATGTGTAGAAATACAGGCACTGTACTGGTGCTGTCGTAGACAGCATGGTGGTTAGGTGCCATGGACACCGCAATGTAATGCAACCATTTCTTATTTCACTCCTTAACCCATTTCCCCCATTGTAGGGTAGCAAACCGGATGTGCACATGCCTAGTCTCCCAGCTGCCTTTGTTTGCCTCTTGTTTTTCTCTCCTTCCTGTGCTCACTACATCCTCACCAGGACTAGCAGCTGACTATAGGATTATTGAAGCTAGTACAGCAGTGGCCTGGACGCAGAACGTTTGCAAAGACAAAACAAGCGCCGAGTGGTCAACAAGTCGCTCCGTACAGAGACCCTTGCGAAGTATGATTGGCCTCACGGGACTACGCCCTCCAAGAAACTAACCATTAACAGCTTGAGGAAATTAGAGAAGGCTAAGAGCGGAGAACGAAGGGGCGGTTAAAGTGCAGGGCGTGGTTGTGCACGCGCGCTCTGTAATTAACGGGCGGGCGCATCTTCGCTTAATCGCTTCTCGCAGCACTGAGTCTATCAGGTCGAAAGTGCGTTTCCTTGTCATCAGCGCTCGCGGCTCTACGCTGTATTGGAGTTACGACTGCCGGAGGTCATTTGCGCCTGTTCCACGTTAAACTAGTGGGGTACGCACGCGCCATCGTCCAACTGCATTCAGTATGTGTTGTTTCTGGCTTGGCAGCCTATGACCATGTGCCGTTGCCATGCAGATCGCTGGCGAAACTTTTATGCAACTTATACTTTTCTAATTTCTTAGCGTGGTTGCTGTACGAAAACCGCAAGTGAATTCCCCTTCCATCGGTTAGCGAGAGTAGTATATATTAATGTGAATGCCTCGAGTATGAAATAAGTGCGAAATAAAAGCGACCTCAGCTTCAATCACATTATACGCTGACGTGACTCTTTAGTTACGCAAAAAGCTGCGAGGGTGTTGTTGACGACACCCTCGCAGGTGCTGTATTTTTTTATTTTTTTTGTCGATCACCGAACGTTATTGAAATTCTTGCCCTCTTCAATCGACCATAATTATATATTTCCTTATTTCGGGAGCTTATTGCAATCAACGTATGTTAAGGGCTTATTGGGCAAAACAGCAGTAGGGAGAGCTTGTTCGTAAAGGTTGATGTTTGAAAAGCGGTGTGCTTCCGGACACGAATGGAATGGTAGGAAAAGATACCAAGAACGTCCACCACCGACTTAAAGGCCTGCGCATGACAAGGCAGCCTTAAATTTATATCCGATAGGTTAGACAATGCAGCGCCATTTTTCCATTCAGGACACCCACAGGCCTACGCGAAAGCTATCTTTGTGAGAGAAGCCTATTTAATGCATCGAAGTTTTGCATCAGATAAAAATTGCCTGTAATAATTGAAAGTACGAATATAGTGGGCATGATAGGCCTCAAGATGAACACAAGCTTCCTCCGTGTTACTAAATATTCGTTTTTGCCTAATTTTTCACGTACGTGGTCTTTGTTCAGTTGACAACGTTTATGTTCAGTTAATCTGTTGTAGCGCCAAGGCTTATTTGCTCTGTTAGATGCAATGACAGGTAAAAATTTAAAAATATCCACGCATATCCACGGAGTGAATGATGATGAGTGGGCGAAGCTCCGGATGTTCATCGTAAATCGTGCCGAGTTCCGGATTAATTTAGCCATGCTTCGTGCTGTATGGACAGACAACTGAGTTCTCTAGAACACTGTGGTATTCGTTTCGCATCTTCTACCTTCCAGAAAAGTTGTGAACGACTACTTAAAACTGGGGCTATTATGATGTAATACGAAACGAAACCGAAACTGAGTGATGCCGGAGTAGACGAAGAGGAACCGGCGTGAACTCGTGACACAAGAGCGCGTGTCAGCGTTCGAGGCGACGAAGAGGAACCGGCGTGAACTCGGCACACAAGAGCGCGTGCCAGCGCTCGAGGCAGCTCAGCGTTCCATGAAGACGAAGTGTCTACGACGGACAACTACGGCATACAAGCCTACGCCTTGAGGAGCTTCGCCGCTAAAAAAAAATGTAACTATATTGCGCCATAAAGCAAGAACCATTGCTCTTTTACATAATACCAGTGGTATATTTTTCCTGTTCACCCTTTCTTTCCTGTTATGCATGGTAGTGGATAACCTCCCTAGTCTGGTTGTTGCCGGCCGTAATTACCTTGAGTGAACTCACTATCACAGTATTACTCATAATCTAATACGCGTGCTACGAGGTATAGTTGCAGAGAATATTTCGAACGCTCGTCTTCTTGTTCGAAATATTCTCTCCAACTATTCCTTGTAGCACGTGTATTAGACTATGAGTAATATTGAGATAGTGAGTTCACCCAAGGTAATCCTGCAAGGTAATCCTGCAAGGTAATCCCAAGGTAATCCTGCCGATGATGGTTAAATTGAAATAGCCCACTTACAACTGAAAAGGAGTAACAACATGCGCGAGCGTCTGGCCCCTGTACTTACTTTCCCGCATTAGTCTAGCTGATACATTAAGCCCGCGCAATACTACCCAATCACCAGCAACACTGGAGCTCCATCTGGCTTGCGTCACTTACAAACTCACTGCACTGCGGACAAACCGTCAGGCGGGGGCTGTTTCGTCATACTTCACTTCCAGGAACCATGCGCTCCGAGGGAGGTCAAGCTCCTCCAATTTAACCGATAGCTCGGCCGGCGGGTTTCTTATTTTTTTTTCCATCAAAGCAGCCCTACTTGTGCGCGTGGCGCTGCTAAACTGATTTTGTCTCGAACAACGTCGAGCACACGCGTAGGGTGCTTCAGAGTAATGATCTAGCTCCGTGTCAGAGGCACCGAAAACGAACACCGTCCACGAAGAACATTGCGCAAATGCTCGACAGCGGGTGAGGCCGTTTCCGTGATGTCCGCACACCGGAGACCACTTTGTACTTGAACAAAAGTTCGCTAGTAGCGTCCACCGCGCAGAGGGCGATGTCCATTTGCATTTTCGGAGCGAGCCACGCTTTTGCAATTAACATGAGAGGCGGGAGCCAAGTTACTTCTCCGTTGTAGAAAAGTAAAGGCCAATTATGCAACCCACGCTGCACACTTTCGCACTAAGGGCTCTAGTGAAACGTACGCTGCCGTAGCCTGCTAATGCAAAACGGAGAGTAAAATACCTCCGTTTGCCTTGTTCATTGAAACCTGTCCGTGTTCTCTTGTCCACAAAGTATGTATCCGCGGAGCCTGCTCCTTGCCACGGCACCTTGCTCAAGTTCATGATTGCTGAGTCTTGCATGTCTTATTAATAGACATACGATGATTATATAAATAATTATTTTAATAATTGATGTTAGCAAGTTATTCGGCAGAAAAAGGCGTTCAACTTACGGCCATGAAAGTGCACCAATCAGTTACGCCACAAGTGGCGTAAGCAACGTATAACGTATGCGACAAGCAGTGGTTGTCGCTAGGGTGGGGCAGCCATGATAGAGTGGGACATTGATTGATTTGTGAGGTTTAACGTCCCAAAACCAGCTCTGATTATGAGAGACGCCGTAGTGGAGGTCTCCGGAAATTTGGACCACCTGGGGTTCTTTAACGTGCACTGACATCGCACAGCACACGGGCCTCAACATTTCGCCTCTATCAAAATGCAGCCGCCGCGGCCGGGATTCCATCCCGCGACCTTCGGATCTACAGCCGAGTGCCATAACCACTAGACCACCGTTGCGGGGCAGTATAGTGTGGGACAGCCTCATCAAGCCATGATGGAAGGTGTTCGGCACAGCTGCCGACAGACACTGTAATATTGCTGATAAGAGAACATTGTATAAGAAACATTTCTGTATGTTTCCCATAGACCAAAACCTGTGCAGTAAGCTCATTACAAGCTCAAGCTCCTACACTAAAGCAGGCATTTAGTATTGCATGAAGCGTATCTCAGAAAAAGGTGCGTCTGAACCTCCTTACTCGGGAGTTGTCGGAGAGCGCGTAAGCTTTATTTTTAATTACATTATTCAGCTTGCATGTGGCACTACTAGCCAACATTAGAGAACACTAGCGGACATCAGCCATCCTTAAAACATTACCTTAGTTTATCCTACATATACCAAAAGTATAGTTCACGTTAGCTATCATTCAGCTAACCTTTGCGTGCGCTATCCTCTGCAGCAGGGTATACTTACTACAGCAATTGTAGTGCTTGGCCTTCTTTCTGCGCCGGCTATATGTTGTGATTACTTGCTTCGGCAACTGTGTGTTATGTTTTCATGACCGACTCTACTGCAATGTTTCTTGTTGCGCTGAAAGTATGGTACGGTTACTATATTCGGGTACAGACCAAGACAAAAGCGGCTTCTGCCTGTCAAAGGACTCCCCTCCAGCCAATTGTGCAGCTCTGTTAACGTGACGCCGCGGCAGACTACCTACGCGCCGCGCTCAAGAGAGAAATCGGAGTGCGGCGCGGAGAGGGTGTACCGCGACGTCACGTTGACATAGCTGCACCATTGGCGGGAGGGGAGTCCTTTGACAGGCAAAAGCCGCTTTTTTCTTGGCCTGTAGTGGAGTATAGGCAACTACGACTGAAACATCCTGCTACAGTAGAAGAGCATCGCCGTAAGTCTTCGTAACACTCCATCTATTGCTGCATGCCGTACGGTGTTACTATACGAGAGGATGGGCGCACCTACTTATTCGTTTATTTATTTTCAAATACTGCAGGGCTATTGCAGCAGTGAAATGCATAGAAAGAATAAAAGACGTACAATGGTAAATATGTCAAACATCTCATACAAGTGGTTCTATATTGAACCACATAACGCCATTTCATGAACAAGACCGGGAAAATCATTCTAACGTTCATTAAACTTCGGGAAAAAAAAGGATTTAGGTTAAGGTTGTCATATCGTCTAGCCGGAAGAGCACTAGCATACGCGACGCAGCTATCGTTAGATTGTCGACAAGACGAGTGACCGAATGAATGTAAATGTTCTGGTGGAAGCAGCTTTGGAAGGCTTAGGAATTCAACAATAGGGGCAGCATACTGTGACAGTCACTGCAGTTAGTAAAGCAGCAATTCTATGAGTAAGCGCGATTCCTTGCTACAGTGAGCACCATCCTTTATTCGAGTGCTGCCATGTAAACAATGTTGTCGTCCTCTAGAAAGGACACATTGCAATGTGTGAGCTATCTGTCCTACAATTTCGTTGCGTAAAAAGAGGCCGTTCGTGAAACTAGCAGTTATTTTTTCCTTCGACTTCTATTTTTAAGGTTGTTTCAGAATTCTTAGTTCTAATCATTTCTTTACGTTTACAGTGCTGCCCCGCCCTCGCAGGCTTCAAAAGTGCAATTACTGGCACGGCCACCACAACAAAGGCAGAGTGAACTTCTCTAATAAAGGTCTTTACAGAAAAGTTGGCGCGTGTTTTCCACGTACAATGGTGATGCAGTATTGCAGAGCTATGCCATGGTGTAATAGCTTGACTTGTGTACGTACAGTATAGGAATAAATATGCAAGTATCGAACTGTGCGAGTAGGGGTCGGTTCGAATCTCGGGACAAGTTTAGCTGATCTATCGACCGGTTCGACGTTCCAAGAGTAAACACAGATTATTGATTGTCCTAGTCGACGCACACATTCAGCGACGTCGCGAATCGAGCGCGATGTGCCCGAAGCGGGAGCTATTTGGAACATATACGACTCTATCGACACGCATTACCGGCGTGAGCAGTTGTTACCTTTCGTGGGAACTTCTGTGATATATCTTTCACCATAATAAGCACACGAGCTACCTTCCACGAATACGCAATCAAACGACAAGGAAACACGTCTCTTCGGCGATGGCGAATGAAAGTGCGGCAGGACCTACATAGAGCTCAGAGGTAAATAGAGGATTCTACATCTGAGCTCTATGTGCGTCCTGAATATCGTCTAATGTATGGATATTCCGTCGAACTGGTTATATATTTTATATATTATATATACAAACGTGCGGTGTATTCCGTTTGTTTAAAGACAACGCCGTTATCAACTCACTGGATCGCGCCGCCCCTTGGGTTCTATCGTGATCGCCTTGAGTTCTGCGTGCGTCACGAATACGTAATCAAATTGAGTCATTCGATTGTAATTATTTTGTCAAGACGGTCCGACTATTGCGCATATATTGAAGCGACAGTAAATGCGTGGAAGCCTCCGCACCAGCTTAATCAGCGCGTTAAAACAATCATGGTCTCGACACCCACCACAACACAACACACATATATATATATATATATATATATATATATATATATATATATATATATATATATATATATATATATATACGTTGGTGTGCGTGTATGTTTGTAGCATTTCATAAAGTAGGCTCGCTGGATATATATATATATATATCGGCGACTACTTGGTTGTTTTAAAGTGCATGATTCAGTTAGTGCCGCCAGGCAGTCATCGCATGTCATGTCTGCTTTCAATGTGTGCATGAGTCCACTCGTCTTGACAAACTAATTACAAGCGAATGACGCAATCCGATTCCTAGACATTGAAATAACGTTCACAGCAAGCCACAGTTGCTGGATGTATGAGCCTCGAACCATTAAACCGCGCCTGACTTTCAAATCGGCTCACAGCAACTTGGTAAAGAGAGGGACAGTGATCTCCTGCTTAAAAATCTTCTTATAATCTCCTTAAATATCTGCTTTTCTCATAACTTTTTTGTTTACTCCACAGTCGTCACCGGATGTTATGCATTATATAATGCAGTTTCAATATTTGTGATGGAAGAATGCGAATTTGAACATGAATTTGAAGAGGCATTTCTCGGGGTTTATTGTTGAAATCAACAAATTATTTTCGTGGTGCACCATGAGCGGGGGAAGGAGAGAAAGAGAAAAAAAGTAAACAGCGTTATTTTTAGAAATTACTTTTGAAGAGATGTGCTTAATCTACAAATCTCGTTGAGCTCAGACACGTTGTGGGCTATCGAGACTAGTCTTAACTGATTGTCGAGGGCGACAGTGGCTGAGCATTTTTTTCCCTAGCTGATTGACGTGGTAAGGCTTGGGAGTATATAGTTGTGATTGTCTGTGCCCCCTTCCCTGCATGTTCAAAAAACCGAGGTGCCCTTCCGCTGCAGCATTGCGGAAAGAAATGTATAGGGACCATGCCGTAACCTGTGTTCGTTCTTGAAGAGTTCCGTATTACCTTAATTTTACGATACCCTGGTACTTAAAGTAAACTCGATGCCTAGCGCAGGATCGCATCTTTCCAGTGTACGGTCCTGTGTAACACAGTCGCCTCAGGCGCCACTTGAGTCCGCGGCATATGATCTCATCTGCATTGTTTTACCCAAGAACTCACTGAGGCATCTAGACGGGCTCGCAAACTGAAAACTATCTAGTGTCTATTATCGCCCTCTATTACATTAATAATATCACGTTTTATGCCTTCAGATAGACCAGCTTGTCCCGGTGAAGGCGCGTTGTAAGTGCCTGTTGGGCCGATGGCCAATCATGAATTGGATTAAAACATTACTAAATCATTTTCCAACTCCTTTACGGCTCGGTTTTCTATGTTCGTTGAAGGAATACTTATGGCGCTAAGACGACGAGACAGAAAGAAGACAGAACACACTGTAGCCAGTGTGTATTCTGCCTTCTCTGTGTCCCACCCTTTTAGCGCCATAACTATTCCTTCACGAAATGAATCAACTAGCCCAACAACATGTTCTTTTCTATGTTCGCTCGTCTGAATTTTCATCGTTTAGAAAACCGTTAAGCTTAATTACTCTAGTCCTCAGGTAGTGTTACACTGGAATGAATACGCGAGAGTTCATCTCGTTCAGCACGTACCACGCGACCGTTCGTACACAAAGCAAGCCCGTTTCACCGGGCACACCTGGTAAAGACAGTCAGAGCAGGGCTGCAAAAAAAAGAAATAAATAAAAGGACAAGCTTCGCGGTTCGGGCAAGCCCTTTCAGACTCCTGCGCACCATAGCTCATGCTGCCAAGGCAAGTGCAATCTGCAGCCTTTCTACGGAAGACCAGTGCTTGTATGTTAGCCATGCACCAACGCGACGGAGCGCGGCATCCGGGTTGCGACTGCGTTAATAGCGTTGTACCGTGCTCGCTAATTAGCCCCAGCGCAGAGCAGCGCTGTTTTGTGCCGGTTCCTGTTGCACTTACGTATAAGCGTATCGGGACCAGAGCGGCAGCGCCGCGGCCGCGCCGGCGAGAATTCTTGAATGTAATAAGAAATTGTTCACTCTTAACATTAGTGTTTTGTTGTTTCGAAGTCAAGTTACTAAGTCTTGTTCAATAGTTCAAATACGTTTCCTTGAGTTCTCAATCGCTAGTTGCCGTGTGTGTGCGTGTGTGTGTGTGTGTGTGTGTGTGTGTGTGTGTTACTTCTATGTTCTACCTCAATGTATTATTAGAAAACTGCCAGATTTATCTCCATGCTCGCGTCCGTAGTTCGCATTCGGCTTCACGTGTATTAATTTATTGTTGGTCATGTATGCTTTTTTTTATGTGTTCTTTTGTATTTGTTTGTAAACTGGACTAATGTAATGCATACATATTTACTTCGTACCCACTCCTGCCGTAGCTCCCAAAAGGCAGCCGGCAGTATCTCAGAAATAAATAAATAAATAAATAAATAAATAAATAAATAAATAAATAAATAAATAAATAGAGAATTTTGCTGTCTTCCTTAATGTTGTTCAGGATAAAAAGTGTTTCGATTCAGGTAAATACGTCAAGAAATGCAAACAATGGAGAACAAGATAAAGTGAGTAGAGTGTTGAGGACAGCCGCGATGAATAATGCTAGACTGCAGCTCTGGAAGAACCCGCTCTTATATAATCAACAATGAGAGCTGATTTGCGCCGGTGGCTATCGAGGTCATGAGAACAAGCTGTTCACGAATGTTCCAGCACACTGATAGCTTGTCGAAGGCGGTCGCTTTTGGTCGTACAACGACCGTCTTGGTTTGCTGCTATGGTTTGCAGTAAGGAAACTACGAAATTGTGGAGCTTTCCCACCAAAATGACCATTTGCATCTATTTGCGAGTGTTCGCTTTCGGACTTAGAGCGTACGCATTAGAGCATTTGCGACAACTCTGGTCGTGAGATTTTGAGAGCCACCGGAGTCACTGGACCTCAGTACCAACATTCGCAACTTACGCAGAACCGACAACGCTGTGACGTCATTCTGCGTTGTTGTTTCTACTGCTGACGTAAGTAAAGGCGATCTTCAACTGACTAGCCGTGTATCGACGCGTGCTCTGCGTAGAGCGTGCGAAGGGGAGAGAGCATTTAATGAAAAAAAACAAAAACAAAACAGAACAGCCTCATAGGCGGGGGCGGACAAGGCCTTCAGAAACGCGGAGGCAAGGCCACCAGACCTTTTCTTCATTCGAGCATGGACATTAACTGCTTATACCATGTAGGACGTGTCCTTGCGTAAGCAATGAGAATATTGGCGTTAAATGCTAAACGTTTCACCACGTAGTCATGCAAGACAGGAACGAGCAACCCACACGACCATGCAAGTACTTCACACGAGGTTGTTTATAAGTAAATGCGCAACATCGACCACTGGTAAGATAAATGTGGAAGAAGCAAGTATCCACAAAATATAAAATATTCTAAGGGCAACCCTTGTAAAAAATATAAAGAAGACGAACGGGGTCAGCAGCACCTTATTTCTCTGTGGACTCCTAACAACTATCTCTCTCAGAGTTACAATAATCAAATCTTCCTTCCTTGTTGAAACCAACTTACCGCTTTATCACTGACATCAACATGCAACAACGAAGTTTGTCGGAGAATTTCTGCGCAAAATTAACCATATTCGCTCGCATTCGCTCTAGCGAAAAAAACAAACAAACAAGGATAAAAGAAGATACAGCCAGCAACAAATTGCAAATCAGAGGAGCAAAAAAAAACCGCGTGCCTCATTACTCTGACGGGATCGTCTCTACTCCCGGTTTCGCGGAGTTGCTGTGTTCTGTATTGCAAATAAGGGCCACTGACGATGTCTGAGAAGTGAACTGGAATGATAAAGTTACAAGAAGAAAAAAAATTGGTCGAAGCACGCTTGAGCGCCCCTCCTAGCTGCGTAGGTATGCAGGCGCTCATCATGAGCATCTTCTTTCTCTGAAATTTAATTACCTGTGAAGAGCGCCTACTCTACGCGCGCTAATACGAGAATAAGCCAACGAATACAATTGTGCAGAGTACTTTTACGCATCCTCCTTCAGTCATCTTCTGTTCTTTGAACTCGAGGAGAATATTAAACACTGGAAGCACCGAGCGAAAGCCTTTGAAGTCCACCTTCGAGAAAAATTCGAGTGCACCAGCTCATACCGTCCTTGTGATTCCGATCTAACGTAGAACGGAAATGAGTTACGGTATAAACCGTGACAAAGAAATATTATACGACGAAGTATGCAACTGTTCGAGGCTTCAGTAATCTCGAGGGACCTCGAGTAACGTTCAGTAGCTCAATTGAAATGAAACAATGCGACGCTACAAAGTCTCATTGTGCACTTCCCAAAGCCCGAGGCAGCTATATTAAAATACAGTGAGGCGAAGAAGTCCTGTAGGTCCAAGTGGTGCCTCAAGGGGCAAGAAGAGTTATCTTTATTTCGCTCCTTCCTTAAATGGAAATGGCCAGAATTTCACGTCCAGCCGGATAGCCCCTCTAGGCACTGCAGCAGTACGTAGATTGCCTTATAACTTATGCAACCTGCACAGTTGGAACAGTCGTTCACAAGAAAGCCGTACGGAAAAGTCCCTCGAATTACAGTATTCCATTGCGTCTGCCACAACCTTCCCATGCCCCATGGAAACACAAATACGCAGGCGGTAATATGTCGTAGCAGTATGATGCATATATATATATATATATATATATATATATATATATATATATATATATATATATATATATACACCACAATTGAAAGTGCAAATCATGTGCCCTTTTTCTCGCAAGGTTTCATTGTTTCCGGGGTGCTAGGTTGTATCTAATCGCGCGTCAATAGCCCCGAGGAAGTCAGATACCTAACAACCTTCCTCGAACCCTAGCCAAGCAACTTAACACTTTTACTCACTCGTTTTTTTTTCTTTTTGGAGGACCAAATTGCGCCAAATATTTTGACAGCAGTGGTCTACAAGATTCCGCTATGACGGGAGTTGTTGCCAAGCGAAGGGCATTTTTACTAAAATAAAAAGCATGTGGTTGCTTCAGTCATCGCGGGATGTGACTTAGTAGAAAGAAGCGTTTGCTAGGACCGGTAGACGATAGTTTCTGACCAAGAGAGAGAGAGAGAGAGAGAGAGTAAACGTTTATTTAAAACGGAATTAATGATGTTCCTCGTAGGGTGGAGCCCTTAGTTCAGGGCCCTATTGGTTCTGACCGAGAATTCCTCAAGCACCATTCTCTAGAAGGCGTATACGATGGCACATACATTGCAAAGCGCCACAACAGCATTATTTCCACGCCTTCTTCAAAAAGGAAAATGCGGAATTTGCTAAAGCACACAAACGCGCAAAATGGAAGAACGGCATATTCGGAAAACATCGCTCGGCAATGCGTAGTAGGATGAATCAGCTGAGCGTAGCAGCCTGGCCTAAAAGTGGCATTGGCTTTAGTGGCTACGTTGCAACTCTGTGTGATGAGATTACTTCCGACGAACATTCTACTTATATTTCAACGACCCACTGGAACGTTCCTCCATAGCAGAAGCGCAACTACGAGGAAAGGAAATCGAAAGCACAAGCTCTGCTACACCAACAACAAAGAAACAGTAACAACTCGTCTTCTATAAACATGACAAACCTCATTTTTCTCTCTATCCACTTCTAGAAGAAGCACTCAAGTTTGATAAGAGCTGCAAACTTTTTTTTTTTTGCCGTCTATCTTACGGCTACCGCGTTAGCGTAGGGTGAAACGCGACTACAGCGACATGCAGTAGAGCGTAGAGAAACGCTAAAGTTTAGATGAACAACAGAAGAAAGCGAGCCCGACGCACTTTCCTGAGAATACAATGCGGCAACTCCAAACGCTCGAGCAGCAATCTTTCTAAATCGGTTGACAGAGCCTCCGCTCCAGCTAGAATTTCTTTCGTGCATTATATCTTTTTTCTCTTTTTGAGAGTCAGCGTTGGGTACTGCCTTCGTGTTCACTACAGGATAGATACAAACTCAGTTGACTTCCTTCACTCACTGCTTTCTTCTTGTTAGCGCTACCGTTTTTGCTGTCGCTCACGTTTGTTCGGTCATGCCTTCCAGGCATGAAGAAAATGATTATCCGTATCCCCGTTCGCTCTCAGTCCTTTGCCATTCGTATTCACATTTTCTTTTATTCGACGTGATGCACCTTCTCAATATTTTGCACTGCATTATTTCTCCATTTTTGCTAGTAGCGCGCAACTGAGGAGTTCGTCACTCCGGAGACCTCTTTCCTTTCCTTTTTTTTTTTTGAAAAACGAACGCTCTCGCACGAGTGAAAATTGTAATTTTTGGAAAGCACAAAAAAAGGGTGGGCAAGCTGAAGAAGCGAGGAGTAGGTGCGAAAGCGGGTGGAGGAAATAGCTGGGAGTGTCGCGAACGTTCAGTACATAGACGAAGTACCCAAGCACTACGCCATCAAGGACACTCTATACATACATCCCCGTCCAAATGCTCGAGGCTGTGCACGATTCAGAGAATAATAAAGACTACACAGATAAGCATGGAACGTCGACAAAAAGCCAGCCTGCATTTTGCCCGCGCTTTTTATCTCCTTTATATTTTGTATGACGCATCGTTCTCGCTCGCAACGCGTTTTCGCTCCAATTTGGCCCCGGGCCGAGAGTATACTCTTGGAGTCGTTGTTACATTGAAAATGGCGCCATGCTTGGCTCCCATAGCCGCATTCACTGCATCAGCTTATGAAATGCTTTCAATTGAAGTACATAACTGATATTCTTTTTCCTTTTTGAAACACTTTGTCTATGATAAGGCTTTTTTTATATTTTTAGAAGGTCGTAGAAAATTAGATATTTGAGCCAGGGATGCTGTGCTTGTTGGAAGAGAGTGAACAAGTGCCTTGCTTATATGCACGAAATTATTTTGCTTGCATATTTTGCTTGCATTTTTTGCCCAATTTTACTTGTTGTGGCGCAAAATCAATTTTCTACAACACAACGTGACTCTTGTGTTTTTTGCCACTATTACATAAAGTATTTTAGGTCCTTTACGTTAGCATAGGGGCCGTCTAACCTGTGCGACTTCTAAGAGCTGCGCTTATTCTAGTCGTTTTCGGTTCTTATTTTTTTCTCTTACTACTGCGAATCGATGTGTTTTGTGGATGATCTCAAGCGGCCGTCGTGTTCTGAACTGTTGTGTGCGCGTTTCTTTTCTTTCTTTTTTTTTATAAGGATGCTGCTGCAGCAAGACGGTTCGACATGTTGATAGGAATTCGATCTGTGGGCGTTGTTTACGTGACATTGCAGATTTGCTCCACTTTCCCAGTTGCATGAAGTGGACTCGCGTCGAAAAAAAAAAACAAAAAAAAAACACAGCAAATGTATTTTAGAAGTACCATACTTTCGCCTCGCATAGCTTTTACTTTATCTTCAGAAAGTCGAGTTCTATGTATCTCATGCACGCTCCGTGTTCTCACTCTCGTTAAACTGAGTTTGCCTAGAACATCGCACTGTATTTTGTTACATTTTCAAACGGGCTAACAGACCTATATAATTCCAAAACTGCAACCACGGCTGACAAGAGAGAGAGAGAGATGATGGGCGGAAGGCAGGGAGGTTAACAAGAAATCACAATGCACGTATGTGTCAGGGTGTTCTAAAAAATAAGAGCAGCGGTAAGCTGAAAAAAAAAGAACGTCCTCGACTCTAGACAATTATTTTTCAGCGAATTCCCCTAAATACATCGGTGAGAATATACCTCTGGTGACAAAGTTATGTCAAGTAAATATCTTGCACAAAAACAAACTTATGATTCAAGCACCTTTGTTTCGTTTTACACAGACAGGGTGGCTTAAAATGTTTAGAATACTGCACTGTGCCGACAACGAAAGCAAAGGAAAGAACATTATATTTTGAATTCTCAAAACAGAGAACGCTGCCGCATACGGTATATGACAGGCGTGTTCACGTAAGAATGGAGTAGACAGAAGCATGCTGCTAATGTGTACTTCACGTTGCTTGTCGATCATTCTAGCCGGTTAAGAAGCTGAGCTGACCCAGTCCCAGCTTGTCTTTCTCATTTCCAAACTCCCGCTGAACTGCCAGTCTAACTCTCTTTGTCAATACGGAACCTAGAATCCTCGGTTGGACAAACTTCCTCATAAGAAGTGTAGCACACCGTACTGATGGACATAAAATTACCAAAAATAAGTTTGTCTGCACAACTGCTGTCAATAAAGTGAATTCGTCGCCAAAAAAGATTGAAAAAAATCCCCGATGTCCACTTTCACGGACTAGACTCGTCATCCGAATCCGGCGATAGCTGTCTCTCTCTCTCTCTCTCTCTCTCTACCGAGATTTTTTTGCAAAAGCTCAAGCGTTCCAGATTAGGAAATAGGTTAACCGAATAAAGACAATGCATCTACGGTTCCGGTTCCTATGCTGCCCTGTCACCTGTTTCAACAACGATCTCTCTGTATTCTTGGCTCCTCAGTGTCTCGCTTGTTGTTGCGAAGTTGCAAACTTTCCGCATGCCACCACTTTCGGTGGACCCCGAGTATAAACAGGAAGCACTACCGTATATTTCTAAGAAAGACCGTGATAAAGACAAACCGTGGTTGGGTCACTACGGTTCCCGATGCATTGCGAACATAAGGCGCCGTATGTGCGAAGAAACTGTTTTATTTTTACTTTATTTTCACGCATTCAAAGGCCTCGCGTGCGAAGAAAGTCGTCGTTCTTGTGAATACTATGAGGCAGTACTTATTTATGCCTTCAGCAACGTTGCGGCACAGCTGTCCACTGATTGATGATTGATTTGTGGGGTTTAACGTCCCAAAACCAATTCTGATTATGAGAGACGCCGTAGTGGAGGTCTCCGGAAATTTCGACCACCTGGGGTTCTTTAACGTGCACTGACATCGCACAGCACACGGGCCTCAACATTTCGCCTCCATGGAAATGCAGCCGCCGCGGCCGGGATTCGATCCCGCGACCTTCGGATCTGCAGCCGAGTGCCATAACCACTAGACCACCGTGGCGGGGCACAGCTGTCCACTGAAGCATGCGGAATAGAAAATCCAGCCAGTTTCTGAAAGATTAATTACTTTCAAGGGCACGAAGAGACATTAAATAATACTTAGTTTGCACTGACCTTACAAAGAACAACGAAGCAATAGGACAAGCACGCAAGGACGAGAGGAATGAGTTCAAAAAAAGGAAATAAATTAAATAATAAGTAAGGTACAAAAGCACAGTGCACGAAAGAAAGACGTCCATGTATAAAAAAAAAGGAAAAGTAACTGTGGTTTATCGTGCAGTGGGCACTCGGCCGCGGTCCATCTTGAAATACGCTTGAAAGCGCTTTTCTCCTCTTTTGTATTTGTTTGTCACTATCCTCTCGAAAATGTTCTTGCACGGACCGTTAAAGACGTCCTCTGTGGGTAGCCACTCTCCAGCACACTTCATCATTTTGAAAGAGGACACACACACACTCAAATAAAAACAAAGCTATACACAACAAAACATAAGATAGGCTTCGTGGTCCACGTTTCTCCTTTATATGTTTTGGTTCGACATGATCCTTATGTGCGGCTATAGTCCCCCACTTCTGTTTGTAGGATGATTCAGGAGATGAGAATAAAGTGGTGTTCTTACGGTAATGCTTCATTTGAATGAATGTTATGTGTTCGCTTCAAGGTGTACAGTCAGAAGAACGTGGAAGCAACGAAGCCTTAAGATCACTGTCCCTGAGCTGCATCGTCTTATGGGTATTACACATTATTTGATTTGCAGTGCCGGTTCTATCGACTTTCTAGGCAAAGCCGGAACTTAAGCGGGATGCTGACAGACATCAAAAAAAAAAAGGGGGGGGGGGGGGGAAGGGGCGGGTTACCCGGCTGAGGAAATGACCCTTAGCAACTCATTACGAACTGAGTGAAACGGCACATGGCATGCAGCTTCTAACCATGCGTGTAATCACATCTCTTCTTGAACAAACATGCGTCTTTTATTTCTTTTTGACGACCTATGCGTAAAGTTGTTGCTAATTTATACCATTGGGTAGCAGTCAAACACGTTCGAGATGTTTGTATTGACTCCGTAATTCAAGATACTCAAGCAAGGTCAGCACTACTGTCGTATGCTGCCAAAGAGCAGAAAAAGTCACAGACAAAAGCATTTGTCGTCTCGCTTTGGAGCAATTCTTTGTGTTGTCACTTCTTAAAATTTCTTATCGTGCATCGATCCAGGCGCTGCAGCTTCAAAATCAAGCGAAAACAAGCGATTAAGTGAGTCGTTACAATGGATTTCTTTTATCCAGACACAATTCACCGTGCGAGACGCTCAAATATGCGCAACAAAAAGCGTAGCGTTCAAAACAAATATTCGATAGTTTTGCTTGCCAAAACCAAAGCTTAGTTTGCCGTAGTCGCTGCGTTACTTAGGAAGTAAAGGATTATCTTCTGATGTTCAGCCATCTTCAGACAGCATTCATTGGTAATACGTGATAAAACACGTTATTTTATCTCTGCGAGGAATATTCATCGTACTTCGCTTTAGGATGTGGGTGGGCGACGAGTGAAACTTTAATGAAGAATACAAACGATGCACTATTGCGTGCCATAAACAGGGCGCCACTATCGCCTTCCGGGGCAGGTGCCTCTGACGCATTCCTAGGTGACACCTGATAAGTAGCTTACCCTGCTTTTAGCTAATGTACGCCGTCTACTTCTTTAAGCCACGCCGGTACAACGAAGAATATACGGGCTGCTTCATCGCAATTAGTGACGTCGTAATTGCCTCTTTAGCAATTAGGAAAAGCGATCAGGGTACAACAACAACGCCCCAGACTCTCTCTTTTTCGGCGCTGTTTACCACGTTCCTGCTGCTGGGGA
Source organism: Hyalomma asiaticum (assembly GCA_013339685.2). Lineage (NCBI taxonomy): Eukaryota > Metazoa > Arthropoda > Arachnida > Ixodida > Ixodidae > Hyalomma > Hyalomma asiaticum. The sequence goes on along the minus strand of CM023483.1, from coordinate 34,691,918 downwards.
AAATCGAAATGAGATGAGAAAAGCTTAATTAGGTAATCACTGAGCTCCGAGCTCACGTTTCGAGTCAACAAAGAAAGCGGTTCGCATTAAAAAACAAGGCGAGGTCGATAATTTCGGTAAGAACAGAGAGACGAGTACGGAATCCCATGTAACGACAGCCAATTAGAATTACAAAATAGATTCCGAGAACGGGCACGTGAGCGCAGTAAAAGATAGGAGGGAACTGTGTTGAGCCAGGATATTTGGATACTTGCAGGTACTAGATCACGTCGGCAAGCGTAGCAGAGAAGTAAACGAAAACCAAGACGCAGCCATTTATCCGACGGCTGAACATAATTTTGGCTAATTATGATTAAAGTGATAACGGGAGTCTTGACGACGACGACGAGGTCGGTTCGTATCAAGGCAATCTCTATGTGCTAAATTCTCGATAATATTCGAAACATTAGAATGAACCAGTCGCAGTTAGAGCGACCGAATTGGAGTACATCATCAGCCTTGGTCTACCTGCACTGAAAATGTTCTGTCTTATCATTCTCTTTATCTCTCTCAATCCCCATTCTCCTCACCCCAGCTATAGCGAAGCCAAGTGGAGGAAGTGCAAAGCCTATCACACTGCATCCCCTCCTCCTCTCCGCTCAGACCCTCGCTCCTCCATCTACGTCACTGCGCTTAAACAGAGAAAATTAAGTTAAGCGACCGGGTCCTTTTCAAGAACAAGACCTCTAAAAAAATTTAGATTCGGAAACATACTGCATTAGGGAGGGATACAGTTAACACTGATATACGATCAGGAGCGTCGAAAGGGTGGAGTGGCATTATTTGATAGCAACTGTCCTCTGTCTCCTTGGGCACTGGAAGCTGACAGTGATATTTAGTGTTGTCGTCAGTATACCTGTACAATACCTCTATAAATTTATCGAGAGAAGTTAGAATTACCAACACGCTTGCAAAAGAGTTATTTTCGAGCCTGCAGTCGCAATATTACACTTTAAGAGATGCGCTTAAATGTGGCTTTATTCTGATTATACGGATCAGCCTTTGTTGCAAGGTGTTCTACGCGAGGCGCGGTATCGGGAGTAGTTTTTGCGCTTTTTTCCGCATTGCATTAAGAGCCAGATTGACAATTGTGTTTCAATGTACGCGCTGTAGAAGCATGTTGGTACGCCTTTCATCTGATGTTTGGGAAGGGGAGCACATACGTGTGTTACTTAAAAGTGTGCAAAGAAACTAGTTCAACAGTGGCATCCTGATTTTCCTCTCGTGTGCGCGTGTTTTAAATGCGAAGCATTTCTTGGCGAACTTGAGCAACTTTGATCGTATCTATCTATCTATCTATCTATCTATCTATCTATCTATCTATCTATCTATCTATCTATCTATCTATCTATCTATCCGCCTACGTCTCAGTGCTCTCCTAGTCGTCTCATTGGCCCCTTATACCCGAATATTTGCATAGTATGTTACAAATGCATCACGAACATCGATGACTGATCTTTACACCAATAACATAATAGGCTCGTCATGTACGTCACAATTAACGATACTGCGATCAAGTGTGGCTCATACCCGTAGTGCTCGGACTGCGCTACGCGGATATGCGCAGCCGGCGTTTGAATTTCATACAGGCTATGACAATCAAGGGCCAACTAAAATGTACATTTAACATATCATTACAACACACTTAAAATATGAAAGGCGCACCGCTTGTCGTAGCTAGCGATTGAAATACATATAAACATAAAGAGCACACAGGCGCACACGCAACCTATCAAGCAGTAGGGGTTATCGAACCCGGGCCACCGGGGTGCCATGAAAGCGCGTTATCACTATAGGAAATGGCGGCTCTTCGCACGCGGCATATATAGTAAGTAAACCTATTACACCGGCAGCTCTGATGATACTGCGTGTGTAACGCGAATTGCGTGAAAGACAACACGTACGTTTTGCTATTAGATGCTGTGCTTTTGTCTAATTTTGCTCCATTCCGTAGGAATACTTCAACAAACGACGCTTATGGATGGATGAATGGATGGATATTAGGAGCTTCCCCTATATAACGGGGTGGTAGCCCGCGGGCCACAAAAGCTCTAGCTTTATTTTTCCTCTACAAACCTTCCTTTTACCGAATCAAACATTTTTTTCACAGCTAATTTTTCTCCTCGCCTACCTATTTTATCTATTATCGTTCCGCTGTGAAGTAACAATCTTACCCGGACTACCTTGCGTTTCTGTTTGCTCCATGCCTTTGCGCCACCGATACTCTAAGCGCCTTTTACTTATCTCTATCACCGACATGTTCACCTTTCCCGTGTTACTCCTGAAACCCATGGCCTCCCGCAGGGTAGTGTCCACAGCTACACCTGGGTGTAGCTGTGGACACTACCCTATAAGCACATCAGCGCACCGTAGCGTGCATTTTTATCACCGCAAAAGAAAGGTCTGTGCTATGCAGGGGCATGAGTGCCAGTGTTACTTTCATTCGGTTGTCATGACGCTGTCGACGTTCCTGGTTAGCCCACGTTAAACATACACCCACTCATGCTCTTTGCACAAAGGCGTTAATCATGCGCCTAAGACTTTTCTTAATGTCAAACAGTTTGTCGCAGGTAATTTCATCTTAGACTGCTTCGTATGACACCAATTCCCACAATACGTGGGATCTACTGGAAATTTATTAATATTATTTGCGCAAAAACCAGGTAAGGTATGCCTTATCTAGGAAAACTGCGCTATTAGTTACATTTAGGAGGCGTCCGACCATCAAGATACAATGCCGTTTCAGATATATCAAGAGACTGCAATGGAAACTGATTCAAATTGCCATAGAACCACACGACAGCTATAGATCCACGAAAGACATATTTTGTGCGGATTTTCTCCAAAAAACTAACTAAAAGAACTTTGAAGAATCTATTAGGTCTCGCGTATCGTGGCAATCGATGTGATCGGTAATTAGGTACAATTTTGTTATGTGCATAAGGCGACACTAAAGCCAAAGATAAAATCGTCGATGTTGATCTATTAAGCAGGAACGAGATTATGTCCCTTTACCCTGTGTTAACAAGATCGGTTATTTGTTCAAGCAACGAATAAGACAAGCCCGGTGCGTTGTCACGACGATGGTTCCAAAAATTAGAACGTCGATTCCGGTGTTTGTTTCCTTGCAGAGGCCCGCATTAGTTAGCCCCGCTATGAGATTATGCCATTGTTTCATTCGTGCATAGCATTGATGGAGGTTCGTTTATTTCTTGAGCATATGGGCTTTGTTTTACGTTTACATGGTAATAGATATTATCATGCTAAAAAGCTGTTTACCTATTTATGTTAGAGGTTCGCTCGATATTGTTCGCCCAGGAAAGATGCGTTTTCGTGATAACTAACGAAAAAAAAAAAAGAAGCCTTTTCTCCGCACAACTCCGTCTCCTGTGTATGCATGGAAATTAGACGGAGAACCTATTACCTGTCTTGCCTTAACTATACCTTATCACACGAAGCTTTAGCTATATACTGATACAAATCGCGAAGCTGAAAGGGCCGCATTGAATGTTTACATGCGAATCATCATAATTGATTATGTTGTTTCTGGAGTGGAGTGACTTGTGGTGCACTAGAGCCGACGCTAAGGGTCACTTTACGTTTGCCGATCTTGTTCGAGTGCATAAATTACGTGTATTATTTCGTGTCTGGATAGCATTAGTCTGTGCATTGCAACCATTAATAACCCCAACCCAGGTACTCGAACATTCCACTGATTGTCGGAACGTGGATAACGGAGGCAAGGGCTGGAAATGGTAGGCATTTCGGTTGCAGGTTTTTGCGGCTCTTTATGACTGCTAAAAGGTCAAGAGCGGATAACCCTTAGTTGACGCTTTTTTGAAAACCACAATAAAAAAGAAAGAATATTCCCGCAGAATCTTTTCTGCGAGTTGTTCATTTGGATGCAGAAGCGGTTGCTACTAATCGCATGCTGTTTCTTCGTCGTTTGACGTTCGGTTAAGACGTTGGTTCGCACTTTCCAGTGACGTCCATTAAATGGCGCTTGTAATGGGTTCATATCGATATCGTAAATAGACCTATTGCATCCAGAGTTGTGGTGATTATGCTTGTATGACGTTAATTGCGGTTCTATAGTGTTTGTGAAGCGCTCTTTTAGCGATGTGAGAAACGATGCATATTGCCACCCAGCATGCTTTAGTCCAGTTTTGGGATAAAGGAGTACAAATTTTGGTTAACCCCATGGGTGCCCATTATCAAACCGTAGCGAGCATTTCTAGTGGATAAAAAGACGCCTGCGCATAAAATGTGAGTGCCGCCGTTGCGTCGTATCATCATCTACCGGTAGTTTAGCGGACACAGTGCTCTCGACATTGCTGGCAAGCACACCTTGCAAACACCAACTACTGATTTTGCACAAAAGCGGCTCCTACTCGTAATCCTCCGCTGTAGGTCAAGCAATTCGCCTCGCCACGGTGGTATAGCGGCTATGGCACTCGGCTGCTGATACGAAGGTCGCCGGATTGAATCCCGGCTGCCGCGGATTTTGATGGAGGCAAAATGCCGGGGAAGGGGTGTGTTGTGCGATGTCAGTGCCGAAATTTCTGGGGTCCTTCATTACGGCATCTCTCATAACTACACCGTGATTCTGGAGTTGTAAACCCAAGAAATCAATTATCAATGTCACCTATTAGGCACGGGTGGTTTCCTCGCTGAACACTTCTCATAATATCCGTTCCCACAATACATGTTATCTGTCGAGTTCTTTCTTGCATATTTGTCGTTATGCAACCTTACAGAGTTCGAAAACACAACAATAAATATTCAGCTTTATATTCAACAGCAAGCACAGAATCATCCCAACAGACGATAGAATATTGACAATCTCGGCACACTTATTTCAATGAATAAACGCGCTACGTATGTAAAACTCGCATACTGAAATGTGGGTTCTTGTGAAAAAAAAAGAAGAAAAAGAGGAGGGGAGAGGGGGTAGTGGGACTGGGCAACACTCCCTACGGAGTGCTAGCGCGGTTATCGATCGTCGAGATAAAACTGGAGAGCCATGTTTGTCCCGAGAACGGCCTTTCTGTGCATACGTGCGCGTGTAGCATTCGAATGTCGTTCTCGTAATTTGCTTATTGCTTATTTCCTGCCTTTGAAAATGATTGCAAACAATTTCGCAGCACGAAACTGAATGCCACTCCTGCTCATGTCACACGTGTTTTGGTAAGGCGCTCCCTAATTTTCTGTTTCGGAAGGAACGCTATTCTGTGGTACACTTCCGCTCCTAGTAATATCCGCGCAGAGACGTTCTAAGGCACGGTTCTGAACGTATAAAGCGTCCGAGGGCAATTTTTTGCAAACGACATTCTAATTACAACCCTTACCGTGAAACGAGTAGGTGCACGCGACTCACTTTAAGGAAGAGTTGCGCCGTTTCTTGTATCTACTTCGGCACAACGCTAAACAGAATTTTCCGAAGAGGTAGCAGGTTTTCTTTCTTTTCTTTTTTGAGTCCAAACGTGGCGTTCAAGCGTGCCGCATTTACGAAGCCTCGCGCTCGACTTCCTGCGCTAAATTGAGTCAGTCGTATATGGCTTCCGGCACTTGTTTTGTGCTAAAGCGAATGCAAATGCACCGCGACGCGATTTGGCTTGTTATGCCCAGTTGTTGTCACTTTAGTGTGCCTTTTCAGAAGCGTCGATTCGAGGACAAATTTTCTGTGCTACGTTTTAGTCCCATCCCCCACCCGTCTCTCTCTGTCTCTCTCTCCCGCACACACACACACACACACACACACACACACACACACACACACACACACACACACACACACACACACACACACACACACACACACACACACACACACGCGCGCGCGCGCGCGCGCGCTTGAGCCAGATGGAACAACTCACGTCGTATTTTCATCCAAAATTTCAACTGCGTCAAGAATATTAGATGAAATAGATGCGAAACGACTTCACCAAAGCGAACTGGTACGCTTTCTTTCGCTCTGTAATTAACCAGTTTAGGAAGATCAGATGCTTCAGCGAAGCGCTACTTCATACGAGAAGTTTTGTATTTTTTCATCCGCATTTCCTAAGTCGAGCTTGGTACTTTTGGCCACGCCAGAAAACGCTTCCTCATTTGACAACGCTGCTCAAATAAACAAAGATGGCTGCCATATCTAGGTTCATGGCTGCTGTGTCGCTTAGCTCTCCGCGGAAGTTTCTAGATTTCGGCGTTGAATTGTGGTGTTTTGTCGAAGGCGAAAGGTTGCGTGCTCACGATAACTTCATAATAAATCGGTCTGAAGGATTTTCGTGACGAAGCAAGGTAAATATTTTTGAACTTCGCGTGAAAATGCCCCGCCTCCCCCAAGAGATGCGTCGGGTACGTTTTGAAAATCGGGAACCTTCCAAGTGAACCGCAGGCTGAGGTAAACTATTGTTTTTGCGCAGGAGGCCTTTCTGAGATATGCGTTTGCTGGAAGCGAATTTATTGCCACAGAACTCAGTGGCGTGAACAACGTCGGAAAGCGACGCAATGAATGAATGGTGCGATGCCTATGCCGAATTCACCAAAACCTAGGACAAACGCTATTTCTGGTGGCTCCTATATTTCTTGCGAACAGATGAAGTACCAACGCGTCACATTGAGTGATTTTAACGATACTACTTGCTGGCCTAGTTGGTACTTACTTAAGGCCAAACGGGACGCTGTGTAAACGAACGAGCTAGGGAGCACGAATTACATGTAATTAAAGACGGCTTGGCGCATTTGCCAACGCACAGTAAAAGCTGCACGTGTCAACCACGTTATAAAGAGATCAGGATTTTAGGCAGGAGCAAAAAATCAACCTGCGCGAGAGCTGCTGGAAGCATATTACATAAAAAAGAAAGGGACAAGTTGTATCAGTGATACGTCCATATCTTTGTACGATTCGGAGAGGAGATTGTTTGACCGCTGGATAACGTACGCTTGTGAAGAGACTGCGCATGTATCTTGACTATTTATTCCTGGGATACACCCAGACCTATTTAGTTGGAAGTGCCGCTTGTTCTGTGACTGTGTTTTCTACCTTTTGTGTGTGTGTGTGTTCTTCTAGTGGCGCCTTAATCATGTCCACGTTGAGTGAGAACACATATGTGCGCTCAACAAAAGCGGGCATAACGCACGTGTGTGCATCATATTTCCCACTTCACTCATGCGTTGCATGCGTCAAAAAGTAAACCAGTGATAATATTTCTGCCGCTTAACTTAAGCTTCATTTACGCGATCGCTGGTGCAGGAAGCGAGTGTAGCCACTCTTCGCGCACATCCAGTGTACATAAAAGCGCTTGCTTAAGCGAAAGTGTATGTCTGCAATTTGAGGAGCCTATATGATATTAAAATAACGTAGACGCGTAATAACCCTATTGAAAATACGCTGGTCGCCCATCACCATAATCCACCATAACCATCATTGGCATGGTGGTTTTTGTGGTGGACATGGTGGTTGCATGGTGGGTGATATCTTGTGCTTCATTACATGCACACCTTTACTGGCTGAACGCGCCCCATCCTCCTTTACACCTGCACCCAGTTACGTCGCAGTTATGGCGACGCAAATAAAGCATCAAACCACAACAGCAAACGAACACTGAAGGTTCCCTCTCTTCATCAGAGAAGACGCCTACCTTGTACATTACTCTCGCTTTACTGTGCTTTTTTTGTCCACACAGTAGTAAACAACTGCACGGAGGTACATGAGAGGCCTGAACGGGCTCAGCCAAATAAATGCAGGTGTGGCGTGCATTCAGCGAGGCACATAACATCAATCATCATGTAACCACCATGTCCATCATAAAAACAGCCATTGAGTTGGTGGTTATGGTGGATTATGGTGATGGGTGGAAGGCGGATTTTCAATAATGCTCTTTTTGCCCAGGAGAAAGTCGTCGTGAGTGAAGCGTTCGGAACAAACCAGGCACTGTCCCTGCGAATTTATTGCCTATACGCGAGTTTCTTATTCGCGTCGCCCATCGTAGCGCGTCGTCTACTCCTCTCTGGAAACGATACGTCTCGGCCTTTCCACCACGATGACACACATTTAGGAGCAGAACAGTGCAGCCTTTTCACTTGACATTTATTTTTTTCAAGTAGGTGCACGGGAAAATGGCGACGATTGCAGCTTCTTTTTAGCACGTGCGTTAGCGTGTCGCCTTCATAGGCCTTCCTGGATCGCCTGTTTCCAGGTGCGCCCACTAGAAGGCGAGCGTTTAGATGAAATCGCGAATAGATGGCTGTGTGTGACGGAGTGAAGCTCCACAACATTAAAGAAATGATTCTACCTTAAAACTGTAACTAAACACTCTTCAAAAAAGAAAAAGGAAATCAGAAAGAAAGAAAAGAAAGTTATTTTCGCGCACTCCGTTCCTGTTAGGAACTCCTTTGTTTATTTTATAGATGGTGTATGATCTTAGGAAAACAAAGGATAAGGAAAGGAAGCGATGGAAGGTTAAACAGATTGCATAGTTTCTCTACCCATCACAGAGACGCAGGAAAACTCAGCAGAGGAGGAGGACAACAAAAGAAAAATACATAATAACTGGTGCGTGTTAATTCGTGACGTCAATCGTGCCGCATTAAAAGGTATTAGGTAAGCCCAAAGGGAGGGAAGAACTCTTCCCAACGTCCGGTGCTCACCAAGGTGGTTAACTCAATGGCCTCCCTAATTCCTTCTTCCGCAAATGCCATGTCGTCCAATCAGCCTAATGCGTCACCCAGAGACTGCCGTTCATTATGACAAGATGGCCAGTAACTAAGAACACGTGCTATGGATGCCGTCGCAATCGCAAAAAAGAGGCACGTGGCTGTGTCGGTCTCGCGAATGCGATAAAAGGAATCGCTTATTAAGTCACTGCAGAGGCCCTACGCAAGGAAGCAATGAGCGAACACATTTCCTTGGGCATGGAAAATGTCCCACAAAAGACTAATAAAACAGCAACCGCGGCATGCAAAGTTACAAGGAAGGGCGAATGCCGCTTTCTTGTATTAGCGCGTGAACAAAAGAAATAAAAAAGAAACGGAAAGCCAGAGGCACAGCTCTCGCTCTGCGTGCCACATAGTTAAGTCGTCTCAAGGAAACGGAGCTTATAAAGCTGACTGAACGGGGAGTACGCGAAGTACACGGGCAGCTCTTTAGCATGCGGGAACGAGCCCTTCTCATTTATTATGCGCATTTCTTTCTCTGAGGAACAGGCGCTCCGTGGCCACGTCGCGACGCGTTGCGGGAAAAGCAACTAACTATACTCAAACGACCAAACACAACATTGAGAGCCTTCTCCTTGGCGTTACGGTTACGCAGATCCGTGTTGCTGTGTACGAGTACTTGTTTGCCAGAGCGGACAGCGCCGTGCGGATAAACGTCTCGGAGCAGACCATGCGGGCTGCACGCTAGATTTCTCTTGCTGCTTCGCAGCGCATCCTCGTGCCACACACTCTCTCTCTCTCCCGCCCCCTCCCCTCATTTTTTGTTCTTTTCTTTCTCCTTTTTTTTTGTGAGCTCTGTACTACGCTGGTTCGGTGTGGATCAAATAGGTGCTACAATAATTGTGTAAGGGTTAAGAGACATGCAATTGGCCGTTCTGCACACGTAGTAGTCATTTCATTGTGCATGGCACAGTTCAATTTTGTAATGGATTTGGCGGAGCTGAATGACACCACGGAGTCCTTCTATTCCTCATGCGTGTCGGAATGCTCTGAAATTAGTTTAGCGTAGATGAAGATGAGAAACAAAAGTATTTCTCTTCAAATGTCACCTGGTTGCGTATAAGATGCACTGCTCGGCTTTTGGTTAACGTAAATATAAGCAATAAAGTAGCAGCGTACGAATTGCACGTGAGATCAAAGTTATGATGCTCCCAACACTGATTGGCGCGTTAGCACTGATCTCAAAGCATACTCTGAACAATGTGGAGAGGAGCTCGTCAGGCGTATGTAAACTCGTCAGGCGAATACTCGCATTCCTCGGCCAGCACTAGGCACGGTACGGAATGTTAGCCTTGACAGCTTACGTCAAGATACATTCACGCAGTGACAAGTGATTTGACAGACAAATTAATACCGGTGTCACACGAGCGCTTCGAAGGCCTTCGAAGTGCACTTCACTGTCAGATGGTATTGACACGCGATGATATATATATATATATATATATATATATATATATATATATATATATATATATATATATATATACGTCTCCTGACAAAGCACAGCCTAGACCCCTCATTTTGTGGCTCTTCGATATCACGCAAAAGCCACCAAATCACGCTATCATTCGTGTTCCATTAAAATCAAGTGATAAAAAAAATGAAACGCTGTTGATCAGACCTGTTTCTATAGACATAATGTTGGTTCGAAAGTGGAAAGAGAGAACTTAGTCAATAGAGCTTAATTAAACGGAGACAGCATGTTTAGGTTTATAAATATACTCGGCAGCCCGTTGACATCATCATAATATTTTCTGAGCTTTTACGTGCCGAGAGCGCGATATGATTTACAAGACGCACGCTAGTGGCGGACTCCGAATGAGTTTTCCACTGCCTATTTGTCCTTCATTTGCACTTAGACCAAACTTCACTTAAGCTCTTTCGTTTTACCAACACTAAAATGCACCTGTCGTGTTTCGAAATCAAACCCAGAACCTCGAGATGAGCAGAAAGATGCCCTACTTGCTACGCTATTATGGCAGGTATATCATCGGTGGCTTGTTATATATCCATGTACCTTGCTTGCGTCCTGTATGATATCTCGTAACAAGTAGGAAATCTGGATGAGCGGATATCTCAACCCAGAAGTGAAACAACCTGCCATCTACGTCGCCTTACTACACACAGAAACGCGTAAGTAAAAAAAAAAGGAAGACGAAAGTAAAATTCATAATAATTTGAATGCATGCGGAACCACGTTCATAAATAGGAGCCTGAGCCATTCCTGCTATAACAACGTGGCAAGATATGAACTACCATTCCATTCGCTGTTATATTCATCGCATCCAACATCCGCCTATGACTGGAAAGGACCGCTGCTGCAGACCCGACATTTCTAATATCTGAGACGAGCAGCTTCGCCTTTCATTCTTTATTTTTTCCCTTTCGCTTCCACTCAAACGCAGCCAAGATCACTAGCATAGTTTCCGGGTCATCTCACGTGAACTCGCACGCAGTGAACGCGAATAGCTAAAACCCCGAGGCACGGGAGCGAAAGGTACTTCAAAGGACGCCGCGGAACATAACAATAAACAGGCGGAAAAGACAAAGTGTTTTATGGTGCGTGCGTGTCTGCTTCTGTTGTCTGCAGAATCTTGCGTGTAGCGTGGGGAATAAAGTAAGTCGTCGTGCAATCGATCGCAATGTCCCCGTCACAATCGAGGACAAAAAAAAAAAAAAAAGGAAAGGCGCCTTCAATCGAGCGAGTGTCATTCTTCCGTTCTGGAAGCAGCGTAGCGTAAAGATCTCAATCCATTCTTTGCAGCCTATCCAGGAATAAGAGAGAGAGAGAGATCCTGGAACGACCTGGAACGAGAAAAATGAGGGTTTACCGTATGGAAGGAGCCATGCGGGACAATTCGAAACACGGCACTCGGTCAAACGATGCATAGTCATGAGTTCCCGTTCTAACCTGATGAGCAGCGAATGCTATACTCCTATCTACATGGCTCCTCGTTTACGGCTGTTCGTTCTATCTTGGATAGTGTGCACTCGCTCGCATGACCTTTCAGTGCATGTCTGCGTACTGAAGCACTTATTTTCAAGCGTTCGCATACCAGCGTTCCTGTTTTCCAATTCCTTTCTCATTTGCTAAGATAAGATTGTATCTATTCAATAAACAGGAATACTGAAAGGCAGCGCAGCTCGAAACCCACCTTGTTTGCAATAACTTCTATGGTCGCTGTTCTCGAAACGTCAGTAAAACAATGCGAAATGGTTGCGTAAATCGAGAATACTACCCACATGCTTAAGGTTTGGTTGTGAGCTTTGGCTGGAAGAGACTGCTGATCTAGGATCAGTTCTTTGTGTACTTCATACGGGTGATGCAGTGGTTCCGCGAAATCCAGTTCGTTGTCACCGCACATTGTTAGTAAACATCTAGCCAATCTTTGATCTGAAAACGAAGAGCTAAAAAAAAGAAATTCTATAGCATGACCGATCAGTATATCATAACGTGCTTCTTTTTCCCGTTTATGCCAGTTATTCTGAATTTGTTCCTTTACCTGCAGGTAAAAAACACAGATATGGCGGGGAATGCAGCAGAACATAACTGTGCACGCAATAAAAGCATAACCACAGGTTTCTCATTGAACGGCATCATGTGAATGCATCGATTTTTTGTGTAATTTAAAGCAATCTATTATGGTCCCTTTTGCAAAAATGTACGTCTTGTTAAACACGCTGATATAAATAATTTCTTTAAAACTTAAGCGCTAAGAAGACAAGGAAGAAAAGACCTGTTGCTTTTCCTTGTCTAGTTATAGGAGTTCAAATTGTGTGCGCTTTGCATGTCAACGTCACCGCAACTACGATATTATGATGAAGCAAACCATAGTGCGGGACAATACAATAATCCCTACCACCTAACGGGTTTCCTGAGTGTTCGTCTGCGTCTAAATTCAAAGGTACTTTTCTCAGTTTCGCACCCATTGGCATAGGCTTAACACTGCAGCATCTGAGCGGGACGGCTGCCACGGCGGGAGGTGAAATACTTCGCCTTCCCTCACTCACACTCGTCAAGTTTGCGCGTTAGAATTGCTTGCTGACTTTAAATATTACTCAGTGACATGTTTTATAAAGTATCGGGCATCTCAGCATCATAGGAGAAAAAAAGGTGTGTCGAAGCCTTTGTGGCATATCAGACGGACAGTTGTTAGCTGGACCGGAAAACAGTGGGTGAACACATTTTTCTTATCTTAAGTTTGAGTACGAGGATGTGACTTATGATAAGGTTATAACCCGGTGAGAGTAACTGTATTGCAGCATTCACCCAGCTGATAACTGAAGTGCTGACGCGTTCACTTACGCCTGATTTTGCCGAACTTTTTTGGATGTGGCCCGTTGTTTCACTAAGAAAAACGCGTGAAATTAAGTGGAACCGCCACTGTACGCGGTACGCAGGAAACAAAAACAAATTATTCCTTGCTGACACCGCCGCATTCCTAATAGAGCGGGCGTCTCGTATTTTAATGTTGTCGAAGCATCTATAGACGGAATGGAAAGCCGCTAACAAATAAGAAGGTAGCGCACCCTCCAGGAAATCTCCCGGAAGCTAGAATGGAAAGCGAGATCAAACGTTTTGCGGAACCTTAACGCCGATGAAAACACCAGATCAAACTTTCCTTCACCCAGGGTTCTATTTTCCATTTTGCGAGCCCGCGTCCATAACGATTTCTCCCCAAATGATGCCCCAAGCAGCCGTCACACACAAGTCGTCTTTCTGTATAACAAAACGGTACAGCAAAAAAGTCTACGAAAACGGTACAGAAGCGGCGACGTGACATTTGTCTTGGCCGTATACGTGACTATTGACCAATGGCAACAGATGAGGGGATGGGACGTTTTGCACAGCAATCCCAAGGTCTTGGGGCATCAAAATGGTAGAAGAGGAGGGCGAATGGGGTTGCAACAGCGCCAGCGGAATCGAAAATCCGTCATCTTCTCTGCTATCGGGTAAAGTTGCGTGCAGACATTTTCTGATAACTTCGGCGCATGTGCCTATACCGAACTATTTGCAGTTGCTTTCCGGTAATGCCCCCAACTTTGTTCTCGCCTTTGTCGAGCCTCAAAGGCTGGTGCTCGCTGATGTAGACGATTTCGCCACGCCTTACTTACGAGCGATATTTTCCGGCATGTCCTCGCGCTGTCTCCTCTGTGGCCCCACGGCCTTGCTTGCTGAAACACGTAACGGCGTAATGCGGTGTGATAAATTGCCCGCAGCTTACAAAGCACGGTATTTCTGTTCGGCTAGATTGGGCTAGATGCTCTGCTTATCGTTTCGCCCATGAATATGTTGCTTCATCCCCTTTTGTGTTATTGCCTCCGCCGTAAAGGTTTTCGCCTGGGAAATAAAGCGCGAAATACAAATGTCAGAGCTGTGATGTCCGCTCGTTTTGCGTCTTACTGATCTTGTCGAGGAACGAGAAGCCAATGCTGCAGTACTGCGAGATCTCATTTTTGACATTGAATTTTCACGAATGGTTCTTGGAACTAACGTTTCAAAACAAGAGCGTTGTCACTGAAATCTCATGTCTTTCAACGCGCGCTTTTGAAAGTAGCGCGCAATAGTAAAAGAAACTTCGTTAGTCAAAGTAAAGAGCCGGACTAGAAGGCTCTCCTGAAATATTAGGAACTTAAACGTAATCGCTGGTGTCATGCCCGGAACCCATTCCTTCCACATGCTAAAGCTGCACAAAATATTAAGTGGTATATCTAGAACGCAACCGACATAAGTTGAAAGCGCAAGAGGAAAATGAGCCCGACGGAGTAGTATGAACCGTATTATATCGAAAGTTCTTAGAAACACGTCCCTTGGGATACGGCCCCTCAACCATTTCAAACGGCACTAGGAGCAGTTTATGATTTTACGAAACAACATTACGCATATATATGTTTGTGGCGAGCCTTCCGCAGCCATTTTTCATAGGACCTACGACCTGAGCCTCTGTTGAACTTTGTGGGTCGTGTGAGATGAGAATATGTGACTGTAGGCTGCCATTGTTAAGTACATTCTAACTAAAGGCATATGTGGGGTTTCTCTCCGGTCCGCTACGTTAATCGTCACCTGATTTAACTTGCTTTTTACTTTTGGAAAATCTGCGGGCCACTTTTCTACTAGGTGTGCCACGTCATGCTAATGAGTATATATTCATAAAATACTTCACCCATCCATAATGACTAATCATTAGCTAATTTATTTAGTAATCAATAATAATGTCTTACACATGGCAGTGAAATCCAAACTAGAAGAGAAGCTCAGGGGAAGATGGATGCTTGAATTGATGAACAAATCGCAAGGTACGATTTAAAACAGGGAATGTCGCGGGAGCCAACGTTTCGACAAGCGGACTTGTCTTCGTCAGGGCGGCAACTGCCTTCTCCAGCGTTCGTTTATGTACGCCTTTGTACACCCTCCCCCGTCCTCAGAAAGAGAGGAGGAGAAGAGCAGCACGTGCGAACATACACACACACACACAAAAAAAAAAGGGGGGGGGGGGTTGGGTGCAAGGGTATTTGGGTGACAGGTGTTAGCGTGACTACTATAAATGGCAATAGCGAAAGTTTCCAGAGAATCCGCCCTTTGTACTTATCTTGCAAATGCATTGTGTGCACAGGGCTAGAAAGCAGGGTGGAAAAAGGAACACATGCTCGGAACAGAAGTTACTCCTATTTTTATGTGTCCCCCTCCTCCACCCCGTACCACCTGCCCCGCACCAACAATGCATTTCATGGAAAGCATGGGGCTAAAAAAAAAGGTAACTACACTGTTTAACGTCCTTGTTCTCCTGGAACTGCATGGGGGTCCAGCACCGGAAAGTAGACTTTCTGGGAGAAACATTGTTAGCTTGTGCATACCTCAACCTTTTGTCGTCTTTGTTAACACTCTTCCGTATCTAATGGACTCAAGAGTTCCTTTTGAAAGGTTTATGCCTGTAGGTTGGAGAGTATTGAACCTGTATATGAGATACGATTCCCTGTATTTTCTGTCCTTCGGCGAGCGGAAGTTTCCTTGGAGTATGTAGAGTTTCAGTTCATCGAAATTATGACCTGTCATATTAAAATGCTGCGCCACTGCCTTCGGCAGGTTATTCGCGGTGTCCGCGCGGTGCCCGTTTAATCTAACATTGATTGGTTGACCAGTTTCGCCGACGTACTGCTTGTGACAGAGTGAACATTCCAACATGTAAATAACGTTCGAACTAGTGCAAGTGAAACTTGATTTTACATGATGGACATAGTCACTTCCCGTGCTTTTAACTTTAAGATCATTTTGAATATGCTTGCAAGTCTTACATCTGGGACGGGAGCAAGTTATTACGCAGGCGGTGCGCTGAGGGTTTACTTTGGCATGTACTAGCAGGTCTTTAAAGTTTCTATTACGGCGGTAGGTGACTCTTGGTATTTCCGGAAACGCTTTTCTAAGGCGATCGTTGCTTGTTAGTATTGGATAGTATTTCCGAAGAATATTATTTATGTTTGGAAGCGAGTTGGAGTATTTCGTTATGAATGCTAGCGGCTGGTTGGCCTGCGCTTTAGGTGCTCTTTTTTCTAGCGCTGGTGTCCTATCTAGTTTAAGCGCGTCATTGTATGCCTTGTTGAGAGCGTCGTGCGGGTGATTTCGTTCAGCTAAGGTTGTCTTTAAATTGCTTAAATGGTGAACGTAATCCGCGTCGTTGCTACAAATCCTTCTTATGCGCCTTGCCTGTCCTATAAATATGCCCTGTTTGCAGTGTCGCGGGTGATGGCTACTATAATCTAGATATTGCTGGCTATCCGTTGGCTTTCTGTAAAGTGTCGTCTTTAGTTTTCCTTTTTCGATGGATACTGTCGTGTCGAGAAAATCAATTTTACTAGAAGAGTGCTGTATAGAAAACTTAATGCTGGGATGAAAGTTGTTAAAATGCTCAAAAAATGTGCTTAGTGCACTTACACCATGTTCCCAAATAATAAAGATATCGTCTATGTAACGGAGGTAGGTGCGAGGTTTTAGCGGCGAGAATTCCAAAAGCTGTGCTTCTAGTTGCCCCATGAAGATATTGGCGTAGGTCGGCGCGAAAGGAGTTCCCATACTGGTGCCAAAAATTTGCAGGTAGTTGGTCGAGTCAAATTCAAAGTAATTAAGTGTAAGTACTAATTTTAGTAACGTGATGTAAACTTCAGCGGCGTGTGCACGTTTGCTATTCTGTATTGCTTTCGAGAGCGCTTCGATTCCTTCTGTGATAGGTATATTCGTGTATAGGGAAGTGACATCTAGCGTTACCAAAATAGCCTGATCTGAAAGTGTTTGTGTTTTGTTAATAGACTCTATAATCCGCAGAAAATGAGGCGTATCCTGAATAAAGGACGGAAGGTTGGGCGGTATGTCGGATAGATGGTGATTAAGAAACTTCGATAATGGCTCTGTCGGGGTGTTGTTGTTAGACACTATGGGTCTTCCCGGTATTTCAGCAGTAAGTAGTTCGTCTGTGCTAACCTTATGGATCTTAGGAAGGAGGTAGAAGCGGCCTGCTTGTTTGTTATCAGGCATTAGGAACCGGTACTCGGATTGTGTGATTAATTCGCTGGCTAAAAGATCCGTTATCGTACGCCGTATCCTGTTGCTGTATTCTACAGTTGGGTCGGAATCTAATTTTCGGTAATGTGCATTGTTAGAGAGCTGCTTGATTGCCTCGTTCTTGTACTTTTCTATCGGCCATATTACTATACTACCGCCCTTGTCTGCTGGTTTTATTATGATGTCGTTTCTGTCCGCGAGTTGTTTCAGGGAATCGTGTTCTTCGCGGGATAGGTTCTTTGGTTTGCGACTCTGTCTTGTTGTATTCAGGATGTCTCTTGTGACTAGCTTTATGTATTGATCTAGCTCTTGGCATTGCTCAGAATCTGGTGTCCACGTGCTTGGCGGTCGGAGCGCGTCAGTATTTGTGTTTCCTGCCTCTACTTTATCAAAAAAGAATTCTTTGATCCGCAGACGCCTTGAAAACTCTGTTATGTCTTTGTGTAGCTCGAATTCGTTAACCGCATTATTGGTCGGGCAGAATGTTAGACCGCGTTCTAGAAGACCTATTTCAACTGCACTTAGGCTCTGTGATATATCTACTACCTTGTTAGTGAGTTCTCGGCGCTGCACCGAGGGACATACTGTTTCTATTGCGCTTATAGAGTTATTTTGGACGCACTTCGTCGCGTGGCTGCTTTTGCGCTTTTGCATAGCTATTATCTTGGTTTCTTTCCTTTCGACAAATTCGGATAGTTCTTCTATTTCTTTACCAGTTAGTTTAATGTTATTCAGTTGGTCGGTTATTACAATAAGCTGATTGTGGCAGTGAGTGTTTTTTGGCTTCTGGTCTTACTTAGGTCGCCTTATTCAAGCAATTAACACAGTAATGTCTCTGCGCGTTAGTAGTTCACCCAAACAGACATATTCTCCACAGTAGTAGACAGACATATTCTCCACAGTAGACATATTCTCCACAGTCGCTGTGGACATCACTAAGTATAAAACGAAATTTGAACTCTTTAATCGGCAAGTGGGCTTACAAGATGTCTCAGTTCCATGCAAACACGCTTTCTAAGTTACAGAAATTTAAGCATGAAAATGTGTAATCTGCGCATGCAAATCCTACTATGTGGATCGTAAAGAACATCGTAAGCCAGTGTCATCCCGACGACAGCACATTTGCGTGTGAAAAGGGTGTTATGAGGGCGACGATGAGCTTTGCAAGGTCTTGCCTGCGTCGATCGTCGTTACGTCTGCTGTCCTTCAAGAACTGCTTGTTGACCTCTTTGGTGTTTGCGAAAAAGACACGTCTTGTACATCAGGGGAATAAGCAGAGACTAACCACGCCGTTATTTCTTCATAGATATAAGCTAGCTTATTTTATTTTTGCTTTTGCTGGGACACATGAGCCCAAATTTGTGCTTTCATAGAAGAACAGTGTAAACAGAAATAATGACCATAGCAACCAGTCTCCAGGGTCCGATTCGTGCATCCCCAAATGGCAACGAGGGAGTAAACGATAGTTTGGAGAACTCTTCAAGAGAATGGCGAGTAGTCGAAGACATGGACGCTAAGTAAAAAAAAACAAAACAAGAAACAGCATAAACACCGCAACAAGCAAGAGTGGACTGTTTGCAGTGGAAAGCTTTTCACGAACACTAAATCGGGACAACGCGAAAAAGGAGCACGTAGCCGAGCACTGGTCTACGTGCTCCGTATTGTGTTCTCCCTGTGCAGTTCGCGCAAACAATACTGTGAATTCAAACCAAGTCGAGTGTCTTCCCGTTTTATGGAGCTGAATATCGTCCTAAGAAGGGTGCTTGCGCTGAAGCCAGGAGCTCATAGCCGTCTATAAAGCGAACGGCTGCCGTACTTTTGAATGTCTTAGTGGACCTGGGCTGAACTAGCGCAGAATTATACTCAACGCCCTAGGAATAGAAAGAGTGTGTTAGGACAAGAGATGAATCGGTGTGGAAAAAAAAGAAATACGTCTTTTTCGAATGTCCCGATAGACGGCGTGAAAAAGAGGACAGCTTACATTGTCTTGCTCGTTCTTGTTTCTTCTTCATTTTCTCCTACCTGAAGTGAAGGAAGATTATTGCATTTCTGAATTGTTAGAACTGTAAGAAGCAGAGACAAAAGAAATGAACGAGTCACCCTCGTAAGACCCCAAAGGTACGTCCTGCACTTGTTTCAATCTCCAAGTGAAGAAGAGCGCTTTTAAATCAAAGCCGCACGTCGTCGCTTCATCCTGAATGGCGGTGAAGGGAAGCACCGAGATCGTAGGAGCCTCCTATCTTTCCCAGTCAGCGCTGACATTCAATCACTTGAGAAATACCGCAGTCAAAAGGGCAGAAATTACGAAGCCTTACGTGAGGCAAGCTATGTGACTTGACATAAACTTCACCTCAATAGGCAGCAGAACAGTCATGGCAAAAATAAAGATATGATAGTTCTAAAGTGCGCAAGAAATCACAGTTCTAGCCCGCCTTACAATAGCAGCTGTTACCTGCATAACGTCAGTACTTCCACATTTTCTATTAATCGAGAAACTGCTTCACATTCACAAACACTGGAAGAAAAAGTAATCGCTAGACAATTCCAGTTCAGTCCATAATTGTGCTGAAATTGAAGGAAGGCGGCGTTGAAATTTTCAGGTTTATTTTTTAGGTTGCCGCCTCGTATTTTGAAGGAAGAGAGCAAAACTAAAGACAGGAGGTGAAATAACAACGTAGAAGTGGACACGGGAAGTTAATTGCCAATGCGCCGTTGGATTGCGGAAGTGAATAAAGACAGTGGAAAGGAAGTGAGCGACCAGTTTTAAAAACGACACGTGATGTAACGGCCTAGACGCTAAAATGTCAGAAGATTGTTAAGCATCGCCTTTGCATGATTGCTACAGCGTCGTTGGAGCCCGCTCGCACCGATTCCTTGAAACACAATTATGTTTCCACGTGCATTCAAATTATACTTCGACTTTTCACGTGTGTAGGTGTAAGTCATAGTTTACAATTTTCTGACGGATTTACTTTCATAAGGTCAATATTGTTCACTAAACGCGCCTGTGCAAATTGTGGAGGGCGTGCCTGGTCGCCTGCTTCGAAAAACACGGCGGTAGCTTTAGATCATTATTTCGGACACCAACGCAGACACTGACGCCAACACCGATACCGACACCAGCTTTGCTGCGACAGGAGCTATTTAACGCTATAGCAGTAGATCTAGAATTGAACGTAAGGACGGGGGTACAGTTTTAGCCACAGCAATTGCACCACAGGTTGCCAGCAGGTTGACAGAACAGGCTGGAAGCGCAGGTGACCGCTGTAGCAGCATAAATAGTAAGCCCTGACTTTTTAGGCGCGAAGCTCCTTACGCCGTGGGTCGTTCCATCCTCTGTTGTCCCTCGTAGCCACCTCGTCTAGTTCGTGAAGTGCTCACTAGATGGCGCTGCGGTGCTCGCTTCATTCAGATGTATGGGAACGCGTCGTATGGGAGCGCATGGCGCACGAGACGGCTAGGTCTCGTGATCGCTCTTGAATGCACTCGCTCTTGAATGATCTCAGAATGATCACGAGATGGCGCTGCGATGCTGCTTAGCTAGTACGTGAATTCATCAATAGATGGCGCTGCGGCGCTCGCTGTTTCGTTGTCACGTCGTAGCCACGCTCGCGCTCGCCCTCGGCGCGTTCTCTCACTCTTCCATCTGCTGTCTTGTGAGAGAGAGAGAGAGACAGAGAGAGAGAGCGAAAGCCATGCGTTGACTATGGAAACGCTCTTTCTTCGATGAACGCTGTACCAGCTCGCAAAGAGGGAGAAGGCGCCCTCACCCGCGAGAGACAACGCTGGCGCAGGCAGCGTCTTCTAGCGAGTTTCTTGATTGAGAAATACCGACTGCTCGCGTTGGAGAAGCGTTCACCGGCCACCCATATATATATATATATATATATATATATATATATATATATATATATATATATATATATATATATATATATATAGGCACTGGATCTTGACTTGCAATGAAGTGCCGGTGGGAAATTTAATTTACTTGTGCATCATAGTTGAACCATGAGGATTCATAGCGTGCGCGTTAAATTAATCCGGAACTCGGCACGATCTACGATGAAACTCCGGAGCTTCGCCCACTCATCGTCATTCACTCCGTGGATATGCATGAAATTTTTCTTGATTTGCGTTACCTTGATTCTTCGTCAATCTCACATTAGTACGAAAATTAATTTGTCATTAGAAAAAATTTTATATGTCAAGATCTGCACGCTTTCGGTGAGTCAATACGTTACTGCTGTAAAATTTAGAGAATAATCTTATGTAATGCTAGGCCGCTTTTCTGACGCGAACCATACGTGGCGCTTCTCGTAGCTGCAGTCGAGGAGAAATCGTTATAGTGTATACGCAAGGGTAGCGCGGGAGCTGCTTGCTGTGAACGGTTCCGTTGTTGCATGTGGGGACACCGCCGGAATGCTGAATTATGAATCTCTGCAACTGCGCAACAGGCCGCTCCCATGGACCGCCTTGAACAAGGCTCAAGACTATAAATTAGTCGATGGGCAAGCCTTGCAAACTTTCGATCACTAGGATTGTCTTCTCAGAAGAGTTGAGTTTTTCCGAAACGTAACTAACTAAACAAACAAACAAACAAACAAACAAACAAACAAACAAACAAACAAATAAATAAATAAATAAATAAATAAATAAATAAATAAATAAATAAATAAATAACGATAAAGGTATGCGAGCGTCGACTTCGCTTTCTGAGAAGGGCGAAATTTAATGCGAGTTTTGTGCAGTTAAGAGGCAACCAATGTGCAGGGAGTCATAGTCATTTACGAGCGGATGCGTGTGAGTGAAGATTGTGAGGCCCAGAGAAAAGGCCTGCCTTAAGTAGGCATCGGGGGTATTTTCACTTAGCAACGCTTCTATATCTAAACAATCCACATCGCGCTGGCCGCCTTACAACCACGAGAAATATACCCACCTGCAGCATGGGTTGCTGCAGGTGGTTTATGGCAGAATACTATAGAAAATGAAACAGTTAATGATTATTTTCTGCACTATGTGGCTTGAAAAACGAAGGGAAACAAGGAAAAATAAAACATCCGGACGATTCTTTCCAGGTAATTAACGTATCTAAGCCCGAGAAAACCATTGTAAACGAGAGGCATTAAAGCTTTCTTTATAATCACAATGCAGTCACCACAGAGAATTGAAAAATGAACTTTCAGAAGAGAGGCGAGTGCTGCGATGACGTGACGCTTTCGAAGGCACCACTAGCCCCGCCACGCATGTGCAGAAACAATGCGAAGTGCCGCTTAGCTGTGCCGGTTGAATAGAAAGCGCGGTGCTTCGATGTTCACGTTCGCAATTATCGCCCCTGTGTATTGTCTCTTGGTAACCATTTCAGCCCTCTAATTACGGCCCGATAATTTACGCTTCCTCTAGAGGCTAAATGCCTATACGTAAACTGCAGCAAGCAAAAATAGTGCTCGTAAGTTAATGTAGTTTCCCCAGGGTAAACAAACGTCTTTATCTTTGCTTATTTGTTTTCTCTTTATATTTGTTCTTCACCTGTCTTCGTTCGCAACATCTTCGTGCCCGCGACCACGTAAACGCACAGAACTTGCTCCCAAATATGCGACGTCGTTCGCTGCTTTACGTTGCGCGCTCATGCATCTGAGATTCCCTGGTTCGCGCGAAGCGATCGCTCTCACGTTACAGCCCGCGCTCGTTTCAATATGCAGCGGCTGGTGTCAGCGGCGGCAAGTGGTGGAAGCTGAGCGACCGTAGTGCACGCGACGAGGAAGCATGTCGTGTCAGAGGCAGCCTCCCTCCTCCGGCTTCGGCGGCAGCAGATGGCAAGGTCAACGTGCCTGGACAAGCAGTCGCTGGCTGCGTTCACGACGGCTGTTGTGTAGGAGCGAAGAAGACGAACACGAAAATAGGGAAAGAAGGAAGGAAACAGCGTGAAACCGAGCGTACCGGCTGCACCGGGCGACCGCAAGGGATATGTAGGAGGAAGGGGAGTCTGGCTTCCCGAAAAAAAAAAAAGCAAATAAATCAAACGGAACCTATACGGCTAGGGAGGACAGGGAAACCGAAGCGAACGCCGCGGGTGCACGCACGGCAGGGGGCCTGCCGATAATACGAAGTCGATATCCACCTCCCTCATCAAAGCAGCAGCGCTCTCTCCCTGGCATCGATCAGAGAGCCCCGTGTAAGAAGAGAAGCTTTTTACTCCTTTTTGTTCTTTTTTTTAAAGGGAGAGTGCGTTTCTCGTCTGCGCCTTCACTTCGCAGCACGTCGTATCCTATTACGAAGAGTGTTTTCACAACTTTCCCTTGTCTGGTCGTCACGCACCTGCTCTGTGTGTGTGTTTATTTTATAACCGTGTCCCGATTGAATTGCTTCGAGTACACACTGCGCTAATTGCCTGTAGGTGTCTCGTATTGGTGCGCAAACGCTGAAAGTCCATTACGTGTTTAGTAATGAAAATTTAGAAATATTAAAATATGCAGTCTTGGAATATCGAGCGTGGTGACATTAAGAAGAGTGGCAGATTGAATTTTACGTCTCTATTTGTTTCATATTTATTCTGCAAGCTTGCCAAAGCACTCGCCTGTGCCTGGTACTGAATATTTTAGCAAAGCTGCTGTCTCGCCCGCGCACTCTTGGCTTTGCCCGATAATAATGGAAAGAAAGCCAACTTGTGCCTTTTAAAATTCATTCGCCGTCGCGCTGGCGTTATAGAGGCAAATGTATACATACACGGACATATTCGCTTAGGTGTCACGTTCGCTTTGTGCAGAATGCCATTTCGTGACAAGAGGCATCGACAGAAAAGTGCAAAGAAAGTAGTGCGGGAGCACGTGAATGAGGTGCTTTGACACGTGCCCCCCCCCCCCCTCCTTTTTTTCAGCTGTTTTCTTTTGTCCCACCTATTTTCAAAGAACATCGTCCCTTAAAAATCCCAGGGCGATGGGCGTGCGCTGGAAATCCTCAGAACACGGCTTTTGGGCATGACATTGTTTGTGACTCATGAATTATTTATATGAGTGTTTTCCTTTCGCTCTATGGTGCCGATGTTTCTGAAAGTAAGAGTTCTGCTGATGGCGCCGGCCAAAATCGCTTTGTTATTGTGAAGTTGGGAAGCGAGAACGTAGCTCGGGGCGGGACTTGCACCTTCGAGATAACAGCCGCCTCTGATTGAATAAGGCACTATCATCAAGAGGAACGCGAAGGGGATTTTTGCGGTGCTTGTTCTACAGGCATCAGCACCTCCGAACAAGCGCCTGCTTATTTTTGCAGGAAGGGATGAATCAGATCAAGAATAACAGTTTTTTTTTATTAAATGCAATTTTTACAGCTTTCACGGCGTCTTATACTCGGCTCTTCACGGAAATCACCGCACACTTATTGGCGCTTAGAACCTAACGTACGGTTCGTGGATGTGCTGTAGATTGCCCTAGCACGAGTTGGCGTGATTTTACACGCCTCCTCGAAATTCGTCTGAACGTTACCTCCAGGAAATGATTTCCATGTGTAGACTTCCATGTGTAGACTTGGGAAACCAATGTAGTGCATTGGTTGCCCAAGGTAATGCAATATGGCGTGTCGTACGGCACGTCCAGAGCCTGTATTCTTGACGTGTTTGCATTTCAAAAGACCATTTCAGTGGCTGTGCCAAAAGTAATGAGCGGCGTGTCGTATCATCTACTAGAACCTTTCCGCAGTGGAACGAGCTCGATAATGTCTTGGCTGCGGCGTCATCACATAAAAAAAATGTGGCTGTTCCCTCTGTCAAAGGAATCTGTATAACACGAAAGTGAAATGTTTCTTCACATAAGCAGTTGAATGTTTGTTGTTATATCCAGCTGAACTTGCCCATTGCCATCGGTGCTGCGCTGGTATGACACCGTCTGACATGGATGAACCCACGTTCCCATATTGCCTCCATAATAATAAAGTTGTTCTCTCTCTCACGCATATCGCCCCCATAACAACAAGGGCCAGCCCTTTGTGGTAACTGAAGTAGTTTACCTAATCACTGGGCACAGTCTACAGTAAATGCCGCTCGAGAATTGTATCAGTGATATTTACTTGCGCCACATTGACCTGTCAACGTCGTTGCCGTGCTCTGGCGCCTAATGCAGCAGTTTTCTTGTTCCCATCTTGCTCGATTAGCGGTCGGCAGGGAAACGCCACCTACGAAGAAAGGCGACCGCGCCCCATCACTGCGCTATCGGCGAATATGCGCTCGACAACTTTCGTCGCGCCGCGGGGGGCTGTGAGTTCGATTCCCGGCGTATCAAGAGAAATATTTCTGAGCGTTTTTCTTTATTGTTCTTACATGTTTACTTTACTGCATCATATCCATTACGGTAGAGACGTATGGGGTCGTGGTGGACCCCGCAATAAGACATTTCCGTGTTAAAAATAATTTATTATTGCTTGGAATGAGGCGTGCTTGATATTGTACGACAGCATCTATATATATGACGA
Source organism: Hyalomma asiaticum (assembly GCA_013339685.2). Classification (NCBI taxonomy): domain Eukaryota; kingdom Metazoa; phylum Arthropoda; class Arachnida; order Ixodida; family Ixodidae; genus Hyalomma; species Hyalomma asiaticum. The sequence goes on along the minus strand of CM023483.1, from coordinate 34,666,150 downwards.
ATTTTCAGGGTCTTACGTGCCAAATCACAATGTGATTATGATCCACGCCGTAGTAAGAGGCTCTTCAATAATCTTGGCCACTTGCACGGGTGCTTTAACACATGCTTAAATATTGTAACGGAAAGAATAGGAGATGGGAGATGAAGAAGAGGACGACGAAGTGGAGTGCGCCATTGTACCATCTCCGTGGCTATCTACCTTGGCGATCCCTCATCCCCGCTGACCGTCACTTGTAAATAAACATCCTTCATCCGTAACAGTTAGTGGTGGAGGTGCGGGGTACCCATCCTTCATCCGTAACAATATATTTACGATAGTATCTTTCTTTTTCTTTTCATTTCACCCAAATCTACAGGCGACCGCAGCTGTCGACGGTAGAATCCGAGACATCAAGCGTAGCAAATCAGCACATTGGATGCTAGATACCACAGCGAGTACCCACATGCGAGGTCCGTGAGGTTCCTTTCTTTAGAACATGGAATTTGAAGGCACACTGCCTAGTTCTCATGGTGGAATATAACGCTACCTTTCGACAATGTTAGAAAATACAGTATTTGATTAATTTCTTGGGTTCTACATCTCCTACATGATTATGAGAGACGCCGTAGGGGAGGGCTCCGGAAATTTTCACTACCTCCGGTTCTTTAAGGCGAACTCACATCGCACAGTACAAGGCCCTCAACATTTCGCCCTTATAGAAATGCAGTCGCTGCGGCCAGGATTCGATCACGCGATCTTCGACCCGCCACGGTGGTCTAGTGGTTATGGCACTCGGCTGTTGATCCGAAGGCCACTGTGACTGCATTTCTATGAAAGCGAAATGTTAGGCTCCTGTGTACTGTGCGATGTCACGGCACGTTGAAGAACCCTAGGTGGTCGAAGTTTCCGGAGCCTTCCACTACGGTGTCTCTCATAATCATATCGTGCTTTTGGGACGTAAAACCCTATCAATCAATCAATCAATCAATCAATCAATCAATCAATCAATCAATCAATCAATCAATATGGCAGTCAGTCATTCAGTCAGTCAGTCAATCCCGCGATCTTCGGATGAGCAGTCGAGTGCCATCCGACCACCACGCCTGGGCAAAGACAGTATATGCACGACATATGTTTGCATCCAGCTTGAAAGCTTACCATGATAGGTAATAAACGTATGTTATGCAGTCTATAGCCTACGTCGTGAACTAAGACCTAGAAAACGGCCGCTACATAGAAAGCACACAATGTGTGTTCTTTGTAGCGGCCGTGTCTAGACATTCCATCACAAGAGTTTTTAGATAGAAGCTTTAATTAGGCCTCCGAAAAAAATTATAAGCAAATCAAGTAATAAAAATAAAGATTTCAGTGGGAACAAATTTACGTTGAAGGTCGTGTTTTGCATTGGATCTATTTTTCTATCTTGGGCATTGAAGTAGGATGCGGCGCGTTCACGCACATTTTCTATTGCAGCAAAATCTAAGTTAGCTCAAAGCTTTCTTAGTGCTTCGCTTTTACAGTCCACTCACGCATCAGGTACCGTGAATGTCGCTTATCTATGAAAATTATTGCGGAACGCACGACAACTTTGTTGTGCCGTACTTCGGATAACATAAAGACTATTTCAGTGCAAGCGCGCGCTCTGTGAATCACAGCAATACAAAGGTCTTCATAAGTAACGATATCAGTACAGAACATGCGTGTAAGTGGCATTCAGAGCTCGTCGTTCTCGGAAATAAAATGCCATTGAAACGGCATCGTTACAATGGGAACAGGGATGCCAGAAGAACTGAAAAGCAGTAGTAGCGGAAGTCCGAGAGAGTGGGGGAAGAGTAAAGTTCAAGGGACCCGGAAACGGAAATATACCACGAACAACCGGTAGTCTAAGCAGACGCAAAGAGGATATTGGTTTGCCCGAGGTTCACAATGTCTGTTCCCTTCACAGAGATCTGTCGACTTCTTTGTGGAGCACTTCCTGGTGTTATGGTTTAGAGAATCCTCAACGATTTCTTTCTGCATTCCTTGCTTGTGTAAAGCTATTCCCTCTGGCTTTTTTTTCGGCCAGCAGGGTTTACTTCCGTTACCTAAGTAGACCTCGCTTTAAAATGCATCGTTCAGAGCAATAAACGTGGCGCTGCCTTTTAACCAGCAGAGAGTTTATTTTGCTAAAGTTGAGACACAGACTTCCGATATTTTTATTTTTATTTTATTTTACCTTATTTATATATTTAGTTACCTTTCCGTCTTTTTTTCTTTTTTCTTTCTTTCTTTTTTTTTGTGAAGTGTGCCGTGCATCATACCGTTCGTTGTACGCAGGCATACACTTCGCAGCAGAACTCGACTGCTTACGAGGACGCTCTCCGGGGGCTACTATTACACTCCACGCAAAAGAAAAAAAAAAGGAAGTAAAGTGTCTAGCGCGCTGTGACGTTCAGCGAAAATATCACACAGGACAGAAAATACTTGGGGCGCCTGCCATTTATTCGTGTGCTCTCATGCTTGCAGCGTGAGCGAGATTAGGAACGCACAACGCGGCCTGCTTGTCGAGTATGCTCCGGTTGAAGAGAAAAGAGTATACATTCCCTAGACTGTGCTTTAATTTTCGAGCGTGCTTCGTCATTTTGTGTGTGTGTGTGTATGTATGTGTCTGAGACAGAGTTTTCATGTAGTTTTACTCCAGCGAAGAGGAGCCAGAATGAAGCGAGACTGCAGGGTTTTACTACCATCCACTCCAGACCCTGCATGGCCTCTCTTTTTCTGCCCCTCGGATTTAGGGGCATAAACCGGGTCTAGCGAGACGCCGAGCAGCAAGGCCAGTGCATAGAAGAAATCACCACAGAAACAGAAATGAAAAAACAAGAAAAAAAGAGACATAAACGGCACCGAGCTCGCTGTCCTGCGAATGCAGGAATGCGTAATGCAGGAAATAATTTCACGTTCTCTGCTGAATCTCTCGCAACGCCATGAAACATGCAGAGGACCTCTTTTCTGGTATAGCTGCTCCTCGTACTCTACGCCCTGCAGTTCTCTATACACACGTATCGCGTTTCTCGTTTCCATTTTTTTTCTGTTTTTCTATTAACATATGTTTGTGTGCGTTGTGCATCGTTGTAAGGACTTTCGCAGTTTCACATAACAACCTCTCTCTTCTGCGGAGAGAGAAGTACGGCGCCAAGCTGCATCTTAAAGAATTTTTGAGCTCTGCACCGGGAACTGTTAACGCGTGTAGGAACATATAAAGTGTCAAGCCTTACACTCGCTCGCTACGAGGGACGACAGTGTGGAAATGAACCCCGCGGGCGGCTATGACGGTACGGAGTACTCTTGAGCCTTGGGAAAAGAGCGAAGCAGTTTTATTCCAGTAATTTTTATTTACTTCTTCCTGAAAGCAATAATCTGAGCGTCGCACCAAAGGGCGGCTCTACCGTGGTCTTTGTATTAGCAGTGTCGGAATGCGAGGATATTAAATCTAGCGGAATGCAGAAAAAGTGTGATTTCTGAGTTCGCAAAGCTTCTTGTTTTCTTTGCGACAGACAACTCAAGCACTCTACCTCGAACCTGCCGAGGCATAATATTACAAAACTGTGTAATATGGACGTTTACGCATGTACGTTATTACTTTCGTAACGGTTACACAGCGGTCCGTAGTATCATTCAAGGTGTAGAATGGCAAAACTGAAAGGGCGCATCAGTTCCAGTTCGTAGTTCGTAATGTCAGCGTACCGCACACTTTGAAGTGAACTATCATATACGAAGTCACAACGCCTTATTGGTACATAGAGGGCGGAGACATGTCAGAGATAGTGTGCACAAAGCTTGCGCAAGTAAACAAAGAGAAGAGCTTACATTTCCCAGGTGTGCAATACAGAGATATGAAGAAGGCAGTGCTGAACAGTCGTCCCTGTCTTACGGTAGCACTCATTAGACTGCGCGTACAAAGTTATCCACTGCTGAGGAAACTGAGTGGCTGAGTCATTTGTCTGGGTTAGTGTTAAAATGCATTAGGAGGGAGCGGCGGGGGATTTCATTTTCATATATATATATGGTGTCATTCAACGGCTACAGGTTGCGCAGTTCGTTGGGACAAACTATCAACCCGCGCCAGGGTTCCTTTATGGTGTCGTGATCCTCAGGAAAGCGCGGATTACGCTACGTGTCGTCACGCGCGAGCAGCTCATTGCGAAACACAAGGCATTGGCCAAATTCCTATTATTATTACCATGCGGCATATTCACACAGGAAGTTCCATCTGTGTACTAAGAGATTACCTGCCGGGGTAGCTTAGCATCTTGTGTTGGCCAACCGAAGATCTCCTCTGGTAAACCTCCCTGTCTTTCCTTTCCCTCTCTCTCTCTCTCTCTTAGGGTATTGGATTACGAAGGTCGAGGTCGGCGGCACGGTATCCCGGCAACGGCTGTCGCATTCTGATAGGGTTGCAACATGCAAGAAACACGCCTGTACTTAGCTTTTTGTTGTACCTTAAAATAATCCCCGTTGCCCCGCCACGGTGCTGTAGTGGCTATGGGACTCGGCTGCTGATCCGAGGGCCGCGGGATCGAATCGCGGCCGCGGCGGCTGCATTTCGACGGAGGCGAAATGTTGAGGCCCGTGTGCTGTGCGATGTCAGTGCACGTTAAAGAATTCTAGATGGTCGAAATTTCCGAAGCCCTCCACTACGGCGTCCCTAATAATCATATCATGGTTTTAGAACGTAGGACCCCAGAAATCAATCAATCAATCATTCAATCAATAAAAAATTTCCGTTGGTCAAAATTTCTCCGGTGCCCTCCACTATGGGCCGTGCCTCATAATCATCTCGTGCTTTTGGTGTGTTAAACTTCATCGTTTATTATTATTGTACTCGTATTCCTCTCTGTTGGATTCATGAGGTTGATTCCTTCAAACGAGCCCTTGATCCCTTCCTCTTGTTTCGTTGATATTACACTACGAGAAAGCATTTGACTCCATAGAAATACAAGCAGTTGTAGAAGCTTTACGTCGGTAAGGGGTGCCTGACGTATACGTGCAAACCATAAACAACATGTAGACAGATTGCACAGCCACACTATTCCTACATGAGAGAAGCAGAGAAATCCCGATTGAGGGAGGTGTCAGAAAAGGGGTATGATATCCCCGAAGCTATTCACTGCATGTTTAGAGGAAGTGTTTAAATGTCTAGACTGGGACGAAAAGGGAATTCGAGTGTACGGAGCATATCTCAGCAATTTAAGATTTGCAGACGACATTGTGCTCTTTAGCAATGATGGAGGCCAACTACAAAACATGATTGATGACCTAAACTGAGATAGTATTAAAATTGGACTAAAAATTAATAGGCAAAAGACCAAAGTTATGCTCAATAGCCTAGCTAAAGAACAAAAATTTAAAGTGAACATTGAACACTTAGAATGTGTGAACGAATACGTACACCTGGGACAGTTACTAGAATTTCTTTTTCATGGGTTCCTGTTATAACAGGAACACCTACCCATGAAAAAGAAATTCTCCGTAGAATAAGGATGGGCTGGAGCGTATTCGGAAGGCATTATTAAATAATGACTGGAAACTTGTCGCTGTCACTAAAGTGAAAAGTATTCAATCACTGCATTCTCCCAGTACTAACGTACTGTGCAGAAATGTGGAGGATAACGAAGAAACTAGAGATGAAACTAAGGAGCATGCAACGTGCAATGAAAAGAAAAATGATAGGTGTAATGCGAAGAGATAAAAGACGAGCGGTATTAATCAGGGAACACACAGAAGTAGCTGATATTATTATATCAATTAAAAGAAAGACGTGGACCTGGGCAGGACATGCCATGAGGAGGAAAGATAACAGAGGGACAGTAAGAGCGACGGAATAGAGGCAGGCAAAAGGTTAGATGGAGCGATGAAATTAAAAAGTTTGCGGGCATGAAGTGGAACCAACTCGCTCAGGATAGGGTGGATTGGAAATCGTTGGGAGAGGCCTTCCTCCTGCAGTGGACCTAAAGTAGGCTTCTGATGATGATGACACTATATGATTGAAGTAGTCAATAATTTGACAGTGAGCGAAGAAAATGTGTCAGTGGGAGTTATGACAAAAAATTTAAATAATTTAACAGAGGTGCATAAATGTTTCGAAAGTCACCGCCGATGAACTTTCGCAAATCAAGTGTTCTTCGTCTTTGTTTGCGGCAGGAGGACGACGATGTACGTCTTTCGGCCTCCATAACGTTTTCGTGGATGCTATGGAAATCACTTGTTGTGCCACTGCCCACAATTTGAGGAACATCGACTGCCTATGACCGAGTCCTTCACAAAGCTCGACGATCGTCCACTTAGTGAACAGACAATCTTAGAATACCGCCCTCACCGACCAACGGCTCAGAAAGCAATGAAAGCGCTTTTGGGCTTTCTAAAAACATCTGGCCTAGCCGAGCGCCTATGATATTATATAGGACTGCCCTGTAGGCATTCCCCCTCTCTCCTTCTCTTTACTTTTCTTCCCCTTTTCCCATCCTCCAGTGTAGTGTAGCGAACCGGACTCATGACTGGTTAACATCCCTGCCTTCCCTTCCTTATTTCTCTCTCTCTATTCTATGGAAAGAACCTCAATACCAGGAAGCTGTAAATTGTATACGTCCAGGCACGATGCTGGCTAGAAACTTCATATTGGAATAACCGCAGTTGATACAAATAACGCAGCTCTTCTTTTTTTTGTTTTACTGTTCAAGGCCGCTCTTTCGGCGGAGAGAATTATGAGGAACATTTAAGAGCAATAACTGAGTCTGTCACGAATAATGTCAAAACATGCTGGGATAATGCGGGGAAGCTTTAAGTGTCCTCGTTCCTCACCCTCCTACTCCGCCCTCCCCTCTATTTTAGCACCATCAATTGTGACGGTGTACAAATTTTTCTGAAGCGAGTGTTTTAGTTCCTTGCCAACCGAACTGTGCAAAAACGAAGCCTCTAGCGTTTCAGCTGGGCTCACCTCGGGCAGACGGGGCATAGAATGCAGTATACCTTGTTGACAGGCAGCTGTCAACAAGGTATACTGTGCAAATATTTGTTTGTCAAGGTATGTCAGTGCAAATATTTGTTTACCTTATCCGCTCGCGCGGTTCGCCGCATATGTTGCTTGCTTTGTTATGCTGCTCGTTTCTTGTCCTACGGGCTGTCATGAAAATGCGGCAGGAAAAACTTCCACAACAGACAAAAAATATGAACGGTTCTGGTGACAGGTGTGCAGTCTCGCAATAGCATTTCCTTTCAATGGTTTATTTTTTGAGCTTAGATGTACAGGGCGCGTTCGTATTGTGGTTTACATCCTTCCTGACATAGGCATAGTCATGTGCAAATGCGATCTGACTCGGCGAAGAGGAAAGGCCTGTCATATGTCGGAATGCGTTACGAGGGTATCGGTTCTGACTTTTGTTGAATCGCATGAGTTGCTTTCTTATTCCGCTATCGTGGTTCTCTCCCGCACCACTGAATTTTGTGGCTTAGATTGTCGCGGATATACTCCATTGTAAACACACGGTTCCGCTTTCGCGCTGCTAGCGGAACGTTGTTATTACAAAAAAACTTGTTTTGCAGGCAGTTCAGATGTTTTCTTTCGCTGGCGACTTCAGTTTTGCAGATTTTTTTTACGTGGACAAAGTATTAAATGTAGATAGGACTCATCAAATCTGTGTAAAACCTGCGCACCTGATATAATGCATCCAGGCTTTACTGTGTTGGCTGCTATATCGCATTAATTCGACTCTCGCTGAGAGCTTGGCAGTACAAACCACCGCTAGGTACCCAATCACAATGACTTGTACTTCATACGGACAGCAAAGGTCAAGCAAACTTCATCATGCGTCTTTCACTCAATCCATTGCCCCGCCACAGTGGATTAGTGGCTATGGTACTCGGCTGCTGATCCGAGGGTCGCGGGATCAAATCCCGGCTGCGGTGGCTGCATTTCCATGGAGGCGAAATGTTGAGGCCCGTGTGCTGTGGAATGTCAGTGCACGTTAAAGAACCCCAGGTGGTCGAAATTTCCGGAGCCCTCCACTACGGCGTCTCTCATAATCAGAACTGGTTTTGGGATTTTAAACCCCACAAAACAACAAACAACAACAGCAACAACACTCAATCAATTTGCTTTGTAGCTAACAATCATAACGTACGCCTTGAGCAAGGGAGGTGTTAGCTGCACCCTATCTTGTGGGATGTCTCAACGAAAGGTCTGCAGAGAGGGTGGTTTGTTAAGCGCGTAAAACTACGCGACATTCAACTTATACAAAAAAAAAACGAACAATCTAGAAGGGGCGCAAAGATGAAACGACGCTCATTGAATCTCATTAGGACAAGTTTTTTGGAAAAACAAGCTTGATCAAAAACATAGGCAAGACTTCATTGAAGGAAGGCAAGCGTTGTTTGCGGTGATTTTTCTTCCTTTTGTTTGTTTGTTCCCAGTATTCATGCGTACACAGTAACCGAAAAGAAGCATTTCTGGTTATATGTTTCTAGTCTACTTTTACGCATGTTGTTAGACACAAACGACGTTGCTACTCTTTTTCTAGATTCCCCTAGTCGTTGAAATATGTAAAGTTGAGGCATTCATCTGTTTCCGGGAGGAACAGGATCCTCCGAAAGAGGAAGTTGAGACAATTGCGTCGTAGCATTATTACGCTGGGTTCCAGCAGTACAACTAAGATGCAGTTCTTCAATGTTCCTTTGTATTTCCAGGCATCGTCAGTTTCCGGATGCACTACGTTAAGCCGACAGTGTGTATGCCGACGCCAAGAGTGCGAGCTCGCATCGTAACCGCGCAAAATACAATACCAAGAAAGACGTAGCATATGAGGGACGCGAGCGCTTGGGTATGATGTTTTGGCGACGTCTGCCGACGTGCTTGGAGTAGCGCTGTCTCTGGCCGAATAGCTCATGCATAAATGCGGCAGCACAGCCGTTGTCGTTTCGGTGTTCCTCCCTTACGAATGTGTGTGTGGATGGAACCAGGGAGAGGGTAATAACAGTCTTCACCATGTCTGTCTGAAGAAAATTTCCTTGCGCATATGAATAGAGTTATGCGAGCATGTATTTTGTTCTTCTTATACGAGAGCCGTGCCAGCAGGGTCAAAATGTATATCTACATCTTCTTCTCTTTCTCTCACGCTTTTTTCTGTCATCTATTGTTTCTCTATGCAGTATGTTTTCTGACGAAACTGCCATGGAGGAGAAAATGTGCAAAATTCGTGAACAAGGACCGGGACGCCGTGGAAAAGAAGAAGTGCCTTGCGCCTAGTACTTTCTAGGAGAAGTAACATGCAAGAACATCACAGTAACCTCAGGAGAGTCGTTCTGTCCGTGCGGATAGATGGAGTTTGCATGTTTGCAGCTCGTCCAGGAGAAAGGAACAGAACTAAATGTAAACTCGCGTGTTTTCAGAAATAGCCGAGTGCATGAAAAAAAAATATAATTTCGTTCTGTTTTTCTGGACATTTCCGTAGTTGCTTAAGACATGAACGCAAGCGTCCTTATGATGCTGTAGATGCAATCTTCCACCACGCCTGATAAGGTTAAATTTTAACCTAGGAGAAGGTTGTCGTTATTATGGCGGTACATTGTTTTCATGCAGGGTGTTAGGTGGCCATCGGCAGTCGCGAGTAAAATCGTGAATGATAGATGGCATAAAGACACAATTAAAGATAAATGGCAACGTTAAGTGCGGAGGCAAACGTCTCTCTCAGTGTTGTTTAACAACCTGTTTTTATTAGGGGTTGTGCTTTTTGTAATATATAAAATACAGATGAGCAATGTAACAGAAACGGGCAAACCGGGCAGCAAGCATCAAAATGATACTCGAGCGATGTTTACGTCATCATCGAAGCAAATACTGTAGTATACTGTTGTTTTGTGGGGTTTTATGTCCCAAAACGAGCTGTGATTATGAGAGACGCCGTAGTGGAGGTCTCCGGAAATTTCGACCACCTGGGCTTCTTTAACGTGCACTGACATCGCACAGCACACAGGCCTCAACCTTTCGCCTCCATCGAAATGCAGCCGCCGCGGCCGGGATTCGATCCCGCGACCTTCGGGTCAGCAGCCGAGTGCCATAACCACTAGACAACCGTGGCGGGGCTAGTGTAGTATACTAGCGGTGTTTTTTTTTTTTTCAGTGCTGCGCATTGCACCACTCCCTGCAACTACTTTTTGTTGTGCCACTCGCAACTTTTCACTATGTTTATGCTCTTTCACGTGTTGAATCTAGATCTTCGGCATTTAGGGTGGTAGGAAATCCACTTGGTTCCAAAGCCTAGTTTTGGCACTGGTTAGAACTTCGTCAGTTTTCGTCAGTAAGCTACAACAAGAAAGTACATCTCCAAACGTATTTCTCTTGTCAATATCTAATCTTAGGCCCAAACACATGGATTGCAGTTAAACTGGTAGTCGGAAGAATTCTTTAAGTGTCGATTGTGAAGTTTGTATCGCGCATAATGGTGAAAGACCCACTGAAAGAAAGCTAACGAATGTTTTTTGTCTTCCTTCATTCTACTTATATGTGCCTTGTGTGCACTACAATATTCACCACGATAAGTTCTCCATGACGAATATTTGTTTATTTCGAATACTACAGTGACAGAAGGGGCTAGGTTCAGCGTAGAAGTACCAACAACATAAAAGACGAACATACGAAGCAAAACACATAAATGCGAACCTCGCAAACCTCTCCAGCTAGAAAAGGTTTTCTAGTCCTAAAGAAGCAAATTAATGGCCCACTACACGTGGTGTTATCATCGATCCGTATGCGTTGGAAACCTGAAGGGTGAAAAAAAAAGAGCAATGTTTTCAATTTCGAAGAAATCCTCGAAAGTAACGCCTCCTCGCATGTTGCGACATTTCTTTTCTTCATTGCGGTGATACGGTACAATCAATAGGATCTACACAAGCGTCCATTCCAGGAATATCGTTCAGTGACATTTTCGCCCACATTGGCAAACATGGTTTAGAAGACTCACCTAACCAGACATCGAGCAGAACGAACTTAAACCACAAGGCCGTTGCGTTTTTCCAGGCAACATTGCATAGGTGCTTTTCATTGTGGCGAGCTCAGCACTGAACTGGAAGTACACGCGCTGAATTCTAGGCGTCCTGGCTCTCGGTGCACGCAGGCAGACGCAGTTTGCTCGAGACGCGTAGTGCGCACTAGTGGATATGTTGGCTGGTTAGTGGTGGTTCTCTGTTTCGAGCGATATCGTTAGCACAACGTTTTCCAGAATCAGGTTTCCGGTTTGATGAACAGGGATGGCCCGAGTTGTGCACTGTTGTTGAGCTCACCGCAGTTCCCGAAACAATACACTAGATCGCAAGCGAACCGTGAACAGGTAGGATCACGCTTTGCAGCGTGCAATCATCGCATCCTTACTGCTTAGGCTAAAGTTTCTAAATGAAAGACGAAGCAAGATCGTCGGCCGAATGCACTTTGAATCGATCGCCTAAGCTATGGTCTCGCCGTTGGGTTGAGCTTCGTTTGACTATGTGGGACATGCACGACTGAAGAGAGAGAGAGAGAGAGAGAGATGATGGGCGGAAGGCAGGGAGGTTAACCGGAAGAGAAAATATCCAGTTTGCTACCCTGCACTGGGGAAGGGGTGAAGGGAGACAGAAAGAGATGGAAAAGGAATAAAGAAAGAGAGAAGTCAAATCGCGCACACACACAAGCACGGCATGTGTCACAGACGGTTCACGAGGCCCGTTGCGCGCAAAAACTTGAGCACAGCCTTCGTGGCTTTCTGCTGCGAGACACTGTCTGTCCGGCATTCCAGTATGGTTTGCTCGGACAGCGGTCGACCATCAAGGCGTGACAATTCTGTGGCGAGAGTCTGTCGCTGGGAGCAGTACCCAGGGCAATCGCAGAGGACGTGCACAATTGTTTCCTCGCTGCCGCAGTGAATACAGGCAGCACTGTCTTCCAGTGCAATGCGACAGCTGAAACTTCTTGTGAATGACGTGCCTAGCCACAGGCGGCAAAGTACGGTAGTTTCACAGCAGGTAAGCCCACGCGGAACTCGAAGTTGTAGTGATGGGTCGAGGCGGTGCAGACGGGTATGCAGAAGACCAGGAGTGTTCCACAGCGCTAGAGTCATATCACGCGCAAGCGAGCGAAGTTTTCTTACTGCATCCGTTCTTGACAGTGGGATGGCTTGCAACACTCCAATTTCGTGGGCACGTTTCGCAGCATGATCTGCGTGCTCGTTGCCGATTATTCCAGAGTGGCCTGGTAGCCACTGAAACGTGATGTCATGGCCTTTGTCGGTTAATTCGTGATAGAGCTGTCGTGTTTGAAGCACTAATTGGTCTTGCGGCCCGCTACGTAAGGCCGATAAAAGGCACTGAAGGGCTCACTTGGAATCTGTAAAGATGGCCCATTTCTGTGGTGGCTCTCCATCGATCACGCAAAGTGCGGTGCGTAGTGCCTCAAGCTCCACGGCTGTCGATGTTGTGCCATGAGACGTCCTGAACAGCACATCTACTGCTTTGGCAGGGAAGGTCACAGCTCCTGCAGATCTGCCTGCTGCTGTTGAGCCATCAGTGTAAAGCTGAAGATGATTCCTGTAGTCCTCATGTAGCATTAGTAGAGACAGCTGTTTTAAAGCCGGCGGTGAGAGCTCCGCTTTCGTCCGAATCCCTGGCACGGTCAGCCGTACCTTTGGACGGGCCAAACACCAAGGAGGCGTCGGAAGTCTCTCAGCAGGAGTATAATTCTTTGGGAGGCACTCGCGGAATGCCGATATCCTCTTACAAAAAGAGGCACCGGGCCGGTCTTCTGGAAGCGAGGCGAGGTGGTGAGCAGGAGCACGAGCTAGGTGTCGAATGTGTGTCCTAAGCACCTCCAAAGTGATGTGAGTGGTGGCAGGAAGGTCTTTGGTCATTGCACGACTGAAAGAGTGTTTTCGACTAGTGCGACGAGCTTGTTTTGTATTTTATTGAATTTAGCAAATCGGGAAACTTTCTATGTAGATCGCCTCTTACGGTTACCATTACGCATTTCATCACTAGTCAGTCGAGTTGCTCAACATAAAGCGAGCACACGCACGACACTCGGAGAAATATAGCGCGGTCTATACGCACGTATAAGCACGCGTGCATGAATAAGCATATATGCCAAATTGGTTGCGAGCGCAAGCACAGGAACTTATTTTGTTTGTTTGTTTGTTTGATTTTTTCGCAGATGATACGTCCCACTGAGGTTAACGTTTAAAACATCCGACAGGTATTTCGGCATTGGCTATATTTTCTGGCGAATCAACCTCAAAGCATTGCACGCTGGATCTGCATAATGTGCTTAATACCGAGAGTAAGTACGACGCTATCGCAGCGCTATAACAGCGTCCAGTAAAGGTACACGTTTTGCTACACACCAAGAAAACACAGAACTATTTTTAAACATCATTCGTTCGAAATCTTCTTTACACGTTAGTGACACCTAGTAAATGATATCGCACGTTCTAATATAAGCTGGCAGCTTTGCCTTTTAGCTTATACTCAGCTGTCAGCTTTGCCTTTGGCGGCATTGGGCAGAGGCGTAGCTGGAGGGAGTGTTTCGGTGTCGGAATACCGCCCGAAACATTCTGAGCGCTGCGCATTCGCCCTCTCCTCCTATTTTTCGCCTTCTTTGTGCTCACGATATTTACACACCGCATCGTACAACACCCCCCAGGAATATTTCTGGCTACTCCAGTACCACTGTGACCCGTTCGCTTCCCCTTCTCATAGAATATTCATTAACATTAGAGCTGGAATGAGTTGAGTCTCCTCCTAATAGAAGTATGTTATCTATAATCCGATCTATAATGTATGGTATTTAGGTAAGTCGGAAGTATAGTATGTGGCGCGCGTAGGCACCTTCTTTCATCCTGTATACATGGACATGTAGTTTTCTTGCAGACACTCGTATAATTTGATATCCCCACTCCTTCGGCCGTCCTCTAAGTTCTTCGTGCTTCATGCGCTACGAAGAAGTCCATACTGCACTACTTATGTTGTCTTGCCAGGAAATACTATAGACCCTTTTTCACAAACTGTAAAGCTAGCTTCCCTGCAATGCAACTTGCCCTACTAATGGCGACAGCTGCCTTTATTTAAATGCTGTCAAAATTCAAGTTGCACATGCTGCGACCTGTTTTTGGGGGATGTTTGTGTCAGAAGGGCTGCGTCGACATTTTACATACCCTATCGCAAGCAAATTGTGCTTGCACACGTTGTTTGCCGGATGGCCAGTGCCGCCATTAGTAGGGCAAGCTGCATTGCAGGAAAGCTAGCTTGCAGTTTATGAAAAGGGTCTATTGCATGCTTATAGCATACGAAACTAATACCGCTATTATGGACTGCAAAAAAATACTGCGGTTATGAAAATTATGCTCTGCCTGTTTTAAATTTATTACACCTGTGGCTACTACATCGAAACACATCACGAGCTTGAACGGCAAATATGCAACAACATCTATAATGCGGGGCAATGTACGCCAGCAATTTACAGTAATGTTCAAACTGTGTTACTTTCTTTGGGGTTGTTTGATGTTCCCCTTATTATTCACTGCGATCTGTGTACATTTAAACGTTACAAAACATTTTTTCCCCTGTTCGCATTACAGTTATCGTCGACGACACATTCAAACACATTCGAAACAAGCTTAGTTATTTTCAAGAGAGATCGATCAGTGAACTAGATATTATCAACTCAGGAGGTGTGGGGGATATTTCCTTGTCCATTCTTTCCCTAGTTATCGATAATCGGCGTTAAGGCACAATTCTTCATTATATTTGTGCCTGTGTATTGCCATGTGTGTATGGGATGTATGAGTGTGCATTACTTTCAATGTTCTTACCTGCCTTTTTTGTATTAGCCTTGTATCTGCATTGTATACTGACCTTTCCTATATTGTTTGATCAAGAGCACCTTCCTAATATGTAATGGCCGCACGATTCATAACCACCTCGAGTTACTGGCATTGCATCCCTTACGTTAGCCTCCACGAGTGTCTGCAACAGTTTGTGATAAGAGAAAATAATGAAAAATAACGAACAGAAACAAGCTCACGTGACCTAGTTTCCTCGATACCAACTGCATTTAAACACTGCATCGATTAAAGCCAGTCAGGGCAAGCATCTATTATCAAGTTTCCTTATTTTGTGACTCCCGTGTAAATTACTCTCGACACACATGACCGCTAGCAGTAAGAACAATCAACAGACTACAATTTGTTTTTCGAACGCTGTTTTCCCTACCAAAAACTCCCACAAGCCGGCAGCTCCTATTTTTGTTGCTTCTTTTGCAGGCAACATACATTGCGAGCGATACCACGGTCTCATAACCATTAAAACTACCATTCCATAGATCAATAAGTATACATTTGACAAAAACAGGTCTACCTATGAGAACATCGACAAACCTGGCTCCCGCACCTTAACAACTAAATAGCAATCCGACAAATGTCGTATGTCACACATCAACTAGCGTTCCAGCATAATACGACAGCTTTCTCGCAGACAGCTCACCACCTTTGAGGTTAACGAATACATGTGAACAAAGATGCTCTTATTGCGGTACTATGATGTTGCAAAGACATAAGATAAACGAGAGAGAGAAAGAAATCTTTATTTAACAAGTAGGTCCGGCGATTTGGTCGGGGTAGGGCCAAATCGCCCTACCCTGAAATGGCCCTATTCTGAAAAAAATTTCGAATCGTAATTTTTTTCAGAATAACACCACCGCAA
Source organism: Hyalomma asiaticum (assembly GCA_013339685.2). Taxonomy (NCBI): domain Eukaryota; kingdom Metazoa; phylum Arthropoda; class Arachnida; order Ixodida; family Ixodidae; genus Hyalomma; species Hyalomma asiaticum. Next base: position 34,650,421 of record CM023483.1, on the reverse strand, counting down.
CTCAAGCAAGTTCGAATGTAAAGCACAAGCGAATTATAAAACGCAAGAAGCACTAGCATTCTGCAATACTGCGGTGATGCATTAGTTCTGTTTTTTTTCTTGCTTTTTTGGCTTAATTACAGTTTACGTAGTCAGTGAAGTAGAAGCCGTGTCGCTATGTGTACCGGTTTCCCTTCCGAAGCATATTCGTTGAACTACATCCGCGTAGGTTTTTTCACTGCTTCTGAACAGATATGTACCCGTTGGGATCGTCATGCGGAAATGATCACGTTGAAGAGACGAAACTGGAATGAGAGGTGCACCTTCAGACTCACGCCGTCACGCCCAGAAAAGTTCTGGACAACCTATAAGGGGCAAATATATATAAAAAAATGACCCACCTAGCAAACTCACCTCTCGCGTGATGAGTGCAGAAATTCGCTCCGGTTATTTTCTTTTTTTTTTCTTTTGCTTATTCGCAGCTGCCACATACGTGGTTAGCCCTGAAACACACCGCGTTACACTGCCGTGCTCAGCTCCGCTTCTGAACTTTCGCACAGCTTTTCTCACGTTCAGCGTACAGCGTAGTCATTTCTGTTCTCTGTGGAGTCGGGACCTGCCGGTGTGAGCTTCGTCCATCAGGGGCGGTAACGCCTTCCAACCCGAGTTGGCGAGTGTGGGCGAAAAAAAAAAACTAATAAAGAACAGGAAAAGGAACGCAACTCCCTACTCGCGATGCTCAGTGAGGCAATATGGGCGTTGTCTACGAACGTGACCGCTTCCACTCAGCCGAAACGAAACAGAATCCCGCAGCAGCGCGGCTGGCAGTGGAAGTCGCAACCGGCTGCCAGAAAGAGCATGCCCGCTCTGCGTGTGTCCGAGAGCGCAGCCAGCATGAAACGTGTTATATCGGATTTTTCTCCGTCTTCCTCTTGTTCTGCTTTCTTTTCTTGTGATAAATGCTCGGCCCCATTTTTTTTCTACTTCGCATTGGCAGCTTTTCTTATTCCTTCAGTGAATGACGTCTAATGGTCTATGTAGTCCCTAATTTTCTTTCACGTTTTGTTCATTTTTCGCCCCTATGGCCGTTTAACGGCTGCCAAAGAGGTGGGCCCACGCAGGCCACACTAATTAAGGTAATTAGACTAACAGTACAGGCGGAGCTGCGCTGCCTCTGTGTGGGCGTAAAAGCGTTGGCGTGTGCCGCAGTGTTTTTTCCCTTAACTAGTAGATTGAAAAAAAAAACACCCGGGTATTCAGCTTAAAAGAGCTCGCCTTCGGTAATTAAATCTATGCAAGAGTGCTTTATGCCAGGCCTATGTGGCTGCTTATGAACGAGGAGTAATGCCATTCAATAAAACAACTCATCTGAAAAACTCAACTTGCACACATCTCAAGCGCACGATTTCTGTGATTTTTTTTTGTAAGAGAAAGCGTTTTAATTTACTATCCATTGTACTTGGGAAAAAAAAGAAGGAAATGGATTAGGTTAAAGCATTTGACGCGCAGTCTTTTACAAAGAAACCCCGAATAAAGATTATTCACGTTGAGTACTTGTCCCTTGGTAACAATAATAAATCATTCCTCTGCATTAGGAAACATGATGAAAAGTAATCAGAATTTATGTGATCTATCAGAATTTTCACTGCATTACTACACTACAAGGAATAATTCATTCTGGCAAGCCGTTTGTTGAATAATTTTAGCAGTCGCGAAATAGTTTGAAATTAACCAGTCGTCGTTTGTTGTTATCAGTATAAAATGAGAAAAAAATATGAGATTGAGAAGTCGACCAGCGCACAGGTGCCACACTGTACAGTCATATGCCTTCGGCTGTGTACTTTACAACGCGACTACCTGCGAAGTGTCTTGTCCAAGCCTATTTCAGCATGTACTTGATTCAGGACTGCAGACCACTAAAACGTCGGACACACTTGATCAGTTGTCCCAGTTGTCCCAGATTTGTTACTTCGCAAGGGAATTCTTAAAATCTAACCCAGTGAAACTTCCATGATGTGCCTTGCGTGTGGACCTCGGGAAGCTGTTGAATTCTCCTAGAAAAACCTTTGATTCTGCTTTGGCCGGGAATGTACGTGATTGGAGCGATGACTAGAACTGAAAAACACCGAGAGATACCCAAGGAGGAGAGAATAATTGGCAAGCTGGTACTCCTTCATTCCGGAACCAATGCTTTTCATAAACAGGCATCACTGCCACTTAATTGCAGTCCTCGATTGAAGAATATTGTAATTCATTCCACATTGAACTTTATAGTTCATAAAACAAGCTTGCTAACTCCCGACGTCTTCTTCCGGCTCCTTTTGGCGTACCCTTACTATAAAATCAGCTAGGCGGCCTGCAGTTGTGACAGTAGGCAGAAGACCTGTACACAAGAAGAGATGTGGATGTGTTGAAATGTTACCAAACTATGGGTCCCAGCTACCTAAAAATGGGTCCACGCTTGTCACAGCATAGAGACGCGGTAATCAACGCATTTTTTTTTTGGTGCACACGTACTAATAGCTCGCCTTAGAAATTAATGTTAGTGGAGGTCAGGGCCCGTACTTGTATTTCTTGTTTGAAGGCGAGACGGCTCCAGCTATGCTTTCTGAGATTGCCGGTCGTTTCGAGGCCAGTTAGGCCTCTTCTTGAGGTTGTGAATGTATGGTTCGGAGGGGCAGCGTCGCTCCTGGTTCTCCCTGCACGGGACCTGCGACGTCGCTGTCCAGTTAGATACACCGAAAGTAATCCGGAAAAAGGGTTTTGCTATAATTGTGGAGCATACAGAACACACCTGGAAACATCAGCTATTAGCTTGGAACAATCCCTGAGTATATGCTCACGGCCTTCGTAAAGCGAAGGAAAGTAGGAGTCGTGCAAGCTGAATCAGGAGCGACGCTTACTACGGACCAGGGAGTCACGCTCTGGAAAAGAGGCCGAACTTGGCCTCGAAACATCGGTGAATCTCTGAAACTGTCGCTGGAGCCGTCTTAGTATCCAATATTGTTCAACCGGACAGATCTCTCGAGATGTTTACGCAGTCTTTTTCGTCATTGGCCTAACGTTTGCGCTTAACTTTAGTTGACAGTAAAGACTTGTAGGCACGTGAGAGACCTGTAACAGGAGGTACAAGTACCATACTAGCACCTGTGATAATACACGGTGTATCAACTCACCGGCCTTGACGTGGACGCTTCGGCTGAAGACAGAACCGAGGGTGTTCGAGGCCCTGCATCGGTAACGAGATGCGTGGACCTCTTGGCGGTAGTCCTCTCCGCGGAAGGGGTAAAACTCCAGCGTCCCGTCCGGCCGGACACGCCGCAGTCCCGGAAGGTGTTCGATTGTCGAGCCACTCTCGTTTGTCCAGCCGATTACCGGTCGGGGTTGGCCCGACGCCGAGCAGGAGACCAGAGCTCCGGTCATGTTGGAGAACACGACCTGCACCGGTGGCTCGTGAAGGAAGGCCGGTGCGGCCACACCCCCGGTTGTGGGCGGCGGGAGGTCGGCCTGACCGCCTGCAAACCATGATAAACATAGAGAGAATTTTATCACTAACTCACACGCAAGCTGCTAGCCAAGTGCATAAGCACCCTTATCGTATTTTTAATTTCTTGAATGCTTTGTTAGTATTCGTTTTCTTTTTTCTACTTCTGTTTTACTTTTATATTTCTAAGCACTTATGTGTCCTTACTGGATCGTCTTAATTTCTTGCCATTTTGATGCTCCATTTTTATGCGTACTCCATGGGCTTTCAAAGTCATGTTATCTTCAAACTCAATTGTCTTAGGCATAGGCCAACGTTTGTTGTGACACGTAGATTTCTGAGGAACGTTCAACTGCCTCTGCATTAAGACGCAAAGAAAGAATAATCTTCTGTTAATGGAAGGCGGTAAATCGGAAAGCAAAAGGCAGTGACAACAAAGTAGAGAAAACAAACAAATATTTAATTAAAATTGAAGAGCACTTTCACCTTTTTAAAGTGCAGCACGTATATGCTGACCGGCCGTCAGAAACAAGAGGAGCATCGTGTTTTAATGGTGCAGCTCTAAATCCAGGAGCTTGAATTTAAAGGGTTGAGATAAATATGCAAGCTACGTTGCGTTAGAATGCCGCCTGTTGATGATTAAATAGGTACTTTGCATTAATAAAATACATCACGGGAAATTTACACATTTTTCTTTGATAGCAAAAGCCAGCACTGTTGTGGTAAATGGTAGGAACCTCACGTTACAAAGCGCTACACGTTAGCAGCGCTGTCACTGCTGCAAGGGGTAATATTGACCGCATTTGTCCTGCGATAATCATACGCCAAGGTTTGTGAAAGGTTACATGACAATTAGAAACACGGCGCCACGTTCACCGATGTCAGGACACTTGCTCGGTCGACTTATGGCGGGCTGGATTTCTTGTCTCACAAAAACGTCACTACTGTATGCGTTTATCGACTGCTGGTGAAACTATCCGAAAAGACAAAGCAAGTATACGAGAAACAAAGGACGAAATCAGAGAGAGAAAGAGAGGTTGAAAAAAGATGAGGAGGAAAGGCAGGGAGGTTAACAAAGCACGTTCTCGGTTGGCTACCCGACACTTAGGGAAGGAGAGAGGGAAATAATAAATCGGATAAAGGAAAGAAGAGCAGGAAAAAATAAACGAAGGGCCAGTTAGTGGGAACACGTGCACATAACACTGAAGTGCTGAAGCGTGCTAGTGTTTCACAAGATTAGAATTTGCAATAATACTTACAATATAAATTACACGTAAAATATCCGTGTCTTATTTACGCAGACCAAGCTGGCGTCCTTGCTGCTCCAACAAACGCTAAGCAGTTCTCCCTTTCACTTTGTTTGAGTATTAATTTTTGACTTCATCTTATTATCTACACACGCATAACGAAGCTTGCATATAGGTCTCGTAGCCGGAAACATGCATTTATTTTATTTTTCGCCTTTTTTCCATTAAAATGCAGCACATTGCCCGTGTAAAACCGTCGATGTCGCCATTTTGTACCAACTATTGGCACTCATCGAGGCTTCCTCCGCAAGGCATTGCGACACTCTCCCCCTCGAGCCATGGACTCCCCAAGCTCGATGCAAGAAAGTGCAATACCGATGGAGACATCGAATGATACTGGCAAGTTTGCTAAGCGACCAATACTAATCACAGTTATATAGTAAGCCGATATTAGCTTAAACTAACTACATTACCTTTCCACCAAGCTTGAACCCACATGTCAAGAAAGCATTCATTATACCATATGTGGCAGTTGTTATCACAGCATAGGTCAAAAAGTCTAAAATCGGGATTAGGTGGACAACGCCAGTTCTCCGAAAACGAACACAGAAGATAATGCATAGCAGAGGACAGAGATGCCCGCTTTGTGAGGCACACCAGCATATCTCTAAAACGTGCTTCTACTTGTCTCTCTCGTGGGTATTTTGCAGTTTTCAAAGAGAAAAAGCGTTTGAATCCGCCGGTATACAGTCCCAGTGGGCAAACTTCAGAACTACCGAATAGGCTACGTACAAAAATATGCGGCATGGATTGTTCACGAGGACTCCGTGGTTCAACCGTGGAGGAATTGTATTAGCTAGAAAATTAGTCGCATGTTTTGCGCCTCTTCAAACCTCCGTCCTTCCGGAGCCTTCGGAGGCGACTGCGGCAGACGACGAGGAAACTGCGGCGGAGAATTCGAAAGTAGGTTAATTAGCTCCAGCACCGCAGTTATATTTCACGGCTCCGTAATGAACGTCGAACACGCGAAACGTATCGTGTGCGAATATGAAAGGGGACTAGGCCGCTAGCAGCGCTCTGAGACACAATTAGGGAAAATTAGGCCCTAGAGGACGACAGCACAATATATTTGCAGGGATGAAGGAAGTTAAATGCGAGAGACGGCAAAATATAAGCAATGATTGCATGAACCGAGTTTTGTACTAGAGTCGCTATTACAATGATAAATCTGTGTCTGAAAATATGAGTGCAGTGCAGCTCCGACTGTAGTGAGCTAGGGCATTGCGTATTTTTGTACTTGATATACATGATTTCATTTTTTTGGATGTCGATGTTGAAGAGACGTAATAACTCTTTTTGTTATTTTGTTTGTTCATTGTAAGACTGCAGTTCGCTATATGGACAGCAATGTAGATAAGAGTTAAACAATACATAATCAAGCAAATATAAGAACATTGAGTAAAATATGAGAAACGTAAGGAAATAAGGGGCTTTTATAGAAAAAAAATTGATGACTAAATTACAAATCGTTATGGTGTCGCTCTCTGACAGGAACAGCTTTTGCTAACCTCATAAGGCTAAAGGTACACCGCATAATCAGTTAAATCATCCTGGATATTCCCTTGAAAAGTAGTTCAAGTGAAGGGCAGGTAGATGTTTCTGCGATGACGCGGAAGAAAACGAGGAACGGCATTTTCCCAAATCACTGCTCCTTACGGGCAACGAGATTTCTTGCTGTGTCGGAGTGAACACTGAATTATTACCATGCTTTCTTAGTGCATGCAGGTCACCGCCATACAACAGAAAAAAAATGATGGCCTTGATCCGGTGCTGAAGATGGCCTTGATGGCCTTGAGCCGGTGCTGAAGGCCTCTTTGTGGCCTCTTGCGGTGGCCAGAACTTGTGCGTCTTACGTGTGTAGCAGATCTGGATAGTTAGGCCCCTTCTTTTGAGAACCTACAAGCTTCTGGAGTTCATCGGTAAACTGCTGCCAGATCGTTTGACCTTTGTACGAATTTTTTTAATTCTATGTATGGGCTCGATTTCAGTTAAACTTCCCTCTTACAGGAGTTGACTGATGAATGAATAGTTGGAACAAATATGTCCTCATCCCGTTTTTTTTTTTTTTATGTATGCGGAAACATGTAACTCTCGTAATCGAAGTTTAATGTTCGTAATTTTTGAACTTCAGGCAGTTTTAAATAAGAATGGTTTTAACGATCTATCATTTGCTTTAAATTTTGTCAAATAGGAAGTCGATTGTCAAGCTGCCCCTCATGCATGCGAAAGTTACCTCACCAGCTGCTTCCGATTCGGGATGAATTTCCTCTCCCCTAAATGCAGTTCATAAATTCCATGGCCGCATTCATTGCGATTCGAAAGTAAGTGAGAACAAGGCACCACAATCCAAGGTCCTTTATTACACATTAATCTGTGCTAACAGTTCCCTGCATGCCTAATGCATGAAAATTCCTTTATAGTAGTGCGTTTCACATGAGACACTGTACGCTAGACGAACGCTTTGCTTCACATGACCTGCTATCGTATCCATGGATGGTTTACGTGTTCCGTGTTACTTGAAGCTACTGCCGAATCTGTCTTCGGTGGTAGCTTTCATGCCCAGCAACGTCTTAAAATAAGAGAGCAGATAAGGGGACTCGAAAAAAGGCTAACATTTCTAAAACAAAAAAGAAAACCTACAATCTTATAGTGATGCAAGTTTGAGAACTTCGGCATTACATCCACGTTTTGAGCACACGTAAGATACAGTATTCACGAGCGTCACTCCAGAGTCCCTGTTTATTGCAACGCGTTCAGAGAAGTCTCGCGAAATTTTCATGTCGTAAGACGGTTCTCGTTCCCTCTCGCCTCTCTACATCTTGATGACGCTTCTTTCTGACGTCCTAATTTCCAACAACCGCTCTTCTCTGGCACTGACGAAAGTTCACAGAAAAGAAAGTTGGGGTGCCGAAATGATTACTCGCTTACCAAGAGCGTAAACGTCAGTTCCTACGAGACGTTTCCGCATCCCATGCAAGAACCCGCAAGCGGTCCGGCCCAAAAGGAGCACGGCCTCGCGGTATCACCCTTCAAAACCTGTTATTAAATTCACCCACCGTCTGACATCTTGACGAGACTACATACGAAGAGAAAGGGTCACCCGTTCTCCCTGCCAGCAGCTCCCCTTTCTTTTTTTCCTTTTTGCATGACCCGTACCTCTATAACCTATACATGTCTTCGGCGTCCTTTCGCAACATACCCTTTTCTTCTTATTCCTGCATGCCGTTCTAGAGGCTGCAGAGAGTGCCGCCTACCGTTCGGCGGCGGCATAATTGAAGTTTTCACGCCTTTAAGCCACTGCTATGTTCTTGATGTTTCCTCCCCCCATATGGCGTTCAACGATGTGAGCGAGGCCCAGCCGCTGCTGCCGTACACGTCAGCATTACCCTTCGGGATTTACTGCTTGCTCTTGCGAGCGGTTTCTTTCCCTTCGCGCTCCTCTTTCTAATTACGGTTAAAGAGAAGTCACTCTTGTCGCTCCGGGCTGCGAATGTGACGCTGATGTGCCACCTCGGTAATGAGCTTGCGTAATTTGTGCGTGACTCCGAGACTAAAGGGGAAATGCGTTATTGGCGTTGTTTCTTTAACAAGGCACGTTGGACTGCTTTTATGTATCTTACTTGGTAGCGATAACGCGTTAATTTAAAGCAGGATGACATAGCTTCGTGTTTATGTAACTGCAGGGTGTGATTAGGAATTTGAGTGAAGCGAAAGAGTAAGGGAAAAGCCTGTCTCGCGTTTTGTTTTTGTGTTAGCTGCACATGTCGAGACGTGTTCCTTAAACGCATCGACTTCGGCGAGTGTAATACATTAATGCAATGTTTTTTTATGATGCGTGAAAGCGGGTTTAGACGCGTTGTATTGCGGATGTAAACCCATCGTGTCACACGGACCCTTACTTTTCAGAGATTGTTAATTTGCAGCTGCGTGAGTCTAAAAGACATTCAGGATATGGCTGGTTAATGGTCATTTCTCTATATTTTCGTAGACATACGCAGAACTAACTGTAGTTATATTATTAAGTAGACTCGTTAAAAGGGCTTTCTTGAACAGATGTCAACTTTCGCTCAGGCTACACTATAAATAGGCATTGAAAACTCGAAAGCTGAATGTAGTTTCCTTATTACTATTTCTAGAATGGGGCACATTATGCGTAGTCCCGTTTTACCTTTAATAATTTCAATCTGTGTAGCGAATATTTATTGCCTAAATACAAAAGAAAAGAACAGCTTCAGGTAGCGGTGAGGTATGTTGAGTGGATTTATCTGTGCTGCTCTCCACGTGTTCTGACATAACGCAAATACTGGAAAGGCTGAAGAAATAATGTTTCATTTAGGAATTTCGATAAAATAGCGCCAACCGTATGTAACCGTTTCACGGCGTCGAATACGGCAGGCAGACATTCTCACGTTATGACCGGAAGTTTACCTGTATCCCTAAAACAGAAAGGGTATAGCTGTTGCATTGTAGCAGGACTAACTTACTACTAAGAAACCTGGCGGATAACGAAGTAACTTAAGAAGAAATTAATAACCTACGCAACTTGCCATCGAGAGAGAAATAATAGGCGTAACGATAAGAGATGGATAAGAGCAGAATGGATGGGAGAACAAATAGGAGTAGGCGACGTCCTCATTACCACCCCCAAAAAAGAAATGTACCTAGGCAGGGCCCGTGGTACGCAGGAATTATAACAGCTCGAGTGAGAGCAACGGAATAGATACCAAGGGACAAAAAACACAGTCGCAGCAGGCAAAAAATGATACTGAATGATGAAATCAGCTTTCAGGCACAAAATGGAGCCATTTCGTGCTGGAGAGCGTCATATGGAGGTCTCGGTAGATGTATTCGGCATGCAGTGGACATAGAAAGCGCAGATTTTCATGATGACAGTTCTGCACAAAGTGTGTTGATTGATTCCTGGGCTTTGATGTCGCAAGACTAGCTATGATTACGAGAGACGCCGCAGTGGATATGCTTCAGAAATTTCGACCACCTGGGGTTGTTTAACGTGCGCCGACGTCGCACAGTACATGGGCCTGCAGAAAGTCTGTATGACGAGGTATTCCACTAAAGAGAGTCAGCCATTGGTCAAAATATCTTTGTGTGTGTGTGTGTCTCTTTTACTCAAAAAGAAACCAAAAGTAAGCTAGACGAAAAAAAATGTGGCTGATCCTTCTGTCCAAGGAATCGGCATAGCACGAAAGTAAAATGTCTCTTCGCATGAGCAATTCAATGTTTATTGTTACATAGATGTGAACTTGCATTGCTAACAGTGTCGCTGGTACAGAGCTGCTTGACGTGGTGAGCCCACGTTCACACATTGCCTCGATAGCATCACGGGCCAACACTTTGTGGTAACTGAAGTAGTTTACCTAATAACTGGGCACAGTCTACAGTAAATGCCGCGCGACAAACGTATCAATTCTGTTTACTCGCGCCACATTAACCCCTCAACGTCGCAGCCGTGCTCTGGCGCCTCACGCAGCGGTTCCCTTGTCCCCATCACGCTCGAAGAGCGGTCGTCGGGGAAACGCCACCCACGAAGAAAGGTGACCGGCACCCTGTACGAGCGCGGCTATGCGCGGGGCTCTGCACGCGTGCATCGAGGCGGACTTTAGAACGTTCCTTGAATGGCGCCGCCATCTAAGAGAGACGAAGTAAAGCTGCAGCGATTCACTTTGCTTCTCCTTGATGGCGGCACCGTTCCAGGCAATGTGCGCCTGTGTGCGCGCGTCCAGAAGGAATATAACTTGAGTAGCTACAGCGCGCAAGACACAGGGACTAGAGAAGAGGACACACACAGCGCTGACGATCAGGAAACGCGGCTTATGTATATGTAGTGAGGCGACAGCGTGCAAGGGGTGATAGTAAACACGTGTTGCTAACCAACAAGCCCAAATCTACACACTTCAAGGAATATAAGGCGCGTTCGTACAGCACCGAGCATGTGCGGCGGCATGGAATCACTATTGTACATGAAACAATTGTAGAAAATTTGTTCTGTTGAAAATTGTTGAAGCACTGCAATAAAGAAAAAAAAAGCGGCGGTAGCGTAGTGGTAGCGCACCGGGCACCTTTCGTCCTGGTGCGGAGGCTGCGAGTTTGATTCCCTGCGCATCAACGGAAGTTTTTGTGGTGTTTTTCTCTATTGTTTTTACATGTCTACTTTACTGCATCATATCCGTCATCGTAGTGACGTATGGCTTCCTGTTGATCCCCGGCATAAAACACTTTCGTTTTAAAAAACTCCAATTTTACTTGAAGCGGCGTTCTTTCGGCATCAAGTTTCGCGCTTTGACCTATATTTTGTCGCAGGGCTATTGACTGCACAGGAAGTCAATATGCCTCCACTGCAACAGCTCGCAGGAATGGCGCTCTATGTTATACATATTTAAACAAAATGAAGTAGACGGTCATTGATCCTAAAAAAGTGCAATGGTAACGCCAGCACTGATGTTGAGAACTCTCACAACTGTGTCACTGATGCCTGCGTGAACAGACGAAAAAAAAAAAAGAAGGACACGTAAATTTTTAAGTACATAGGCTTTCAGGATACATATAAAGAAAAAAAAGTGTTTTTTGGTAATGGAAAATTACACTTTCATAATACAAAGGGCGCCGCCCTTGCTGTTTAAAGTAGCTTGGCGAGCGAAAAAGACGCTCGTAAAAAAAAAAAAACGCAGGTGGCGACGTCACATTGAGCTTCTCGCGACAACTCGTCCTCACGTCACAGACTTTGACCACGTCTACTGGAGATTATATACATGGTTTTTAATCAATAAAGATGCAACACACTGTCTTCGAGAGCGGTCAGCGCTTGAACGCGCTAATTTTCGCGAAATTTTGTAGAGCCAACGTGACCAAAACACGAAGGAATTGCAGAAATGCGTGACGTTACGCTGAAATACAACGGGCGAAGGATTTACCTCGATTGTGAGAATTCGACGTTTCTCTTCATTTTATTTCGTAATAATGGTCCTTGTACTGCAATAAACGACAGTATAGCTCTCGAAGGATAATTCATTATTGTAAATTATTGTTTGGCGGAAATAATTTTGCCGCTTTAAGTTGCTTCCCGATGTGAGCGATGTTGCATCGCAATAATCCACTTGGAAACTGACGGACGCCTCATCGCGCGCCGATGAGTTGACAGCGAAAGCTATTCCGCAATGTCATTAAGATTCCTTCAAGTTTGACTTTGCCATTGTCTTACTGGTATGTTGCTTAGGCATTTGTTGCCAGATTCTATTTGCGAGAGCAGTTCTAGTTGTTCCTTGACTGACATAGGCTTTGAAGGTTAACATTCAATCACATGTATTTCATACCGGCGTGTCAGTGGCCGAGCAACGCGGGGATGGCTTTATTATTTGGCTTTATTATTTCTAATCATGACGCAAATGTCAAGAACGTGTCAATTTATTGATGTCCTAACCTATCAGCCATGTTATTATTTCCTTCGCATCCTCCCATGCCAATTTTAGTGTATGCCAAGTGAACAAGACCTGAGAGGGAGGAGCACCTATACTCTGCTTCACTAGTTCCGTGCAGTATCCTTCCGAAGAGCGACGAAATGCCATTGTTTGGACACGCAGCTGCGGGCTGCTACAGCCAATAGGGGCCCCACTTAATCCTAGCTCCTCCTCCTTCCAAGGCAGCAGCTGCCACAGCAGCGCCCGCGATTGGCAGATTACAAGCTGAGGAAAAACACGTCTAACATGTTCACCCTTCGAATTGGCCGAAGAGCCTTGTAGCTTCCACACTTCTGCACGGAACTTCTGAAACAGACTATAGATTTTTGTGCCGCCTAGCTTTGGTACCTCCGAGTTCTGGTACTATCAACGCAGGTCGGTCACATTCATACTCTCATACGATAGTTAAGACCTCCTCGCCTTAAAGCTAAGCCCACGTACCCTGCCAGTTGATGATGAAGCACGTTTTCACATGGTTGAGCGCGTCGTCGGTCGTGCTCTAACAAGTTAAAATCCTGAATAAATCTTCTCTTTCTGTGTATAGTTCTCTGTGGTAAATGAAAGGCACGCTGGTTGCTGAAATCTGACGTTGGTATCATATATTATATTATATTATCATTTTTCCCTGCTGGTTAAGAAAACGCCTCGTAGGCCGATATGCTCGGTGGGCAGGCATAAACTCATACTTTCCATTAAAAAGCTAGCAAACTCACATTGAAACAAGGCATCGTTTTCAAAAAAAGAAAAAATGCCTTTCTACGCGTTGTATTTAAAATAACACACTTTTCCCAATGTTGAAACTTGAAACTTTCTATGCTACGCCATTAAAGCTTCTCGTCTTTCCCTGGAAGCCACTTTCCATGGTGATTCATGGAAAAATAAATGAACTGCACTCATCTTTCACATGAAAAACCCAACATCATAGAGGTTGCACCAAAAGCAACGCTGAAATTTCTATATAATCCAACGATACTTCCTGAAAGACCACGGCGGGAGTTCGAGATTAGCATAAACTATGTAAAGATTCACTCCATAGCACGCGCTTTCATTTTGTGGAGGCAAAGTAACAAAGACAGGCAAAACGGTACACTTTCAGTTGCCAGCTATGAACAATACACGCTAGGTTGAAACTTCACTGAAAGCGCCTCCGACTGCAGCTGAGTAACAGACTAAGTGAGCTACATAAATAGTGTATGGCCAGCACAAAGGATAGTCTTTGTAATGGACACCTAAAATTTCAATGATTGCCTGCGAAATATCCCGCAAGCTGAAAAATAGTCATATATAGTACCTACGTAACTAAACAACTCAAACACGCGCACACGCAAACACGCCCACAACAACAGGCAGACATGCTACCCGCATTCAAGGCACACAACGCTATGTGCAGTAGATGTATGTGTCCTTGCGACTAGGTCAACCTGCGCTCTTTTAATTAGCTGCAGGACGGCTTCTAATAATAATAACCGGTCGAGGTCTGTGTATTGATGCCACGAGCTGATTATGAGGCAATCCCTGTAGTGGAGGGCTCCGGAGCAATTTTCACCATCTGGGGTTACTGAGCGCGCATTTAAATTTTTATTTTATTTATTTTTTTATTTGCAGAAATACTGCAGGCCACATGGCCCAAGCAGGAGTGGGATACAAAGCATAAGAATGTAGAAAAATAAAGGATAAGGACAGGCTACAGTAGGAGCAGAATCCAAAAAAAAAAGGCAATAAACACGGCAAAGAGGCAATACAACTAAATTAGTGTGGATACAGCAACAGTGAAACAAATAACAAGTGAGTGAAATACAACCAGTTTCACTTAACACTGAAAAAAAAACTGCTTAAGGTAGGCTAGGAGGAGGCACTCGACTGCGTAATGGACAACAGTTGGTCAGGTGACAGGCTATTCCAATCTGTAATTGTCTATGAAAAGAACGAGAATTTAAATACATTTGTTCTGGCAAAAGAAAGGGGGTTATAGAGAGCGGAGAGAGCGGAAAATTTTGGTAAACGAGCGTTTTTTGCATTTCGCACTCATAAAAATTCGGTAACTGTGGTCGGAATGGTCCCGTGACCTGGAGCTCTGCAAGCCAATACTTATCCATTAAGCGACCCCGGCGGGTTAGGTGAAGGTACGTTTTCCAACCTTAGCGTAGCTCGCCACAACGTGAGGAAGCGGCATACGCTGTTACTTACGACTGGACGGATACAGCGCAGAGGCGTCCAAGGACAGTGAAAAGATTCAGCATATTTCGATATATTATCTATCAAAGTATAGCTAAACTCTCTTAACAGATGAGTTCTTTAGCGTCGAGTTTGTTCCGTAATAATAGCCATTGTGGTTCTTTGTCATTCGCACCTTCGAGCATCAAAAATAAAAAAAAATAATCAAGAGACTTTCTAAATGGTGCGGGATTCGAACTCGGGTACGCTCGGTCCGAAAGCGAGCGTCATAACCTCGGGACTGTACGTACACCCGCGCTTGGAGAATGTGCATTTATGGGAACCATGTGATTCCTTTGTAGCGACGGCTGTAACTGAACTTGCTACGGGCTAGAGAAAAAGGAGAGCGAGGGAGAAAGCGAGAAAGAAGGAGAGAAAGAGGGAAAAAGGGAAGGCGAGAAAGGATTAAAGAAAGTAACTTGAGTCGCGGGTTGTGCAGAAGGACCAGAGTGCGCGCTACCAGAAAGAAACATAAGTCCCGGGTCACGCAGAAGAGAAGTGTGAACCCGCACTTGCCCTCTACCCACTACACAGATCCTTGCCCTCGGCCGGCTATTGCATGATGTGATAGCGATAACGACAGCGCTACATGATAGCGTTGTCATGAGTGATAGAGATCGTACAGCACGAGTACAAAGAAGGCGAAGAAGACAGTAAAGAATGTGAAGACGAGTCCGTGACACCACACAGGGCAGCACAAGGCACGCCATGTCGCTTATGAGCAATATACTGCTCTCGGCCAGTTACAAGGTTAAGTTGCAAGTTTAAGAGTTCGATAAGGGAGTTGATGCCACCAGCTCAGCTGTGTGACCAGTTTTTCGCGACGTCGGGCCTGTGAAACTGCTTGAATTTTTCACTTAGCATCGGCCGCCTTCGGTACAGATGCTACTAGAGCACCGTCCCCATCGCTCGTAGGCCCACAAGCCAGTAAAGCACTGTTGTCTTCCTTGAGGATGACGGGCTTGTGTGAACGCCTTTGACGGAGTACCAGTGCAATACCTCCCGCGTCAACGCATTATCTGCCGTCCCCGGCCACCTTTATCTTTCGCTCTTCTCTCTTTCGTCTTTCTATTCCCCAATCCCAACAGGACGCTTTCTGGTTAACGTCCCTGCCTTTCTGTTTCCTTCCTCCTCCTCCTTCACTTAGCACCGTTCTTTCTCTTTTCTTTTTTTTTTTTGACGGGGAGAGGGTGTCGTAATTCATATCCAACGTCGCACTCACGTTGTCAAGGTCTATCGTGCTTGTCGAGAAAAACTAATTGTCCGCCTTCAATTTCTAGTCAGTACATATTCGTATTCGCGCATGATAGCATGCATCTCTCCCAGAGTCAGGCAACACAGACTTGCCTATAGGTCCGGCTGGTTCTGGCGCGTTTGATTGCAGTAGCGTTCACGAACCTAATATACCGGACATGCAGCCCTCGCAGCCGCTTGCGCCTGGTTGATTTCGTACGAAACACAGAAGGGCGCTTTAGGGTTCTAGGTTTCCACCTGTTTTTCTAGTCCTCAAAGACATATCAGCTTATACGGACAGAAAAAACAAAATGCTTGCACGCCAACAGAACACGGGAACGCCAGCGGCAAGAAATAACATCCATTTACTTTCATTCTCTCTGCTTATTTGAACTTCTTTGCAGACCGAAGCAAAGCCGCCTTCTTATACGCTCGCGTTTCTCGTGCGGCCTAAACCAAACAAACAAAGCTGGAACCATAAACAAACCCAGTCCACCGAAATGGCACTAAAAGAAAACTAAGCTCGCATTGTTTTCATAATATACAGCGCACCTGCCATTATTCATTTTTTTCTTTTACATCAAAGGTATTCGGGAGAGTGATTACTCTTGCCTTACAATACACGTGCTCTTAGAGAGACGCTGAAGGCGCCGTCCTAAAAGTAAAAGCCACAGTGAACCAAAAAGCATAACGGAGGCACAGAGCTAAGCCCCTTTCGTACCTTTCACAACCACGCGGTGTGCTTCAAAGATACGCCGGAAGCCCTGAGCCACTGACGTCAGATATGCTAGGCAAACAATGGCCAAAGCCACCTTGAGTCACGAGAGCGTTAAAATGAAAGAGCAGCCGATATAGTGGTCGCCTACATCTATCCTGCAGCACACCGGTCCCCTGGTGAACGGTAAAGGTGCGCAGCGTTGGTCTGGATCAAAGCGTTGAAATAAATAACTTACTTAAAAAAAATGAATGCACTCTTTCTTTTCTTTTCACAACACAAGAACTTTCGGAACAGCGCCGTCGTTTCTGTCTTACTTTTTTATGTCCCGAGTTTCTTTTCTTTCGCTTTTACTCGACGCTCTTCGCAGAAAGGCAATACGAAAGAGTGTGGGAGCGCCAGGAATTGCGTGTGAGCTTTCATTCTGGCGCTGCTTTCCTTTTTTCTTTGAAGTACTGCAGTTCAGGTTTTTCTTCGCTGTCATTGTCTTTTTTTTTTTGTTTTTTTTGGGGCGTAACGCGGCTGTAGAAAAGGGGCGTAGCGTCGACCGCCGCTTCGTCTAGTAGTTCCAACTGCCGCCGAGCGCCGAATGCTCTCCTGACGCCGTTGCCGCCACCGCCACCTACCTCCCGCACTTTCGGAGGTGCGTGCGAGAGGCGCACCCCACTATCGCGTTTCGGCAGAGTTCAACAATTTAGGTCGCGCCATTTCTTCACCCCTTAGGTGCGTTCCCTTTTACCTCTAAGGAAAAAAGAAAGAGAAACGTGTTTTTCTTCGTTGCTTTTTATTTCTCTCAACGCGAACTCGCCGTCTTTCCATTCGCTCATGATTCTCCGTCGTCGTTGCCTGCATTGTTCGTTCTTTTCGACAAACAGCAGCGCGTATACGAATATGGCCCTGTACGTGGTAAAAAGACAAGACGAATAGCACATTTTAAATGTGCTACCTTTTTTTATTCGGATCTCTCCTTGCATAACTTTGTTGTCAACGCACTTTTTCTCCGGTATTTCCAGAAGAGGACAGGGAGGAGAAGAGCGGTGCGAATGGGGATGAGAAAAACAAAAAAGAACAGTTAAACGGCACACAGCAATTCATACGGAGGATTTCTGTGTTCACTACTCGGAGGGACATCTTTCGCACTACCGTGCCCTCTATGACCTTTCAAGAAATTTTCACAATGGAAATGTCTTCTCACGTTCATTACCGGTCGCCAGTTTGTGTCAGCTAAGCCACGGTTGATGACTCGTTGAAATGTAAAAAAAAAATAATGATGGGTAATTAGTTTATTATCGCGACTTGTTATTCCTTCCTCATTGTATCCTCTTAATGCTGAGCCAAGTTGGGAATATACGTCCCCTATTCTACACCCACGCTTCCCATCGATCCCCTACCCACAACCTTGCCCTCCTCCCAATGCTACACGGTAAGGATAGTGAACTTGCCACCATTGCCCGTGCTGAGCTGTCTCAGTGGCGTGGAGCTCGCTTTACTTTTTCACGACAACACAAAGTTTTTCCCGTCCCTCCACTGTGGTCTAGTGGCTATGGCACTTGGATGCTGATTCAAAGGTCACGTGATTGAATTTCGGCCACAGCGGCTGCATTTCGATCGAGGCGGAACGTTAGGGTCCGAGTGCTGTGCAATGTCAGTGCACGCTAAAAAACCCAGGTGGTCGAAATTTCGTAGCTCAGCACTACGGTGTCAGTCATAATCATATCGTGGTGTTAGGACGTAGAACCTCAGAAATAATTAAACAGTGTTACACACTACATTTTCACACGAGAAAACCGAGGACCCTAAAGAATCTATATTTAGAAGCGTCTTCGTATCGCTACTGCGTGTCTAAAGAAAATACCATTACAACCTTTCGCTCTGATCAAGATCTGAATATGTTCGATAAACGCTTTCCCATGGACTCTGAACAGAAACGCTGAGTAAACGCTGTGATGGTACTGTACGCGACTGGCCAGTACTATATGTCCCTATTTCAGGAACTTGGCCTAAAAGAACGCATAGCCGATGAGTACACAAGACATTATGTCAGGTAAAAAGGGTAAGTCAAAATGAAAATTGCCTTATTTTCTCACTTCGCTTGTCAAACAACGTCGACAATCGCATCTTAGCTGCGTACGTCGAAAATAACGAATGTACGATGAGATAACAGCGTACATTGTACCATCCTACCGAAAATGTGTTGAAAACGTGTCGGTTGATACCGACAATCAGCCTTGCAATCCCCGCTTACGAAGCCTTTCTCTAATTGCTACATCAAAATAAGCGAACAGAATGCAACACACTAATAGAGGACTGAAAATAGTTAACTTGTCAAAACCGCACTATAATTACGAGCCGCACCGTAGCAGGAAACTCCGGAACAAAGTTCACCATCTGCGTTTTATTAACGCGTCTGTATATTTACCTTTCATCCTTGTCGAAATGGCCGCCTCTGTCTACGAATCAAACCCACGTTCTCAAGCTTAGTAGCCTCACATGTCGTACCTGCTAAGCCACAATCATAGGCACGAATACAAACCAGCCACACACCGGCGATTACTCCTACAAAGTTAAGAGGTGTATTGTAGTCGCTATATTTCTCCGGCAGCAAAGTCATGCTCGACGACGCTAAAATGACAACGTTGAAAAAAACTTGCAGTATTGTACTTTCCCATGTTTACCATAACTGGCGCATTTCCCCTTCGAACGAATGAACGAAACAAAATGGAGAGGCTTCCCGAGTCGAAGAAGCGCTGGTAGCACACGCACAAGAGGCATAAATCTCGCGTAATAGACGCGGCGGTCAGAGGGAGAAGAGACAAGGGAAGAGTGACGAGACAGTAGCGATCCTGTGAGGCGGGCCTTTTCTTCTCCCATGGTGGTAACTTCCTCTAGGCCTTTCACTATGTGGAAAGAAGGCATGTCGTTCGTGTTTATCTTGCCGCCGCATTAAATGCGCCATTTGTTCTCGGCGACGACCGCACATTCTGGCGAGAGAGCCGCCTTTTCCAGCGCCGCGCGCTTGTGATGCACCCGATTGAGTTATTGTCCACGCTCCAGCGATCGCTATCTCGCTTTCCGGACATGGCTCTGTTACTGCTTTTCTTTTTCCTTTGCTTCGGCTTCTATGGAGCGTTTCTGTGAGCACACAGGGCATGGCTGCAGTGTTTCGCATGTATTTTTCTTTTTCTCGTGTGTCTGTCTTCTTCATATATGCCCTTTCTAATGGCAGTGGTACTGGCGTAATTGCTGGGCTCATCTAAAGTATTTTCGATTCGTATCAAATTTAGAGTAAGTGACATAAATAAAAAACACAGTTCGAGTCGTCTGATGTGGTATTCTGACGAAATATTTTGACCTTTTGAAGTATACCGTCACTGTAGACAGATACTTCAATCGGCGTGCGGAACAAAGACTAACTGAAGTTGACGCCATCTGATTATTCGGTAATCCTCACATTGTCGTTTGCAGTTGAAACATCGACACCGTGGTTACCAGTGGCGTTGGCTTACAGGTCTATAAAGGAGACAGTTACAAAGGAAAACGTAAGCAAGAAATTCGATGGTAAAGCTGCAACCGTGTTTTATGGTTCAGCAACCAGGGTGGAGATAAGCGCACGCGCATGCATAATGTGGAATGTGCTGCCTTGTCTCTAAGTAGACACTTTGTACAGGTGCAAAGCTAGCTTTTCTGTGATGCAGCTTGCACACGTGATGGCAGCGTTTTGCGTTATGCAAGCAACTTGTGCCGGCATACCCCGCTTGCACCACGGCGGGGAAGAGGTAAACTTGGCTATCTCCACATAAACGTGCATGAAAAGTAGGCCCCCGCGTGTGCAGCTAGAACTGCTTTCTTTCTTTAAACCACGGCAGGTGCAGCCATTAACTGAGAAAATGTGCACCGCAGAGAAGCACATTGGTAGTGTGTTGCGGCAAAGTCATGTGTTGTCGACGTAATACCGGTTTCTCTTATTTCTCCATATTAATAAAGAAGAACAGCAAAACTAATACAGGTGCTCTAGCCTTCCTTGTCTGTTGGCCTTACGTGATTAGAACATCTATCTATCTATCTATCTATCTATCTATCTATCTATCTATCTATCTATCTATCTATCTATCTATCTATCTATCTATCTATCTATCTATCTATCTATCTATCTATCGTGCAGATGCCGCTTCAGAATGCGCGCTACGATCGACAGTAATAACCACGTAGTAACAGGTAGTGGAGAAGTAGTGTGGGCCGCCTTTTAGCTCTTGCGCAACGCCGACTATGGTAAAGGGTCGACTAAGAAGAGCTTCGGTGTTAAATGAAGTGCGGTTCTTTACATGTGACTATAACTACTGTGTTAGTGTCTCTCTGCAAAGTATATTCCCTATGTGTCCGTGATTGGTCACAAGTTTGTGTACAAGCCGCGTGTACCGTAGAGCATCCCTTCATGGAGCTCTTACACGAATTCCTTTTGCGTGAACGCGAAATGGCTGTTGGTAGGGCGCATATTTATATTTAGGTCTTTTTGAACCCTTGTGGTTCTTTAGTGCAACTTAAATCTTGTTACGCTAGCCTCTGGAATTTTGTTTCCATCGAAAGCAACCGCCGCGGCCGCCACTGATCCCGCATCCTTTGGATCAGCATTCGAGTACCCCAACCACTGCTCAACAGTGGGAACATTTGATTTCAGTACCTACAAACGACACTCTACTACCCCTAGACTGTTTCTTCCGCCGTCCTGTACATCAATCAAAGTTGAGCGCGCGAAAACGGCTTCTGATCGACTCAACGAATCTGCCAAGCTTACGGCACGGTGTTAACCATTACCTGTAGTAGCGAATTAATATACCACGGTGAAAGTACTTAGCGAGCGTACACGCTACGGAAAGCACATTAGAATGCTTGTATCCGGGGTTGTTGTCAATACGGCAGTCTCGTACGTTAAGTGTTGGCAGCAGACTTGAGGCGTACGTACAAAAGAAAGGACAAACTAGGATACTGCCGATAAGTGGCGTGCATTTGAATTTCCTGCAGGAATGTACTGTCACTTCCCGAAGCATAAAGAAACCTGCTGGCAAAAAGATTAAAGAGAGTTCATAAAGCAGTCGGACTGTTGTCATGAACGTACTCAGCTGCATGTGCTGAAGGTGCTCCGCGTCATGGAGAGAGTTTTCAGGGAAGGATGCCGCCCACCGCTTTCCACAAATCGCACGGAAAGAGGAAGGGTGGAGGAGGCAGGATGTCAGCTGGCATGCCCATTAGCACATAGCAATAGAGCTAGAAAGCATAGCAAAGTTGATCTGTATTATAGACTGACCCGCACTCACCTGATTAATTCATGCATTCGGTCGCGGCAAATTATAAATAGGTAAGAAGGTTGCAGTTAATAACACAAAAAGAAAAACAAAGAGAGGACATGTACGAAGAATTACACAAGGCAGATGTGGCTGTTGCGCCGATATGTGACAATCAATGAGGCAAGTTTTGGCACAGCAAATACCTGCACGTCTTACATAACACACTATGTATACGTGAAATCGTGTGAGGAAAAACAACTAGAGGCAGCCCACGTTTAGCCTACACTTTCATAAATAAATTGGCTACGGATGAAGCAAAAAGTGCTAGAAAATATCAAGTAAGCAAATATTTGTCCTCATAATAGCCGAGCATAAAGCTGCTTAAAAACTGCCTCGTTGAGACCGCCAGGTTTTTTTTTTAGAATGATATGTCAGTGTGTTAACAGAAAAAAAAATAAATCGGTATGACGCCTTTCGAGGAGTTCGCTCTATTCTGCTTACCGTTACGTATAAGCAGCATTTTTCTCCCTATCTGTGAGTTGCCACGATCATCGATCCGCTCTCACTCTACATTCTGCCGTTTACTCATCTGCTCAGTGAAGCACGGTTGATAGCCCACCGCCCAATATTACAAGGGCGACTGCTTTCCCGTTACGTGCTCGCACCCTCTCATCGAGAACGGCAACATCGGCACCATTTTGTGGCACAGGACGCGGTCGCGCTCAGAATGTTAAGTGGCCGATACACACCCACTCGGTAGGCTGACATCTCCATTCCGGCTTGGTTTCCAATCACCCTCGCATTCTACCGGAGAACGTTAATGAGGGCAGTGCAATTTTGTTCGATTCATTTTTGTTAAATCGTAGTGTGGGTGTGCACATCGCACAGTGTGGTTTTGACAACTACAACTCGTTTTTACTTAATTATTTTTTGTCTACCTTAATCCCGCGCAGTTTCTATCGAATTGATCATCCCAGACCCCATTTTAGGCCACGCACCTTTGGTTTATCCGTACTGCATTATTAAAAACACACATATCACCCTGGGTCACGGAGCTAATTAACCGTCTATGAAAATGGAAAAAGAACTTCCAGAACGTCAGCGTCACTGCAGCATTTTTTATTACTTTGTTTGCTCTCTCTCTCTATCTTCCAGAACTTTCCCTCCCTTTCCCCTTTCCCCAGTGCGGGGTAGCCTACCGGGCTCAGCCCAGGTTAACCTCCCTGCCCTTCCTATTCCTTTCTCCTCCTACATCGTGACTTGGTAATAAGTGCGCATACCTAAGTAAGCTTACTGAACATCGTTTTCTTACAATGTGCACCATGGAATGGATGCCAGCTAAGGTACGTTCTCTCGAACAATATTACCGCTTTTACGTAGAACAACAGAATAAATGTAATAATTAATAGACTTGAGCTTTCGCTTCAACGTAAAGAATATCCCGTATCCTTGAAACATCAACTTGCGGACATCCCAACAATCCGACAGGTGCTGCAAAAGTTCACTCGCAGATAACGCGCGGAAGCGAAACTAGTGCCTTCTATAAATTAAAAATCAACCATAAAATATACATTCTGTTCTCCCCGTCAGAGTGTGCACCTATGGGCATGTGCGTATGAGACGAACTTGAACCTACTTCTTGCATTCCTCGAACCGTCTTCTTTCGCAGCGACGATTCAAGTGGCTCTGGAGATAAGGAACATTTCTTTCTCGGATGGACCGCTCTCAAAACACCATTAAAGCCAGGCTTCGCTTCGGTGCCGGTCCTGCTCTTCAGAAAAAAAAAAGGTTACCGTTACGCTCTCGTGACAAATCTTTGCTCATTTCGCCTGAACGAGCAGAGGCCAAGCGGGTCGATTTGACCTTATGTGGATCTGGATAAACGGAAAGGAAGTATAGAAATTCTTGATGCTGTTCTCTCCCCCCCCCCCCCCCCAAAAAAAAAAAATAAAGAAAGAAGAAAACAAGAAATTCTACCGTTACTTCCGGCTGCCAGTGCCAGAGAAAACGCTCTATCCGGTATCTTTTTCGTGTGACTTTTTCTGCTCCTCGTGAGAATTGATAGAAGGAACCTTTACGACAGTGGGACAAAAAAAAAAAAGAAAACGTATGAATGGGAAGTGAAGCTCAGCGTCACAAAAAGGTGGGGTGTAGCTGAAACTAAATATCTTTGCCTTTTCAATATCGAAAATTCCCGCAGTGTCGACCCTCAAACACATGAAGATTGCGACAACATAAGAAGAAGTAAGAAAGGAAGCATCGAATCCTGCAGGAAACTGGAAAGAAAATATATATATTTTTGCTACGACATTTAAAAGCTGTAGTAGTTCCAGATATTCAAGAACGCTTACGTCCTTGAAGATCATTTTAAGCCTCTCATACATACGCGGTCAACATCCCCAGCAGTCTTTTTCGCCGCTTCTTATTCTAGCCGATTTCATTTTTTTTTGTTCTTCGTTTCGCTTTCCTTTTGTTTGCGGATTCTTTCGCGAGCGGTTCCGTGCTCGGGAGATACGGAGTCTCTGTCAAGGTGATCTCCATTAAGCGGCGCGAACTGTCACGCCCAGGCTTTTAAACAATCTGTCTCCATCTTTCCAGAGAAAAGAGCTGCACGGTCTTATGGTCCCTTGGCACCTTTCGAAAGAAAGTGAGTACGGACCTTCTTTCTAACACTTCTCAGTTCTTTAGAGCTTTCTTGAGTGTGCTCTTGTGGGTTGGTGCGTCTTGCATCGTTAGCTCTCAAGGTAGACCCAGAAAGATTGATTTTGCTGTTTCTTTTGTACAGTTAAGGTATGTCTTCTCTTCTCCGGTCTCTGAAGTTCGGCTGACCTTTTTTGTTTGCAGTCAAGGTTCCGTATAGGAAGATCTATTAATGTATTGCCTTTTCTTCTTGCCGTATATATAGTGTAGACCGATGTGTTAGCACTACCTATCCTAAATCTTCATTACTCAGAGCTTAGTAGAAATTATTTTATTTTTGTACAAGCTTGCAGCGCTACTCTAAAAAAATCTTCCGCTTTAACGCTTCACGACAGGTAAAACACTGAAGGCGAAGGATTATGCGCAATGGGGCGGCTTGGATTCCTGTCTCATGTCTAAAAGTATATCGGTATTATGTAGGCGATTGCGGTAATGAATGTTCCATAAATCTGTGAACGTTCGGAGGTAGGTTTGACTTCTAGCGTTTAACGTCCCAAAACCACGCTATGACTATGAGGGACGCCGTAGTGGAGGGCTTCGTGAATTTCGATCACCCCGCGTTCTCTTGCGTGCACTGACATCTCATATTCACGGGCTTCAACATTTCGCCTCCATCGAAATGCAACCGCCACGACCGGGATTCGATCCATTGACTTTCGGATCAGAAGCTGAGTGCCACAGCCGCTAGACCACTATGGCGGGGCGAGGCTTCCGAGGTAGCCGAGCAAAACTGGAGACGCGGTACGTTGTTGTTATGTGCGGTTTAACGTCCCAAAGCCAGCTCTGATTATGAGAGACGCCGTAGTGGAGGGCTCTGGAAATTTTGACAACCTGGGGTTCTTTAACGTGCACTGACATCGCACAGCACACGGGCCTCAACATTTCGCCTCCATCGAAATGCAGCCGCCGCGGCCGGGATTCGATCCCGCGACCCTCGGATCAGCAGCCGAGTACTATAGCCACTAGACCACCGTGGCGGGGCACGCGGTACGTAAAAAGAACAAGTCAAGGATCTGTAGAAATTCAAGTGTAGCTTTCGGGGCAGTTAGAAATTTTTGGCAGAAGTTATACAGATATTTTATTGCTTTGCCTTTTTATGCTGTCGCAACTAAAAAATCGAGCCGATGTCTTGTTTCGGTGCAGTAAATAATTGCTATTATTCGTCTTCTGAATATCTAAATTGGTGGTATAAATTGCAAGAATCAACGTGACTGGCAGAAGAGCGGTGCATAAAATACAGATTATAAAATTTTAATTATTATTAGGGTTATATACGGAAGCACTGTGTAAGAACCAAATATAGCAATCCTAACCTGAATATCACTGAGTTAAAGAGGAGTAGTGAAAGTGTACTTCTAATGTTACTTTATGCAAGGCATGTGTTGACAAATAAGAAATAAAACTGAGAACACTGGCTACGCACACTGCGAAGACTTTCTGTCGCAAGTTGTTTTCGCATTTCGACTTCTTACCTGATTTGTCGTTCAGCATAATGTCTAAATACATCTTTAAAAAAAAATCGGAAACGTCAAATAACTAGTACCTTTCGCCCGTTTACCTCGTCTATTTTTTTACACCTATAAGACCTGTGTGCATTGCTTCTTCTGTCTAGCTACATTTGGCCAGCAGCGTCGCAGGCGACACGAACAGGCCATCGTCTTCAGGAATTTTTGTTTTCCTTATTTTGTTCCCGTGGATCTGCGAACAAATTAGCCGAGGGTGGTTACCTTACGACTGTTCCTTCAGTTTGGTAGTTTCAGTAAGGTACGTAAGGTGGGTCTTAAAAAAACTGGTGTTTGAGATCAGATCTCTTCTCCACACATCACATGAGAAGGGACACCACGTGACGTTTCAGTGGCTGCCCAGTCACTGCGGCGTCGTTGGAAACGAATATGCTGACAATGCCGCCAGATCTGCACTTCAAGGCACAAAAGTTGAGACCATAGCTCTCTCAAGGTCCGACGCTCCCAGGCAACTTCAAGTGATTGCACAGGAGATTACACTCTCGCTGTGGAGTGCCCCAAACAATTCAGAACAGTCGACAACACCACCTGCCGTCTTTACGGCATTTTCGATTACCACCAAAACTCCGCCGAGCAGAGACCACCTGCTTTATCGTTTGTGGTTAAAAGTGGCTTTTACGAACTCTTATTCTTTTATGATCAGAATGGACGACAGCCCTCTTTGTGACACCTGTCGTCGTGAAGAGACGCTGCAACACATCATATGCGACTGTCCTCGCTATGACATACAGAGGCAATCGCTGGCATCCGCTCTTGCTCACCTTGACCTGCGACAGATGTCGGTTTATGCCATTCTCGAATGTCGACCACACGGGACATCACAACTGAAGGTGACAAAGGCGCTGCTGCAGTTTTTAAAGACGACAGACTTGCACAAGCAACTGTAACAGCCATGTGTGATGTCGCAGACCACGCAGGTGCCACTGACTCTGACAATCTGCTATATGTGCACCCTTTCTCTCTCTCTCTCTTCCTATTTCCTTTCACCTTTCAATCTGCCCCGTCCCCTTCCCCTCGTGCAGGGTAGCATACCGGTTATCCTACACTGGTTAACTTCCACGCCTTTCCCTCTCTACTATTTCATTCCTTCCTTCCCTTAAAAAAAGAAGAGATGCAAACATCGTACTTTTATTTTACAGCTGCGTGTCTCTTCTGAATTGTAGGAACAAATGAAACAGTTAATAAACAGAGGGAAATTGAACTGCATTCCAATTTCTTTACCTTTGGCAGCACTAGAGCTGTTTATAATGGCTTGCACCACCAGCTTCAAAATTGAGTTAGAAAAGTGCATCGTAACATAAAAATCCCAAATTACAGCAAAAGGCATAAAGAGAACACTCTGCACTCTGCCCGATTAGCATTACTACATTCGAAAAAAAAAAATCTTAAGAGGCGCATTTTTCGGTTGCACACATAAACTTTACCTTTCTTTCTGCTATTTGGAAAGAACGAAGTACGACTCCTGAGAGATCGCGTATCCAGAGTTTATTTCAAATTCGAGAGAACGAAGCCTAAGGTTCGCTGCGTGGGCTGTGCGTTCTGTCCCTGTTTTTTTATACGTTGCAGACAAAATGAGTTTTCAAGTTGCGAGCACTGAAAGAAGATTCCGGTTGGCGAGCGATGCTTGATTCTGATTCGTTTTGAATGGCATACGGGAGTAGCTGAAAAAATCTAACAATATAAAGTTGACAACAAGAAACGCTAACAATATAAAGTTGAGAACTTGGGTGCTCTCCAGGCATTATGACACGCACCAAATCGTTTCGCCATTACCGTTGTTCCATCTTGCATTTGTTATTCGGTCACGAGAATTTCCAGTAGACACTACAGCTCTTTTCTTATGCGAGGGCGTATAAAAAAAAGAAAGAAAAAAAAACATTAAGCAATGTCCACCCCTGTATTCGCGTCATTAACTTCATCACTGGTTAACCTCCCTGCCTTTCCCTCTCTATTATTTCCTTCCTTCCTTCCTACCTTCATCACGGGGGCCAGCGTTTTCTGTATACCTTCTGAAAGAAACGCATTACTGCTCTAAGGAACATTTTCCCTCACTTAAATTATGCTCCCCTGTCTCAAATTTGGTCTTCTTTGCGATTCCCATAATACGCCGAATTTCGCGCACGTGGAAAACTTCCCCTGTGGCGGAATAAACACGGTTTCTTCGCCATATCTCTGAACCTTCGTGTATTTGAGGATGTTATCGAGCAATCAACATGAGATTATGTCGCGTCTTTTTAATAAACGTTCTCATTTCGTGATTTTTCATGCATATATCTAATGGGGGAAATCGAAGTGAAGTATACGGTTAAGGGTATGTATTCAAGACAGTGTAGCTGGAAGGAATAGAATAATGTTGCGATACGTGTTGAAATTGCGATAACTGAAAAGTGACTTCTCATCTAGCACTCTCTGTGGAGAAGCTCTAGCACACCGATTTTGCCATTCGACCCCCCCATGGGTTTCTAGCTTCTGCATAACTGTAAAAACCGTCGTTTCTCGTTTCCCTTTCGATTACGTGATCATTTCTCTCTTGCGCTACTGAGCGCTGCTATAACACTAGAGATGTGAATTAAAAAGTTTCATTTTGCTCAATCTTCACGCGTAAGTTCACCGGTCACTTTTGTCAAATTTGATGAGATAAGCTGAGCCTTGCTCCCTGTCAGTTTTGCCACTTCAGTTCAGGCAGTTAGGCTTAGGAATTTCTATATGCGGGTGACGTGAAGATTTCTAAGAAGCTTGGCGTTAATTTTTCAAGTATTCTCTGCATGAATATGATGGGGTGATTTCCGTGATATTCCAGCATTTGACGGAACATTCGTTATGGTGTCCACTTGTATATCAAGTATGTTTCGTTAACGCGGCTTTCTTAACTCAGCAGTAGGGATACAATTCTTTCCTTGTTATGATTTTCAGCAGTGGCTGACACACCTGCGCGCAGCGAGCTCTCCGTGATAGCTTATCGGTTAAGGTGACGCGCCGCTATACACGGGGACCCTGCAGTTACACATGACCTACGTACAACATTTTCATTAGAGAAAAATGCAACAGTAAGCTTGTGCTTAAATTTCAGTGTACTTTGATCATCTCCACGAGATGGGAAATTAATGTGCAGACCCCTTTACGACGTCATCTGGTTCTAGAACCTGAAGCTCCCGACTTAATATTATTACTGCGCCCGTACAGTCTTTAGAAACCGAAGAGACCACTGAAGATGCCTTGTGTGTTTGCACTTCTTACGACACTCAGTGATGGCCACATTGAGTGGTAGTATATCGATTAAACTCGAAGCCTGTTTTAGAAACCGACTTTCTTGGGCAACAACCGTGTGCGCCGATGGCACAAATGGCAGCGAAGGCACCGTTAGTTTGCGTAATGGCGACCAGTTTCTGCGACCATCCACAGATTAAGTACGCTCCTCTAATTGCACTCCTGAAGGTACCCTCATTTTCTTTCATTCCATCTTTTCTTCTTGTATTTCATTAAACACAGTGTAACAAACTAGAGACGTCAAGTTGTTCGCGGCTTTCTTAACGCAGCACTTGTAACAATTGTAGCAATTGTAACAAACTAGAGACGTCAAGTTGTTCTTGCCCCCCCCCCCCCTCCTTTTCCCCTCCTTCCTTAAGGGTCATTCTGTTTTATCAGAATAGTTAATATGTAGTCGTGGAGGAATGAGCTATATTCCTACCAGTCTTAATGACATTGATTGATTTGTGGGGTTTAACGTCCCAAAACCAGCTCTGATTATGAGAGACGCTGTAGTGGAGATCTCCGGAAACTTGGAACACCTGGGGTTCTTTAACGTGCCCTGACATCGCACAGCACACGAGCCTCAACATTTCGCCTCCATCGAAATGCAGCCGCCGCGGCCGCCCGCGACCTTCGGATCTGCAGCCGAGTTCCGTAACCGCTAGACCACCGTGGCGGGGCTCTCAATGACATTGACATAATGGAAATAAATACACAAATAACCAATACATAGTAAAGCTTTGGCTCGCTATGACGTTGTAGGTTCTGCAAGCTTGGTATCACTCTGAATAATTGAAGTAATGTCTCTCTGAAAAGAAATTGCACCGCTTTTTAAACGCTTGGTCCAGCTTTCTACGTGGGCCACAAGCGATTTCATATGAAGAATGGCTGAGATGTAAATGACAGCTTTGCTCAAAAGGACAGAAAGTTGAGCGAGTTGGTAACATTCCATAATCAAAAGAAGAGGCGTGCAGGACACGGACACAAGAAGAGAAGTGAACACCACGAACGCCGACTAGCAACTGGTGCACAGCACAGAGGCGAAAAAGAAAGAAGACACACAGCTTATCTGCGCATGCTCGGAATGGTAGCGCCACCTGTCAATCGGTTACACGTGCCCGCCTACGCGATAGACAACTCCCAAGGCATTCTATCTCCTCACTGTTTAAGCTAATCGACGGTTGACTCACGCATGCACTTCCACTAATACTGATATACCAGGCCTCAACCAATAAAAGCGTATCTTCGTTCTTATGCCTGTACAGGATCTCGGTATTATCTAACTCGGGCATGCAGCTACAGACCTGGCAGTGCAAGGATAGATTGGACGGCGTCCCACCTGATAGCGACCTCCTGTGTTCAATTAATCTTTGATTAATACAACGCGCAGTTTGCCCTACATAAAACCGTCCGCAGCTAAAAGGAATCTTATAAACTACACCCATGCGGCAGTCGGTGAAATTGTTCTTGGCTAGGTGCTTAACCGGACAGATATCGGTTCGCTTCTTACCTTCCTTCTGCTCAATTCTTCTATGCACTGCAGCACAAACCCTTCCTAACTTATTGGGAGCCGTAAACACAACATTAACCCCATATTTACTTCCCACTTTCTTAAGCCGGTGCGAAACTGCGTGGATGTATGGAATACTCACGACCTTTTTCTTGTTAATGTTACTCTCTGCTACCGCTTTTGTTCCGGTCGAAATCGACTTCTTAAGACGCTCAGCTACTGTGGCTATGGCTAGTCTAGGGTAACCTGCATCTAAGAGGCGCTCAACCTGCGCATTAAAGCTAATGGTCAAACGGTGCACGCACGACTTCGATAGGGCTGACTTTAAACAGGACAACGCTATTCCGTTTTTTACTACTTTCGAATGCTTGGAGTCAAAATTTAGCAACGGCTTAGATGCTCTAGGGGAATACTGCCAACACACGTGATTCCGCTGAAATGACAACGAGATATCTAAAGATTGTATTACGTTTTTCTCCGGTAGTTCTTTCGTAAACGTTAAACCATCTCCATTAAGTTTAAATTGATCGCTTACATAGGTGACGACGGATTCAAAATCATCTTTACTACAAAGTACCAAGTAATCGTCCGCATACCGAAATACCCTAATGATGCGGTCCCCTAAGGCCTCTTTTAAACGGCAGTCAAACTTGCTCAAGTATAGATCACTTAGAATAGGGGCTACCTTTGAACCTATACAAAGCCCTGATTTCTGCACATACACGCCTTCCCTGTATCCAACTAATGTTGACGTTAAGTACATGGAAAGAATTTCTAGAAAGGTACCTGTGGAAACTCCGCATCTATCTATGAAACCGGACTCTTGCCCTTGTTCTTGAATACGACGACGAAGAAGACGACGAAGCGTCTTCTTGCGAGAACGCTTGTCTCTCTGCGCTCTGAATATTTTGGCGAAACCTTCGCTTTTTCGTGGTGCCTCGGCCTCCTGTCCTGCGGCCATGGACGAGGAACATGCCGGAGGCCCGTCTGGCCAGAAGTCATCGTGTCCGTCAGTCACAAGGAAGCGAGTTGGCTCCTCTAGCGACACCGATGACACAGAGCTGTACTCCATGTCGGAAGATGACACATCCGACGATAGTTTCATACCAGTCCAGAGCAAGAGGGCGAAAAGAAAGGTTGTCAACGCGTCACCGTCAACTCCCGCGAGTACAGCGACGATGAAGTCAAGGCCGGCGCGCTGGCCACACGTCATAATCTTCTCGCCGGAAGACCCCTCAAGCAACCTCCGACTGCTGAACAGGCAAGCCCTATCCATTTTTTTGGAATGTGCTGTGCCTGATCAGATTAAAGACGTCAGACTAAATCCAAGGAAAAATATCCTCGCAATCGACGTGAACAACGTGGGTGCGCTAGGAAAACTCAAGAAAATCACGGAGCTAGGCGGCATCAAAATGCGCTCCTTTATCCCGATGGATGATACATCCGTAGCCGGTGTGATCTATGATATTGTCACGAGCCTTCAGGGGCGTTGTAGGGTTGCTGGTAGCTGGGGGGCTAGCTTCGGCCAAAAGACGTCCGTCGGGGCTGGCTCTTAAGCGGGGAAGAAGCGCGCGGTCTTCTTTGTTCTCGTCGTCTAGCGCCATTCCAGTCTTCAATGCCACCTGCGTGTAGTGGGTCGAAGACTGGAATGGCGCTAGACGACGAGACCAAAGAAGACCGCGCGCTTCTTCCCCGCTTGAGAGCCAGCCCCGACGGACGTCTTTTGGCCGAAGCTAGCCCCCCAGCTACCAGCAACCCTACAACGCCCCTGAAGGCTCGTGACAATATAGACGTTGCCATTACCAGCACGGACTTACCTACCCTTATCAAACCGGCAAGTGAGGGTATTGTCATTACGCAAGTGCGTCGCCTTGGGAATTCGCGCTGCGTAAAAATCATCTTCAAAGGGGATTGTCTACCATCCCACGTTAAAGTCGGACATTTCAGACATCCAGTTCGACCTTTCATCCAGAAGCCGCTTCAATGTCATCAATGCTTCAGGCTAGGACACGTCAAGGGCGTGTGCCCAAACTCATTACTGTGTCCGCGTTGCGCTGAACCTCATGCCAAAGAGAATTGCCGCGCCACCGCTCTGAAGTGCGCCAACTGCAGTGGCCCTCACGCCGCTTCGTCAAAAGACTGTCCCCGCATGAAGAAAGAGCACGCGGTTCTCAAGCAGATGGCCAGGGACAACTCAACCCACAGGGAGGCCGCCGAAACAGTAAGGCGCCGCCGTCGCCGTCGGCGTCGTCGTACGTCCTCACACGAGGAGCGTGATCGAAGTGAGGGCGCCCACTCTACTACGGCACCACTCAGCCAACACGCAAAAGCGCTTCAAGGAAACATCCCTTCAAAGAAACCAACGGCTTCTCCGGAGGAATGGCCTGAGCTTCCTAGCCGTTCCCTTTCCAAGGAACCTCAGAAGATCACGGCCCCTCAGGAGCGTTCACCCGCCGTGGATGACATGACTAGAGCGGATCGCCAGGTAATTTCGATGCTGCGTTCCCTTATGGATGCCATTCGAGTTATCTTGGTGGACATGGGGACATCGCCTGCTCGTAGTGCTCTTCAGGTGCTGGACGCCTTGACCCCTGTGCTTGAATCCCTCAAGTAGACACATGGCTACCGTTACTCCATCCTTCCGAAAAGAAGTCAAGGCAGCGTCCATCATCCAATGGAACGCCAGAAGTCTAAACCCACGCCTTTCGGACTTTCGTCAGTTTGTATACACTCATATGTTTCCACTCATCGTCATTTGTGAGCCTAACTTAACGAAACCAGCCAGACTTTCGGGGTATGAATCGGTCATGTCCTCAACCAATGGTGCTAGCAGCAAAGTCATCGTTTTTATTCGTCGTGAACTCACCTACTTTCTGCATCCAGTTGCGCCTCATGATGACAATCAATATGTGTGCCTAACGGTCAAAAAGAAAAAGCTCATGTTTACTCTTATAGGCGTATATGTTTCGCCTTCGAGTAATTTTGATTCGAAAAGATTGGCGGATATCTTGAACTTGTGCGCTGCTCCATGGGTAATCATAGGAGATTTCAATGCACATCATCCAGCATGGGGAAGTACAAAGACAAACGCAAGAGGACGACAGTTGGCGAGCTTCGCCTACCACCATGGTCTTACCCTCTTGAACGACGGCAGCCCCACCTTTTTTCGAGGCGTGACATACGGAAGCTGCCTTGACCTTGCTTTCGTCTCGAGCTCTTTCGCCAGACGCGTTAAGTGGTATCCGGATGTCGAGACACGTGGAAGCGATCACATTCCAACCTACATCAACATCAAAGGGTTCTCTGGAGCATATCCACAAAAGACCATTCGAACGATTGACTGGACCACCTTCAAATCTGCTATGGAAGATGCTTGTACTGAGGGCTTACGCTTCGGGCTAGAAAAAACAATGCAGACCACAATGGAAACCGCCAAGCGCACGATCACGGTTTCGTCCAGGCGAAACGATTTTGACATAGAATTGGAAAGACTTAGAGCACTTCGCCGGCGTGCAGAACGTCGATATCGGCGTACAAAGTCCATTCACGACCTCAGAACAGCCAGACGATTGCAAAAGAAGATCAAGCGTCGCATGGACAGATTAGCGTCTGAACGTTGGACGACGTTTTGCCAGACTTTAGACCCCCGCAAGCCACTTTCTCACATCTGGAAAACGGTGCAAGGTCTTCGTTGCCTTCCTGAACAGCGTTTTCCTTTCAAGGCGCTGGCGCTCTTCCAAGGACGGCAGGACATCGCAGTCGGAGAGGACTTCTGTGCGAGGATCGCAGACCAAGTGGTCTGTCCAGGCTACCCAACACGAATTTACGTCCCCCACCCTCGTGACAGCCGCATGGACCTGCCTTTCACAATGGAGGAGCTCGAAGCGGCTCTCGCTCTCTGCAGGCGCTCTTCTTCTCCGGGGCCAGATGGTATATCCTACCGAGCCTTATGCAATCTCGGAGAAGCCGCAAGGGGAGAATTGTTGAGCCTCTACAACACGTCTTGGCAAGAGGGCAATGTTCCTGATGAATGGAAGACAAGCCGTTTGGTTCCCCTACTGAAGCAGGGCAAATCTCCACTTGATCTTGCCTCGTACCGCCCAATAGCGCTGGCTAGCTGTGTAGGAAAGCTAATGGAACGAATGATCCTTGGCCGCCTGGAGTGGTACCTCGAACACTACAAGATTTATCCGAGCTCCATGGCTGGTTTCCGACGTGACCGCTCTTCCATCGATAATGTAGTGGACCTCGTTTCGTACGTTCAGCACGAAAAGTCCCGTAAGCGATTGTCCGCTGCATTGTTTTTGGATGTGAAAGGCGCTTACGACAACGTATTACATGAGGCCATACTCGATGCTCTTGAGACAGTTGGCCTTGGTGGTCGATTATTTCTGTGGGTTGAAAGTTACCTGGCTGCAAGGTCATTCTTTGTGTTGACCGACGATGGCCCGACTACGCGACGCTTTACTAGCAGGGGCGTTCCTCAAGGCGGAGTTCTCAGTCCGACGCTATTCAACCTCGCGCTTATTGGGCTCGCTGAATACCTGCCAACTACTATCAAAATTTCGATATACGCAGACGACATCTGTGTCTGGACTTCGGCAGTCACACGTCCTCAAATACGTGCGCGGCTTCAAAGAGCAGCAACGTTAACATCCAGCTACTTGTGCAAACAAGGTCTGAACATATCACCAGAAAAATGCGCACTTGTGGCGTTCACTCGCAAACTAATGACGCCTTACGTCATATCAATCAATGGGCGGACTATTCCCTATCTCAGAACCCACCGGTTTCTGGGGATCATCATTGACAGAGATCTCTGCTGGAGCCCCCATGTGTCGCACATGAAAAAACGCCTCACCGCAATTTCCCAAATCTTCAAATTCTTGGCTGGAAAAACTTGGGGCATGTCGACAGGAGCCATGGTGGAACTATACAGAGCACTTTTCCTCGGTTTCTTGAGATATAGCCTGCCCGTACTTTCCAACACTTGTAAGACAAATCTTCGCACTCTTCAGGCCACACAAGCTCAGGCACTGAGAACTTGCCTTGGTTTGCCGAGGAGCACATTATCAGAGGCAACTATAGCGATTGCTCGGGACCAACCAATACAAACGCACGTTGCGGTGGAAGTTTTGAGAACCCACATCAGGCATTTCGCCCGTGCCTGCTGTCATCACCTCGCAACATTACCGTCAGACAAGCGGAACGCGTCATTCGGCAAAATGGTCTCCAGGTACTCTGCCAAACTTCCGGTAGGCTTCACCGCCGCCGCCAAACCATTGATTCCTCCTTGGTGTCTCATTCAACCTACAGTACACCTTGGTGTGCCAGGAATCAGAAAAAAAGCTGAGCTGTCATCAGTTGCTCTGCAACAATTATCCCTACTTCTTCTACACGAGAGGTATGCCGACAAAGTGCGTATTTATACGGATGGGTCTTCGAACCTCCAGTGTTCGTCCGGAGCGGTGGTTGTACCAGCGAAAGCTTCCACCATCAGTTTTAAGACCGACCACCCGACGACATCGACAGCTGCGGAACTTGCTGCTCTGCGTGCTGCCCTTTGTGTAGTAAATGAGGAACCACCCCGACAATGGTCAATCTTTAGCGACTCAAAGGCGGCCTTACAGTCCTTGCTGGCAGCCCTGCGGCGCGGACCATACGAGCAACTGGTGTTGGAGATCAGATCTCTTCTCCATGCATCACATGAGAAGGGACACCACGTGACGTTTCAGTGGCTCCCCAGTCACTGCGGCGTCATTGGAAATGAATATGCTGACAAGGCCGCCAAGTCCGCACTTGAAGGCACAAAAGTTGAGCCCATACCTCTCTCAAGGTCCGACGCTGCCAGGCAACTTCAAGCGATTGCACAGGAGATTACGCTGTCGGTGTGGAGGGCCTCAAGCAGCCAAACAACTCAGAACAGTCGACAACACCACCTTCCGTCTTTGCGACATTTTCGATTGCCACCAAAACTCCGCCGAGCAGAGGCCACCCTGCTTTATCGTTTGTGGTTAAGAGTGGCTTTCACGAACTCTTATTCTTTTATGATCGGAATGGCCGACAGCCCTCTTTGTGACACCTGTCGACGTGAAGAGACGCTTCAGCACATCATATGCGACTGTCCTCGTTATGACATACAGAGGCAAACATTGGCGTCCACTATTGCTCCCCTTGGCCTGCGACGGATGTCGGTTGATGCCATTCTGCAGTGTCGGCCACACAAGACATTGCAACTGAAGGTGACAAAGGCGCTGCTGCACTTTTTAAAGACGACGGACTTGCACAAACGACTTTAACAGCGATGTGTGATGTCACGTACCATGCAGGTGCCACTGACTCTGACAATGTGCTATATGTGCACCCTCTCTCTCTCTCTTCCTCTTTCCTTTCACCTTTCAATCTCCCCCGTCCCCTTCCCCTCGTGCAGGGTAGCATACCGGTTGTCCTACACTGGTTAACCTCCCTGCCTTTCCCTCTCTATTTTTTCCTTCCTTCCTTCACGCAATTTAGTAAACCTTCATGCGGCAACGAGTAATACAAATCTTCCACATCCATGCTAAACGCTGTGCAGTCGCCAGGATTTTCCTCTGTTAATAACTGAACTAGAGCCTGAGAATTACGTACATGGAAGGGGTCAGAAAAACTTAAGGAAGTTAAGCATTTCTGTAAATACCTAGCTACACAAACTTGCCACGTCCCTGACTCCTATACAATCGAGCGAAACGGAATTTCTGGCTTATGGGTTTTCGCCGAGAAAAATAATTCTAAGGTGAGCAATTTTGCCTTTTTAACACTGGAAGCAACCTTATCTAGATTATGTTTCAAAAGGAGATCGACAGCTCGTTGTTTTACTACAGAAGGTTTCAGTTTCACAGGTCTAAAATTCTTTTCAACAGCTGCTGAGGCTTTATCAGAAAAAGTGCTATTCGGCATTATTACAAAACAACCTTCCTTATCAGATAAAACGGGTCGAAGCTTATGTTCCACACAGTAATTTACAACCGGTCGGATAGGGTCAGAGGCCTTAACGAGATCGTTCGAATGCTTGATGCTGGCGAAGCAATCTGAAATACATCGAGACCGTTCAACTTCCGGAATAACCTTAGTTATAGATCGAGGTAAGCTTAAAACGTCAACTTCTTTTAGGTTAGGATGAAAACAGTACTTAGGGCCTAATGCTAGAATTTTCTTGTGGTTATCGTCCAAAACGGCGTCTCCGAGAATCATTACCTTTTCCGACGGCGATTTATTAGAAAAAGAATTCCTCTTACTTTGCAGTAGATCCGGTAGCTTCGTCCTCCACAAAAAATCCGCGTGCTGCTCAGAAACTCTCAACCAATTGGCGCAAGTGCGGTTCCTTTGACGGTCTCCCCGGGTGGCGTAGCTGGCTTCTAAGCACTGACGATAAAATCTGACTTGCCGCCATGCTTCGGCTGAAATAATCGCGCAAATCCTGTTCGCATGTCCCATAGAAGGAAGAAGAAAACCGCACAACATCTGAATTTCCATCGGAATGATATTATTGCGTTTAAACCACGACATAGTTCTAGCGCGAAACATACATATAGCAATTAAAGAGGCTAAAGAAGCAGGATTGCGCAGATAAGTAGGAGAACACGGAAAAGGGCTCAGGGTACTAGAAATGAAGCTCAAAAGGACAGAAAGTTGAGCGAGTTGGTAACATTCCATAATCAAAAGAAGAGGCGTGCAGGACACGGACACAAGAAGAGAAGTGAACACCACGAACGCCGACTAGCAACTGGTGCACAGCACAGAGGCGAAAAAGAGCAGGTTACCCTAGACTAGCCATAGCCACAGTAGCTGAGCGTCTTAAGAAGTCGATTTCGACCGGAACAAAAGCGGTAGCAGAGAGTAACATTAACAAGAAAAAGGTCGTGAGTATTCCATACATCCACGCAGTTTCGCACCGGCTTAAGAAAGTGGGAAGTAAATATGGGGTTAATGTTGTGTTTACGGCTCCCAATAAGTTAGGAAGGGTTTGTGCTGCAGTGCATAGAAGAATTGAGCAGAAGGAAGGTAAGAAGCGAACCGATATCTGTCCGGTTAAGCACCTAGCCAAGAACAATTTCACCGACTGCCGCATGGGTGTAGTTTATAAGATTCCTTTTAGCTGCGGACGGTTTTATGTAGGGCAAACTGCGCGTTGTATTAATCAAAGATTAATTGAACACAGGAGGTCGCTATCAGGTGGGACGCCGTCCAATCTATCCTTGCACTGCCAGGTCTGTAGCTGCATGCCCGAGTTAGATAATACCGAGATCCTGTACAGGCATAAGAACGAAGATACGCTTTTATTGGTTGAGGCCTGGTATATCAGTATTAGTGGAAGTGCATGCGTGAGTCAACCGTCGATTAGCTTAAACAGTGAGGAGATAGAATGCCTTGGGAGTTGTCTATCGCGTAGGCGGGCACGTGTAACCGATTGACAGGTGGCGCTACCATTCCGAGCATGCGCAGATAAGCTGTGTGTCTTCTTTCTTTTTCGCCTCTGTGCTGTGCACCAGTTGCTAGTCGGCGTTCGTGGTGTTCACTTCTCTTCTTGTGTCCGTGTCCTGCACGCCTCTTCTTTTGATTATGGACAGCTTTGCTACTGTATACACACTCTATTTATTGTTTGAAGCAGAACTAGAAAATTTTATTGTTCTAAAAGAATTTATTGCCTCCCCCCCTCCCCGCGAAAGGAAAAGAAAAACGCCAAGTGCGTAACTGATCAGTTATGTATCTATATACTAAACAAAATTTTATTCATACTCCACTTGAGCGCAATGATAACAATGACGGATCGAATAGGAAAAGAAGTATTCAACACATGTTCACTCCACTGTATTTGCCAAGTGGCTGAATAAGTGACCATTTGAAAATGTGTCTTAATTTTATATCGACTTTTGCGAGAAGGGGGCATACTTCACTGCACCTAATTAGAACGAAGAACGCAAAGATGACATGTTCGATTTATTGCAGGAATCTTTTGTTCCAATATGTAGCACGTAGCCATGACAAATTGACTGAACACGCAGCCGATGGCACAACGTTTGATCAAATGCTTATCGTTATGATGGTGTGAGTACAACTTTTCCAATGTATCGACATGCAGATCTCGAAAGGTAATGCGTCTTAGTATTGAAAGGATTTTTCTGTTTGCCATTTGCGCTTAACGTTTTATTCTTTTGAAAGTTCATAACACCGCAGTTATCGCATGGCCTCCTGTGCCCTGCCTGCTTAGTGTCTTCAAACCACTCTCTTCTTTTCCCAATTATACTACCAATCTATGCATGTTTTTTTTCTTACTCTTCTATAACTGCAAACGGAGGTCGCAAGTTCAGTCAAAAAAGAGTCATGTTTCCTTATCTGCCCGTATATGGCTGAGTGACATTTTTTCTGCTAATCTGGTTATTGGTGGCTGCAGCTACTCTACTGGTCTGGCCTCAGGGTCCTCTCGGAGAGCCTCCTTGCTCACCCTTTTCTCTACACCTTTCTTTGCACACTTCATTTCTTCCTGCAAGTACTTTCGCGTGCAATATTTGCTGAAAACAGACCGCTACGGATTGTACCTCCCTGAACTCCTTTCTGTTCTCTTATATCGTACACTTTACCCCTTTCTGTACATCCTGCTACGCACACGCTTTTCTATGTACCTTTCCGGTCATATAGGACGAGACACGCCAGCCCTGTCCACACCACCAGATATTGCTGGAACATTTTTCTTTAGCACAGTTCTTCTTTCGTTACTTTGATCGCCCATTTTCTTGTTGTTTCTTTTACTGTACTCGATACTCGCACGGCTCTCCTCGCACCGGCGCTGCCGGCGTACCCACACCGACTGCGATACACGCAGTCATTTGCGCCGTCAGGCACGGTAGCCAGGCGGGCCTGTCGGCCTAACGTTCAGGACTGGCCCGTAGGCACCGGAACAGGATATGTGTGCTGAGTTGCGACGAAGCAAGCGAACACAAATCCAAACAAAGGAGTCTTCGCAAATCACGAAGAAAAAGACAAGCATACGCAGAAAAAAAACGGAGCAAAGGCGAAGGCGGCGAAGCCTAGCGACAAGGGCAGGAGATGGGGTAGAGAGGGTACGTGGGAAGAACCGTGGCACCGTGGTTCTATCCCACTACGTGCTCCCCGGAAACCATTAATGAACGGCCAAGCCGATGCGACCGCAGCCGCCGTCGGCGATGATGAACGTTAGGAGAAGAAAAAAGCGAAGGCGGCGAAGAAAAGTTGAGTGGAGGAGAGAGGGAGAGAGAAAGAAAGGGAGAAAGGCGAAGTGGAGTAGTGAAGGCGTGTTCTTTCTGTTCAGTCTTTTTTTTCCTTTCTTTTTTTTTGCTGCTTTCAGGTTGATTTCCGTCACCGCAGAATGTGCATAATGACGCGAATCGCGATAGAGAAACGAGCGTGAGGAGGAAGATACATGAAGAACAGTGTTGCAAAAAGCGATCAGAAGAGAAGCGTAATCACGCGAACGCCCTTCGGCAAGCATCGCGGAGCCGACGAAGTCAACCAGCACGTTAGCTCGAGAGGGCGACGGAAAGTAGGACGAGCTTCCGGGTAGACGCGGCAGCATGGAAGAAGCTGCAGGCAGGCTGCGGCCATTATTGTTAAATATTGCAACTAATACATGGGACACCACCAAAGTCAACATACGTTCCTCCAAGTGCACTCTGGTTCGTGCGCTGGTTTGCTTTGATTGCATCTCTCTTTTCACCTTTTCCTTTTACTACTTTCCCCATTTAAGGGTAAGAAGCCTGGCGTGTAGATGGTGACATATTCAAAGATATTTGTACCCTATCAAGAATTACCATCATTGGTGAAAAAAAAAGTTCTCAAATGGCAATAAAAACCCATAAATACGTGTGACAGTAGATATGTGAATGTATTATTAAGGGTACAAAAAATGACTGCCGAAGGACGCGAAATCTTCGCATAAACAGATAAGTAGTTTCATGTGTGTCGCGGATTAGGAGGGTAATGGTGAGATACTCTGGCTTCATTTTTTTATTCTCTTTGTGTATATATTCAGTAGTAACAGCAGGTAAGAAAATCATATGCAGCAACAAAACTAAATGAAGCTTCAGTGGCACAAGCTCCCTCACTGTAGCAACATGATACAATTGATGCGCAGTTTCTGTTTTGGAAAGTGCACAAAATTATTCCAGGGGCCAGATTCACAAAACTCACTTACGAGAAAATTTTCGCGTAAGAGAAATTTTTCTGCGTAAGTGGATTCACGAAGCGAAGAAAACGTCGTAAGAGGACGTGGTTCCCACATCGGCCGCTGCTATAGCGAGCGCTGGGGTTGCCGATTAATGTATCAGCGATAGTGATGCATTTGCGACGTAGGCGAAAAAGGCTCGTAAGTGGATTCACGAAGCAAAAATGGTCGCCAAAACAGCGTAGCTAAGCGGAAATCCTAAGAGTGGTCCGCAGCACTCTTACGAGCAACATGGTGGCGTTGGAACGGGCAACCGCGGCGGGTATTTGGGTGCCGTAGGTGATACTAAAAAAAGAAATTATGGCCATGTAAGCTGGCTGATGATTTTCGCGTATGTACAAGGCTCACAGCCTTGAGGTTGCTGTTGCAATTCTCTTTTACGCATTGGACAATCTTGCCACTAGCACTTGTCCAGTAAGCTTGTTGTTGGAGTTATTAGAGGTGCCTATTGGGTATTTGCAGCAAAATAACTTATGCATGTAAATGCTTGCGATTGGATGAAGAATGAAGAGTTGCGTGAATGGTGCTTGATGCCAAAATCGGTGCGGTGTATGGTCAATATTTTTTAGCTTGTTTTTGTTGCGTCTCCCAATAAGGCGTACAAGCTGTGTTGCCGTTGCAGCATTGGTCGCACATGTACCACCATAAGGGAACGGACAAAATTCTGTCGCACACTATTGGAATGGAAGTTGAACAGTAGGCTCCAGTCAGCCATTCACGAACTCCTTATGTCGTTTACAGCTTCTCTAGCTGCAGTGGTCTTTATTATTTCCCAATAGGAACGCTCACCCAAATGCAGCTTCCGCTGTACATTATAGGCTGATTTACTGAAAACATATTGCTTCAACATATCCGCACATACAAGATATGTGTGATTTTGCGCATAAACTGAGAAATAAATTGAGTTTAATAGACATTCACTGTCCGTAAAAGAAAATGAAAAGGTTTCGCTATGGCAAATACTTAGGACGGAATGCAAGCGCCTAAAATGCACGCGAAAGCCTGTGCTAATGCAGTGCAATGTCACCTCGACTGCACTCGCGCATTTGACAATTAGTTTCTTTTTAATTGGACGTCAGAGTCTCAGCAAAAGGCCGCTTCGTCCCTTGAGGTGCGTATTGTGGCTGGAATGTTAACCTAACCGAAGTTATCGCGTAGTGATATGCCGTGCATCACACCCAAGCCTACGCCAGGCATCATAAATATCGTAGCAGACGACGACAGCAGACGACGGTTTGAGCGAGAGGCCAAGCATGTGATTGGTTAGAACGAGGCAACTCTCTACAGCAGGCCATTTTATGACGTCACTAAAATGATGTCACTCACTTCTTTCACCGCGCACTTCTGTGGTGGTCGTCACATTATCCCCCTCGCACATAAGAGAATTTTTCATGTCACCGCAAAGAACACGGAAGTATATTTTAAGAGCTCTCTTAAGGCGAAAAGAGCATCATGGCGACGTAAACACAGTATGTGGGTGTTGTTTCGTGGTAACGTTTCTTGCTTGAGCTCCTCTACGATTCCATGGGATGTGTTGTTAATGCCGTCGCTTTTCCGGTGCGTGAAAGTTTTGTGAAAACCATCGCCAGTGTCTCTATTTGAGCGGTGAACACTGTTGAAGCCTCTGCCTTTGTGCTCGTGAACAGGGAACCGCGGTCAGTGTGCCGCCGTGGACTCACATTTAGGAAGCCTGCATTGTGTGTTTGAAGACCGGTCAGTTCGTTTGCCTTGCTTTGTGGTCGTTTGTTTTTGTGGCGTTCGCCGTTTCGCATCGACTGTGTTTGGGCGCGTTACTTCAAGGATAACTCCGTGTTTAGAAAGATACGACCTAGGCGTGTGCGTAGGTGCTGTGTTGACACTTCGAAGTCTTTTGAAGAGGCAGAGACCATGTGGAAGCAGTGCAACAGGTAACATAATTGTCGACTGCGCTACGCTTTGCTTTTGTGCCCTTCCACACCGTCACTTTGCTTGCGTTAGCGGCTAATGTGCGGAACCTGAAATAACACACCGATACGTTCTGTTGTGCATTCTTTATTTTATTTATTTTATTTATTGACACTCTATGGCGTACAGGCCAAAACAGGAGTTTCAATATTAGGCACAAATGCAGTTGTTAATAAAAAATGCAAAGAGATTGTAGTTTCTTTCACGGAACTTAAAGAAACCATAAAAATTTAGAAAGAAACGTAATGAAATAAGTGCACGAGGTGCTATTTAACGACACACATATCAACTTGTT
The DNA here is from genome assembly GCA_013339685.2 of Hyalomma asiaticum. Lineage (NCBI taxonomy): Eukaryota > Metazoa > Arthropoda > Arachnida > Ixodida > Ixodidae > Hyalomma > Hyalomma asiaticum. The sequence goes on along the minus strand of CM023483.1, from coordinate 34,606,278 downwards.
CAGCAGAACACTCAACAAGACAATGCTTCCGAATATATAAATTGCTATTCCGACACTATTAAACGACATTAAGTACAATCGGTAAAATGGCTCAGCAAAGCCCTTTCAAGGATTTTAACCTCATTGAACGTTGCAACATCGTGCGGTAACCTGCTGCACGCATCGATAGCCTACACAATGAAGAAGTTTTTAAAAGAATGTGTGTTTTGTCTCAAAGGCTGTACGTAATGTCTGGGGCCACTGCGTGAAAGTGATGTGTCAATAATTAATGTTTTGGCTATTTCGGTTTCGTATTTCCCATACAATATCTCGAAAGGAAACATTCAGGCTGTTGAAGCGCATTCTTTCCTGCACATTAGGAATCGATGCTTGCGCAGCTCTTTCAACGCCGTTACCGACTGCGTTCGTTTGAATGAGTTAAAAACAAATTGTAAAGCCCTATTTTGAACGCGTTCACATTTAGCAATGTTTCTGCGTGTGTGTTGTTTCCATATCGGACACGCGTATTCCAGCAATGGCAATATTCTAGTCTTATATGCTACAAGGTTTACCTCAGTTGTCGCATGACTTAGGTACGACGAAGTATCCACGGTTTATTTTGTGACACTGTCAAAAGCGCAAAGATTTCGGTGGCGGAAAAATTCGGCTTCAGCGCTTTCTGCATGGCGATGGCTAAACAGCAATCGGGTATGTCAGAGGCGTCTGAAGTTCGCGCACACACGGAAAATTTCGTTTCGGCTATTGAGGAGCTTACAATAGCAGTTGGCCAATGCTCTCACGTCGCTGGCGATAAACGCTCTCTCCCTCTTAAGGCGCTTAGCACTCAATGTCCGGCATAACGTAATAAAAAAGAAGTAAATTAACTTGTGCAACGAAAGGAAGCTATGGAAGGCTCTTTCTGCGCGTGCGCACAAATAAAAAAAAAAGGGGGGGGGGGGGGGGGGGAGGTGACGTCTCGCTTTTCATGATTTCTGGGGCTTAACCTCCGAAAACCACTCAAGGATTATGATAGACGCCGTAGTGGAGGTCTCCGGAAATTTTGACCACCTGGGTTTCTTTAACGTGCTCTGACATCGCACCGCACACGGGCCTCAACATTTCGCCTCCATCGAAATGCAGCAGCCGCGGACGGGATTCGATCCCGCGACCCTCGGATCAGCAGCCGAATGCCATATCCACTAGACCACCGTGGCGGGGCCTTGGACTCCTTTTTGTTACTTCTTAACTGCATACGCCGTCATTTACAAAAGCAGCACTTACTAACGTATTAAAGATAAAAACACTATCTAAATTACCGAATTTTCGCAGTGAGTCATGAAATAGCTGTAGTATTCAAAAATCTGATAACTAATTTATTCAAAGTGGGCCTATTTATAAGCATATGTATTTTTCGGTATGTCGGATTTATTGAAATCCATCCATGGCTTCAATTTCACACATCACGTGGAGGATGCATTTTTGGAACTTGTTTGTCAAGCCGAACAGCTTTTATATGGCCTCAAAAGCTGCATCGATGTTTCTTCTAAGATTTTTTAGCGAAACAACAATTTACGTCGAGCTACAAGACATTATCATGTAAATAAGAGTACTGCGTACGAACGACCCGAATCAATTGCGAGGCAGTGCATATTCATCAAAATGCATCTGAAATGTAAGTGAAAGGAGCAAACCTTGAGTGACATCTGCCCACCTTTAATATTTTACCTTAATTGCGGCTTCATGATTCCGGTCGTGTTGTTCGGCGGCACCTGCCGGTGTCACCAAGGGCGTCATTCTTTTTTTTTTCTTCTTCGAGCTATCGTCGTTGATAAAGCGCTAGCGCACGGGTTCACGCTGACCACGCGGGCGTCTGCTGCAGCGCGATGTGCATAGGCACTGTAGAAGACGCCCGGAACAGAAAGATGAGGTGCTGCGAGGATCGATTCGCGATTATAACATAAACTCGACACCAGACGCTTTGAGTGCTGCGAGGCTATCATGTGACCACACATCTTTCTTTTGTTGTCGTTCCGTCTGCTTTCACGTTTCCTCCTTGCCCTCAATAGTGTCGAATATGTTAAATGCGCACCCTTCCTATCGCATGCCTTGTCGCTAAGAGATTTCGTAGCTAAGAATATCGCCCGTAAGAGAAAGCTTTGTGAATCCGGCCCCAGATTCTTTAGGCGAGAGAAAAAGCGGTTTGAAGGACACGAGTACTCCATCATTTAGTCCGCACTGAAAATAAATAATGCCCCAGTCTACGATGGCTGTACATTCAATTAACGTCAATTCTCAAGGGTACTTTTGCCTGTAAAGCGTGCTTTGTCTGTTAAGCAACCATGCCTACCGGAGAAGCTACAAAAAATTGCATTTGTGAAAAATGGGAACAAAACAGCTCTTCTTTGTTCATATTCCTGTGGACGTCGGATATTAGAAGAAAACAACTAATTTCTGATAATGAAGTAGAAGTATTGTAGAAGAAAAAGACCGTTCTGGTAAACTGAATCCTTAAGACGTCGCAGACATTAAACACCGCGGTACCCGCTGTTCGCCTACTTTTGAATTGAACGCAGAGTTTCGGTAACTGTGGTTTATGAAAGAACTCTGTATAACACTGTAAAAGGCACTTAGCTTAGAGTGCAGTGGTACAAACGTTGCCGCTGCGCAAAACGCTTAGTTAATAGTTGAGTCAGAATTAGGTTTAGGAAAAAACACCCAGTAGATTTCGCATTGCTTGACAGTGAGAGTGAGTGACAGTGAGGCCCCAAAATTAAATGATTTTGTAGACTGTCAGGGCAATTTTACCATTGCACAGCCAAATAAAGAATGCTCTAAGCTCTAATGAACCATAAATTTGGTTTAGATGAAAAATGCAAAATATAGCTAGGCACAAAAATGGACGGACATAAAAAGAAGAAAATGCTTTTGCGAAAACAAAAGCAAGCCTGCTTCTTGATTAGGTAGTAGAAAACAGGTTTATTAGTATCTATAAAAACTAAGGTTAAATTTGAGGAGAAAAAGGCGACCTGACAAGACAAACTACGTAATATTACGCCTATACGACGCAGGAGAATGAGGCAGCAAACGATATTCCCTGTGCCATATCTCCCTCGCCCTTTTTTAAAACACAAAACATGGATCGCTTAAGCGAACTTAGTGGCAGCTGCTTCCGTCACGAGAATTGTCGCTTGTAGATACAGATTTGTTATATAGTAAGCAAGTACATTTGTTCAAACTTTTGGTTGCGCAGTAAGGGAATCGCCGTAAGACATAACAAAGGCGCACTACGGTTCCTGTGAAGACAACAAAACTTCAGTTTGATAAGATTACGATAAACGTTGTACTTCGCTGCTACACACAGAGAAAAAACAAACGATAAACATGCAGCCTTATGCGAAAGCTCGTGTTGGTGAAAGCCGCGAGTAATGCACGAAAGCCCTAAACGGGCATCTCATATGGGCGTCCTAATGCACGAAAGGAAAACAGAAACCACGCGCAATGTCCCTAATTCTCAAGTGCGAGGTATATCGAAAGCGCGTGCGAACGCCGTCAAGTCGTCATCTCCGGCTAGGCACACACGAAGAACCCGCTGAACCCTCTCCACCTCACTCTCCCCAGCCTTGGGCACCGTGGAAGCCTTTCGGAGCAAACTTGCAGCCGCCACGATTAGGCAGCCTCCCTCAAGCCGCTCCCATCATCCAAATCTATTTGCCTTCCTGCATATTCGGCCGCCGCAGGCACCTACGCTAGTCTGGAGGCGAGCGATGGAGCGGTGCGCACCGTCTTCAGACGCGCTGTGCGAGCCACCTCCCGCTCCTCCTCGGCCTCGTGCAGCTCTCCAACGGCGGCCAGCGGAAGCGATTTAGGCGGGACCCCTAATTTCAATCTCCGGCAAGGCCCCTCTCTGGTGCCATCACCTCCACACCACTCGCCGGGCCATCATCATTATCCCCACCGCGGGCGCAGCCGCAGTGCTCGCGCCGTGGCAGGCGCCCGGCACAACGACCGGAAAGGTGTCTCGTGCTGAAGGAAACCCTCGGGCCCTATCTGTGCGCTGCTGGCTGCCGCCGGCTAAATCTGGGACCGAGAGCACTGAAATGCCAAGGCTTACGGTGCTACGCGTGCTTAATGAACGGCATCGTCAATTTGCTTTGCAAACGTGTACTAATGACGCTTCCCTCAAGATCCATCTCTGAATTCAAGGCAACTCATGTGTGCTCGTAATAGAAACGCATGGAGGGAGATTTACAAACTTGAATTATCTTATGGTACCCGGAAAAAAAGTACTTATGCACTAGACGTGCGCAAATGACTGGCCCTCCCTTCAAAGGGCGTTGGGAACCCCAATTTTGTTGTATGTACACTTCCGAAAAAGAAATCATATGCCCGAATAAACCAAGCGTGTCATGTGCGCATGCCTGAACATAGGCTATGCTATGCGGCGACATACGCTATGCTATGAATCCCGTCCGCCTTTTTGTAGTAGTGGGCCGAGGACATGAGCGCAAGGGATTGATTGATTTGTGGGGTTTTAACGTCCCAAAACCAGCTCTGATTATGAGAGACGCCGTAGTGGAGGTCTCCGGAAATTTCGACCAGCTGGGGTTCTTTAACGTGCACTGACATCGCACAGCACACGGGCCTCAACATTTCGCCTCCATCGAAATGAAGCCGCCGCGGCCGGGATTCGATCACGCGACCCTCGGATCTGCAGCCGAGTACCTTAGCCACTAGACCACTGTGGCGGGGCGAGCGCAAGAAAGGAGTGCGCGTGCAAATGCCATGCATTTCGTAGATGATGTGCACGCGCACTTATTTATGGTGATGATATTTCTCAGTTTGAGATGGACGGCGCAACGAAAAGCTTAAAAAACAATGCGTTGAAAGAAAAAAAAATCACTGTCATCTTTAAGACACGCGTCCCTATTTATTCAGAACGCTACATGCCATTTAGAGTGAAAAAAATAAAGCTGCTGTCTTTGCGAGGCACAAACAACATAGAATATAATTCACTGCGCTGTCGAGTTTAAATCGATAGAGAATGTGTGCCCAGGAAGCAAAATAGTAATGAACGAATAAATGACATTTAATACCAAATCAAAGAAGATATCCGGCATGTCTGGGGACAGCTGAAGTGCTTCTCCGTCTAGGTGATGTGTCTAAATGTTGAGGTCGCATGTAATCTCTTCACGACCTATCGAACGCTCCGGCTTGAAATTCGTTACAAAGGAGCACAAGAAATGTGCTTTTGTGAGAGAGAAGTGAGTGGGTGCTAAAGGTGCCAAAAAATTTAGCAGTATGAAACGCTGCGCCGGTGACTCCACCCTGGCGACCCCCGTCAAGTCGGTTGGCGGGTCGGTCGTTGTTTCGCGGACTGAAGAAACAAAAGAAAAACCGCAGATTGGTCAGTTCTGGCACCATACCTACTGTTTCGTCCTTTATATGCAATGTTCTTTGCCGTGTCATTGTTTTCTTTCGTAGCTTCCCTTCGTTCCGCCACACTAGGTCTACATAGCTTGTCGCGACCATCTTTGGTTTTTTCTCTCTGGCGTACTTTCTACGCATATAATATCATTTTTTAATACGAACAACGTGAATGCAAAGATAAACATAACATTATTTCACAAAGAGCTTGTCGTTGTCATCGATTTCAGTTTCTTTTGTTACTTTTATGTAAAACACACATAGTTACAAAAGTACGCAAAAGGAGGCCCCAGAGCACCTGGGCGAAGGGGGCCCTCTTCTCAGGAAATACATATCAAATATGTGCTAGTAAAACACAGTAAGGAAACAAAATGGAAGAACTCATACAAGGAATTTAAAACAAATTGGAAACAAGAGAGCATGAAAACACTTGAAATGCGCCAACAACACTGCAAGAACACTATGCAGCGGAGCATACAAGGGAGGTTCTCAAGTGAAAACACAAAAAAAAGGGGAAAATAAGTAGGCGTAGAATTACGAACATTCGAGGAAACGACCATCAGTGAAGTGATCATACTTGTCAGCACTACTCAGATTTTAAAATTTTTAGGCGCGTGCTATTTTTAGACTTCTTTATGTTTGCACTTTCGCGCCCAATTTCAAAAGCGAAAATCTGAAAATAGTTCGTGTTTCATACTTGCCAAAATTTAGCCAGCTTGCCAAAAGTCGTCATGAGGATAGAACAATGAATCACCAACGAGCACTACGCCTACTACTAATATGCCTACTACTCACATAGTGTATTACCTTTGTGTGAGGTACATTAGTGTAATCCTGGATGCTCTGTGGAAACACGAGAAAGAGTCCCATTGCATAACTCATCCTAAATTTTCATCGCAATGTGGGTTCAGCACTGAAAATACAATATTGCGTAGCATAATAAACATTTATCCTGTTTTTTTATTTTGTGATAAACTGAACTGCCTAGGCACCACCTCCGCTTCCTTCTTCGTGAACTTCTCCCGCCTCCTCCCATAATAAAGAGAGGTATATTTTTAGTGACATCACAAGATTTCAATGTTCATTACAAACCGTAACGTGATCATATCGGAAAAAAGTACCATTGACTTGGATATAAATCTAGGCGTGGATTATTAGAACCAAGTAATCGTTATCAAGCGAGAAGGGCAGCTATTTGTAGGACTTAAGAAAAACTCAAGTTTCTAATGATGTCTGCAGTATGACACGCTGCCCCGCCACAGTAGTCTACTGGCTATGGCACTCGGCTGCTGATCCGAAGGTAGCGGGATCGAATCCCGGCCGCGGTGGCTGCATTTCGATAGAGGCGAAATGTTGAGGCCCGTGTGCTGTGCGGCGTCAGTGCACGTTAAAGAACCCCAGGTGGTCGAAATTTCCGCAGACCTCCACTACGGCGTCTCTCATAATCACAGCTGGTTTTGGGACGTTAAACCCCACAAATCAAACCAAATATTACACTCAAAATAAAAAGAAGTCTCTTCGTATAAGTGGTCGTTCTTTCTAGACTTTTACATCCTCTAGGTGAAATTTCTGAGATGTTTTTTTTTTCTTTAGCGATATTTTGGTGGAACCATTCCTAAGTACTCCTCACACACCATTGTTTTCAATATAAACACATTTTACATTGTTACGGTCATCGCTACTGTAAAATTTACAACCAAATATATCGGTTAGGGCAATGGCGTGTACGCTGCTCCATTAAGTCCCTTTTGTTAGAAACAATTGAAAAGGCGCCCGCACACATAGCGTTCATTTCTTCGCAAGGGCGTTCAAATGGAACGCGAACAGGCTCACTTAACACCAAGCCTTTACGAGCCTCTTTGATGAAAGAGCCCCTTAGCGTTTTTTCTTAGCGGGATTTGAGCCCTTGGTTGCTCTTTGAACGATAAATAAAAGGACGAAAATTCTCATCGTAGCTCTGCTTGCGTGGAAAGCTCTGTAAACAGCGAGTAGACCTCGTCAGGTTGTGGGGCGAGGCCCGCAAGATAACCACGTAATAATCATTGCACGGTTCCAAAACACGGACAGTTAAGGGCAGTATCGCCTCGTGACAAACTTAAATGTGTTCTAAATCATAGACACGCAATAAAAAGCGTTTGATCGTTTTCAGTCGTCTCATTGGCTCCTGACGGCCAGCAGTCTTAAACACAGAAACTCAAGAGAAAACTACACAAGAGAAAACTACAGTGATCGCCTGTTCCTTGAAAGAAAGAGAAGGCATCACAACAGCGATAATCCCAGAGACGGCGAAAGGTCTCAAAATTACAAGACCAACTGTGCAAGGACAAATGAGGGTAGATCCAGCAAGTTAGGATAACAGGCACTAAGCCTAGAACTTTTACTCCTTTTATTGTTCTGTACCTACAACACATTGCATGAGAAGCGATTCCTTGACGAGCGAACGCTCCGCGATGGAGCTGCAGGAAGAGCGAAATGAGATTGAGCTATAGATAGATATTTACATTAGCAAACGCTAGAGTAGTAGCAGCGGAAGAAGAAGGGGGTATAGCCTAAAGCTGGGCGACATCGAGGACCGTAGCTAAGCGGGCATAAAAGAAAAGAAGGAATCTGAAGGAGTCTCTCTGCTTCGATGCCGAGGCTGACTGAGTATCAGCGCTAAGGAATTCCAGACGGCGAGGCCCCGGTGATCACAAGAGGGATCTGAGCACTCCGTCGTGCTTTGATTAGCGCTCCGAACGGGCCGGATGAAAACGAAAGGATCGAGGGGTCGAGAAGGGGGGAAGGGAGCGATCGTGCTTCGGCCCTCGGCCGTTCAGAGCCTTCGGCGCACACAGACGTCGAAACCGGCTGGCTGTGCAGGAAAGCACGCCTGCTCGGTCGGCAAACCGCCGTAAAAGTAAAGCGGCTGCGACCCATCTCAACGAGGTCTTTTCGTCTCTTCCTACGACTGAGTACCTGCCGCCTGCTCGGAGGGAGGTAGTGCAAGATGGCGGCAGGAGATGGGAGCAATCGAAACCTAAGGCCTTTTACCGGCGCCGTGTTTGTGTTACAGTGTCTATATATAGCTGGCGCAAGTATGTGGCGCGAGATTGGTATGTCGTGAAGTGCGACAGAGCTGTCGTCGCAACAGGATAGCGTTGCTGGAAGAAACAATTGTGCGCTTTTAGGACAGTCGTTCAGGCCTACCATTCGATGTTTCGAGAAGTAGAAAGAAAGTGCACCCTGGCAACGTTACGGGGGTGAAATTTTTTTGGTCATTCAATAAAAGGCAACGATATTGCTTCGTTTTGAGAAGGTTGCGCACAAAAATGTGGCTTGCAGTCATCTCAAACGGCTCACTTCCTGGAAGAGGAGTGGTAATCAGGAACACTATTGAACCTAAAAAATATAACATGAAAAATACGGCCAATTTTCAATGGGCTTTTGGTAGCTTGCTATCTTTAGTGAAAGAAACCAGTGGGTTTGTCAGCAGTGGATCAATGAGGCCAGAAAATACAAATTCAGGTGCTACTTAGAGCACACAGGACCTCTAACGAGAGAATCCTCCCGTTCTCACTTATAACGCTAACAGTGTTCATATATCACGCTCCAAGATCACTCCTGTTACTCATGGAATGACCGCCATGTGTATTTTTTAATTCGGAGAACTCAGTGGATGAAGCGATGCTAACAAATTTATCACTCGTATAGCTATTTCCACAGGTCTGGTGCTTCATTTATATAAAAAAATAACTAAAACACCCCATTTTGAGAGACACCCAATGGTGGCTGAGCAGGCGAGAGTGATGGGTCGCGAAGATTTAGGTCGAGGGATCGAATCTCATCCGCGGCGACAGCATTTCGATGGGGGCAAAATGCAAAATGACACATGTGTTCGTATATTTAGGCGCAAGTGAAGAAACTCCAGGTGAGCAAAACTATTTCCGAACCCTACATCATGGGTTGTCTCATAACCATATCGTAGTTTTGTCACGTCAAACCCCCGAACCCCCGACAATTTTTGTTATTTGTGGTATCATGATAATTACTTTATGCTATTTTTACTGACTTCAAGACAATTGTTGCCGCATGGCATGGTGACTAGAACTGGGGCTAAATTTACTACGAAAGCGAACAGTATGGTGTCAGCAGACCCAGCGTACAAGTTATTTTCGACGCCAGCGTATTCATTAAATGGGTTCAGCAGCTTCTGTAAAAGACGATATTGCTTTTCTCGTGTATTCAGAGAGGATTTTCCGAAGAAAAGCTTTCGCTCAACCATATGTCTTCCCACGTATCACTGCGTGATGCTAGCTCTGGCATATCTCCTTTACGTAGCTCAAAACAAGAAAAGCTGAGCAGGGACGGCGTTCTTCACGCGCTCGGATAGCAGCGCCGCCATGCGCTCCTAGCTTCATGTTCGTGCGGTCAGACCCAATTACGGTAATTCTGTTGTCGTCCCTTAGTCGATGCCTCTGCCTCCTTCCTTTAGTCGTTTCTTTGTGCCATATACTTGTGTGGTTGCTTTCCTGCTGGAAGCAGCAACCGGAGATTCTGCTTTCACGACAGCTAACAATGTAAAGAGAAGGGGATCCTTCCACAAGATATTACTTTGGGCCAAGACTTAGGGCGATCACAAGCAGGCGCTCGCTAAGGACGGAAAGGCCCAGCAACGCAGAAACTCAGCACCGTCATCGCATCGCTCATGAGAAAGGACAAGTCAGCTAGACCTAGCTTCCCCTGTCATCTTTTTCTGCATTTTCTTTCTTTTCCTCTTTGTTTTTGTTCCCCCACTCCTGTCCGCTCTCACCATTTTCGCGTTGTTCCCGATCCTTCCGACTCGTCATTCCAGGTTCCCGGGGATTCGGCCGGAGAAACAAAAGGCAAACATGGAGGCAAACTAAGCCGACGACCAATGAAACGGGCGTGCGATATCGCGAGGTTTAGCTGCTTCGACAGTATACCGGTGCCTTATCTTGCCTTGGCTTGTCTTGGCCCCATTTGCAGCGAAATCTGGAGAACTACGATAAGGCCACGTAATAAAGGTCTCTCGCCCCTATTTTTCTCTCGCACTTACTCCTCTTCTTTTTTTTTTCTTCTTTTGTTTCTAATCTGAGGTCTTCGTCACACCGTCATCTGCTACAGAAGGTTGCACCTTTTTTTGGTCAGTTGACTGGGATAATGGGATAACCGGCCAAAGTTTTGCCGCGCACACACGTTTCCTGCAAGTGGAGTAATGCTGAAGCCAAGAGAAAAGCGGAAGAAAGAACATGAGCGCGAGAAAGCCGATCTAATTCTCCGGTTCATCTCCGAAGAGAATAGGTTTGGCTAGCCGCAAGCAGCTTCATCCTCGCTGCTTCGTTGCACACTGCTTGATCTCCACCACTTTTTTTTTTCTGTGGAACGTGCGAGTCTGTCTTGGGTACCGATTGTTTGCTGTGCCTTACTGAAGGCATGCCACAGCAACCGCAGCGGTTTCTCTGGGCGCACGTATCTTGCTGTTAGCCGGGTAAATGATGGTGGTGCAGGATGACGAGGAGGAGTGGAGGTGACGAGAACAAGAGAAAACAAGGGTGTACCTACGGACCAGCTGGGCGTTGGGTAAATTGGATTTCTCCTGAGAGCCACGGTCGAGACAATGGCGAGGTGGTGGTTACAGGGATATATCTGCGAGGTCGAAAATACGTACGGGTATACAAGCGACTTCGGTGGGGAGAATGAGCTGGAAGATGAGATGTCAACAAATTATATTTGTTCTGGGGCAACTTTCGCTTCCCTGCAAATCCTCTTACGGGTGCTTTCCTTCGTTCCGTGCAGAGACACGCGAAGCGTAACGAGCTAAACGCTGGCGTGAGGTATGACAAGCAGTAATAACACGTGATGAAGCAGGAGGAACGCGCGAATCGTCCTTGGTTGCCGATCCGTGTAACGACGTGAAGTAAGATTTACCAGTGGTAGTCACATCGTAATTTATGTGTTTCGCAGTGGCGATATCTGCGGTCAAGGCAAACTTCATCTCCAGCGCATCGTTATTTCAGCTTACCTTATGCGCTCATGCGTTTAATGTCCATTTCCTTTCCCGCTCTCGCAAACATACAAAGCTAGTCAGGAGCCTTCGAAGGGATGATTCTAGACAATATGCGTGGCATACCGTTGTCTCGACTTTTTAAAATGGTAGCCAGTGCTTTGATCGGTTGGCTTAGAACTAGCAGTGGTTTCAGATGTTTCTAGCGTAAAGAAATTGGGTGCGCTGTGCTGGTCAAACTAGCGTTTACAGCAAGGAACTTCAGACATCCTTTTTGTGGAGACCAGGTGTAATATCAAGTTAACACAGGACTCCACTCAAACGCCGTTTATGAGTGTATTTCGCCTGCATCTGGGTGGAATCCTTGGTTCGAATGTACTGAAATGGTCTTGTCCTGTTAACCAGTATGCAGATATGAGTTGTGCCATGACGCCACCAACATTATAAATTCATGCCAAATGTCTCACTGGTAATTCTGTAAGATAATCAGGTAAGCTGCGTAAGAAATGCGCTAGTGAATTTCAACAGAATAGCCGACATCTTCTGCTTCAATATCTCATCGTCTTCTTCGGTTGCTTTGATACGTGGCCATACAGTTCAAGCATACAGCTGTCCTCGAATTAGGACGAAAAGTTACCTATTTGTAACGTGCCTAATCATTAAAAGCTGATTACATATACTTCACATCACAAGAAAACAGGAAATCTTGCATTTTTCACTGCTGTTTAAGCGTACGATGAAGATAGATTTTTCTATACACCAGAAATGTTCTGCTCAGGGATGATTCCAGGATGGATTGCATTAAAATGGCAACGAAGATAGTTGCAAATGCTATAACTCATCTACGGTTATGTGTAATTAAGCTCCAGTATCACAAACTCTTGCAGGGTCACTTACTAGTTGTCTGCACATTTCGGGGATGACGTATAAAAATAATTTTTTGTCATGTCATCTTCGCTATTGAAACCATCTTGCAGTTTGGGAGATATTAAATACATACAAACTTTGCAACATGAATTGCTTTGCTTCAAAATGCTTCCAGTGGTCGCAGCTATGTCAGTGATTTATGCACAGTACAAATTGGAGTGTCTTAAAACCTTGGCACCCTCACTATTTTAGTTTTTACAGCTTACAAAATATCTTCCCTTCAATGAGAGGGACTCAAGCTTTGTTTGAAAACTAGCGCTAGTGTCAACACCTCGTTGCAATTAATTTTAATGTATCATAACCATTATCTTTCACATCTTCTCATCAATTAGAGGGTAACAATGAAGACATTAAGGTTCGTTACTATGTTATGTTTATTTATGCATTTGCTCGCGCATTAATGGCAGCTGGTGTCGCTGAGCGTGTTTTCACGTCTTCACCTGCGAGGGGAAACTCCCGGGAATGCCAGAAACACCAGACGCCTTTTCCGGCGATGTAAACGTGAGTAATTACGGCGACATCTGTTAATTTTATAAATTTAAAGCATTATCACGCTTTTTTTTTTGTCGTTCCCGGGCAGCGTTTGAGCTTGCCCGTGGTTGAAATACAACGACTTGGTTTTGGTGCTCTTGCTTGAATACTGGCATCGTTATACGGTGCTAAAACGAGCTCGTCGTGGCCCCGACTCGTTACCATGGCAACAAACTCGTTAAAGGTGCAACACCTGCATGTTGAAGCCGTGGCTACCCGCAGCATTGCTTACATGCAACAATACTTCTAGAAGACAGCTGAAATATTGGACATTTATTTTTCATTCCTTTTACTTGGAAAGAAAAATAAATGTATCCAATATTTTTTAAATTCCTTTTCTTGGGGGGGGGAGGGGGGAGGGGGGGCATTTACCTAGCAGATGTCCCTATTGCGTGCTTGTGTTCGCCGTAATCAAGCTAGTGTCAGTACATGCTTTCTTTTTTTTTCGAGGGGGGGGGGGGGTAATTTATGTCACAACATAGAGATGTTTTCGTGCGTCTCAGAACCTACGGTCTCCTCATAATATTTTTGCAGGCCTTCTTTTTGCAAAGACAGCATGTCGGGCTCCATTACCTTCTTCGTTTGGCGGTTGTCCTCTTGCAAAACAAATATGCTCGAAAATGTTACGTATTCAGGAATGCAGGTGCGAACGTGTCGCCTGTTGTGCGTTCAGCATACATGATCTGCACAAATTTGTCTTTCTGGTGATTTGTTAGCGTTTTCCAGGGATTCTTCCATATACCTTCTGAGGGCTCTCAATTTAAAACCAGCCTCTCACAACTCAATAAAATAAGTTTTAAGCTAACCATTATAAAGTAATTGCTCTCAGCGTGCTATTGCATTTGTTAGCCCTTTATGCTACCTATCCCACGGTAAATAAATATCTCAACAAGAAAAATAAAGAAATACGTATAGTTTCATGCTAGATGCGATTCGGGATCCTTTATCATGTAATAAGCAGCTGTCGGAAAGGCTATTGAGTAGTGGCAATTGCTCACGACAACAGAATGCCATTTAAGGTTCGAATCGTTATATTAGAGAGCTTTAGCAGCACCGGTTTACCGCACGGAAGTGACAGCAACACCTTACCGTCATGGTCGGCACGCGGCTATTTTAGTCGGGAAGACCTGCACTAGTTGCTCGGTGAGTACGGAAACGCCGTCGAATGATAAAACTTGCTGGTGAAGACCTCAGAACCTCAATTTTCCACGTGCCAACCACGACGGTACGGCATTACCGCACTTACCGTACGTAAGCCGCGGCTGCTAAAACTCTCTATTTTCTCCTACGTTAACCACTAGTGTGTCGTAGAGCCCAAAACACATATATTTGCCACGCGTTATTTGTTTTCGTGTCCCGATTCGACTAACATACATTTTTTTGTTTTACTTGGCGCAGGCCACGCCTGAAGCTTCTCAAATGTTCCCAGCGTTCCGCTAAAGCTGCGTACACGACGCATGTGGCTCAGTACATTCCAAATAATACGCGATAATCAGTGATAATAATGCACAGGTGTCGTCATTATGAGATGGAACGCACGAGCTTGTGATTTGTGCTCAAGTGGTGACTGTTCAGCAGCGCCAGAAAGTGGCAGCAAAGAAGTCAAATCCGGTTTTTGTGCGTACTGTTTTCGGCAGAATTTTGAATTGCCACCGATAGGCAAGCGTCTGCTAGATTGCCTGTCCCACTAGATGTTTTTTGCCTGACTGCCATTAGGTCATGCCAGCAGCTGACGCCCTTTCCTTTCCGTCCCTTTGCCGGTGCTCTAAGTAGCCCCCGCAGAGCGGAGGCAGCTAGCTCTCGCGCTCTCTGCCATGGCCAGGAGAGGTTTACTATGACGCATGTATAAAAGCCGACGCATTTCAACGGTGATCATTTCTATCGGCCACCGATGATCTCTGCAGTGAGTGTTGTGTCCCCGCACAGTTCCATGCAATAGAGGAGTTAGATCTTGTAGCTTTGCTTTTTTTTTTGCGTCCTTCATAGTCACAACCACGGGAATATATTGAACCAGAAAAGCGGATATCATTTTAATATAGACAGCTCGCGACACCGTTCTATCTGCTTGCGATCAAGAGGGCGATCCCCAGAGCTTCTTGCTGCTTTAGGAGCGAGAGGCGCACGGATTGAAAACGATGAACTAGTGCACCACATGAACAACTCATCTTCATTCCGCCTGCAGAGCGTGCTTTGCCTGTTAGACACAAGCGTTAGGCGGTAAAGCTAAACAATAACAAAAATAAACACTGATTTTTTTTTTTTTTTTGTGGCGAAATAGTGTGAAAGCTTTATGTGCTAAACGACATAAATGGGTCTTTGAGAAGCGATTTCACCCCTTAAAAGGATACATGTCGGTTTATATTTCTAGCATATTGTATGCAAACATCTTACACAAGTCCTGCATTATTAACGCGCTTTTTTCTGTGTACTGTTAAACTTCATAACTGATTTCAATAGAGGAAGAAATATCAATTTGTGTAGCCCAATTTTATAGTTCTGAATTATTATCTACTGATTTGTTGTATACTGCCGGCGCTAAGCAGACCATGGCAGGGCGGGCATAACTCAGAAAATCCGCAACGTGGCGGCAGGGTGGGCGCTGAAACTGATTATTTTTTATTATTACTGCCCATTTCGGTGTGAGTTTACTTCAGAAAAAATTCTCTTGTTAGTAGCAGGCAATTGCGCGTCTAGCTTGTTCTTAAAATAGTCACAAACATGGCTGCGGAAGTCTACATAGGTGTAAACACCCTCTACTCTTTGTACAGTAGATGGTGTAATACACCTAAGTAGACTTCCGCACCAGTGTTTCCTAGTCATATTCTTTTTAGTCCCCTCTTGTATTCCTCCGCCCTGAAAAGAATAGAGAGAGAGAAGAAAGAGGGAGAAGAAAAGGTGAGAGTTGCTTCTACCGATAAAGATGCTATTTGCTTCAATTCTCGCTTTTATCTGTGGTTGATTTCGCTTGATGTGCAAGGAAACTCATGCACAATGCATAATAATAATAATAATAATAATAATAATAATAATAATAATAATAATAATAATAATAATAATAATAATAATAATCTGACAGCTACGCCACTGTCTTTAATGTTTTAAAGTCTTTGTGAGGATCAAATGAGCGTATGGGCCACTATGAAAGACGAAACATTTTTGGAAGAAAAAACATATTAAGTTACTCTTATGTCAACATAAAGAGCATGTTTTTTACGGGCTTAGAATCATATATCCATTCTGTCTGTTGGGGCTGTCTTAAAAATTAAGTATTATTGAGAAGAAAAATTCAAATTTTTCGTATGCTTGCGCGAACTTGCACAACAACACAAAAGAAATGTTTCGTTCGAGCAATCAGTGAAGGCTATTTATAAAAGCAATCATTACACAAGAAACGTTGAAATAGATGTTCCCATCTTATATCGACAACAGTTAGCTACCAGGTGCAGCAATGAAAATGTAGTATCAGCAGTCTCAAATAAATACGCTTTTCTTATGTCGCCCAGTGCAGCAAATGCATGCTGGTCCATGTCACAACTACACGATAATTTCTTAAAAATTATTTTTCTTTCACTAGCCGCTAACAGGCCGAATGAAGTGGTACCAGAAGAAAGCTTCGAAAACTAGCGGAGGGTTCTCATGATGACGCAAGATTTTGGAAATCGGCTATTGTTGGTGCTCAGGGCTCACGCTGCCGTAGCGAGCCCTGGCGCCTTTTCCTGACGCCACCCACCTATTTTGGATTCAAGAAGCATAATCCTTAACTAAAGCTCATTTCTCTCTGAGGCTCTATAAGTAATTGCTTGCTGACTAATGAGAGAATAATTAAAGATGTGTGTGTTTGAATTGCCATAGTTCGGTGGTAGGTAATTAGGAGCGTCAAAATAGATATGTCCAGTGTGCTTCATGAGAATAGTTTTTTTTTATGTGTTCCTGGATGTAAGTGCATGTCTTATACAAGCCCTTATATAAACCTCATCTTCTAGCTCAAATATATCATTGGTATAACACAAATCTCATCTGATCTGGCGCTTTCTGCGCACTGATATACAATGCAGGACAATTTGAGGGGTCCCATTCGCTTCGAGGTGGTCTTTTGGGTTGTACTTTCACGACAAGGAAAGAAGTGTCCGAGCCTGAAATTTGAGAGCGCGCCGTTGGGGTCTGGGGGTGGCCAATTATTATCGAAACTCTAGCTTCGCCGGTAGCGCAAGTAAGTTTGTCCGTGCAACAGTAGACAAAGTCATAATATTGCAAGCACTTTTCTTCTAGCGGCCACGAAAAGGTATAACAAAAAAAAAGACGCTTGGGAGAGGCTTGCTGGCCAAATGACAAAACCAAGACACAGATTAGCGGGCTATTTTATTTTCTTCCTCAATGTGATCTCTATGGGTGTTGTGTGTGGAGTTTAATAGCATTCTCGAAAATTGCTCGGGATACAGTTTCAAAAGATCAACGTCGTCCTATTACTCTTAACGCTGGAAAGGCAAGAAACGATAATAGCGCCATTGGGAGCTTCGAAAATGAGCGGAGATGAAAAGAGAAAGCAAGTCGTGCTGCAACGGAGACAAATTGTAATGACGAAGGCCATTAGATTGCGATAGCTGAAGCCGGATCATATTTCCTATGCAGCCTTATGGCAGTCATTTTTTTTTTTATTGCATTGCGTGTTCACTGACATCGGTAATATTTGAAAAGAAAACATCCAAGATATGGTTTCAAAAATAGATGTGCTCGCGTAATTACTCGAAGTCAGATTACATTACATATCCGGCCTGTTATAGTTTGCCTTATATTGCAAAAAATATTAAAAAAATGGAAGGCCTTATGATTGGTGGTCGTTTCGCGTTAAAAGGGATGTCCTGTGTTCAGAACGATAAATGCTTCTCCTAGTGGCAGTTGCTTCATAAAAACAAGGAGAATATATTCTCGGCCGTTAAAGCCGTATTAGTCTTCTCCGGGATGTTTGTTTTTATTTTTATTATTTGCACGTTAAGGATGCATTAACGCCTGCTGCACATCGACGAGCTGCCAGGAGTTCGTACGACTGACGATGGCACAACGATCCTCCAGAAGCCTAGACCGGTGAGGACGCGAGAACAAGGTAGCCCTGAATATGTCAAGGAGAGATTAATCACACGCTCATTTGCAACGCCTGCAGCATCATGCACTGATTTGGTCTTAGTTAATTTCAGCGCACTTCTATGTCATCGAAACAAGAACCTTGAGAGATTGCTGTTTCACTTATGCACTACTAATAACGTATTAAAGGAGGACTACACCGGTTCCACTTTTCGGACTTTCACATCTGTCAACGCTAAAGTAGCTATGTAGCGAGAAGCAAGAACAAATAGGTTAGGATGGGGAATAATGTCTGAAATTTTTGCTTCATATTCACCCAAGGATTCATGACGTGTGAATATAGTCGGTGCTACAACATGAGCTGGGGCTTCGAAAAGCCTTTTTTTTCTTTTTTTTCTTTTTGCATGAGTGGGCTATTTTTTTAACACGCCAATCTGCTCACGAGGTCAGAGTGGTCCAATGAGACTCGCTGCGTACATGAAACCACAGGAGCTCGGGTAGACCATATTTCATTATTTCATTTTCAGTGGCTCCTGATGACGTAGCACTTCCCGTTCACAATACTGCCATCCTATTTCGCATCTCCTCAATGCACGTCTGTTCTTTTATCTCTGCCCCCCCCCCCCCCCCCTCCGGGTAAATCACGGCGGAATAAATTAGTACAATCTCATCTTCAGAAAACATTCAGCAAGACGAGGACATAACGCTACCTAAGACGACGGCAAGCGGGTGCTCTTAAGCATCATAGACGACGTGCATAGTATCGATCGCTAAGTCTGCCTTTCTTTTCTTTTGCCCCGCCACGGTGGTAAAGTGGCTATGGTACTCGGCTGTTTACCCGAAGGTCGCGGGAGTGAATCCTGGCCGCAGGTGGCTGCATTTCACTGGAGGCGAAATGTTGAGCCCTCCACTACGTAGCCCTCCACTATGGCGTCTCTCATAATCATAGATGGTTTTGGGATGTAAAACGCCAGAAATAAATAATCAATCAATGAAGCCTGCCTTTTACAGGCGTGCAATGTAAGATGCGACTGCCGTGGTTACCAGTACACGCGAGTGGTAAAATTCCCGCAACATCCTTGGCTTGTTGCAACTCGGAGGCCCTTCCTGTACAGTTCCTTTCTTCTACCATCTTCTAACATCCTGTCGACGACTATTTTCTTGAGCCAGGGCTCTGAGATGTTTTACTTCGGTTATCCATCGTTCAATTTCTTTCCTTGTCCACTGGAAAGGCCTCGCAGTAATGCAGGATGTGAGTAGCTCACAACAGCTTTCTCGTCTAGGAAGGGTCTTCGTAGAAAGCTGAAAGGCTTGGTGGTAAATCTCTATGAAGGAGGTCAAACAAAGTGCGGTGGACCGCGAGGCTGCCGAGCAGGCCAGTCCTCTATGGCAGTAATCTGCTAGCTTTACGTTTATCCCAACCCCGGAAAACAGATTCTTCCCTCGCACCTTTCTCCTTCACATCAGAAAGGCTTGTGGCTACACCCCAGTTACGAGCTCTTTTCACACTGCACCGCACGTCATTGATTATAGATTGTCGGTTATGCAGAATGCAATATAGGAGAACTAGACGGTTCCTTGCCACCTCTGTGAAACAACAGCTCGAAGCAAATGGTAATGTCCTAGAATACCGGGAAGCGCCTGCAGCAAATCTGAACACTTCAAGAACGTGGTTGACTGAGCACTTGTCATGTATCCGGAGCATGTTCTTGAGATCCTCCCCCCTCACCCCCCCCCCCCCCCAAAAAAAAAAGGAAAAGAAGCTGATAAAAGTGAAGGATATGTAATGAAGAACGGGAATCATAATAAAATGGTCGACGGGACAAGGCGTATAAATGAGAATGTACCTGACATAGTTTACCACTTTTAAGGTACGACAGCGCATACACACCTGGAAAGTACATTACAAGTGCCGCGTCACTGACCGAAGCAGAAACGGCCTGTTGAATGTATATACAACGGGCGCGTGGCGCGCGTGTTACGATTCGCTCTGTTTTCTGCATTAAGTGCCAGTGTTACCGAGCCAAGATGATTAAACCACATACAACGAAAACGTTAATAAGACGAGTTGTTATGCACTACGTGTACTACTTCTTCAACGTTCTACAGCGTTTTACAGCGTGTCGTGCATCCGGCTAGTATACACAAGGTTTCGGCTTAAATTCCCAGTTTTGGCGGCCGGATTCCGTGGAAATGCAAATCTGTAAATGTCGGGAAATTTTTTCTGCGGTTGCATGAAGAAACCCGACGTGGTCGAATATTATGCATCCCTCCCCGTCCGGGTATCTCCCCCCCCCCTACCCTTATCCACAGTTTCTCACATATGCAGTTTATCAGGGGCATTATTTCCCGTCGATCAATCTGTTTTACAAAGTGCAGTCGTCGTATTTTTTAGAATATACTCTGGCTTATGTTTCATAATGTTGGTAAGTACCACAATTAAGGCTTTTGATATGCTCGACCTGTGTTCGATGCGCTTGCGTGCGTCTTCCCAGCCCACGTGGAGAGCTCTATTTCCAAGTTACTCTGAAAAAATACAGTGTCTCTGTCAGGCATTCCGTTTTGCCGTGTCTGCCTGCGGGTTCATGTAACACGTATATACATTCATTCAGCTACCAACATTGTTTTCGTTTTCCTGCGAACACAACTGTTATACCGCAGCACACTACACAACACATTGTCCCCCAATCACGTGAAAATTCACTTGCTAACCCGTTTGTGTCGTGTTACTACTGAGGCTTATAACGTAACCTCTGTGTGCTGCATGAACACGCGCGGAATGGGAAAGCATAGGAAAAACGAACAAACGGGGCAAGCGCGAAACGGCAAAGCAACCCTCCTTGCAAGCGTATAATGAATCAGGCGTACGAAAACACGAGAGAAGTAAATCCAGCGCGAAGGTCAGCGCCTCGCATTCAACATTGCTTCACACGAGAAATTTCTCGCGCTTGAATACGTGCGTGGCTCTCCCGTTCGAGATTATGCCATAATCGGTGGCCACGCCAGGTAGCGTGTTCCTTCGCGATGTGGGTACACAGAAACGCTTTGCATACCCAGAGCAAACGCGTGTGCACTTTGTGAAAATGACACGCTTCCTCTCGGCGTTACCGCAGAAGCCTCGCGCATGTCGACATGTTGATTTCCCTCTAGCGTCCTATGATAGCACTGCTATTCTGTACCCGCAAATGTGTACTCACACAATAATTTTCATACCGCATGAGTTTTTTTTTCTTACTTTATTACCACAACAGGATGTGAACACGAACACACGACGCGAACCTTCTTAGGGAAGCTTAGCATGATGGCTATTAACAGTTTGCTACAACGTCCTAATTGAGGTATCGAAAGGATAACAACGTTGTTGATGCTCTCATTACGCCTGATGCTAGAACTTTGATGCTGAATCTAACACAAGGTAGTTGAAATTTCCCCCGATAAAGGGAATGGGAGAGCGAGACAATTTTAAGAGTCAGCAGAGCAATAAAGTGCGTTACGACTGAGACGCGATGTAGGTATCAGTGACAGATGCGTCACTCAGCCTCCATAGCGTGCTAAGCTTACAGACAAAGCGTAGTACTTACTAAGCATTATAACTTGTAAATTCATGATGCACGATATCGTTCACATTTGCATAAAAAAAAGGAAACAGATGATTATGGGGCAAGTAAGTTAATCAAAGAGTAACCCAGTGGGCTACAGAAGACTGGAGGAACGAGAAATACGAATAGAACAGCGAGAGACGCAGAATGGGACAGAAGGCAAGAAGGAAATTATGGGGTGAATTCGCTGACTCGCGTAGGGTGGCGCCATCAGTGAAACGAGCTTTCACAAATACTGTGCATACAAATTCCTAAGCACCCAGTATGCGATGAGAAATGAGCAAGAAATTTCGCCAACGAAAGAGTCCCCTAAATTCGATCCTTTATGCCTCATTTAAAATGAGCTTTATATGTCATTTGCGATGGGAATGTTCGCATTATATGGGCAAAGTTGTGCGCCGGACAACCTACAAAGAGGCACCTTCAAGCGCTGGCGAGTGGGAGGAACTTTCGTAACGACATATATTATTCTGTTCCTAGGAAGGAGTACGTTACCCAATGCTTGTGTCGTCGATATTTTCCAGTTGGGAAACCAGCAGTAGAGCGAACCGTAGCAAACGCGACTTCTATGCGCACACATGCTACTCTGGGTTCAAACGCACTCGAAGTACGCTATCATTAGGAGGCACCTGGGGTTGTTTGCCTGCAACAAAAAACGTTTCTGCGGGCAAGTAAACGCACGGGCGTTTCTGCATTTCGCCAGCGTTGACTTCTGGCCGCCGTCTTGCGCAATCAAGCCCGCCTCCCTTAGTTTAGCTGTGCGTCAGCTTAATCAGTCAAACTATCTGCGCGTGCACGGTTGGATACACAAAAGGAAATACGCTGATACAGACTGCGCTGCCCAGGTAAACCAAAACAACAACAAAAAAAACCCATCGTACACTTCTAAACGTGCCGGTAGTTCCTCAACTTCACCGCGTCGTTGCGCGTGCCGGAAAATTCCCTGTTCCTTTAAGGTGAATTACAACTGTCATTGCCTGTACATATTAGGGAATGTTGTCCACTACAATTCCTTGCAGCGTCTGAAAAGGAATTTTATGCCTAGCATATTCCATACTGCCACTGATATCCGTTCTTTATGAGCTCCTTATGCTATTCGCTTATGTTCTATACATCCGCTTTCCCAGGAAATAACAGCTATGCAGGTTCTTGCATAAAAACTACCCTTTCCATGGTCAACCTCATTTTCTCCTAATCCTCTTTAATACGCAAAACTCGCATATGCACTTTCTACCGCTTCTGACTAACTCGAAGGTCGCCTTCCTGATCTTTTAGCTTTAACTAGCTAACCGAATGAAGCAAGCCTAGCCTTTTCAATCCGAAGCGCGGCAGGCAAATCCGGCCTTTCGAGGCTTTCAAAATCTCGTCGGGGGCTCCGAACGTGTCACAAGCTGTAGCCGCGAAGACGGAGCTTAAAGCTGGCTCAGCAGGAGCTTCGGAAAAAGGGATTCGGCGTACATTAAAGGAACCTTCCCTACGTTGATAGCAAGAGCTCTACACGTGATGAGTCTAGAAAGACAACGAGAAGACGATCCGCACGCTGGGGCGAGAGTACGTGCTAGGGAAGGTATCCTTGGCAATCTCAGCCTCTTCATGCGAGCTATAACAGCGTCCCTCACGCGCCTCTTCTCCGCACTAAGTAATCGTCGCCGGCGAAGATTAGTGGCACGCGGCGCTGGTCCGCTCTGGCTCTACAGCGCGCTTAATTAAAAATGGACCCCGGGAAGGCAGCAGCCCCGGCTTTTCCCGACCAGCCGAGGGAGCCGTGGGGGGCCCTGTCCGCCATCCACCCCCTCCGTTTCGCGAAAGCGGCTGCGGTGGAGGTGCTCGAAATGACACGGCGCCGCTGCCAAGGCCACAGCTTTATTACTGCGTGACCTCCGAGTATCGTTTGTTTTATGCTCGTTCTTTCCCGTTGCTTGGTCTCTGAATGTACAGATGTTTGGTTTCGTACTGACGTAACCGTTCTGTAATGGCCGACCCATCTCCATTTGCTTCGCTTGGTGTACTGTGCCGGCGTGGTTTTCTACGTAAAGGGCAGGCGTTCCTTTTTTTTTCTTGGTTTTCGGCACTATAGTACATGAGTTTGCCGAAAGATCCGACAAACGCGTTATTGAACTCAACGAGACAAAAAAAAATCATAGCATTATACACATATTGTGGTTTATGGATCTCTGAGCAACTCATTGCAAATATTGTGCTCAGCAGTACTACTGCAACCCCTCGTAATGTATAGCTGAGTGACCAAACTACCAACATTATTAACCCCGCAGTACGGCTTAAAGGAAAGAGTGTCGCTTCGTGGCAAAAGTTCAAGACAACACCACTGTTCGCTCTGCAATTGCTCTGTTCCGCGAAAATAAGGCATGAAAAATAAGACATCCTACGAAGAAGCAGGCAAAGAACATCGACCGGGGAGAGAGAAAGAGATAAGGAAAGGAAGGTAGGGATGTTAACCAGTCGGGAATCCGGTTGGGTACCTTACATTGGGAAAAGGGACAATGGAAAGCAAATGAGAGGAGGAGGGAGACGTTATATAAGAACTGCATGGCCTGTTATACAGGCCTAAAGGCGCTCGTTTAAGCCAGGGGATCTCAGAAAGCATATCAGAAAGATGGAAAGTACCTTCACTGTACCTTCACTGCCTTCTGAGCCATTCATTGATGGGAACGATGTCGGGGTAGGGGAGGGTGATGAGAGTGTTGGGTGGGGACAGAGCTTCCTGCAGAACATCACCTGCTCCAGGTGAAACGCTGCACGAAGTTTCGCTACGCTAACCAGCGCGGTAGTTTCTCTTTCGCGGCCAGTGTATAGCTAGGGAGAAATTACAGGTACATCTTTATCCAATCACGGCGATAGGTTTATCCCCGGTAGTCATAATTGTAGACAGTGTTACAATAGTTTCGTCCTTCCGTTTGTTCTTTCCTTTTCTTTTTTTTTTTGCACCGGCAGGTGAAGAAAGCATGTGCTCCTCTCTTGTCAACACTCTGATTAGTAAATAATAAAACGGAATTAAGTCCCAACAGTTTTTCAGCATCTAGCTAAAAAACACCCATTGCACAACAGTGAACCAGGCACCGGCTCTTGGGGACAGCAAGTTACTTAAAATATGACCGCACAATTGCAGTTGCATGGTATATAGTAAGTACAAGGCGAGGGAGACACCCGTCCTACATCCAAAACGAAAGTACAGTAGCAAAAGATCACATATAAAAATACCTGTTTATATGTGTCGGATAGACAGACGAATAAGGAGCGGAAAGCGCTGCTGATAACTTGCAGTTGGTCCATTCTGACGTGAAGTCTGAAATATCTGCGCATAATGGCCCTGTACGAAAACTAAGCCTTTCAACTCATCTGTAGTCTTTCGCGCTGTCCACTTATCGCCGCATATCTGCTTGTCCATAGTTCGATACCCTTACAGGAACGTATACAAGTACGCCATGAAAGGACGGGTAACACCTCTGCAGTTAGACATTAGTTCAACATCGAGCTCCATATAAAGAGCCGTTTCAATCCTGAATACTCACTTTCGAAAATGTCTTTATTCTGTGCGACTTGAAACCGATTTGTCAGCCAACTGCTCGCATCAATACACATTGAAGTCCGCGCGTGTTGGTTTGACTACATTACTGCGCTGAGTATTACTGCCCCTGCTCGTCGCTGACGTCTTCTCGGTCCGCATTCGTCTTTCTATCGGCAAACTTGTCCACCTAGTAAATGCCACCAAGGCAAAGAAACGCGTACTTGGAGAGATTTGGACCGCGAGACGGATAAGCACGCTGAAAACATGGGACCGTTTTTCAAAAGGGGCCTCCGAAGGCTTCAAAACGGCCTCCGCGTCATCAATATATGTGGAAGGTTGTCGCTGCTCTGGCCTTCATATAGCATAGCCGTCGGAAAACGCGCCCGCGGCGCTTCAAGTGGTACAGCTTTATCCCACGGCATCGGGAGGAAGCACTGAAGCGATAGGAACGCCAGGAGAAAATCGCCGGCAAATCCTGCCCCGCTACTCTTCCGCCTTCATTCCCAAGTGTCTGCTGCTCGATCACACTTTTCTTTCTTTTTGTCTTTTGCCGGCCATTTGTGTTGTGCTTTTCTGCTTCCTACTGTCTTTCTCAGACGCCTTGGCTCAAATCTTTGCTCTGTCCTCACCCTTCATCCTTTCCCCTTCCGTTTTTTTTTTTCTCTCCCCGGTAACACATGGCTCTGAGTGCATCGATGTCGTCGTCGTCGCCATCTGGCGGCGTGCTTTAGTCCACGTTCTATAGCTTCGTAAGCTGCACCGGCATTGAGACCCGCGACACAGCCATCCCCCTAATCCCCTCTGGACAACTTGTGATCTCTAGGGGCCTTCGACGGACACACATACACACAAAAACACGTAAGCACGCTCGGAGGAACAATCGCGCCACAAAACACACACACGGGGAGGCACACAAGCAGGCATATGTACGCGTGCATTGATGCGTGCACACACACGCACGCACGCACGCATACTGGCACGGAGAACCGCGTATATCTATTGCGGGTGCACTGCGAGTCCCCGACCCCGAAACAAGAAGGATGCTTCGGTTCTGGAGCTTTTCGGTACCGCCCACTGCACTATAGAGTCGGGCAGGCCTGCACTCTGCCGCTATAAACCAAACCACCTCCCCTCCCACGGAGAGATACGAGTACACACGAATTCTGGGAGCGCGCATAAGGATATGTAAATATTGTACATCTATACTCTTTCGCAAACAATGGATGCGCGGGGTGCTGGAGGGAGAGCAATAACGTGCAGCCTAACTTGGGGTTAAGTTGGAAGTCTCCAAGAGACGGGAAAGAAGGATGCTCAATGCAGTTCAGGTCGATTTCCAATACGGAGTTGTATTATGCTGATTCGGTCATAAACTTCGCCTAAACTGAGTCGCGCGGACCGCCGAATCGCGCATACCGCAGGGAATGGAGCACGGAGGTCGGAGAGAAAAGAGGCACCTCAGCCAGCGACGGTAGTGCTTTTGCTTGTGAAGTCTTGCGCTTGCGCGCAGCTTGTATACGTGCGTGCGTGTGTGTGTGGGGGGGGGGATGAGTGTGTGGGTGGGTGGGTAGATGGGTGTGTGTGGGTGTTTCAGTGCGTGCGCGGTCATGCAGTCACCACGCTCGAACACAGTCCAAAGACTCAACAGCTAAGTTTTTTGCTATCAACGAAAAAACGGGGAAGATGAACCTATTCGTGATCCACGAATAGCGTGCGCGCATCACGCCCCTTTCCCAAGACGCCGTCGTTTAGGCAAATTCAAAGTATTCAATGGCGTGACATGTTTTGCGGCCCCAAAAAGTATTGCACACATTTTAACGCGACAGTACTAAAAAGCTCGTGTAGCAGAAAACCGGTGTCGGCGTGACCGGCGTGACCTTGCGCCCAACCACGCAATGTCACGACTGTGTCGGAGGCCCTTTGGTGAGCAAAACTGAATTTATCAAAGTGAAATCCTTTATGAAAAATTGTAAGCTACTGAAAGCTGCACATACCGCTTGGACTGCAATTTGAATGTACGAGAAAATATCATTTTCTAACGGGGTAACTAAAATAATTACGGCATTATATATAGAAGGCGCTGATTTTAATGAATATCATATGAGTAGGCGATGCGACAGAGGTCCGAAGGCGCTATGACGTTGCAATGTCAATGGCGAAGGCTAGGCCTCCTTCAACTTTCTTGCTGCAAATATTGCTACGGCACATACGCGAGTACAAGCTGTGTTTCATGGTTGTTCCAGAGAAGAAGAAGACGAAGTCATAACCGAACGCGGGCTGTTCTTGCTGTGCACGGTCATGGTGGAGCCTGTAAATGCAGTTGTGTATAGCCTCGTTTGTGCGTAACATCGGCGAAACCGGAACTCCAGGTGGCGAGAAGGTCTTCACTTCGGTCGTATTAGGACAGGCGGCCTCTATCTCACGCCGGACAATGCGTGTGACATTGTCGTGGTTAGTGGACGCGTGAGAAACGTCCTCACATAACGACGTCGCTGCGGCACTGGGCAAGCGGGCGAACAGATGGACGATTCGTCGACATTTAGCCTGTTCCAAGCGACAGCATTCTTTCACGACGTCGTCAACAGTGGTGACATTATTGAAGACGAGCAGGTTGAATGCGTCGTCGGCGATGCCTTTTAGAATGTGGGCTACCTTGTGTGCCTCGGACATCTTGACGTCTGCTTTGTGGCATAGAGTCAAGATGTCCAGAATGTAGGCGACGTAAGGTTCAGTGGATGTTTGGACCCACGTGGACAGTTCCCTCTGAGCAGCCAACTGCCGACCGTATGGGTTCCCAAACACGTCGCGCAGTTTCTGCTTGAAACTGTCCCAGCTTGTGATGTCGGATTCGTGAGTTTCGAACCACGCTCGCGGTGGTCCGTCAAGGAAGAACAGTACATTACAAGCTGGAGAGTGGGATCCCAGCTGTTAGTGGTGCTTACAATATGACGGCTGTGAATGTGGACAAAGTAAGCATTATACTGACAAGAGAAAGAAGTCGAGACACCCTTTTTGGTTATCTGCGGTACCCTAAACGAAATTTGAGGTAGGAAGAACCGCGTCAGCTTTAGTGCCCTCTGCCGTAGACCGATGTGTAACTTAACTCGTCCCTACCACGGAGAAAGGCACTCCATGGGGCGACAATAAAAGATAGTTTTAACAGGCCAAGTTCGTCCCAGTTATTGTACGCAAATGCTCTTGAACACACCTGAGTCGCACAGGGCTTGCCGAAATATCTGTTATATCTTTCTTCGAATGTTCTGTTTTGCTCGGCGCAGATCCATCCAGATTTCTACTTCTTTACAGAACAGGGGCTCCATCGGAGATCCTTGTTCGGGACACATCGCGTTCGCTCGCTACGGCGTAACGAAGTGGGGCAGCGGCCCTGGTTCTGCGCGCTGCGGATTTGGCGCGACTGAGTGCAGCGTAGGCTTCCATGATTGGTCATCCTCCTTTGTCTGAGTAATCAGAGTGTTATGGCAGAGTGACCATAAAATATGCGAGAAGGGGAAGGCGAAAGCACCCAATGAACAAGCGGCGAACATCCCAAAAATTGACGAGCAGGTTTTGTTGTCTTCTTGGTGATATAATTCAAAACGAAATGTTTTTCGACTTCAAATGTGTAATATTATTTTATGAACACGATGATTTTTGTTTTGTTTCGCGAGCGTTATTGTGTCTCGTTCAGAGAAGACGTGGTCATGCCAGAACGCGGCCGCGCGCCGCTGCTTGCGGGGCAAGCATTACCACTGCCAATGACATGCAGTGAAAAGCAAACAGAACCGCCTGCATTCACAAAAAAAAAAAATAAATAAATAAATAAATAAATAAATAAATAAATAAATAAATAAATAAATAAATAAATAATAAATAATAAATAAAGAGATCTCCAATCTCACCCCACAGCTGAACAATCGCTGTCTTGTAGAAATGCAAGTGGATATCTAATCTCATGCTGTAAATGGTTTACTTTCAACGTGATTGATTTAGCACGAAACGTACACGACGCTTTCTTCCTCATTCGAATATCTGCTGCGACTTGTGATGCATATAGTTAATGTGCAGGCGGCGTTAACTGGTTGATATCTTTTGTTTGAGGCCATTTGGCAACAAAACCTAGACTTTTTTTTTCACTGTAAGCAGACATCAGCATCCATATTTACACAAGTATTATGCAAAGAAAAAAATCGTAAAAATCGTCATCAGACTATCCAAGGAAGAAGTGCCTCCCCAACCGTTCATTTTCCCTGAGTCACCCGAATGGTGTGCCATTCTTCACAACTGAAATTGATAGGTGAAGGAAAGTGATGCCCTTACAGGTCTGGCAAGCCTGGCAGTCATTAGCTTTGCCGGACGCCAGAAGTGCAGATGCACAGAAAACTGTCACCGCTAGTTTCGAGAGATATATGACCATGAATTTTTGTTCTTAACTTACCAAGTGGAAATGCAAGGACAATCAATGCTGCTGTGAGGAAGAGAAGGCGCCAAGGGCACACCGCCCGGAACCGGTAGTAGTAGCCGCTGTGAGCACTCGTGGCAACACTGGCACTGAGGTCAGCACAGTTTGCTTTGGTCTTCATGACGGTCACTTTTGTTTTTCCGTTTCCTGCTAAATGCTTCTATGCCGGATGAACCAGGACACCGGTAGAAGTAGCTCGGATCACTCAGGGGGGGATGATTTCCTGGCGTACACTACAAAAAAGAAAAAAAGAAAGAAGAAGAATCTGTTATTTTCTGTAGGACAAATCTCAAGGACACTGCTCAAGAGGTACGGCACGTTTGCATTATCATCATATCAATTAAAAAGAAGGAGAGAAAAAATCGTAACCAGTAAGTCTGTTTTCTCACAGCCCAATTACAAATGTAGCCTCGGCATTTCCAGAAGTTTTAATAACGAGCTACGTAAACGCCATGGTTTTACGCGCCTGTCAGAAGATAATGAGGCATTGGTGCGGTATTGCCCTTAGTGCGCCGGTGTTGCTATTTGTGAGGCGTTTAGAACCGCTAGTAAACCTTATTTCAAAACAATATAACTGTTTTTTCACAAGGACAGCTAAAACTGCTGAGAACCAAAAAAGGATAAAGTTTCTGTGCTCGCCCAGTGCGCGGTAGTCCAAACTATATGAGAAACTTAATACTAAATAAGTTTAAAGCCTACTAGCTCACCCGCTAACCCACCGTTACATAATGAGAAAGTGCTTTATATTGCGCCATCCACTACAGACAGCACAGATTTGACGATCATTAAATGTCCTCGGAATGGGATCCGCTTGCGTTGATTGAGAAATGTTTCCCGCCAAGGACGTTACAGAATCAAAGGCATAATTAAAGAATAGGAGCATCACTCTTGTAAGCTTGCATGGCCTCCGAAATAACTTCAGCAATCATAGCTAGACAATCTGAAAGAGCAGCTAAGCGAACGCCAGGCGTAGGGTCGGGTGTTCTTTTTTCTTTTTTAATGAAACCCAGGAAAGAGCAAAAAAAGAACAAACTAATCTGATAGAAGAGAAAATGGCTTTCGATGCCCCTAAAGGCATAACTGGAAACTATGCACATTTCTGAGCAGATTTCGCGCGCTTAACCACAAAAATTAGTCATCTTTTTTTTTTAGCGGTATACGCGTATTTAATTACGGATGCCCCAGAAAGTAAACTGAACGCGTGAGCGGTGGCCAGTATGCATGTCCAGGCGCTGACAGCGGTATTGCGAGCTACGTATTGCGTTAGGATAGACGATCTGCCGCGCCTTTCGGTATAATAATAAAACGAGCATGATTAACGGCAGGTGCGAAGGATCGCTTGTTACGAACGTCGACTCTTCGGTAATGTATGCGCACTTGAGGCAGGTATATATGTTTATATCGTTTGCAAAGACACCGCAGTTGCCGTGTCACGAGGCGAATATCCTTGTCGATTTTACGAGCCCAGAAGTAGAGATAAAGACAATAAAAGTGGAAGTAGGCACGCGTGTACCAAGAAAATGCATCTGACAAGAGCCGCTCGCCGCTGCTAAATGGTCATGACAAGCTCAGAAACTTCCGCTAGGGTCTGCCGTTGGAAGAATCGCTCCGCCGTCGGAGCTGTCAAGCTGACATCGCATGGCCACGGTAAATTGCGTTTGCCCATGTCATACAGTAGGCACTGCTGCCGTTAGAGCACAGAGATGTCCCTCAAACAATACTCCTGTGTTTCAGTTACTTTCCTGATTGATTTCTGGGGTTTTACGTCCCAAAACCACGGTATGATATTAGAGACGTCGTAGTGGAGGGCTCCGGAAATTTCCACCACCTGGGATTCTTTAATGTGCACTGACATCGCACAGTACATGGGCCTCGACATCTCGTTTCCATCGAAATGCAGCTGCCGGGGCCGGGATTAGCAGCCGAATACCATAGCGACTAGACCGTTCCATTTACTTTCTGGGGCACTTGTACATATGATAACAAGCTTGGCAAAATTATTTCTTGTGGTTGGTAATTGAGTCAGTTTGATAGAACATGGGTTGCAGCGCGTTTGTATTTCTAGCACCAGTATAACGCGTAGCGGACGTAGGCAGCACGTAGCGTACGTAGTTAGACGGCGCCAGACAACATTGAATGCGCAGCTATAGCGAGACGTATCCTTAGCGGCGTCTTGATGTGGAGGAGAAGAACACGACACATTTGTTTTGGGCGTAGCGCGCCTTAGACCTCAGCCGGCCCAACTTATAAATATCCCTTACAATGTTCCCAGTCAGATGTACGAGTTTCCACGTACGAATAAGTGAGATCCTTTACGGAGCAGATGTGAAGAAGCACAGCCACCTGCCTCTTATAGTTCCCCAATTATTCGAAGTTCATATACTTACCCGCTGAGTAAGCAGTTAGAGAGATACCCTACCGGTGGCCCACTTATCATCCCTTTCCCCTAAATGAAAACCTTTTCTGAATTTCAGTTAAGAGAGTAGACCGGGCACATTAGACCGCCATCGGCGATTTGAACGCACGACCCGAACCACCCCTTACGAAGGACGGCAGCTGCTTGCCGCGTACACATTTCGACGCGATTTCCTACATTCCTCCATCCTTTGGAATACACACGTTTAAACTACGGCTGCGTCCAGAAATAGAAAAATAAAATAAAAAAAAAGTCAGTATAAAGGGGCAAGTGAGTCCTTGGAACTGCTCAACGCGCGGTTCCCCCTGCTTTCAGCCCAAGTACTCGCTCGAGCCACTTCATTCGGGCCGCACTAACTCGCCGGTCTTCCCCTGAATATTGCAGCGCACGCGCGCGCCTTCTCCGACGCCTCCATCGGCGCATGGCTTATTCATGGGAGAGATTCCAAAAAAGGGGGACCCCTTTCGCGCGCCTGCCCGCTTTCTCCGGGAACCACGCAGCGTCGTGTGAAAAGCGCGCCGCTTCATATTCATAGTCTGGTCCGCTCCGTTGCCGGAGACAAGGCTTCGTTCTGTGCGGCATCGCTGCTTCCCATCGATCCTGCAGGGACTGGCGGCACGACTTTTCGAACCCTCGGCGTAATCGATTGCGGTGTACGCGTTAAGTCGAGCACGCGAGCGCCGGATTTCGCGCCTCGTCGTTTTGCGCAACCCGACCCCCCCGGCGGCGGCGGTTTCCACTGTATTGCTTCTGGCCTCGTTAAGCGGGCAGCTGCTATGACCGATGTGCCGGCCGGCGCCCAGGAAACAAAAGACGATGGATGGCACGAAGGTAACTTGGACGAAATGCGATTCCGGCTGGCACGCGCTTTTCGAATCTCGATAATACGGTGGGGTGCAACCGAGACTCGCTCTATCGGAATCCACGGGACACGATTAATATTGACTCGAACGTACTTAGAGCTGCTTTTTATTTACATACTTAAATAGTATAGGTCAACTCGATAGACTTTAATCTCTGTCGTCACCATCACTCACTCATCATGCAACACATCCTATCACATCACTGCGGGTTGGTGCAAACGTTGAATATCTTTGGACGCAATTAGGCATCACAGTCAAAGACACAAAGCCCGATTTTTCTTTCTCTTTTCTTTTTCACTCTATCTTGTACTTCTTTCTAGTCGTCTTTCTCTCCCCAAACTCCCTCCCCACGCAGAGTAGCATGTCAGCGATATTTCAACGCCGGCTAAATTCTCTGCCTTTCAATAAAGAGCTCTCTCTCTCTCTCTCTCTCTCTCTTAGCCTGCCTGTGCGTTCGATAAAAATGGAGCAAAGAAAAAAAATCGAACTTTTGTCGGTGAAGTGAATGAAAAATTGTTATTTGCATGCAGAATAATGTTGCATGACGCTTTTTTTTTTTTTTTGCATGGCGACAGAGCCTGCGTTTCGCTACGAATTACAGGGACAGTGTACGCAAGCAAGAAACCGGACCTAAAATAAAGTGAGCTTTTTTGGTGGACGTTCCTTGGTGTTCTCACGATCTGGGTTTTCTTTAGATATCTACAGCTATAACTTTCGAAGATATATTCGGCATGTCTCTTCCGATGTATTCAAAGTTTAGTTGCATTATTACAGACTAAAAGTACAGGGAATAAGCGAGGAAGTTTTAAAGGGAATTTTTTCTACGTTTATTGCCCCTGACAAAACCCATCACCTAGAACACGTTTACGGCGGTGCTTTACAGAGCGTCTAGTCCACACCAGTTTAATATGTAGGCTCGGTATTAATCCCTTCAAAATTGTCTAGCACAATGTTCGCGCTTTTCGAGGAAATTGTTGTGCGACCCTACCTCAGCTTTCACGCGGCTTTGTGTGTGAGCACAAGTTGTGCCGGTGAGAAGCAAGAGAATCGCAGGAATACTAGTTCGGGATTTGCAGTAACTATACGCGACTTATTCGGAAGTTTTCCGGCACTTCCTCACTAATCCGCGCGTTCGCCGCGTTCATCTTCTCGCGAATGTCGCCCAGATTCACGCAGGCGACAAGCGGTTACCGCGCGAGCAATGTGGAAAACGCACTAAACCACCACAACTATGCAGGTTGAACTGCTTCGTTATGATTTCTGAAGCGGTGTAGTAACTACGCATGCGCCACACACGCATGCGCGCGCGCGCCAGAGTGACGCTGAGAGAAAATGACGGCTAGGTGATTTTAGGGCCGGTCAGAGGAATCCTTGCTGCGAGAAACGGATGGCCCTACATATATCACACACTTTATTTCAGACAGTGAACATTATCTCGATGAGTGTGCAGGTTGTTTCTCATGTGCCTGCTTTATAGGAAGAAATCCCGCGTAATGGCAGTGCACAGCTAAGGAAATTTCGCTGTATACAGCATGAAGTTGTGTGTCCATGTAGGCCTCTTGTTTTCCGAGATACCATCAAGTAAATTCTGGAAATAAGACAGCTTGTATCGCTGACACTCTCTTTCCGTTAGACCGGGGCGAAGGTTTACAAATGATGCTCAAATACCAGAGAAGCCGGTTGTAGAGAAAACTATGCGAATTGTTCTTATTTTGAATATTAGAAGTTGGTGAGGAACGAGGCACGAGGCACCAGGGTAGAAGCAGACAGGACATGCTTGTCCTGTCTTTTACTTCGCTGTTGTATCCTTCTTACGCAGTTTTAGTTTTCAAAGTAATGCCGCGCTAAGCATTTCTCCAATCCATATTCCCTCAAATTTCACGATTCCCGGTAGCATCGAACTGATCGAATGTATTGTCAAATGTCTGCGACAGAGTAACACTCCAACACATATGGGCTTTGGTAGTTTTTGTGAGTAGGACATATATGGAGGCTACGTTTATCGGGCAAGGCATCATCCGTTGGTGCTAACAAGGGTGCGTTTTAATACACATAAAGAAACGTTTGACGATTCTGCAATGAATGCTACTCAGTGTTTCACTGACTTCGCTTCGAAGATAAGGACGCATAATGATATAATGGCACTCGGTGAGCACTGTGTCTGCCATATCTGTCTGCTTGTGCCGAACCGCCCTAATGTGATCCATAATTGGTCTTTTTCGTATGATCATTTCTTTCGCATGGGACTCTGCGTTTGAAATCTTTTCTCTTCTCGTTGATATCCATTCGCTCAGTGGGCTGCAGCATAAACATTCAATCTCTAATGTAGCTTAAGTTATAACACAAACAATGAAGACCAATATTGGCAGTCAGTCTAATTTGTTATGCATGATTTTTTTTCCTTGTGGCCTTAATTTCCCACGTTGTTTCATCAATAGTCAAGCTACTCGTGTATTCGAGATTACACGCTGCACTTTTTTTAGTCGGGTGTAAACACGCACATTATATAAAGATTTCTAATTCATCTTCCATAATTTTCTGGAAAAGAAACATG
The DNA here is from genome assembly GCA_013339685.2 of Hyalomma asiaticum. Taxonomy (NCBI): domain Eukaryota; kingdom Metazoa; phylum Arthropoda; class Arachnida; order Ixodida; family Ixodidae; genus Hyalomma; species Hyalomma asiaticum. The sequence continues at coordinate 34,570,920 of CM023483.1, read as the reverse complement.
CGGATTAATTTGTTCGAGTTATGTCACTTTATCAACACATTGCTTAGAATGCTGTAGCATTCTGAGAAAGATGAGTGTTTTAGGAAGCTTATCCTTCGTCACTAGCTGGACATCTGCAGCAACACATCAGCATATATAAATTTCTCGCACCAGTAAAACTAAAGGCGATGGTAGACATAACTGCACATGTTGACTGGCTGCGCCGAGACAAGGTACAGGTTACACTCTTATAGCAGTGCTGATTATCTCTTGCATCATGCGATATGTGTTCCGAAAAGTATATAGACTAAACATCGAATGTCGCTCTTGCGCAACCAAAATGGTGGGAATTATTCATCCTCTTATTGGTTAGACGTTAGTGCGCATTAGCTGTTCACGCGAAAGCACCATTAATGCTTACTTGTACGCAATATAAAATTGCGTTGCTTTCTTTCCATCACATGGCATACGGTATCCACTCAGCATTTGTGAAGGTACAAGAGATCACTCACAATAATCGGATACACACTGTACTACAACCGGTTGAACCTATCTGTGCCAGCATTTCGAAAAGTCGCTCTTGTAGGTTATTGTTGCTTAATGACGTGTGCGTGTGCACAGCCTTTATTTTCTTCTTTTTTGTCTCAGACGATTAAAAGTGCGGACATTGCTCTCGAACTCAAAGTGTAGCGATAAGGTGAAGCTAGCTGTCTACGTGCTCACTTTTCACTTCATTTCAAGAATGAACGACGCCTCCTTTAACGAAAAATGAATAGCGTCGCGAAATAGGCGTTAAGGCATGGTAACGACTTCTGAATTTCTTGCTTGAAAGGAGGATTGCACCATCAAGTAATGTGGCAGTGTTTTATGAGAGTTGTTGCCGCGTCCTAATGATAGCGTAACGCTTGACAATGTAAGGTATTGTGCCTTGCAGTAAATGTTTAAAAATATTACATTCAATATAGTGAAATCTCCGCTGTTAGAATGTACGCTAGTATCTGATCAAGAAAACACTCGCGATAATGGCAACTTCTCAAATGTTTTGAAGTTCATTGATTTCCAGGGATTTAGGTTTCAAAAGCACGATACGATTATGAGAGACGGAGGGATCCGGGCATTTTCACCAGACGGGGTCCTTTAACGGTACTACCACTTTATATTGATGATCAAGACGTCACGATATGTATGAAGGTTCTGAGATGAAGGTCCTTTAACGTGTACTACGCAAGAGTCTCAACATTCCATGTCCATCGACATGCAGCTGCCCTTCCGCGGCCGGGATTCGATCCCGCGACCTTCGGTTCTGCAACCTCTTTTTAATATAACTTTCTCTTTCTCATTTTCTTCCGTTACGCGAGAAGACTACATTGTTTCCTGTCTCTGTATCCCCTAAGAAGTGCCCTTTTGAGGGCCTTGAGGGGTATTATGAAATAAAAAAAAGAATAAGTAGCCGGGTGATGTACCCACTAGACCACCATGGCAGGGCAACGCACTGAAATTAGAGCCAACGATATAGCCTAGGGTGATAGTAGCATAGTATATATAGGGCCATATTCTGGGTGCTCTCAACGTGCTGATCAACCGAATATCCAAGTTGTATCTAAATTTGTTTATAAAGGGGCATGCAAAGGTGGTCGATAGCTAGACTGAAATGAGAGGTCGTCCGTTTCCCGTAAATTCATTTCGAAGATGTCAAGCTATCGACGGGCTCAGCTTGCTGTTTCGCGATCTTGTATAAACCATATTGCGCTGTATTAGCGGGTACCTGTCGCTATCGCTCAATTTTCACGACGCGTATTGTTTACCCGTGTCTAATTTAATAAAACTAATTCGTTAGAACTTGCCACGCAGCGACAAAATGACAACGCAAACAGCTGAAAATATGCGACAGCGTCGGCCATGCCTAAACGACGAAGCAAAACTTGACTTGAGGCACATTGATGACAGTGCTATTCGCCCTCTACTATAGCTCGTTCTCGACTTGGAAACCATTACTGATACAGTCATATAGGTTTTCTGCGAGTGGCTACTGCCATGTTTGTACTGGGAGTAGCTGACGCTCAAATGACGCCACTTTAGGAAATACTGTACAGTGGTGTGCAAGTGGCCTAGTACTATCAATACATGTACATTTTCCTTTAGCTTAGAAGAAGCTGGTGTTAGTCCTGTTGGTACCTGCTTAAGAAACAGAAAGAGACCCAGCCTTAGAGGCACATACACGAGGAAACTCCCACCGTGTGTTCGTCTAAACTCTTTCCTCGTGTACCTGTCCCTAAGGAAGGGTCCTTTTCTGTTTCTTTCTTGTACTGTATTATGCGGCTGTCTCGGTCTCCGTTGTACAAAGTAGGAAACCGACGGTAACATTTTGGTACACCGTCGAAAGCTTTTATACCGTTGCTCTACCTTTGCTTGAAAAGCAATCCGGCAAGTTGTATGCTTTTGAATGCAAATGCATCCTTTGTGGATGTATTGTATGATTTGAATGTATGATTTGGCTGCGAGTCAAACCATACCGTTGTAAATCTCGTTTGCATAAGCTACAATTCTATATGAGGTTTCATGCTTTTTTTGTTTTCCTTGTAAGTATGCTGAAGTGGAAGCAGCTAGTACTTGTTTATAACATTGAAACGAAAGTCTTCGTACTGTGTTGCATTTTTGGCACATCAGTATGTGGACACACTTTTTGTATAAATGAACACTTCACATCTGGTAGTGCTCGTACCTTCTATACTTTCACACGTACAGCATTGAGTCAGAAATTTCGCTCATATGTATATTCCTGGCGTTATGAAAGCCATAATTTTCTTTGGAACCATGAGACCATTTATATGCTAATGCAGCCTTGCATTATCTTAAGCGCTGAAAAGGAATTCGGCAGTGTGGCAGGAACAGTGTCTCGGCGCTTCATACGATAGACATTATGAAGAAGAGAAATAATTCCCCGCTTCTCGTCGATAGCAGAGCGAATCGTTGCTGCCGTCGATATGCGGACGGTATTTGTAGTCGCAGCTGCAAATTACGCTCATCAACGCGGCCGGCATGCAGAAATGAATAAAAAGGAACGCAGCAGCAAATGCTTACCACGACAGCGAATTAATACAATTGTAGCAGCGCGTGTGTGGTGACTGATCGTTTCGTAGGCCATTATTGATTGATAACTATCGTAATGAGAACGATAATGGATGGCTTGTGCGCGAGAAAAACTCAGCATAAGATGGGCCTACGACGGGGTTAGAAAATAAGCAACTGTAGAAGAACTTAGTGCGTGGCTTTTTTGTAACTCTGTAGCTAACTTGATGTCTAATGAAGAATGCATTCAACATCACCATGTATCGACAGAAAAACACTGGAAACGTCGATGTAACTTTGAAGATATATTATCGGCTTTATCGCCGATATCCTCTTTTGCAGCGTAACCAGGGAAGCGGGCTGTATGATATATGCATGCTCCAGTCTATAGGTGGCCGCGAAGTTATTAAAAGCTCGGCAGAACTTCAGTAACTCAACCATTCTTTGTATCACACCGACTCATTTACGCCACCAACAATGTGCAACATGGCAGATTAGAAGGCTCGTCTTATCCGCAAAGGTTAGTATAATGGAGTGAGATTTTCTTCGAGTGAACTCTTATACAAAAGCGCAATGGGCCGCTTGCAGCGCCATGAAAGCACTTACCGAAGTTTGTTGTACGTTGGTTCAACGAGGCTTGGGCTACACCGAAAGCGGAAACAGTTTCGTTCAAAGCGTAAGTAAAAGTAAAGCTAGAAGGTGAACTTGATGCCGCACAACTCGGTGACCGCAGGTAAGTGTACTCGGCGCAGATGGCGAATCTAGGTCTCAGAAACACCTTTCCGATTCGGTAGACATAGAACAGACATCGAAGGCACTCACATTTGGGCCCACATAAGGGTAACCGCACGTGTTACGGCGGGCACTTCACACCTACAGACTAGTTCAGTGTTTGCCTCTGTCCTTGTTTGCCGCCGGTTTGCCTGTTCGTTTTTTGACTTTATTCGTAAGATGGAACTACTACATTTAATGGATAGTCAATGATATCGTTTGCATCATTATCCATCATACATTCTCCTAGAAAGTGCCACAAGTTTCAGCACGCCTTAGCAGTAGCGAATTCGTACGCATAATTGCTGCGTTATGCGAGAAGACTTGATGCCACAAACGCTGTGACGCTCTCGAACACGTTAGGGGCTCCCAGGTGACGCTTGTAGTTGTTGCTTGCTGATATTTTAGGACGTGGTAATGATTCCCTGCTCCAGCGTGTAAGAGAAGCAGCTATTCCATCAAGCCAGTCTTCTAGGCGACGCGTTCATCTGTCAGAAGCACTAAGGACCCTACACATCGGGTCGCTTCGATCACGAAAGTTCTGCATTTTTTTTTCGAAGCTCACACTCGCACGCTGAACAGTCCCTCTCGAGTGATGCGAAGCACAACGTTATCCGCTCCGAGCGAAGCGGCCAGTCCATCCAAGATCACGCGCGTCACATCCAGTTGGCGCGATGATCTCAGAGTGACGTCAAAGGAGCACACCGACAATTCGAAGCGGAACGTCTAAGCTCGAAGATGCATGGAGTACAGGCTACGGTATCAGGCACACGCTGAAGCAGCTTAGTTGTGATGTAACGTGGTCATAGAGGCAGGCGACGGCGCTACGTTCACCGCTCGCTGCAGCGAGCTCGGAGCGCGTCTGCTGAGTGCGCCCGGGAACCGTGGGGATCGAAGACCCTTCGCTCCCGCCGCTCCAAGCGCCACGCGCGCGCTTGCGTTTGTTGGAAGCCGTGCAGAGGGCGCCAGAGACCCGTTCCGAGGCTCAGCAGACGACGTCGAGTGTACCGTCGATGCCCATTGGCGTAGGCTATCAAGCGTTCCCCTCGATAGTACTGTGTTCACGAACGCAGTGGCTGTATTCAAAGCAAACCGCTCCTCTAACCCTGTTCAAGATACTTACTTGTAAAGGAATGGGTAGCCACTTTAGACCACGCAGAAGGACCCTCACAAGAGAATCCCCGCTCCCAAAACCTCCAGGTTACTGCCAGCGATATTTCTTGTAGGCAGGTATAAAAAAGTTTATACGCCCGATGGTGCGTGTGGTTACGGTCTCCCCAGGGAAGAACTTTGGTGTTGCAACACTAAGGCAACGAGGGATTGGTGCAAAAGTTTTGCACGGTGACACATTCATAGACAAGGCTTTGACAACTTGAAGTATCATCCATGTGGCGAATCAACAGTGAACTCTAAAATAAAAGTGGGCTCGCGCGTATCCCGCACCGTTAACAGCTACGTCGTAGGACTATTCGACACCTTTATTGCCCCTAATTCACTGAGCAGCTCTTATTAGTTGCGCTCCTCTTCAGTACACACTTTCGTGCATCGTTTTTCGGCGTTGAACGGCTCGTGTTTTAAACATGCCGTTGAACTTTGTAGCGAGCCCCGTTTACTTGTCTATGTATGGAACGCCTGAGTGATGCGCTCCCGAGCGCACTGAGGGTGTCTACACCGATAGTGCATCATCTGATATAGGCTTTCAGCCGCAAAATATACATGCTATAGTATTGTAGATATCTATCTAAAGGTGTTATCGATACATGGGGCCAGTTCACTGCGGCGTACACGGCTTCAGCGATTTAGACAAGGGCGTTAATAAACGCATGCACAATCTGTTTTGTTTTAGTGCGCTCTTATTAATATATAATAACTTCGTTTCCGAAAATCGATGAACAGATCTCTAAACAGAATGTAGAACAGGGAATATCGCTGGAGCCAACGTTTCGACAAGTGGACTTGTTCTCGTCAGGGTGGCAACTGCCCTCTCGAGCGTTCGATTCTGTACGCCATTGCACGCTTGCAACGGAACACACCGGAAATGTTTGTAGTTATATTTTGTACACTGATGCCACTGCAGATAAATAGTGCATCATTAAATGGATGGCATAGTTTACTACGAACAAACGCAATTCTCTAAAGAACGGGGCACAAGGCCAACAATCCGACAAAGTGAAGGCGCGCGGGTGACTACATACGAATGAAGCCCCGTATTCGCAAAAATATATTGGCACAAAAAAGTTCGTAGCTGACCAGTACTGCAGCTGGACAAGTGATTTGCCAAGCTATCCGACCGGTCGCAGGAAATGCTCACGGATTCGGCCCCAATGTCCACGAAAGTGGGCTGCCCCTTATTCCCTTACCTGTCCTTGCCCTCCGCTTCCCTATCATTGCACTTTATCAGTCGCAGCGTGTACTGTTCTGATTTCTGTAAAATTCTGTACCAGGCTCCACAAATGCATGCAGATACCTCCGCTTACCGAAGTAGGATTCAAAGGCCTTCGCTTCATGCTTTTCGAAATTACTTTTACCCTATAACTTACGCAATTTTACGAAGCTTGATGTTACAATTATGACAAAAGTTTTTTTCTTGCGTTGGAATTAGATGCGTATTGTTAATTTTTTACTGTGTACTTATTCCGCAAGAGCAATATTCACACATTTGCTGGTACACATGAATTCACGGTATAGCTAAACTACGCGAAGAGCGCAGTGAGTATAGTAACGTGCGACTCATTTAACAGATCGACATTATATTCGCCTTAGTTTAACACACTAAATATATATAGTCTTACGCAAATTTCCGTCTCTCTAACCACGAAGATACACTGCTCCAAAGCGATGAGGCAGCGTGTCGCGTACGCAGTAGAATAAATTAATACTGTCGCGACACCACACTGGCGACAGTGAGTGATGCGCGCAAATGTTCCCCCGGAAAGGTCAAGCTCACTCTGGGTCCTTGCAAACAATTAATGAGCTGAAGGAGCGTCCTTTCGTGTCCTCCCCGTCCCCGCTGTGTTCCATATATGTCTGAGCCGTGACCGGTTTCTAGAAGACGGCTGTATATGAATTAAATTTCGCAGAAACGTGGAACAAACATCCACTACAGGCACAGAGCTCTTCTCATGATGTGCAAACGTTCGCTTCTTATGCGAAAACAACGTTCAGCGTCGTGTGTGTGTGTGTGTGTGTCTGTGTGTGTGTGTGTGTGTGTGTGTGTGTGTGTGTGTCTGTCTGTCTGTCTGTCTGTCTGTCTGTATGATTTCTTCCTGCACGGTGATGAGACAGTAGCTGTATAAGCTTGCTTTATGAAAGGCATTTCGCGTTTCGTGCCTTTCATATATATATATATATATATATATATGATTTTTGTGCGGGAGATTCCTGTGGTGTGTTTTGGAATTTTTACTGTGAACGGCTTCTTTCCATTTCCAACGCCTCCTGTGTCGCTTCTACAGCGTCACACGGGGAGCATGGTATCTTCATGATGCAGTGTATTCTAAATTAGCCTAAGAGTAATTACTACTGAGTAGCACATGCCAGAACGGCGATATGATTATGAGACACGTCATAACGAGGAGCTAAAGAATAATTTCTTCGTCATTTTGAGCTTTACTCTATGTATAGGGCCATTCTTGCATTTTGCCCCCGTTGTCCAACACTTGTCCTTTATGAGTTCAACTTAAATGCACGAGGAGTACTGACTAAATTTGTTCATAACGTGCCTACTACACATCTAGAATAAAAGGGAAGTATAGCATGAATTCACGAGGGCGCATATAGGCAGCTTTATACATTGGTCAATATTTCTTGGAAACACTGTGAACTTTTGCCGGCGAAAGTGGATAAAATAAGTTGAACATGCAGGATGCAGTATTTTCAAAGAAGCTGCAGCATGTGTTGCCTAATGGCCTCACTAATGAGGGATTGATGTTGCAGCGCTCCTTTTTTGCGTTCCATACTAGCGTAATGCTTCGTTTACAGAACTTATCCATTAATAACAGATCTTACAGGACGCCGCAACGTCCTAACAACCATAACTTTCTGCCTTACTAATATCCGTCTGTTACCACTCTGTAGCGACCAATACGAAATCCTTTCTTTCTTTCGTTGCCCTTGTCGACGCCAAAGTTTCACAACCCGCCGGTGATCATTTATTACATTTCATGGTGTCCGAACATGGCGATCAAGATTATTCATTCCTATATTGCTGCAGTTCGAGCTAATAAATTACGAATAAAGCCTTACGAAACCTCCCATATACAGTTCAAGCATAGCCGCTGCAGTATTTAGTAGTATCTCGATGCTGCAGTGTATGGAGCAATATATTCGCCATTGAAAAGCTTAAAAGCTTGCACTCCGCCATTTAACTATACCATCAGATCTCTCTCTCTCTCTCTCTCTCTCTCTCTCTCTCTCTCTCTCTCTCTCTCTATATATATATATATATATATATATATATATATATATATATATATATATATATATATATATATATATATATATATATATATATATATATATATATATATATACAGAAAACTATTCCCGGAGAGAACCAATCCTTTCCTTTCAAAATTACGGCATTAGATATGCACATGGATGCTTCTAAGCTTCCCAGCCATGTACGCTCCAGACTCGCACTGCCCATGCGAGGCTTCAATATAAATGTACAATTGACGCCGCTACAACTGTACACATAATAAACTGTCTCGCGACTAATCGCGCCGCATAGGGGAATTTTCTGATCACTGATTTCGCCGCTGTGGACTAGATGAAGCTAAATTTCGAATGAAATTGAACCCACTAACGTCACTTTAACTATCGATCATCAATATACTATGTGACATTATACTCTAGGACATTAGAATTTTCAGATGATTTGCCCAGAGAAAGCAGAGGTCACTGATAAAAAATGGAGAGCACGAAACAAGCGTGTTTACATAAAGAGAGCTCTAATGTATTCCTATGTCCTTACGAGCAGCCCATGCGCGGAAAAAAAATCTCTACAATATGCTTGAATATTGCGCACTAAGCTGAGGATAATAAGCGATTTTATGCATATTAAGCAGCTTTTAATAGGGCAACCAAAGCTTCTCGCCAGTTGGCATACCCCGTATGGTAATCCCTCGGGTATACGCACATTATTTCTCGGAAATAGCGTGTGCACCCAGAGAACGCAAAGCACATGCACCCAGTTCTACAGCCGTCATTAGGAAGTATCTCCAGCGGGCTATTTTTGTAACTCCTTATTAGAACGGGAGCACATCCACACGCACACAAGGTAAAAAGACGCGACAGAACGCAGCATTGTGTGTGTGTGCGTGTGTGTGTGTGCGTGTGTGTGTGCGTTCAACGAGGCCTGAAACCATAGCTAGTCCAACTAGTATTGCTCTAGCACTGTTACAGAATCAGCCTAGTACGACGAAGGGCAGGCGTTCGTTCTGCAACTGAGGAGAGCGCGAGCTGTATAGGGAATAGCTACGCGACAGGGAAGCTTGGTAAGCTGCTTCCTATTCCGAAGCCAAAGGGAAACGCGCCAGGCTGGCCATCGCCGTAACGACCGTGCAATTACCCACCTCACGCTTGAGGTACTGCGTCCTATTTGGGCTCACAATGCCGGAGTGTTTGGTGGTGGCTCCTATTCAGAGTCCTTTGCCTCCTTTTTTTCAGAACCCTGCGTTCCTTCAGGTTCTACGCGTCTAGGCAGCGCTGGGATGCTCGCCCGCTCTTGTTTTCTATGGGTATGTAAGTATGGGACGTATGTTTAGTGGCTGGCGGGCATCGTTGCTGCACTTTGTTTTGAAACGCAGAGTTTATTGAGTGACCGAAAAGCCGTCTCGCGCACATTGCGAAACACGTGAGGCGCGCGTCCGTGACACGTGCACGCGCTTCAGTGAAAGCTCGGTAGAAGAATAAAACGAGTGATGAACATATCTGAGTAATACGAACCCCTTTAAGAAAGAAGGAACGAAAGAGAAAGAAACCTTAATTTAGTTTTACCCAGTGTGAAATGTGAAAAAGTACATCATTCTTTCTTTCTTTCTTTCTTTCTTTCTTTCTTTCTTTCTTTCTTTCTTTCTTTCTTTCTTTCTTTCTTTCTTTCTTTGCCTTTTTATAATCACTGTCATGTAGCAGCGGCTGAGGGAAGGGTGGGTGAGGGCAAGGCAACGCTTCAACTTCACTCATGCCCTTATTTCTTCCTTTGTTTCACGCTTTCTTTTTGTCTTCGCATGATCACTATCACTTTGCATTAGGCTGAGGTCAGAGCGGGTCGAGCACGTCAGTGTGTAGTCGATAGGGGGAAAAGGAGCGCCCCAAATGGAGCGTGACGTATGGTGAAAATTGCTAGCCCCCGGCCAGCTCCTCTATTAAAAAGAAAAAAAAACAACAGGATAAATAAATCGCCCATCTCAGACAAGTGACAAACGGGGAAAAGGCTTAGAACAGACCCGATGGCAGCTGCGCCCGTGAATCGTCACGCTGAATGTTCTTGACGCTGGTAAAACGCGTAAGGAGTCCGTCCATAACACATGGAAGCTGCATCCAGTCATGAGCGGGCGCGCTCTGCGCCAATTTGAGAAGCACCTGACACACGTTGCGTCGTTGCGTGCTTGGTTTTGAGCGGGCTTGCGGCTGAGTTTTTTTGTTTTGCAGGCACTTTACAGATGATAGGTTCACGACTAGGTTTGGGGCTTCGCTGAACACAGACATCAAGTCAAGTCAAGTCAAGTCAAGTCAAGTTTATTTGTTTTATCATGTACAAAAAGAAAAAAAAACGGGTTACATAATACGAACAGCATCAGGAGGTCCCAAAGTAAGAAACTGTCAGGGGGACCTCCATATAATTAGTGGGGTACATGAAAAGTAAATAACAGCAGCAAGAAACTAAAGAGTGCGAGAAAAAAATAGAAGCAGTTATTACATAAAAATATATAGTAAAAATAGAAAGTTACATATTCATAACAGCGTTACACAATACTAAAACGAAATAATGCACATAAGGGATACAAAGGAATCAAGTGATGAAAAAAATATTACTAAAGAACAAAAGGTTCGTCTAAGAGCATGTTCTTAATTTTGGATTTAAAGGATGGCAATGAACGGGATGACTTAGCATGAAAAGGTACATGATTCCAGAGATGAACACCATAGAAACGCGCTGTGAATCTGCCATAGTTAGATTTGATTTTAGGTAAGAGAAGGTTGTTACGCTCCGAAAACCTGGTATTATTGTTGTTGATAAGGATATGAAAAGGAATACAGTTTAATGTTATTTCGTGATGAATGAGACGGTATGTGATGACCAACAATCTGTGATAAAACAACTTTTGAATGGGCAAGATGCGAAGATGTTGATAGAAAGGTAGAGAATGGGAACGGAATGGGCTAAAGGTCATTAATTTTATCGCTTGGTTTTGAAGCGTCGCCTTCCCCCATTTTGGGAAGGTTTCTTGAAATTTTTTAGCAGCGTGTGTACATTAAGTGCGAAGCACTTTACGCGTCCGGGTTGTCGTCATCTGATGTCTCATGTCGGTCGTCGGGCAAGTATGAAAAGCCGACCTACTCCTGTCCTCGATCCACTAGTAAGGCCTTTGTTCTCAGCCGACTGCTATAGAGATCATGGGAAGCGTGACATACAAATAAATAAAGAAAGAAAGAAAGAAAGAAAGAAAGAAAGAAAGAAAGAAAGAAAGAAAGAAAGAAAGAAAGAAAGAAAGCCTCGTCTTCCTTCTTCGATCTTGAGTTACAGAGAAGAGAAAAGCAGACTTTTTATAAGCTTTTCACATAGAATGCGCAAAGCGTATAACAGCGTACGCTCTAGAACGCAGTTGCCGTCCTGGAAAAGACAAGTCCACTTGTCACCAGGGACATTGATTGTTCTCCATCGTTTGTAACGATCTGTTCATAGATTTCGGTTGCTGGAGTATTACTATTAAAGAAGATGGATTAGTTCAAAAAACATCTATTTTATTATGTCGATATGTCGATGTCTCGGCCGTGGAACGGCCTTTCTTGAAAAGGCTGGTGTCCGGCAGACACGTCGACATAGTAAAATAGCGGCTTTTTGAAGAAGCATATCTTTTAGACAAATTACAAGAACGGTGTGTGCCGTGCGAACACAATTTTCCGGATAAGCTAGAAATTTATATGTGATTTGCATCTCGCAATCAAAAATTGAAGACAAAAGAGAGTTGAGAGCGAAGCGTTCCGCATTTTTACAGCCTTAGAGTACATCTACATTCGGGATTATACAATCCTAGAAACCACATTGTACATACCAACATAGTGGTTGAAGCACTTTGGAGATATGTAAGGTGCATATTTCCCGGACTAGCCACCGAATATTTGAAATTGTAGGAGCGATACGCAATCCAACAGAAAGCACATAAAATAACATTCAGTGGCTTCCAAGTCACTTCGGTATTGTTAGTTATAGGCGGGACGATGAACCTGCCCGCTCAGCTAATACATGCCGCTCATAATCCAAACACTTTCTACGGCTGATGCTTCAGGGAACCTCCGACTGCTTGGTCACCCATTGTACCATTCGCAGTGCTCGCCCTCCTTCTACGTTGGGGATTTCTGATAAGATTGCCCCGCTTGCTGTCATCTTTTTTCTTTTCTTTCTTGCCATCCTCCGATTGGCTGCGTAGCGCTCAAAAACGCGTCGCAAACTGAATAAAGCGGGATTTGTATCCCTGGCACTGCTTGAGTTGTCTGTTTCCTGGGCCCGCTGTCGTCCAGCCGCCTAATGCGTAACACCATGCACCAGACTGAAAACGATCGAAACCTCGTTTCAGGCACGCTTATTAGGGGCGAAGCTCCTTAAGGCGTGGGTCGTGCGTCCCCGATGCATGTAGTTGTAGTAGTAGGTAGCCACCCCTCGTTTAGTTCTTGGAATGTCCGCTAGATGGCGGTACTTGTATATGAGGTTTGTGGAAAGGTGTAATGGTGCCAGCACTTACATTCGGAAACTCAGTGGTGTGCATGAGGTCAGCGGTACAATCAGGGCTGGACGTGAATCAGAGGACGGTCGGACGTCTCGCACTGGGCGCCCATGGGAAGACCACAAATGAGGCTGTTAAGGGGGATATGGGATGGTCTGACTTTGAGGGAAGGGAAGCTCAGAGTAAAATTAGGTACGAACAGAGATTAAGGAATATGAAAGAAAGTAGATGGGCAGCGAAAGTATTCAGGTATTTGTATAGGAAGAACGTTGATTCACAATGGAGGAAGAGAACTAGGAAGCTTACCAGTAAGTATACATCCAGTAACGAAACGGATGGGACGAAAAAGAGCGTTAAGAGCATGGTCAGAGCGGCGGAGAACTCGGATTGGATAGCTAGAATGGAGAAGAAACCGGCATTGAACAACTACCGAAAAGGGAAAGACGAAATCAAGAGAGAAAAATTTTACGATAATTCAAAGGGAAGCGCTTTACTGTTTGAGGCAAGGTCCGGTTGCCTGAGAACCCGAAGTTACAGAGCAAAATTCAATAAAGAAGGGGATACATGTACGTGCTGTGGAAAAGCTAGGGAAACGACAGACCATATTTTGATTGAATGTACAGATGTCCACCCAGGTGTAGCTGTGGACACTACCCTACAGGAGGCCATGGGTTTCAGGAGTAACAGGGGAAAGCTGAACATGCCGGCGATAGATATAAGTAAAAGGCGCTTAGAGCATTGGTGGCGCAAAAGTATGGAGCACACAAAAGCGAAAGGTAATTCGGGTAAGATGGTTTCATCACAGAGGAACGATAATAGATAAAATAAATAGACGAAGTAAAAAATTAGTTGTGAAAATATGTGTGATTCGGGAAAAGAAATGGCTCTAAACGAAAAAGGAATAAAGCTAGAGCTTGGTGGCCCGGCCACCGCCCCGTTATAAAGGGGAAGCTCCTAATATCCATCCATCCATCCATCGCTGGAGTTGCCGCTGCTCTCCGATTAGCTGCTGCGCGGGGCTGCGCCGGGAGCGCTCCTCTCATTCTCCTGGATCGTCGCCGTACGCGTCGGATCGCGCTTCATGGACCATGGACGAAGAGAAAAAAATTCCGAACGTTGTGTCCGCAGTGCGGAATCGAACCAGGGACCCCTCGCTTCCGAACGCGCGGCGCTAGCCACTACGCCACGAAGCGCACATGGACACATGCACCATGATTACAGTAAACACCCAATATTAACGAAAGACTGCGCGTTTTTAAGGCGTTTGTGCTAGCGCGTTACGACCCGTGTAAGAAGCTGGTCTAAGACGCTGAGGCCTCTCCGCCTTTTACTCTCTCAGCAGTCATGTGATGGCGTCGGCAAACGCGGTGCGCGTTCCGGCCTGTGTAAGGGGCTGCGTGAGACGACTTTACACGATGATCCAGTGGGCGAATTGCACGGACGATTCACGGTTTACCGATGATTCCCTCCGGAGCTTCGCCCACTCATCATCATTCACCCTGTGGATATGCTGCGATTTTTTTTGTAGTCCCTCAACCTAACGCTAAGCCTTCTAGTCCCTGCAAAGCCTTGCCGGAGGCGCACTACAAATGTGCGAAGAATGTGACGTGCATTCGCCAAAGTATAAGCGTTACGCGTACTTGTAGTCAACACCGCAGACTGTCCATTGCGGCAGTGACGAAACCATTCCGTATACTCTGTGTGACTGCTGGCGGAAAAATGCTTATATTAGAAGCAAATGTTTTCTAAAGCAATCTACAAGTTAGAAGACAGGCCTCAGTCAGTACGAAGAATTCCCCGTCATCAATCGGACTGGACGTCGCGTAACGGGGCCACGCAAACGCTGCTTCGCTTCTTGCGACCTACCGGTTTCTCTAATGCAATCGAAATACTATTCCTCTGTGTGTGTGTGTGTGTGTGTGTGTGTGTGTGTGTGTGTGTGTGTGTGTGTGTGTGTGTGTGTGTGTGTGTTCACCAAGCTTTCTATTGTCCACTGATTGCTCCCTTAAGTGCCCCTGTTTCGCCAACTAAGTGCAGGGTAGCTAACCGAATGCTAACTTCTGGTTAACCTCCCTGACTTTATCTTCCGTCGTTCCCTTCCAAGAAAGCAATCATATTAAAGAAAATCAAGAAACTTGGCTATACATACATACACAACAGTAATGACCGATCACTACAGAAGCGTATGACATTAAGCATGCATGGCATGCATGTGATTTGAGGATTGCATTAAGGCAAACAGAGACGCCGTTAACGGTCACTCTATCAACGTGTGTGCGTACCACTTTTCCCTACCTGATGTGACGCAAAACAGCGGAGATAGAAGTGCAGTCGTTCGATGCCGCAAGCAAACCAAACGTGCAGTTTCGTCAGCAGCACTTAGCAGAAATGCGCGGTAGCTGAGGCCTTTTGCATTCCGACATTTTTACGAGAATTGATTATCCTCTCGCTGCTAACTATGTGTGCGCGCCACCGTGCATATCACGACTAAATGCATAAGAGCAGAATGAAGTTGGCGAGTTGTCATTGTACTGCACGCGATTGGTACGCTTCACAATCATACTTTGATTTTCTCATTGGCGTCGTTGTTCTTTTTGTAATGATTTGTTCTTTCTTCTTCCTCATGTTCTTTTTTATTTCTCCATTTTTGCGCTCTTGTTGTTTTTCATATACAACAGCCGGTCCTTCTGGTCAAGGTTATCCATCGTATCACTTGTTTCTTTTCTTTTACATCCATTTATTTTGACTTATATTATTGTAGCGGAACAAACAAAAGCGGCACGAAAGAAAGTTGGGAACGGGATTTTCAATTGGCCACAACGGAAGAATCTTATTCTGAGGTGTGTTTCTAACTAGTACTCAAGTTCAACCAGCTTATTTTGCTATCCCAAAGTGTAATGTACAATACTTACGAGAAGGGAAATCCTCTATACCCAAGCATGTCCCAGGTTTAAGTGGCCCTGTTTTAGGTCACTGCGCTTGCTTCCTCTTGTTCTGAAAAAAAAGGAAAACAAAGATAGCAAAAGAAGACTGCGAGTTTTGTAAAGCTGTATGCTCGGTCGTCGTCCTGTGCGCTGCATTTGAATTCCAGGCGTAACCTGGACTTCAAGCGTAACCAGGACCTCTCAGGCAGTTCTCGACTTCAACAAAGCAACCTCTCGGAATTCATCCTTATATTCTTGGGTTATGTCTATGTTTTCTTGTGAGATCGTGTAGTTTGAGGTATGTCTACTGGACTGCAACTGCAGAAATGGAGCGCAAAATCTAAGACCACGCCATTCTCCGGCAGAGCTGTGAATGGTGATCTGTTCGCCGGAAAATTTGCCAAGTTTACGTTATTTTTGACTCTGAGACCACGTCTGAAACATAGGCGCCCTCAAGACGAAGCGCGATTACCATGCACTTTCGAGTCGTCAAATTCTCAGATTAGTACTTGCTGCTTAATTCATTTAACTCGCTTCATCTCACAAGTCAATATATTTCTCAGGGATTAGCTTTATGCACAGTTGCTTTTACTTAAGGGTATAACATCACGCTAACCTTATTTCTACTTATCTTGCCGCATTATTCTAGTAATCATGGCGCTTTCCCTTCTAAAGAAATGAGCACGAACACTAACATTTCTCTGCTGCATACACGGAAAGAAGCAATTTGTTCGCGTTATGTTTTTTTTTCTTCGATTATCTGTTATAACATCTAGCAATGGGCTGAGGACAAGTGTGGTGAGTAGTGGGTCGAGGGCTAAAGCGGGTCTGCTTTTTCTTCTGCCTAACATTTATTTATTTATTTATTTATTTATTTATTGAGATGAATATTGTCCTTGGTATAATCCCTCTATTGTACCAGTGGGCTGAGGCCAAAAGTGTGGGTCGTAGGTCGAGGGCAAGAGCTTTTTCCTTTTGTGTGACAGCGGACGTCAAGAACGGGGATGTGAATGGCGGGCCCTAAATAGCTCCGCTGTTAGAACGGGTGAGTGCTGCTAAAAAGGCGAGGGAGAGGAGCACACCGAACACAGGACAGGCTCTGCAGCTCATGACGTAGACATGACGAACTACGAAAATGCTATTACAGCAGCTGCGCACAACTAGCAATTCCAGGAACAAATAACCTACTTCTCTGGATCTGCTTGTTCATTTGCGTTGGGTAATTACATATCCGAGACATTAAGCGTCATTTGTGCAAACTCCTCAGACGGTTACGCTAACATCATTTCGGAAATTTTAATATAAAATGTAGCAATTATTCCATGCTCTCAGATCCAGCAGTTATTTTTTTAAAACAGTTATTTGGAAACAGTGAACGTTCTTTAATTGTGATAGTTATCGAAACAGCTCTGGCTCTGTTTGGCAGAGTGCGTGCGCGCAATGGCACTGCTGTGTGTACATGAAAGGAGCTGCTCCACAATAAGGAATAGTCACGAGTAGCTCTTGTCCTGTGCTCGGCGTCTTTTTTGATGTCCCATATTTTTAGAAACCCTTACCACTTGTCTTTAAGAACAGGAAGCATCTAGCCCAGCAACAAATTTTGCTTTGTTACGATTTTAGCCTTCCATATACCGTGAACGAACAGTTCGACAGCAATTTATGCGGTAAATTTTATCATTTAAAACAGGAACATGTAGCGTGCAAAACGACAACAGAACCTTTACTCCGACTTCTTTATAGGAACGTGATTACCATGGCGCGTCTGTGTGAGTTCTCTGTACATCAAATGAAAGGTCAACATACGTTATTTCTAACAGGACAGCAAAAGAATAGTCATGTTTGGCGCAAAGCAAGGCGCGAGTTGAAGTCAACGTAAAAACCAGCAAAGCTCCAGCATATGAACAAGAGCGAGTATCTCCTTATTAAACTCTAGGGATTAGGTAAGGTGACAGCCGACTGCAGCGACACTGTAATAAAAGCTCAGCGGTCTGACATGGGGAACTGATTTAGCAACTGCTGCTATGGTATGGTTTATGAGGCAGCATCCCAAAGGAGAAGGCTTTGCGCACCGCGCTGAAGCCAATAAGACTCTTGAAGTTGGCGAGTTGTCATTGTACTGCACGCGATTGGTACGCTTCACAATCATACTTTGATTTTCTCATTGGCGTCGTTGTTCTTTTTGTAATGATTTGTTCTTTCTTCTTCCTCATGTTCTTTTTTATTCTCCATTTTTGCGCTCTTGTTGTTTTTCATATACAACAGCCGGTCCTTCTGGTCAAGGTTATCCATCGTATCACTGTTTCTTTTCTTTTACATCCATTTATTTTGACTTATATTATTGTAGCGGAACAAACAAAAGCGGCACGAAAGAAAGTTGGGAACGGGATTTTCAATTGGCCACAACGGAAGAATCTTATTCTGAGTGTGTTTCTAACTAGTACTCAAGTTCAACCAGCTTATTTTGCTATCCCAAAGTGTAATGTACAATACTTACGAGAAGGGAAATCCTCTATACCCAAGCATGTCCCAGGTTTAAGTGGCCCTGTTTTAGGTCACTGCGCTTGCTTCCTCTTGTTCTGAAAAAAAGGAAAACAAAGATAGCAAAAGAAGACTGCGAGTTTTGTAAAGCTGTATGCTCGGTCGTCGTCCTGTGCGCTGCATTTGAATTCCAGGCGTAACCTGGACTTCAAGCGTAACCAGGACCTCTCAGGCAGTTCTCGACTTCAACAAAGCAACCTCTCGGAATTCATCCTTATATTCTTGGGTTATGTCTATGTTTTCTTGTGAGATCGTGTAGTTTGAGGTATGTCTACTGGACTGCAACTGCAGAAATGGAGCGCAAAATCTAAGACCACGCCATTCTCCGGCAGAGCTGTGAATGGTGATCTGTTCGCCGGAAAATTTGCCAAGTTTACGTTATTTTTGACTCTGAGACCACGTCTGAAACATAGGCGCCCTCAAGACGAAGCGCGATTACCATGCACTTTCGAGTCGTCAAATTCTCAGATTAGTACTTGCTGCTTAATTCATTTAACTCGCTTCATCTCACAAGTCAATATATTTCTCAGGGATTAGCTTTATGCACAGTTGCTTTTACTTAAGGGTATAACATCACGCTAACCTTATTTCTACTTATCTTGCCGCATTATTCTAGTAATCATGGCGCTTTCCCTTCTAAAGAAATGAGCACGAACACTAACATTTCTCTGCTGCATACACGGAAAGAAGCAATTTGTTCGCGTTATGTTTTTTTTTCTTCGATTATCTGTTATAACATCTAGCAATGGGCTGAGGACAAGTGTGTGAGTAGTGGGTCGAGGGCTAAAGCGGGTCTGCTTTTTCTTCTGCCTAACATTTATTTATTTATTTATTTATTTATTTATTGAGATGAATATTGTCCTTGGTATAATCCCTCTATTGTACCAGTGGGCTGAGGCCAAAAGTGTGGGTCGTAGGTCGAGGGCAAGAGCTTTTTCCTTTTGTGTGACAGCGGACGTCAAGAACGGGGATGTGAATGGCGGGCCCTAAATAGCTCCGCTGTTAGAACGGGTGAGTGCTGCTAAAAAGGCGAGGGAGAGGAGCACACCGAACACAGGACAGGCTCTGCAGCTCATGACGTAGACATGACGAACTACGAAAATGCTATTACAGCAGCTGCGCACAACTAGCAATTCCAGGAACAAATAACCTACTTCTCTGGATCTGCTTGTTCATTTGCGTTGGGTAATTACATATCCGAGACATTAAGCGTCATTTGTGCAAACTCCTCAGACGGTTACGCTAACATCATTTCGGAAATTTTAATATAAAATGTAGCAATTATTCCATGCTCTCAGATCCAGCAGTTATTTTTTTAAAACAGTTATTTGGAAACAGTGAACGTTCTTTAATTGTGATAGTTATCGAAACAGCTCTGGCTCTGTTTGGCAGAGTGCGTGCGCGCAATGGCACTGCTGTGTGTACATGAAGGAGCTGCTCCACAATAAGGAATAGTCACGAGTAGCTCTTGTCCGGTGCTCGGCGTCTTTTTCGATGTCCCATATTTTTAGAAACCCTTACCACTTGTCTTTAAGAACAGGAAGCATATAGCCCAGCAACAAATTTTGCTTTGTTACGATTTTAGCGTTTCATATACCGTGATCGAACAGTTCGACAGCAATTTATGCGGTAAATTTTATCATTTAAAACAGGAACATGTTGTGTGCAAAACGACAACAGAACCTTTACTCCGACTTCTTTATAGGAACGTGATTACCATGGCGTGTCTGTGTGAGTTCTCTGTACATCAAATGAAAGGTCAACATACGTTATTTCTAACAGGACAGCAAAAGAATAGTCATGTTTGGCGCAAAGCAAGGCGCGAGTTGAAGTCAACGTAAAAACCAGCAAAGCTCCAGCATATGAACAAGAGCCAGTATCTCCTTATTAAACTCTAGGGATTAGGTAAGGTGACAGCCGACTGCAGCGACACTGTAATAAAAGCTCAGCGGTCTGACATGGGGAACTGATTTAGCAACTGCTGCTATGGTATGGTTTATGAGGCAGCATCCCAAAGGAGAAGGCTTTGCGCACCGCGCTGAAGCCAATAAGACTCTTGCAGTTGGAGATCCAGGAGCGTCTGATACGTGTCCTATCAATTTACTTTTTTTTTTTTGCTCGTATGTAATCTCGGATTTGGAAAGTGCACAGTCAGCTCATTCAAGTTTCTTGTGCTCGTTACTGTATTTTTTTTTGTCATAGGTATCTTATTAGGGGTAGTGCTATTCTCGAGTTACACATGAAGATCAAGCTTTTTTTTTTTTGCAATGTTTGAGCGACCAAACTGTCCGAATTTAGCCTGCTGCCAAGCTCGCAGTATTTTGTTTTCTGTTTCCTCCTTTAGCATAGCATTAATTCCGAGAATAACAACCTAAGCCCATTTTGTAACACACCAGGTCGTTTTATTGGCTCCTGTCCTTAACAATACCTTCGTATTGTTTGCGTATTTCGTTCTTCGTGCTTTGCTGCTAGGAGGTGTAGCCGGAATTCAGCTCAGAAGGGTCTTAAGAAAGCCTTTATTTGTTATACTATTTACAGTCATAATAAAACTTTCTGCGAAAAAGTACAATCGAAGAACAACTTCTGCGACTCAGTTTTTACCTCCCCTATCCTACGGCCACTGCTAGCGGCCCACATCAAGCACATCCGTAGGTCTTTCCTAAAGAACCTATACCTGACATTGAGGTTCAAGTAGTCAACGGTGGCTTTGTGAAATGTTTATTGGGGAATAAACTGCTTTTGTTTTCTATATTCCTATATGTTATATTGCTCTTGTTGCCGATCTTGAAAGGTATTTTAATAGATTCCAGGTCCTGCTGGCGGCCTCCACTGACTGATATTCAAATACAGCACCATATTATCATGCACCAAATAGTAGCGGTATCTGCCCTTCATCGGATATTGAAATTCGGATCACTGGTGCTGAGTTCGACGCGAGTATTTCATTATGCACTACTGAAAACTAATAAACGGTCCCATGTCTAGTTCGCGATCTTCCCAAAGAGCCTAAAGTTATAGTTTTAATGCGCTTAATTCAAACAACAGAACCGAAGGGAAAAAAAGCACTGTATTTAATCTTGTCACATGATGGCAAAACATAACATCTTTATTGCTGTGTACATTTCTCAGCATTCCTAAGTTTTCAGAGTAAATGCCACAGCGAGGAAGAACAGTCGTAAGTGATTCTTCAGGGCTTGTCAGAAACACTGCATCTTCGTCAACCTATTGGTGGCACAGCTCAGTTCCGTCTCTGAGAATTTTGGAAAGCCACTGAGAAAGAATAAAACATTTTGCTGACAGATCTGTTAAAACAAAAGCATGCTCATTTATTCCAAATCTTCTTTCTTGATGGCACCAATTTTTGGGCGAGTCATAAGAAAGACACTAACGATTCAATTTTGGAAATACAGTGCATTACTACGAGAAAAGCATCAAAGTTTCGAAAGGTTGTGACATGAACCGTAGGGTTCACTTAAGGTTTACTTTGCCCTCCATGCGGCTAGATTTGTTGGCTTTAACCATGCTCTGTCTTCTCCGCCTAGCCAACTTGCCTCTCTCGATTTGACTAAATTCTAATTCGACTTCTAAGCAACGTCTGAGGGACACGCTCATGCCTTTGTCTACGCCACTGCTCATACTAGTGGTTTCGGTATTGTTCGGTGCTTCCGTTTTCGTTCGGGCTACAGCCAGCAAAAGAGGTATTTTCGTTCGGGTTGAGTCACGCATGAAAGGGAGAATTAAAGGCTATACCTTTTTCTTGTCACGTTTTAGCAGCCATGGTTGCTCGCTCCTTTCCTGAGACAAAATGCACCGCACGGAGTAACCACGGGCTTGAATCTAATGGAAGGCGCAGAGGGGCTTTTAGTGGCATGTGACGTACGTGAACGCTAACCTGTTTAAAACGAACACTAGATTTTCTATATTATTTCGTTGGTCAAAGCGTCGTCATCCGAGTCACTATTTTCCGCCGTCCTCAAGTTACATCGCCATAACACCATACCACACCTATTCCAATTTCGGGATCTCATTTTAATATGGTCTTCTGAATTTCTATCTCCGAAATTAGGGCGACCACTGGCAGCTAGACTCCTGGAGTGCGTATCGTACGTGCAAAACACTGAGAGATTCTCGTTGATATAATGAGATTAGAACATGGTACTTGCGAATGTAAGGTAGGCATTCGATTGTTCTGCCACCGCTGCACTAAGTGGCGTCACTTCCTTCCTTCCACCGAAAGAGACTCGGGGCGTAGTGAAAGACAAAAATGAGGTTGCTCACAACGACATGCTGAGGACCCATTGTGGGCATAGTTCAGAAATAGAGTGTGAAAATGCGGGATATGCGAGGCAAGATCCTGTCTGTATCCTTGACTTGTGTGTCGCATTTTTTTTTTCACTCTAGATATAAAAGTTCGAAACAAAATGATAACGAGGAGTGCGGTTAGCAGTGTAGATATTTGGGGATAACAATATGGGTATATAAAGCGCGTCAAGCTAGACGAGCAGTGAACTTGGAGTGTGCGTGCAGCAATAACTGCACAGAAAAGGTCGCATTGGAAGGGAGATATCTGGGTCGCCGTTTTCTCAAGGAGATTTCCCCAGTGAGCCGTTGCAGATCTCCAACTCGCAGCAAATGTACGGTTGGTGGTTCGAAGATAAAGGCAGAACGATGTTCTCGGCCCCTATTTTCTACATCGTACGCCCTACATATACCGAACGGCGTCTCTCCGTAACTCGCTCCTGCGTCCTCACTAAACCATGTTCTCCCTTATCGATTTCGCCTGCCCTTATACGCAGCCAATTAGTCCTCTTTTCTGCGTCTCTACGTCTTTCTCTTGCTTTAGATGAGCAAAGTGATTCCTCCTTACGCGTGTAATTTATTCTTCTGGTCTAGGGCGCCTGGCTCCAAGTGGTCGTTCTTATGATCCCGCGAAACCCACGTATGGGAAATTAAGTACAGCACTACAGTTATCTGCTTATCGAGGTCCATACGGGTGCCCTTGGCGTGCCTTACTTCTCTCGTGGGAAGAATGTTCTGTATTTTATGTTGCGTTGTCCTAACTGCATGCTACCTTTCTAGAGGAATGTCTGCTTCCAACTGCACAAAAAAAAAGAAAAAAAAGAGAAGAAAAGTGTCAGTTTTGTATGACCTGCGAAGCACGAAACGTGACATAACGATTTTGCGATGTGTTAACGGTTCTCTCTTAGAATGATATGGAAGCACGGAGGGTTCTGCGTAGCCACAACCAGTTCTGCCTAGCCACAACTAGTGTTCGCGAGGAGTGCAGTGTTGCGGCAGTTACCTCGCCTCTCGCAAAGATAGCCCCAAGAAAAGGAATGCCAGCAACACGGCATGTGTTGCGCCTCGGTAGTGACAACAAAACGCAATCCTGTCGCAAAGTATCGAACGCGTAAAAGAATCTGTGTTCCACTTGCCCCGTACTCCCTTAACGCAACACATACTACTACCTGAGCATTTATTGAGGTGAGAATGCATAAAAATGTTGTCTTTCTGAAAATGCGCGCATATAGATGGTCATAGGACTAGCTGCTGATGCAACTGCAGAGTCGCCTGCATGTGCATGTAAATTTGTCGCCGTAGCCATAAAATATCTCTAGCCTGCAGACGCAAATTGAATGGCAATGGCAAATTGATTGCTCTAAGCATAACTCCAGTGGCAATGTAGCCCTCAGTAGGACTAGTGTGGCGCGGTACAATTCTAAAGTATATGGTTACCGGATAAAGTTGCAAAATGGGGTATTTTAAAGAACTAGCCCGTTTGCCTTATGTATTCGCTCTGTTTAAGCGTCGGATTCCAGGCGTAGCATTTTTGTCCAATGCCTCTTCCTGACAAAAGAAGCCTACGTACACTGTCATTAAACCGTACAGGTGCAAGCATTGCTGAAGAGAGAAAGCAAGATATGGTCGCTCCTCATGGTGATTACAGAGCTGTGCACGTGTGCTCCGATTGGGTCCCTTAATTCGGTAAAGTGATCAGTACCCCTTTTACTTAATTACGAAGTAGTTCAGCGATAATTAGTTATGCGATCTCGTTCCTTATCCAAACGTTAACCTTTCTTCAGATCGTTCCATTTGAAGTAAACTGTCGATACGTAAACTGTTTCATTTAGTGCCCAAATGAGCAACGTGAGGATGGCAAGGGAAAGCTGGCCGCGTTTGCTGGGAGCAGAACCGTTAAAACATGTTTCGAGTGTAGTTTGGAAGCAACACGGTAAGGTACCATAAATAATGCACGTGGGTCGCTTCAGCTCTTGCGAATGCCAAGAAGTCAACGTAGTCAGTGGACCCGATTTTCAGTAGCACCTGTGTTCCTTGTGGGAGGCATTAGAAAGGTGAAGTTGGTCAACGTAATTACCCATGCAGTCCCCTAGTACAGCCGGCTTGATACGAGGTGGCTGTGGCATGTTTGAGGTCATTTTGACAGGCCTGTTACGGTTCATGCTTGGGCACTCACAACTAGAGTTTAGCTGTTTATTTGTCTGTGTGCGACAGTCTTTTTGGGTCGCCATATATTTTCCAACTTTACAACCAATAAAATGCAGCGCCGACTTCAACGTCTCAAAAGCGGAAAATCGTTGTGACGGTTTCCGTAGCATAGGACTTCAGATTACGTTTGAGCAATTGTATTTTTCTTTTTTTTATCTCGCATGTACATCAAAGTACACGCGTGCATTTTCACTTCGTGTCCACCTTATCGAGAAATCAAAGCGTGTTATGGCGTTTATAGCGCCACACCTTAACCGCTATGCTGCCGCGACGGGCTATGATTTGGTTTACAGCAGCATCGAATTTTCTTACAATGTTATAATTTTACGAAATGAAATCTCATATTCGCGTGACGACCTTCCGTAAGCAACGACTTGAAGTACATTTGAGTACGCAGTATGCGGTGGAACCCACGTGATAAACATCGCGAATTCGCACTTTTCAATTCATCTCTGCCAAGGAAGCGCGGTGTCGGCTTCGCATGAACGATTCCTCAGGCTATTCACGAAAGTGGTTTCTAGGGCCTATCTCGATATAAGAAAAAAAAAAAAGATAACAACACGCTTGCAAGAAAAGACAAGCTGGTAAGCGCCGTCTAGGGATTCCGTTTCGTGAACCTGAGATCAGCATTCTTTTTTCTTTATTTTTATTGCCACATTCTACCTTGAATATAGCGATGTCTTATTTTTTTTGGCTGTCTACTTAGCGTAAGTGTGTCCCGACTCCCGATTTTGTCGTCAACACCAATTCATTGTTTTAGTTTTGCCCAGTATCTATTGCTTTCATAAACTGTGAAAAAGGTTCAAAATTGCGAACTAAATTGAGATCACGTACACCCATAACGGCCCACCGAAACTTTGTCGTAGTAGATCGTGTTTCGTCAATTTTCTATCTTCCGACCCAGCTTTCTAAGTACGGTGGCTTTACTTCGGCCATCACTTGGGCCACAATTCGTTTGGCTCCGCTATCTATTGGACATAATAATATTTCTTTTACATAACAAGAAGACAGACATAGTAAGGATAGAGAAAAAGAAGATACACTGATAAACTGGACCGCAGTTTTCGAGACAATGGGACAACACAGAATGAATGATGCCGAATGATACTACGATCAGTATTTTAACCCTACAGTATGGATATGTCATTAGAAAAGACAGATGCTTTTGCGGAAAAAGTTGCTTAGTATACGATAAAAAGAGCAACCATAATAACAATGTGTTAGCGCGTGCATAGCGCGCAAGCAGGAAGGCTCCGGGAAGACTATTCCGATCTCCAGTAGTTAAGGTAATAAATTTCTTGAATGCGAGCGTTCAACTTCGATTGCGTTGGATGTTTTTGGAATGAAATAGGAGACGAGGAGTGCGAAACGATGCCAATCTAATACCTTGCAGGCCAGAAATGTTTAGATGTCCCTTGTAGAGCAGTATGAGTTGTACAATTATCCATGTAAAATGTGAAGAGATTTATACATTGAATAAAATGAGCAGATCATGGAAACGATGTCGTACGTAACTGATGACGAGACGTCAATAAATGAGGCAACGGCATTTTTTACGGAGCTGAAGCTAATCATAACGAAGGAGAACTAACATGCGGTGTACAGCCTCACGTTGCTGTCAGAAACGGTATACGTATACGCCATGTGCACAGGGCCCTAAAAATGAGTCCCTATATATGTCTGCAAATTATATTCAATTTGCTGTCTTGTTGACCTCCTGTGGCGGTTGCGACCATCATAGCATATCTGTGCGCTATGAGGAACGTTCGGGCTTCGCCTGGTGATCGACGGACCGAGTGTAAAGCGCAGTGCAAGTCGTCGCCGGCCCAGCTTAGGCGGTGTACGAACTGATCAGCACCAATAGCGTGCACCTACTTCGCGAGCTCAGAGTACTCCGGAGGACCGAGCCAGGAGACTTGCTGTGATGCCGATGTATAACTTGAGGCCGTGTAGCAGAAAAACTACACTGAACACGGTTCAAGAAGGGAATACCATCCATACGCTTTCACGTAGGCCGGGTTCACTCAGACATCAGCGAAATTTTCTACTGTGCAATTTTGCGCTCGTGTCGGTGCAATCGTCAAGCCGTTGTAAAGGGAAAAAGTTCCCGCTTAGATTGGGATCGAAGCCGGGCTCCTGAAGAACAGGCTTTTCCGACACCCCGGCTTCCCTACGGGTGCGGCTGACCTGAATTGTACCTAGTGCGTGCGTGAATAAATGTGAGCCTCCGAAATACGTGGAAACGAAAGCGGGATCGAAAGCCCGAGGGCGCGCGCACGTGGGCGGGTCGGCCATTTATTCTTCGGCCTCTTTCTTCTTGCTGCTACATAATGGAGCTCTCATTTTTTTTCTCTTGGGGTCTACATTGAAGAAGAAGGGGAAAATGTTATTACGGCTGCATAAGGCTCGCAACGGATGGTATGGAATATGCAAAGCTATGTGCGCCAAATTGCGCGTTTGGGGTTAGTGTTCTCGCCAATTTGCGACTAATAAGAGTCATAGAAATAGTACCGGCATGATCTACTGAAATAATGCTTGGGTTCTTGTTGTATCGGAAAGATTTCGCTGTCTTTTCTTTGTGTGTGTGTTTCAGATGCAATGCGTTGATGGGTTGCGTACATCGAATAAAAATATATGCTAAAAAGAAGGCAAACCCAAGAGACACAGGCAAACGGTTATATGGAGCAATGAAATTAAGAAATCGCAGGCATAAAGTGGCACCTACTCGCTCAGGATAGGGAGAATCGGAAATCCCTGGGAGAGACCTTCATCCTACAGTGAACTTAGGCATTTTGATTGCTGTGTTGGGTTTAACGTTTCAAAACCAGGTGTGATTATGAAAGACGCCGTAGTGGAGGTCTCCGAAAATTTTAACTGCCTGCGGTTCTTTGACGTGCACTGACATCGCACAGTACACGGGCCTCAACATTTCGCCTCCATCGAAATGCAGGCGCCACTACCAGGATTCGATCCCGCAACCTTCGGATCGGCAGCCGAGTACCCTAACCACTAAACCGTTGTGGTCGGTTGAGTTGGAACATAAGTTAACAGAAGGAAAGGAACTGCGCAAATACAGTACCGCAAAGACCAGACACAGACAGTATCGCACGTGCGCTCGGTTCTGGGCCTGGTCTATGTGGTCGTACATTCGCGCAGTGATGATGAAAAGCGCTGGTGGGTTGCACGCATCGAATAAAAATAATATCAGCGCCAGGCAGCGTATTTTTCTCGAGGATTCGACTACCGTGTTGATACGTGTGTCCTTCCGCTCAAATTTCCAATGGCAATACCGTTGAACACGAATTCACCTATCATTTGGCTATTTGTGCGGGTGCGCAAACTCCTGACATGTCAACGTACTTAGAGAATACCGATTCCAGCGACGAGATGCGTAGAGGACATGCCAAACACGTGTGCGTAACGCGAAAGCACTTGTTGCAGCGCAAACTTTCGTTTAGGCGCTCAAATAAACAGCGCACAAGCAGACGAATGATGAAGAAAGGAGGGACAGGGACAAGCGGTTACTTCGAACTGAAGATTTTAATCAAAACGAACACATATATACAATCATACTCGAGCACCTGCGCACGCGCAAAATATTGTATAACAGTTACGAACAATATAAACAGGATTACCCAATCATACCTAACTATATCTCGCTATACCCAAATGAAAAAGAAAACGAAAATTAGAAACTCGCGAGTGTGTGCCATGGTTTGCACGCGCAATTGAGATGTGCCAGTTTTTTCGGGGCAATGGAAGGCTTGCTGACACATTTTCCTTTGGAAATAACGGGGGCCTCAATGGTCATAGGTGTCAGGTCATTGGCATGTCTCGCCAGAACCATCGTTCGGAGAAACAAAGGAGAGCAGAGCTGGGCAAGGAAGTCCTCGTTTCTTTTCGGCACTCTCAGAAACCTGACATTCAGGCATCACCCACTTTTGACATTGTATCTGAGTTCGCAAGACTCACAGATATTATGCTTTCAACTCTTGTCACGTTGCAAGCATGCTAGTGATTCTTGTAGACTTATGCCCGTTGTGTTTCTCTCTCTGTCTCAGACAGCACTGGCCCAAGCACTGTGCTTCCTCTACAGTGAACGATATTAAAACGGATAAAGATCGCTTAAGATCCCGGTAGTTCCTTCATTTCGTTGAACTCTATTCACAAGGTTAAAATGTTTATGACAGCGTGTCCGCCCGTACCGCGAACAGGCCCTTCAGCCGCATATTCCTCGCCCCCCACCCTTCACACACACACACACACACACACACACACACACACACACACACACACACACACACACACACACACACACACACACACACACACACACACACACACACACACACACACACACACACACACACACCAGTGATAGCCGGAACGGGATCATGCTGCCCACTATGGTTGTAGGGTTCTATGAAAAGAAACACTTGGATGTGCTCGCCTTATATTTGCATTTGTCCTTATTAACATTGCTCTAAGTAGAGTTCCCGAAACTCGTCATTCGTATCTGTCGGGCTGCACTTTTTATTGCGTGGGTTTTCTAACCGCTACTCGCTTTCCCCGGCTGCAAAGGTTGTGCAAGAAAGCCTTATTAGCATTTCCAAATGCTAATAATGGAAGCTACGGTTTGAGGTCCCTTTTAAGCTTTCACTTTGCGCGGCGCGTTTCGGATGACCCAACCACGCATGCATGTTTAGCAGCACCTCTCTATGGCAAACTTTTAATGAGCTACGTTGGCTAATTCCCAATACTCTTCGTAGCCAGCCAAAATATCGTTAAGCAAATGACACGGAATAAACTGGAAACTTTTCGGTGTTCTTTTACGATGTGTTTGACGTTTCGAAAATAGAAAATTTAGGCAGCGTTTAGGTAACACTTATTACCAGTGCTTGAAAAGCATCTTAATATTTGCAGGAATATACGTTCGCATGTGTTGACGATCAATTCACGTCTGATGCTCATGCCAGATTTAACGTTACGCGGAGGCTTCATTATATGGTCATTTCAATATCCTAAAGCTTTTATTCTACGTGATCCTTTACAAGAAACTGCGATTACCAGATGCAGACGCTAGCATAACCAGGCCCTATTCAATGCTGCTGCACCATGCTACATTGCCTGAGTTTTACTTTTAGGCAGTGAACGTCTAGACGGCTTAGTTCGCTTGCGTCACTAGCAGCCTTCAGCACACAAATTTGTGAACGTAGACCTCATTGTGCGCTCAAACTTGCCCTTGCAGGCGCGTAATAGCCAGGTCTATCACTACTTATATGCCTTATGTTTTCATCATATAGTCCAAATTATTGTACTTTAATGTTAAACAAAACTCTTGGCAGGCGGGAAGGGTCGATCCTCCATTTTCCGCAAGGCAGTCCGATCCTCAAGCCGTTAGGCTAATATCACGCACACAGCCTCTCTGATCACAAAGATGCTCCTTTAAATATCTAATCTATATATATCGCTCATATCACACACAGGCTTTTGAATATGTGAGGAGATACGATGTTTTAGATAAGTTTCTGTGCCACAAATAGTGCAGAGCGTTCTCATAAGGGGGGGGGAGTAATTTATGATAACTCTTACCTACACTTTTAATATGTAAAATGTGAGTCCATAGTGAAAGGAAAATCTTACGTGCTAATTTTCTGTATTTAACAGCGCTATTTCAGCTAACTGTAATGGTCATCATACGTGGCTTACCAGCGGCAAGGAAGAAGAGACACCTACGAAAGCAACAAGCTGAATGAATCGTAGCTATTCATTGCAGTCTTGTATTTCCCGCAAGACCATATCCTGTGAATTCTGTGCGGCTTCAATTCTGAGGTTGTCACGTCACTCGTAAGATAACGCTCTAAGGCATATTTGAAAATTGTCATCCGCAATGAAGACAACTGCAAACTTTCATCAAGTTTTCCCAGGTGTACTTGGTTTATTTTGTCTAAATAAGCCGACTTCCTGAACCGAACTTCACCGTAGGGTAACACAGCTATCGAGCACAACTAACAATGTTTTCTTCAATAGGCTTCCTGAGTAGGTGAGTAAGCTCTCTTGATATTAAAGGCCTCGCTCATTAATCTGATTGGCCTTGCGTGACTCTACCTTTCGTGATGTCTCAGTGCAGATGTCTGATTTTATGCTTTCGTGAACGACATTCCACTAAACATCAGTTGTAAGCTGGGCGTCTTCCCTGTCAATTTTTTCTCCTGCCACCCAACAGCTCGTACGTTTGCTCTATGTCCTTGGAAGGTTTAGCGAAAGTCATTTTTGTTCACAACGAGCAAACGACGATTGCTTCAGTGCACCCTTCAAATGAGAGTGATGCGCAGCACCTTTATGCTAAGAGATAGGCAAACACAATGTGCTATTCCTATGTGATTATTATATTATGACTACATTTAAGCAACCAATGTGCATGGCCTGGGATGAAGTCATTTATTTATACGCTGGCGAGCTTCTAGTTATAGAAACTAAGACCGCCGTAAGAACCAAAACCGACCATTTCATACATGAGTAAATAGAGGCCAACGTTTTCTGGATGACAGAGCCCGAGAAAGTTTTGAATGATGCGCAGTCACATGCACACGCCCTATAGTAATTCTGGGAAAGCCATGCGCGTCGACGAAGCCGATGCACACCGACTGACGCCATTCTTTCTGAATGAGCTCCGTCATTAAGACAGGCATTTTTTTTTTCGTCTTGAACGCCATTGTGCGCAAAACGCCAGGCCACTCATGGCAACAATTGTTGGCCTTCGCAAAGTAACCGAGCAACCCACGTTTTGCCCGAGATGTATCTCTCTGAACGTGGCTGCGACATGTGAAAAGTCGCGATGCTTCTCTCACTGCGATTTGGGAGCGATCAGCTAGGCCTAATGGCTGAAGCCTCGCCGTTTCGACGGCATCGCTAAAGCGCCCCCGTTTGTGCAAGCGGCGCGTTTGTATTCTTCGTGCCGAAGGAATGGGATAAATGAAGGGGAAATTGAGAGAAGCTGAAAGAGCCTGTTTAGCTCTCATTAGGAAGGCGAGATTTCGGCCACCCTGCTACAGTCTTAACGACCGCGCAATTAGCCTGATTCTGCTTGTAGGTGTGAGTCTCGTATGGCGGCAAACAATGCTGACGCCGCTGGGAATATTTGCATATTTGCATTCGTTTTGTCGTCCAATGTTTCTTTCAATAGACATTCCTCCATTGTCCCGCGAGATGTGAATGCTTCCCTTTGTATTTCAAGAGGGTGTCCTTAAGAGGCCTTCAATGCTGCCAGCACGTCCTAAGCTACCGATCAAAGGAAAGAGGTCTGCACGCGACGGCCAGCTAAATCTCACGCGTCTAAGAAGACGGAGAAGCAATCATTGTCACAGTAGCGGAATTGTTTGTTATGTTTGAGATTTAACTGCACAGCTGTATACATTGTGTATAGAACTTTCGAGGTGCACTTTGACTTGTAAACTGAATATATTGGAATAGCTTGTACGTGCCTAGAGTGGTGTATTTATCATTTCACTGATAACGTATGGGCGTAGCGGTTAATTTTGAATGTAAAACGCAACTGAATTAATCGTGCGCTATAACTGCCAAACACGGAACGCCATTCTATGAACTAAAGTGTCAATATAAAATTAGACTGAAGAAAAATATTCCCACAAGCTTGAAGGTGAATGCATATACGAACCAAGCATTAATGTGACATAGCACGCCGTCGTCTCAAATAGATGCTATCATGAATGCGAAATCTGCTGATGCGATACATTGAATTTATTGATGCTGTTTTCCACATGACACGTTTTCCCGCTGCTCGTTATGCCTTTCATGCTGATAACTAATGCAATGTGGCGTCTTTCTTGTTCACGCCCTTATGATTGCCTTTATCCACTGGGACATCTCTTCGGCCCATCCACACCAAATGTCATGAGGATGGCCTGGGTGTCTTTTCCTTAAAACACTCACCCCTTATTTATTATTGATGCTATTCGCACTATTATAGCGAGTAGCTCTACAGTTTTCATCGTACCGAGAGCAGAACGTTAGAGCAAAGAAGTGCGAACAAGAGAGATTATTGTTGGGCGTCGAAACGCGCCCTAAATGAAGCAAACGTTTTTGTAATGTGTTCAGTATTCTTTTACTCCGACATGTTCCATTCGTCCATCTGACTGTTTGGCACTTTCTGTTACCAGAAATAACAAAAAAAAAAGATAGCGCGGCTAACTTTGGCGGAAACATGTCAAGTGACTAGTTGTTAAGTGATTTCACGTGATTTCGATCACGTGACGAGGTGTTACGTGGTCATATAAAACAGTATCTAAGATAGGCGAGGTGAGGTGCTGCTGTAGCAGGTGTTGCTGTGGCAGGTGTGTCTTTATATGTCTATCTATATCTTTTTCTCTCTTTGCCTCTCTCTTTCTCTTTCTTTCGCTGCGTATGCAAATGCACCGCGGCCGCGGGGATTGAACCCGCAACTTCGAGCGGCGCCTGACGTTTTCTGCGCCACGCACGGCGCGCACGTGTCTCTTATAATCATAGCTTATTTTGGGACCTAAAATCCGAGAAATTAAAGAATCGATCACGGCGCACTGCCTCCGGCATCGGCTCACATTTGTCCAAACGCCATCCGGTGGTTTGCCGAGCTTCAACAGCGTTGGTGAGCCCGGGTCCATTTTTTGAGAAGCAAATGAGGTCTGTTCCTCCGTGACCGCCCGGTGATATCTCACCAGGACCTCTGACTTGCGCCTTCTTGACTAGGTGTACGAAAATTGACATCGAATACTAGGAATGTAAGATTAA
This sequence comes from Hyalomma asiaticum, assembly GCA_013339685.2. Taxonomy (NCBI): domain Eukaryota; kingdom Metazoa; phylum Arthropoda; class Arachnida; order Ixodida; family Ixodidae; genus Hyalomma; species Hyalomma asiaticum. Next base: position 34,537,397 of record CM023483.1, on the reverse strand, counting down.
CAAGACTTACAGGTCATGGCATCATTAACGTGACATCCATGCCATTTTGTGGCATAGTTATTGACAATAAGATCACGTGCGGCCCCTTTGTTGTTAAATTCACGTACTTACTGGTTTTCATACGAAACTCAATTAAGTAATATATGTAGTCGGAAAAAATCTCGCGCCGTATTATTGTTGCTTCTGCCTACAGTTTGACGACATCCAGAATTTTTTTTTTTTGTTGATACTTTCCGTTTGCCAAACTCTATTTATTTTGTCCGTGATGGCCTGTGTTGTGAGCTGTCGTCAACAATTAATAACACACCGTTGCGATGACATTGTGAAGCTTAATGAAAGAATTGCCAACATGGAAGACACGGCAGGCCGTTCAAAGGAGTGCTCATCTGCTAAGTGGACACTGACATCTCTCGATTCAGATAGTAAAGTACAGAGGCTACCGCAAGCTAAAAAATATAGAAAAGAAAACGCTTTTCAGGCTGATTGCGTTGTATAGGGAGCCCGCCTAACGCAGTGGACAGCACGAAATAACAAGAATTGACTTTGACGGACGCTTTTCTTGGGATAGACCGACTTCTGGACGTTCACAGCTCGAGAGATTTTGTGTGCATGCGCGTTTTTCTGAGTATTACTCTGCGGTAAGGTCTATGGAAAATGCGTCGCGTTTTTTCGTACTCTGGGTACTAATTTATCTGGTGTGTAGGGATCCCTTGGTATTATTTAAGACCAGGTCTGGATATCCTGAACACCCACGCCTCCCTTCCTCAGTGTTTAGGAAGGAAGGAAGGAAGGAAGGAAGGAAGGAAGGAAGGAAGGAAGGAAGGGGAAAAACAGAAAGGCAGGGAGGTTAACCAGAAAGGCGTCCGGTTGGCTACCCTACACTGGGGGAATGGGAAGGGGGAATAGAAAGATGAGAGAGAGAGAGGAATGTTTAAGTGTTCAGCGAAGCATCCGCGTGATAACAATCGTTACCATCGTTAAACGAACAGTACTGCCGTTCTCTAACGCAACAGCTTTTATTTATTTGCAGAATATGCATATGAACTTCCCATAAATCTCTAGAAGTTATCAAGCACCAGATACAGCAAGGATTGAACGCAGTAAGCGATTACCTCAAAGACCGAGGCATGGAGATTTCTCACGCCAAGTCTGTGGTTCTGCCGTTTACCAGAAAGAAAGTAAAAAAACTTGAAGCTTTTAGTGTGCGGTCAGAGAATTCAAATTGTACGAAAGCATCGTTTCCTAGGTGTTACTCTAGACTGTCAATTCAAATGCACCCAACACATATCTGATCTCGAAGGCCAGATGAACGGTACCATAAATGTTCTCCGCCGCATCGCGGGTACGAAATGGGGTGGAACATCGGCGTAACTACTCCATGTCCATTGTGCCCTCATCCGACAAAATATTGCCTACTCTGCGCCAGTTCTGCAAGACATTTCCCAGACTTCTCTACACCGTCTTCAGCTGCTGCAAGCACGTAGCCTGCGCGTGTGTCTGCGTGTTCCACAAGCGGCATCAAGCTCCTTGACATTAGCAGAGGCACGAGAATCACCTTTCAATGCGATTCGGAATGTGGAAACATGTCGCCACTTGTTTCGTTTAGTTACGCAGCACCCTTCACATCCACTGATGTCACGTATTGGAAGTCGTCTAGAACACAGACACACTGTGTGTACCAACAGCACATTCCGCGGCTTCCTCTTTCAACACATTGGCAATCAGATTTAAACTACCCACCTTGGCTTCTGAAGATACCACCTATCGAAACATCAATTGAAGGGCGTTCGCAGTAAGCACAATGTACCACCACCCTTTGCAGTGTTGCAGTTGGCCTCACACCATCTGTTTGAAAGGTACATCGACTACGTCCATGTAAACACGGATGGTTCGGTCACCAAAAAGACATCGACATCAGCATTTGTCGAACCCGAGTTGCATGAGGAATATGCATGTCGACTAGGTCATCCATCGTCTTCAACAACATCGGAGCTGGTGGCCATTTTATTAGCACTCAGCTTTGTTAAATTATCAAAGCCGTCTCGAAAGTGGGTAGTTCTTACTGATTCATTGGCGACTCTCAAATGTATTGAAAGTGCTACTCCAAAACATATAGATAGACGTGTCATATACGCTATTCTAGAAAAAGTTGCACAAGCTACGGAACTACAACATCATATTGTCTTCCAATGGGTCCCAAGTCATTGCGGCATCAAAGGATATGAACTGACTGATGCGTTGGCGAAAGCTGCTCATGATTCTTCAGAAATTCGTCTCATTCCCATATCTCCATCCGATATACGCCGCATCTTACGAGGACAAAAACGGGAATTGTGTTTGCTCAATTTGTTCACAGAGAAAACAAAAGAATCTATTTTGTACGCAGTCGACCCTAATCTTGAATATCAACTAGACCATCAGCTCCCGCGATGCATCGACACCCTCATTCATCGTCTCCGGCTTGGCACTGCCTACACAAAGCATTTTTTATTCAAAATTCAACGTGTTTCATCTTCAACATGTGCATGCGGCCACGACGACGAAGATATCTATCACCTGTTGATTGATTGTCCCAAGTACACCACGCAGAGGCAGCGACTCGAACAAGAGCTACGTTTATTAGATTCAACGTGCACTTTTTCGCTTGAGAAAATATTAGGACCATGGTTACGAATAGAATACTCAGGAACCTTGACGACGGCTCTATCACCAAGCTTACAAGTTACATTAACGAATGCTGGACCCGGGGCAGCATCCCCGCGCAGTGGAAGACATCAAAGGTGATCCTTATTCCTAAGCCAGGAAAGCAAACCAGCCTCAACAACTTAAGACCGATCTCTCTGACATCATGTGTCGGCAAGGTGATGGAACATGCATTCCTCAACCGCATTAACAATCACCTTGAAGACATTGGAGCCTATACACACAGCATGCTGGGCTTCCGGGCTCATTTGTCAACGCAGGACGCTATGCTCCAGATCAAAAACCAAGTCTTAGACGACAGAACCCGAAATACCAAAGCCATCCTCGGCCTGGACCTGGAAAAGGCTTTTGACAACGTCAAACATGCAGCCATCCTCGCCCAGATACAAAGGCTGAACCTAGGAGAGCGGTCCTACAATTATGTGAGGGACTTCCTCACCAACCGCAAGGCTACCCTCGTGGCGGGCGACATCCAAACGGAAGAGCGGATACTGGGCAGTGAGGGGACTCCCCAAGGATCTGTAATCTCCCCAATGCTCTTCAACCTCGTCATGCTGGGCCTTCCGCCAAAACTCGAAGAGGTTGACGATATCCAGCACTCCATCTACGCGGACGATATCAGCATATGGACAACGAAGGGCAGTGATGGCCAGATAGAAACAAGGCTACAAGAAGCGATAACCAAAGTTGAGGGCTACCTCAGAGACACGGGTCTCCGTTGTTCACCCAGCAAGTCCGAATTACTATTGTACCGTCCTACCCTGAAAGGCCGTCGCGCCGAAGGGATACAACCGCTGCAGAAGCTACGAAGACATCGAACTGCGTACACAGGACGGAGGAATTATTCCAAAGGTCAACAGGATTAAAGTCCTCGGAATGATTATAGAGGCCAATGGTGTCAACGGGGAAACCATCGGAAAATTAACTTCTAAGGTGTCAAACGCCATGCTCTTATTCCGGAGGATCACAAGTAAAAGAGCTGGGATGAGGGAGGAAAGCATAATCCGCCTCATACACTCTTTCGTGATCAGCCACATTGCGTATGTGGCAACCTTCCATAACTGGACCATGGCCGAACGAAATAAGATCGACGCCCTTATACGGAAGGTCTACAAAGGAGCACTGGGCCTACCTGAGTCCACAAGTACGGACCTACTGTTGAAACTGGGGGTGCACAATACCCTGGAAGAAATCGCCGAGGCCCAGAGAATATCTCAACTGGAGCACCTCACTATCACCGAAGCTGGACGAAGTATCCTCGCTAAACTAGGGATCACCTACCACAGCCAGCACGGCCCGAAAGTTCAACTCCCGCGTCTAGTCAGAGACAGCATCCGGGTCCAAAATATACCTAGAAACGTCCACCCAACCTTCAACCAAGGTCGAAGGAAAGCCAGAGCAACGGCCCTGATGCGCTCTTATGGCAAGGGGGAGGAAGTGCGGTTTGTCGACGCCGCTGCGTACAAAAATCGGCAGGCCTTTTCAGCGGTGGTCATAGACACTAACTCTCATATCAAAAGCGCCTGCAGCATTAACTCGGAGCACTCGGAGGTCGCAGAGGAAGTGGCCATTGCCCTAGCCCTAGCAGACGAAGGCGTTCATATTGTGCTCAGCGACTCCCAAGCAGCAATCCGTAATTTCACCAAAGGCAGGATATCGATTACTGCGTACAACATTATTAGAAATTTGGATAGGCCTAAAGACCACAGCTCGCTCATATGGTTCCCCGCACACATTACCTCGGAGGGAGGAGCACCCCCCAACCTTAACGAGGTAGCCCACAATCTCGCGCGCGACATGACCGACCACGCGAATTTGGGCAACAGCGGGGGAGGATGGGTTGAGCGAGACCGTATGACTAGGTACAATGTGTGGGAATGTTGACATCCCCTGATGAGGTTCTATCGCGTGGCGCTGGCGTTTCCTCAAAGCTCCTCTAAGGTGGCTTTCCCGCGAGGCACGAGACGTGACGTCATCGTCATGCGCACCGCTGCGCTGAAGGTGGCGCTGTGGTTCCCGCGGTAGCGCGACCTGGCGGCGAGGAATCGCGGGCCCGCGGACGAGGAACGATCCGCTCTCTCTTGGCCTTGGGACGTCGTCGCGCGTGGTCGATGCTCGTGCGCGCGGTGGCGATGAGCTCCGCTCGGACGAACCCGCGGATGCCTCTCCCGATAGCCGATTGAGCCTCTGTTCGCGCGACTTACGTCGCGAGCAGTATAGGCTTACGGTTCCAGCATGGGCGAAAACTACTTCGCTCGGTATCCTGCTGCGGTGAGTCGAATGTCATCGATTACGCGTGGGGTATTGCATTAGCATGCCTGGTTTGTATAGTTCGGCTAGCGTGCTTACTATGTGTAGAAGGTGCAAATAAATGCCCTACTGTTGGTTTGCACTGCGGTGAACTGTGTCCTGTGTTCCTAGAGCGTGGGAGAACCCCGTGGCCACCGCCACATCTGGCTGCCCAACGTGGAGCTCTTGGAACATCGGACAGCAGTTTTTCTCGGTTCAAGGCAAGCTTTGTTTGAACCTGTCGAGATTACGCCTAGCGTGATTTTGATCGCTGGCGTCGGCGGCGTGCTTTCTTGAGAGCGAGGCGACTGGATGCGGTAGCGTGTTTGAACTTGTCGGCATTCTACTTGCACGTTTTGAAAGATCGTCGTTACGAGAGCCACACGTGGTCTGCATCCTGGGAGAACGAGGCTTAGTGCCCGTGGATAGTAGGCGAGCCCGAAGTGAGTGAGTACGGAAGCCTCGTGGGTGGTCCGATTTTCTATGTTTATCTAGCTTCTATCTCTTTGACTCTGGGAGTCGCGGCTCAGGGAGCCGAGTGGCCGCGGGCCACGGGTGTCGGGCTGTCTGGTATTGCGGCTCGGCACCGGGCGTTCCGACACTGTCCGGGACAGTGGGCGCCGATCGTTCAGCTGCTCGCACGTAGCGAGCGGAGAGGGCCCCCAGCAGAGCTAGTCTCCTCACGGCTGCCTAATTTCTGTGCCCTGTGTGGGTGTTGTTTGGATGCCGGTTATTGTCAAGCGCGGCGATACGTTAGGCCTAAGGCTCCTTGAAGCTGCCTGTCGCACGTGGGACATAACCAGTCGAACCGTGGCGTTGAGGTGTCGCACTTTGCATACCTGATTCTAGCTTGCCTCGCACGGAGTGAACTCAAGAAAGCGACCTTTGTTCACGTGAACTTAGCGTCTCGGTAGCCGCCGGAATTCCTTACTAGCCGAACGAAGCGGTCGTACCACGTGGCCGATGCGTACAATTGCTCTCCTTTGCCCTAATGCAGTGTTCTGTCGAGAGCGTTATTTTCAGTCGTACCACGTGGCCGATGCGTACAAATGCTCTCCTTTGCCCTAATGCAGTGTTCTGTCGAGAGCATTATTCTCAGTCGTACCACGTGGCCGATGCGTACAATTGCTATCCTTTGCCCTAATGCAGTGCTCTGTCGAGAGCATTATTTCCAGTCGTACCACGTGGGCGATGCGTACAAATGCTCTCCTTTGCCCTAACGCAGTGTTCTGTCGAGAGCGTTATTTTCAGTGTACGCAGCGGGAGTGACGTCACCCGCAGCTTGTCGCCTTCTGAGCATTCACGCTGCTGCCAAGACTTCGGGGCCCCTCGGCGGATGTCGGCAGCTGCTATCAGCTGTGGCGGCTTTCTCGGCCGGAAGGCGCGTCGGTGCGAGTGACGCTTGCTCGTGCCGACTGCGTCGCCTTTTCGGAGTCCTGGCCTGGAGGCCCGCTGTGAAGCCTTGGTCAAGCCTGAAGACAGGTTGCCTGCGTGGCGGCGCGTACGGGACTTCGTGAGCAGCGACGCCGGCGGTGTCGGCCAGCGGTGCTGCCGCAGTGCGCGTGAAGGACACAAGTGCGTGGACATACCCGAAGCTCAGTGACGCTGAATGTGTAAACCTGTATTTGCGGTGCATTTGTAGCTGTGCTTTTGCAGGGATATGTGATTATTTAAGGTTGGGGGGATGTGGGAATGTTGACATCCCCTGATGAGTTTCTATCGCGTGGCGCTCGCGTTTCCTCAAAGCTCCTCTAAGGTGGCTTTCCCGCGAGGCACGAGACGTGACGTCATCGTCATGCGCACCGCTGCGCTGAAGGTGGCGCTGTGGTTCCCGCGGTAGCGCGACCTGGCGGCGAGGAATCGCGGGCCCGCGGACGAGGAACGATCCGCTCTCTCTTGGCCTTGGGACGTCGTCGCGCGTGGTCGATGCTCGTGCGCGCGGTGGCGATGAGCTCCGCTCGGACGAACCCGCGGTTGCCTCTCCCGATAGCCGATTGGGCCTCTGTTCGCGCGACTTACGTCGCGAGCAGTATAGGCTTACGGTTCCAGCATGGGCGAAAACTACTTCGCTCGGTATCCTGCTGCGGTGAGTCGAATGTCATCGATTACGCGTGGGGTATTGCATTAGCATGCCTGGTTTGTATAGTTCGGCTAGCGTGCTTACTATGTGTAGAAGGTGCAAATAAATGCCCTACTGTTGGTTTGCACTGCGGTGAACTGTGTCCTGTGTTCCTCGAGAGTGGGAGAACCCCAGTGGCCACCGCCACAAATGATATTACGAAAATGTATTCTAACTCGAGAAGAACGCTTCCACCACCGCACACCAAGCTTAACAGGGCACAGGCAGTTGCTTGGCGCCAGCTCCAAACAAATTCTTACCCAAACCCAGTCCAATTAAACAGAATCTTTCCAGGGGTATATACCACAAATATGTGCGAGATCTGCAGATCGGCTCCGGCCACGCTAAATCACATGTTATGGGAGGTTATAGGCGATAAGACAGCCGCTAGAACCGAGACTTCCGTCTAGGTGGACCGCCGCTGTGCGCAGCTCCACCCTTGACGACCAGCTTTGGGCCGTCCAGCAGGCCCGCGAGGCAGCGCTGAGGCAAAACCTCACCGTCCCCTCGGGGGAGATTTAGGCCCGATCGTTTTAAACCCTACCGGACCAAATAAAAGTTGTTCACCACCATGGCCACCAAAGATACACCACAAGGCCTTAAAAGCCCTTCAACGCTTCTTTGAAGACACAAAAATCAGTGACAACTACTGACTGGACCGTTTTTACAGTGTTGACGTGTGTGAGACGCGCGCGGACTCCTTTGGGACTAGTTTATTATTAGGGGCGAAGCTCGTTAAATCGGCACCCGTTCGTCCCTCGTAGTCGTAGTCGTAGTGCGTAACAAGTCTTACGCTTTGACCTCCAAGGTGGTGCCGGTGGGAGATTTCTCCTGTGCGTTGTTGAACAATAAAAAAAATTCGCAGCGTGCGCGTTAACTAAAAGCCGAATTCTTCTGTCTCTCATTCCCCATTAGCAGCCATTGGCATGCTCCAGTAGGAAACGTTAGTAGAAGTAGAAGTGTTAAAAGCCGACTTCTGCTGTCTCTCATTCCCAGTAGCAGCCATTGTTTACCTCCAAGGTAGTGCCTGGTGAGATTTCTCCTGTGCGTGATTAAACAATAAAAATTTTGTTCAAAACGCCGTTGATTGATGAAATAAAACAACGAAAGACGCCAGATGTTTTCTAAAAGCAAAACGAAAAGACGCCAGATGTTTCTAAAGCAAAACGAAAAGACGCCAGCTGCTTAACGAAAGACGCCAGATGTTTCTAAAGAAAAACAAAAAGACGCCAGCTGCTTAACGAAAGACGCCAGGTAAAGCAATAGTTTTCATCTGCAACCAGTGCAAGAACCACTTAGCTTACATTTCACCGACCACAAAGCGGTCATAATGAAAGGACAACGGAAACCAGCAATAAAAGTTTGATAAAACATTTAATCAATCTTTTCACGTCATTTTTATCGGGCGAATTAACGGAAGAAATTTCAAGGTTTAACCGATGATTACTTCCAGGAGCTTCGCCCAATCTCATCATCATTCACCTCGTGGATCTGCCGTCAATTTTTATATTTTCCTTTTTTATTTATTTTTATTACGATGATGTTACATTATCTAAGCGAAAAGGGGTGGCCGTCACCAAAAATGGCGACAAAAATTTCTTAATTTAGTTTTACATCAATAAAAAAAAGATGTTGCTGTGGCAGGTGTTTCTTTTTAATGACGATAGTCTTTCTTGGGATACATTAACGCAGAAATTTTGGCCCGTCTTTCTGTTTGCCTGTCTGTCACACGATTCAGCCACCCGGCCAAAGCTTAAAGGGCCACTAAACAGGCTCCTACTTTTTTTCAGAGCCGCCCAAACAAGCTAACTCAATCATAGAGAAGGTTGCGGCGATCACATTCTGCGAATATGACAGCGCTGCGCGCCACACAGACGCCGTATTTCAAAAAACAATTCGCGCGCTTCTTTCCGGCGACTGACCAGTCGCGCTCGCATCCTAGGTGTCGTCATGTCGTACCGCGAACAACTTTGCGTAGTCGTATCTCGTTGATTGGTCGAAACGACTATTGTCAGATCCCCTGGCCATCCCACCGGCGTGAGCGCAGGAGCAACCCAACGTTTCTAGAACGGGAGCAACCGGTTCCGCAGCGCAAGCGTCAATGACGTCACACGCTCACGTCAGGTCACGTGTCAAAAGTGGGCGGAGTCTCGACGGCGCGCCGCCCCTACCCTCTCCTCAGCAGAGAAGGGTGGGGAGGCCGACCGAGAAAACGAAACCGGCGCAAGCGGTCACTTAAACCCGTGTAACTTCTCTATTATTGCACCTATTCGCAAGATTCTTGCGGGAGCATGTTCACACCGCACAGGAGCGCAGTTATATCTTTAAAACAAATTTTGGACCTCGGGGTTGTTTAGGGGCCCTTTAAGCACTTGCCTAACGCCCAGCCATATTGAACTGGTAGCTGCGTTCATACTTGTGAGCATTTTCGATCAAAAAGCAAATATTACGCATGTCTAAGTTGCAACATCAACACCTAAGTGTTAGGAGGAGTGTGCCTTTACTAGAAAATAAATAGATACATAATTCTAAAGACGCTAGTGTTTGTTAGGCTGCGCTAAAAATGCGACGATATGCACGAAAAAAAGGCCTCTGCCGACGATTTGGTACTGCCACCTGGCAGTTGTCCAGCGATTCTGCACAAGCTCATGTTTCCCGACTCTCAGGCAGTGTAGTACGGCCGGCAAAAGACTATCGCCTTTCGGCAATATTTGCAGCGATGCACCCAGATACGCGGCCAATTTTTATGTCTCTTTATCTCTTTCCCTCTCTTCGCTTTCTCTTCTTTTCTCGCTCTGTATGCAAATGCACCTCGGCTGCGGGAATTGAACCCACAGCTTCGAGTGGCGCCTGAAGTTTTCTACACCTCGAACGGCGCACGCGTCTCGCATAATCATAGCTTATTTTTGGACGTAAAACCCAAGAAATCAATGAATCAATCACGGCGCACTGCCCCCGGGATCGGCTCACATTTCTTCAAACGCCACCCGGTGGTTTTTCGAGCTTCAACCAGCGGTGGTGAGCCCGTGTCCATTTTTTGAGAAGCATATAGTGACTGTTCCTCCGTGACCGCCCGGTGAGATGTCACCGGCAGTAGTACCAGGACCTCTAACTTGCGTCTTCTTCACTAGATGTACCAAAATTGACATCGAATGCTAGGAATGTAAGATTAACAGGGCTGATAGGTCATGCCATCATTAACTTGACATCCATGCCATTTATGGCATGATTAACGATAATAAAATCGCGTGCGGCCTATACGTTGTTAAAATCACGTGCTTACTGGTTTACATACCAAACTCAATTAACTGATATACGTTGTCGGAAAAAAATCTTGCACCATATTACTGTTGCTTCTGCCTACAATAAGACGAGATCCAGAATTTTTCGTGTGTACTTTCCGTTGGCCCAACTCTATTTATTTTGTCCATGATGGCCTGCGTTGTGAGCTGTCGTCAACAATTAATAACACACCGTTGCGTTGACATTGTGAAGCTTAATGAAAGAAATGTCAACATGGAAGACGCGGCAGGCCATTCAAGGGAGTGCTCATCTGCTAAGTGGATACTGACATTTCTCGATTCAGACAGCAAAGTATAGAGGCTACCGCGAGGTAAAAAAACAAGGAAAACGCTTTTCAGGCTGATTGCCTTGTGTAGGGAACGAGCCTAACGCAGTGGACAGCACGCAATAACAATAATTGACTTTGACGGACGCTTTTCTTGGGATAGACCGACTTCTGGACGCTTCGAGTTCGAGAGCTTTTGTGTACATGCATGTTTTTCTCAGTATTACTCTGCGGTAAGGTCTATAGAAAATGTGTCGCGTTTTTTCGCACTCTGTATACTAATTCATCTGCTGTGTAGGGATACCTTGGTGTTATCTAAGACCATGCCTGGATATCCTCAACACCCACGCCTCCCTTCCTCAGTGTTTAGGAAGGAAGGAAGGAAGGAAGGAAGGAAGGAAGGAAGGAAGGAAGGAAGGGGAAAGACAGAAAGGCAGGGAGGTTAACCAGAAAGGCGTCCGGTTGGCTACCCTACAATGGGGGAATGGGAAGAGAGAACAGAAAGATGAGAGAGAGAGGAATGTTTAAGTGTTCAGTGAAGAATCCCCGTGATAACAATCGTTACCATCGTTCAACGAACAGTACTGCCGTTCTCTAACGCAACAGCTTTTATTTATTTGCAGAATAGGCAAAGGATTAATAAAGCGTCTCTCATGTGAAACAATGATCACAAACTGCAATAACCTGTTGCAGAAATGAAGCTGGGAAGGCTGATGTCACACTTTATAACGGCGCAATTGTTCTTTAAGGTTCCAGGCCTGGTTATAGCTTTAGGCTCACTTACGAATCATATTTCCCAACGTGTCATTTCACCACATTACGTGTTGTGTTAATGTGTGTGTTCTTTGAATTGATCGTTTATTGCATTACCAAGGACATTAACGCAAACTTTGTAGTGTTGAAACGATTACGTGAGAAGTAAAACGCGCCTTGCTTCAGCGCGAGTAGCATTCTGCTGGAGTTCCTTGGCAGGCGTTCTGGGAAGACGCGGTGGCATGATAGCGTAAAATATCATGTCACGGTTGTGCGTCAGAGACGACGGCCCAGCAGAGCTGCGCGCTAGTTGATGTTGTTTTGATTTCCTCTGGAACGGGCTTCAAACCACGCGACCGTGCTAAGCAGCGTGAATTTTGCTCACTTTGCGCCGTGGAGAAACTTGGCCCAGCACAGCGGCAGCATAGCGGTAGCAAGCGAATGCGTTCCTTCCGTCACTAGCACACGCATTCGCATGAGCGCTATGTGGCGAGGGCATTGTTGCCGTTGCGACGATATGCGAGGTGCCTGGAACGAAGCACGTGATCAAGGTATTGCTGCGTTGTAGGAAGATATGGTACAAACACCATCGCAGGCCCACGCGATGCAGTTGGCTAGCAGGCGAGAGCACCGCGCCCTCTCCGGCGGAACTACGTGTAAGCACGGGCCTCTTCCGCTGAAGGTAGCTCCAAGACCCGCATCTGTAACAAGAACCACGTCTACCGCGGCGGCCCACGCGAAAAACGCACTACTTGCGAACATAGGCCTCCTTGGCGGAAGCCAGCTCGAGAACACGGCACGTCAAATTGCGTTAGGTGATTTTGGCGGAAATGTCACTTGACATCGCGTTACGTGACGTTGGCGGAAACATGTCAGGTGGCACTGCGTCACCTGGTTTTGGGTGATCGTGTTACATGTTCCAGCCGAAATCACGTAACAAAATGTCACATTACATGTTTCTGCCAAGATCACGTAACGCAATGTCGCGGTACATATTTTCGGAAAAATCACGTAACCCAATGTCTCGTGCCATGTTCTCGCCGACATCACGCAAGGCAATGTCACGTGACATGTCCGCGACAAAATCACGTAATCACGTGACATGTCACGTGACATGTTCGCGACAAAACATGTCACATGACATGACATTGTCGCGACAATGTCACGACAATGTCACGTGACATGTTCGCGACAAAATCATGTCGGTGTGGACTGTGCGTGAATTGCTCCCATAATAAAAAATGCACATGTTTCTTTGTTTTGTTATTTCGAATTCTTTCATACCAAAGGCGTTATATGCATTGCACCGTGATCAGCTTCCTTTACCAGGCTACGCTAAATTCCACAAATGTAAATAATTAAAGAAGCTTCCGCATTGCACTGCGGCGAAGCGTAATCGGTGTGCATCGAGGCTTACCAACGGTGCCAACACGGCCCACCAGCGGTGCCTTGTACGAGATTCCTAATTATGCTTACCTGCACGTGCCACCTTCAGTGGCACGTCTAATAAGTGCACCGCGAGGTCTTCGAAGCCGCTTTTGAAGCCGAAATGCATATTAACGTTCCCAATCCGCTCAAGGTAGGGAATCCGCGTATTGGTTGCCTAATTATGAGGGCGGATTCGCGTAGCTAGTGCCACGGCTCCAACTCGTATGGAAGCCTCGCAGCAGTCACATATTGCATTGCACCCCCCCCCCCCCCCTCTTCTTTCTTTTTTTTTTTTTTTGCTGCAACTGGCCTCCTTGAAGGCAGCTGGGTTATTTATGCATCGGAGAGTTTGTGCTTCCATACCGTGATTTCCTGTTACAGTCACATAATCCGCGCTGTTACAGTCACATAATCACCAGCACTAAAGTTTGCCTCTGCGCATGCAAGACGTCCTGATGCTTGCTTTGCGAAAGAACACCGTGCACGCGTATGAATAAGCAATTGGTACTACGTTTGCACAAGTGTAATACACATTCAGGATGCAACACACTCGGTGAGCTAAACAACGATTTCAATTCTCACCTGAGCCGCGTATAGAGTAGATGCAGGCCTGCTATGTGACATTTAAATGGCGATTCTGATCTGCGCGAGGGCGTCATATGCCCGCATGAGCAATTAAGCAGCGTACTGCAGGCTGCAGTCCAAGCGAGTGTGCCCTCTTTGCTCTCTTTGTACATCTCGCTACGCAAATGTCCTATGACGAATTGTGAGTCTCTGTGCTTTGTGACCTGTTAGTAACGCTGGACGAAAAAGCCAACTGCAAGAACTTCATCATGGGGCAGTACATATAGTCCGTGTACCTTTGTCAAATAGCTTTGGTACGGTACGATAGCAAGTAATTTTGCTGAGTTGCGTGGCTTATATCGGATGTCGGTATAATGCGTGTATGAGGGCCGGAAATTTCGTGACAAAGTTGTGCATGACGACGTTTCACACTTTCGCAACTTCGGCGTACGATGATGTATTTTGTTGTCGATGGTATGACAAACATTGGCATGTGCCGATGTTGAATTCCCGATGTTTCATGCAAACATTCTGAGCTTATGTGTATAGTAGAGCAGTGTCCTGCCTACGCAGCACGGCTGGCCTTGCTACCTCGGTTTTGTGGGCATTGCGTGCATCCTCTTCCTTCTATAGTAGCATGCGTGACTTTCGTTAGCGCCGCAATATGCTAATAGGTGTAGCCATCCGTGGCGTGGGGAGCATTCCTGTTCACTCTGCTTATCCGTATACGTGGATGAAAAAAATGCAGCCGGAATTTTTACCTCCATGTGTTCTGGACGGGTGCTTTTTTAGAAATGGGTTCTACCGCTGAGTGATAGAAGGACAAACTTTGCCCTCTCTGTGATGATTAAAGAGAAAAGAAACGAAAACAGCACAAATGCTCTAATAAGCCAGTAGTGGAAAAATGTAGGCTCCGTCTCTCTCTCTCTATCACATACATACATACATACATACATACATACATACATACATACATACATACATACATACATACATACATACATACATACATACATACATACATACATACATACATACATACATACATACATACATACATACATACATGAGTGTGTGATTCTAAGTCAGCGTGACATTTGCTAGCATCGCCACGAGCGCGAACAGAGGTTTTACTTCTACGACTGAAAATTATTTTCCGTCGCCTTTAGCTTGTTCGCTGTGTGCTCCGTGTACAGGTTTTCTATAACCTCACCATCGCTCCAGTAATTGTAAAAGCAAACAGCACTCGTTCTCTTATTGATGTGGTGGCTTGGGGTAGACAGACAGGCAGACAGACAGACAGTCAGACAAAGAACTCTTTAATTTAATGGGGTAGTAGAGAGCCAGAAATATCGACAGCCTAAGTTTTCCCTCTAGTATTTGTAATTATCGCGAAATGTTTATTACCGTCGTCGCCACGACGTTTATAGCGAGATCCCTAAGTGAGCTTTAGCTCTTATTAGATGTTGCATCGTATATGAGCAAGAAAGCACGGCATATCTCATGCCGTGTCATAGTCTCATACATTCAGAGCATTTCCGCTTTACACTTTGCGCAATATTAAAGGAGATTAATATTCTTTTATTACGCCTGTTACTGCGGTCACAAGTGTAGGGACACTGGCAGCGAAAATTGACGAGCGGCGTCGATCAGTGTCGGTGTGGTGGTCTTTATAAACTATTTGTGCGGACAAGATCTTATCAGGCACGGAGGCGGCATGCTGTGGGATCAGGACAAAAGCGCGCGACAGGGCGCACCACAGTCCAACTCCCGAACAGAAAGGAAGGGGGTGTATTGCAGGGAAGGCATTCGGTCAGAGAATGGGGGGAGTCAAGCTCTCGTGTAGTAGAGCAGGTGGTGCGGCAAGCGTCTCGTGGCTATTACGTATCTTCATCGCGTTATCCCAGCCGGTAGAGCCAACACATTTCCTTTCATAGGCAGAAAAAGAAAATTACGCCCTTTTCGAACGCTTGGCCGATCAAAATTCGTTTTGCGTTTGCTCTCTCGACGAAACCCGGCTACTCGATAAACCCTCGCGCCTATAGTTTGCGTATCCATGTAATTCATGCCTACCGTTATCAGTTGTGATCTTTTCGGGAGAAATTGCTTAAAGAAAGGCAACCATGCCGCCTTCCTTATGCATGAGAAAACCAGCGAGGTGTATGCGACGAAACCGCGAAGGAAAGGACAGGAAACAAAACCCTGGACTATAGCAGACGACGTATGTCTGAATTCGATATATTCGTGAAACAAATAAACGGCAACAGATCTGGGATGCCCTGAGAAAGTGTGAAAATAATAATCTTGGCGTAAACACAATTCGGACTAACCTAATCTAGCTAAGTTTCAAGCCCCACTATTTAGAAAAAAACTATGTTTTAACAGCGTAGCTTTTTAACCATGAGGTTCGTCCGTGCTACATATTTTAAAAAAAGATCAGCGGGTATGTGCAGTATAGTATAGGAAGGGGTTGGAAAGTAAGGACGGGGAGTAGTTGTGTGAACGTGAGGAGAAGACAGCAAAATATAGAAAGAGATCAATAAAGAAAGGAGGATGACCGAAGGAAGAGGGAAATGTAGGAAGAGATAAAGAAAGATGAAAGGACAACATGGAAGAGGAAGACAGATGTCAATTTGTGCTCGGCAGATGTTGGTGGGCAGAAAAGAACGAAAAGCAAAATTATTAACGTCTTCGCTTTCGCACATGGATGTTTTTGTTGCCATAGTTAACTTGCAAATATTTGTTGAGGTGGCAGCGTTACGTTCCTGCCTTGGATTACTGCAAGAGGCTAACATATTTTGCAGTCAGTAGAACTTATCTTTGGGCTAGTTCGTTTAAACTTGAAACGAAAAAGAGGAGCTCTAATGACGACGAGAAGAGAGGCGAGATACAGAAGACTCAACATCTCTATCTGTGTTTATCGTTCCTGTCCACGTCGTTTCACGCGCCCCTGTTTGCCTTCTTCAAATATCTTGCAGTACAAGCCTAAGTAACTTTTTTTATGTGTTTCTGAAAGAACGGTGCATTTACGAGTATCTTCGAATTGTGTCACATGGCATGTCATGGTCTTTCTGTGTGGGACTCCGTTTATTAGGCGTTTTTTCAGCGGAGCGCACTGAAATGTACATTTTGAAACATACACATTATTCTAATATATGCAACCGCGCCGTGTTATATATTTCCTACCAAAATAGGGTGCGAAACTTCCAACATTTTTTCTCAGTTATATCCTAGATTTGTTGCACAGAAAGATGTCTAGACAAAGCAAGTCGTGCAAATTTTCCTGTATCCTTCATTTTTCCGTGTTTACTTGACAGGTGGTGCTCGTCTTAAAACCTCTTCAGGAAAAGTGTAAGTACCTCGCCGACTTCATTCGCGCAGTAAACGCAATAGACCTTTTTCAAGCACCGCAGCGCCACCTGTGGGCGCACAAGTGCTTCTGGGAAATGTGTGTACATCCAGCCGCCCAGCAGAGCGAAGCCCAGCCTTTCCAAGCGCATCTTTCGCTCCGAGTGAGTGACATGGGAGCGAGGCCAAACGCATTTTTTGTGTGTTTTCTTTTGTAAGCAGGCGCACAGCTGCACGGGACAATGAAAAAAGAGGGGGGTTATTCGCGGGGTCGGACTGGCCGTACGGGGTGCGCGCTGGCATGTCTCGTCAACGTAGTTTCCCGGAGTCTCGGCAGTGTATACGTGCGTTTGCGAGTGACCATGTGCTTGTATCTCCACTGCGCGTGTGCGGAGAACACCGAGGTGTGGACGCCGTATTCCTGTGTACGTGTTTGTGTCGGCATTGCTGTGTGGTCCTACGCAGACAACTGCAAAATAGCGATGTGTTTGCGACGACGAAGTAGACCAACGGGCAGTGTGTGCTAAACGAACGAACTGTGCGCAGTGCGTGAACGAAGTCTGTTGCGGATATCTATTTCTAGGTGCTGTAATTCATTGTTTTCTAATTAAAAGAGTACGGTTTTCCATTTACCGCGTGGGTTATTCCGGCTCATTTTGGTACCCCTTCGTGCTTGGTGCGTGTACTTTTCTTCTGTCCCGCTGGGCTCTGTTCCCGCCGCTTGATTCGATCCCTTTTCAATAAAACTTCACTTTAGTAAAACCACATTTTGTTGACAGTGGTCCTTGATGTATGCTAGCTCCGCCGACGTGCCATGTCCAGCTGTGTCGGTGAAATAGCGCACATGCGATCGCGTACACTTTCCTTCGATGCTCTGTAACCTTAACTACTGCACGAAGAAGAGAAGATTTGCGAGAGCCTAGACGTTCACACGGACTGCTGTGTGAACATGTGTGTGATCTCGTTTTTCTGAAATGTTATGCGTTAACTATCCTGTTGCGTGAACATTTTTATTGCAGTACTGAGACTGAGTGTGTGAATTTTAGTTTCTGTGTTTATTTGTCGAGTTTTGTGATTGTTGACGTTACGATCACAGCCGTCATGTAAGTGACAAATGTCATTGTTGCAGCTCACGCGATGCAGTTGTTCGAGAGCAAAGCAGAGTATAGCCACGTTGAGCATGCGCCTGTTTTCTGTACGTACATCGTTTCCGGACGCGCAAATGTAAATGTTACGCACGTTTCACGATGCGGATGAACAGGCTACGTCGACAGACTGCATTCACCAAACTCGGATTCGATTCTTATCGCGTCGTAGCTTCGATCCCACAGCTGCCACTGCGTCGGGCGCTTGCTTAAACCGAGCTTGGCTCCGCCGATGTACACACATTTCCCATACTGCACTACGCGCTCGCAGTGGCTTCTGGGATAGTTTGAAAAAGGTCTATTGCAGGATTGCCTGAAACTGTTTATCACCAACTTCTTAGTCCACAAACGTACGTTTCCACTACTTGCGCAAGCATTGTCAGTCCCTATGGGCAATCGATTTAAAAAATAAAGTTTGCAGCAGATGGAAACTGGTTGGCATGAAACACCAGGTTTGTCGCTAAACCGTGTCAGTCGAGTAAGCGACAAACATTTTAAGCATGATGTAGTCATAGCAAATATTCTGACTGTTGAACCAATCTCAAAATTTCATTTGGAGCAGTTATGCAAGGCACTGTCGCTGACGGAATGTTAAAAGCAAACAGCAACAAATTTGGGTAACGTCAAATGCCGGTGTCCTCACATTCACTCTTCCTCTCTGCCGTATTTGGAAATAACTGCGCCTGGAAAACCTACTGCCGCCAAGCGAACGAAGCACATCGAAAGCTGACGTCGCGCTTCAGTTACCACGAATCAGCGAACAACTTTTGTCAACGCAGAAAATAGAACTGAACTAACAATAAGACAAAGAGCGAGATCGATTGAGCGCACGTGCGGTCGGAACGTGAGCCGTCAATATGCCACCACCAGAAGCTCTCCAACGCGATTAAATTTACAATACTTTGCTAGGCGAGCTCTTCAAGGCCTAATGCACATGGGTTTGTTGGCACATTGTCCTTTACAAAACACAAACATTTAAATAGACATCTTTTTGCACGCCCCCGCAAAAGCCTCAGGCGTATGTTTTCTCCGGAGCTGGCCGTGTTCTACAGCAGTTCACATTATCAAGCGTGGACTACCCTGTTCTCCGTTGAACTACTCTTTTCTTTTTATTGGAAGTTATTTCTTTTCTATGGCAAAATGTCTCGAGTGATGACTACAATATTCTTTGTTATTTCACGTAGGAGTGTTTTATTTTGCTCCAGTACGTAGCGATGAGAAATTAATTTGAATTATTCAGTAGAAGTCCGCAATTACTTTCAAGGAATAATAAACTGAACTGAACTGAATTCGGTTCGTTTGTTTCGTGCTGCGATCAGAAAGTAGTCTTCCCCAATTCCATATTTTCTTATTTATAGTGCCACAGCTGGTTACGTGGCTTTCAAAACTGTGAAAAACTATCTTTGTTTCAGGTACCCTATGGTTTATCGTGCATGTGCCGTTTCTGTTCTCTCACTCCTGACTGGTTGACAGCCTTGCCTTCCCTTCCTTATTTCTCTCTCTCTCTCTCTATTCCACCACTATATTTCCTGCGGTGCTTATTTAAATTTTATGAGCGGAGCTCTTTATGCTGGTAGTTCGGTTTTACGTGCAAGCAGAAAACAATCATCATCACGCGATATACGTGCGTGTGCACTTCTTTCTCCTTTAGCGCTCATGCCTTCGGCCCGCTACTAAATGAAGGCGGATGCTTTTCTTTATTCTTTATTTCTTTATTCAGACATATCCCCGCTTAGCCCAAGGCGTTACAGCAGGGGAGTTACAAACATTGCAAAAATACATCTTGATTCACACTGCACACTTGTTCACATGACAGCCAGTTCCACTGAGCAATAGTTTTAACAAAAAAGGAATCGGCATACAGGCCCGTCCTAGACCGGTATTATCTACTTTTGCAGTGGTGGTCAGTGCGTGCAAATACATAGTTTGGCGGTTATAGGTACATTTCCCTATCATTTCCCTGTCGATTCCCTATGATACAAGAAGGAAAATACAGAGCGCTAAAAATACGGCACACAAAGAGGGAGGCAACACACAGGACTGGCGCTCAACTTTCAACTGACATTTATTGAAACAACATCGAATTTATGCACACAGCCGCCAAACGTAATCTCTGCCAAGATAGAACTTTCAGACAACAACCCTCCACATCACCACCATAATCACCGCAACTTGCCCACGTGCCCGGCAATGGTGGTGATGTGGCGGGTTGTTGTCTGAAGGTTCTACCTTGGCAGAGATTACGTTTGGCGGCTGTGTGCATAAATTCGATGTTGTTTCAATAAATGTCAGTTGAAAGTTGAGCGCCAGTCCTGTGTGTTGCCTCCCTCTTTGTGTGCCGTATTTTTAGCGCTCTGTATTTTCCTTCTTGAAGCATGAACCAACTCGTACAAGGACATGTTCTACTAATCCCTATGATAACTTATCAATTCGTAGGATAACGTGCATTGGTATAGTACAGCCAGGGAATGCAAAATGTGAAGTAAGGGTGAGCAAGAGGGGAAAGTGTAAGGCACAGGGTAGACTTGTATAGTACAACAAGACTGTGGGAAAAGGAATGGTGGTGGAGAGGAGTAGAGAGGGTGAAACATAGAATGGGCGTCTACAGTGTGGTACCGCAATGGGTGGGAAGGAGAGGTGACTGCGAGGAGGAGCAACGTGACGATGAGGACGACGTCACAAGCAGACATTGTCCGTTAAGTCAATGCGAACTGCGTCAATGCGAAGCACGCGATCCAAGTAACGTACACTGCGTCACAGGTAGCCGCGGGACATTTTTCAAACCTCGTAACAATGTAGCGACTAGTCACGTAATAACTGCCCGCCAAAATCATGTAACACGAAGTCACGTGATATGTTTCCACTAAAACTGCGTATCAGCTAGTCACGGCACAAGTTACCCGAGTTAAGTCACCGATCCCGAGGTATAAGGCACAGGAGGCAATCGCCCGAAGACATTCCAGGAACCGACGTATCAGTCCCCCAAGAATGACCCAGTGAGAGCGTGTATAATTAGTTTTTAGGTCCCTTTGGCGCACGAATGAAACGTCAGTAGTGGCTGAAAGACCGGCTTAAGTAAGGCCGGTGATAAAAAGAAAACAAATACATCTTCAATGAACAGGGAGTTACGCAAACGTGCACAAACGCGACTCTTCACAATACAAATCAATACAGATAGGTTACAACACGGAACCAAATATAACAGTAAATATACAAGCTCATGCATTACAATAAGAGAATAACGCACAAAGAACTCCTATTCACCATCGCCACTCAGTGTCCCGTCAACATGAGATCGATCTCGACGGTTGGTCCGTGGAGCAGCGTCGTTCAACATCTTCCTTCTTTCACTGTGTCATAGTCACAGCTAACTGACGAGTGGTTATTTGAGATGTCCTTAAATTGGCTTCGGTGGATCTTCTAGAAGTTTAGCGCGTGTCACCTGACCTCAGCACGCGCAAAGTTGAGGGAAAACTCTCGATTAAACTCGACGCTTCTATCACGATGGAGGCGCCTCCTTCTCCTTCGCATATCGCGGTTAGCGTCGACGCGTTCTTTCCATTTCTCCCTTCTCTTCCGCTCTGTTTCGCTCGCTTACCTGCTGCGAAGCGATGAGTCAGTGCGGTGCTGTAGATCATTAGAAAACACGCCATAATCACTTCGTGCGGGTTTTTCACCAAAATCACACCCTTTCCTTGCGAAATGTGAGGAATGGGTGTAGACATGCAGCTCAACTTTCCTACTTGTTAGCAGTTGAGAGCTTTCGCTACTCGCGCACTATCAGCGATTGTGCGCTACTGCCGAAGCTTTTTTCCTGCCTTTCAGTCCAAGGGCTAAATGGGTGACGGTACCATACTGGAATCAAAGTGAAGTAATTCGGCAAACTGAGAAGCGTAGCTCCACTAAAGAAGACCCTTTCGCCAATAAACACACAAACAGCTCGTTGGCTTTCCGCGGTTGACCATGGAACTCTTTTCCTTTCTCCAGTCTGCCGTGAGCCTCCCTTTTATCTCCCCGGCCTCCCCATTATTTCCGTTTTCCTGATTGCCTCTGCCAACTGCGCAGGGCCAACTAGAAGGGAGCCTAAGAAGAAAAACGAGGTAAAATGGCGCCGCAAACCGTTTCGCCACGCAACCATGAACTAGAACCACGAACGGCCCGGGCGGAGCGCACTCCGATTGCATCTAAAAGCTCGAACGGCCGCGGAGAAAGGGACATTGTTTCCGGCACACGGGACATCTAATTACGGTCCAGGGAATGAATTGTGCACTGCGCCTACAGTGAGTCCTTCTTTCCAAACGTGCTCCACATCCCATTCCTCCTAAAGCCATCCGAGCGGCGAAAAGTAAAGGAATCAAAATGAACGATAGATAAAACTCGCCTCGACACGGGACATCTAAGGTGCTGGCTCGCCGTTCATCCTGTTTTCTCCCGTTGCTCCTAGGTCTCTTCTCCGCAGCTTTCTTTTCGTCCGAGCTACTTTCTGTACCGACTGTATTTGCTCAATAGCTCCCTGCATCTCTGGTTTGGTACTGGCATGATAGCTGTGTCTTCTCGGTATTTTTGTTGACTTCCCTCCCTCGTTCCTGCAACTCTTCCGGCGCTGACTGCCTGCCCTGTTCTGCGCGTGTGTGTGCGCCTGCGCGACCTACGGAGATTGCGGTTGCGATGAGCCGTGCAAGCGTAGGAAGCCAGGCACGTGACCGTTGTAGTGTACGTTTGTTGCGCGAATTGAGCTATTAGATCGAGGGAAAGTCGAATACGTGAGAGGCGGGAGAAGCGTAGCGACATGCCGACTGCGATCACCCGGGACCCACTAACGGAAATACAGATCTGTGATCGTGGCTTACATCTTGCAGCTTTTGCGTGGAATTGAGAGAAAAGCAACGCACTCTGATAAAGTAAGAGCGAATAAACATCTCTCAACGAAATAAAGAAAAGGTGCTATAACCTTCTATAACCTGTAGACCAATTTCTATAACCCATAGAAATTGCGCTATAACTTTCAAGACAGGCATCTAAAAGAGCTAGAGAATACTTATACAGACTTATGCAGCAGGCGACAAATTGAGAGAACGCGCCTTACATAGCTTGCTGCGCACTAACCTGAAAAAAAATAAATAAAAGATATGACAAATCGCACAGATCGTGGCAATCGTTGTCATGCAAAGCAGATAGATAGATAGATAGATAGATAGATAGATAGATAGATAGATAGATAGATAGATAGATAGATAGATAGATAGATAGATAGATAGATAGATAGATAGATAGATAGATAGATTCTTACGTTTTATAAATTTCTATTCTTAATGTTCATTTAATTTTTGTCGGGTACGGTGAAAGGAGCTAAAGGTGCCAACAAATCTTCGCATCCAAGGCGCGGTGAGTCACACTTCTCAAGCAGAACTAATAAGGAGATGCTTGGAGGGCAGCGTGTTCTTCCTAAAATCATTACACTGTAGAACAAAATACCGTTGATCTTGTCGTGCTGTCCCTCAAACGGCATTTCTGGTCTCCAGACTCTTCAGCATTACGCTCATCGCCCTCGAAGACGCACCTCTGCGGTATACGTGCAGAATACAGGTCCATTCGTTTGACCTGCACTTCGTGAACCAGTTCCCGGCAGCGCTGCACTCCGGCATTTGTTTCACGAGTTGAACGTGGCGGCGTCGGCGGTACTCGTTTCAAACAAGTGCAGGCGTTCTGCAGGCCTCCACGCATTTCCTGCACCTTCTCGCGAGGTAGCACAGAGTTCGTCGAGCGCAAGATGGCTATAACCGCAGTTGATGGACAAATCAGGCTATATTAGTGTGTACTATGACGGCGTCCGAGAAGTACGCCATCGAACTTTTTGCCTGTAGTTAAAGAGGGGCAGCGCTGGGTTTCACGAATCACAAGCTCCGCAACTCGCGAGACAACCTTTCGGCATGGCACTCCTGTTGCACTTCTTGAAACGTTCCCTGCACGACGGTAGCACCCACACGACGCCATCGTGAACCAGTTAACGTAGTGAAGGATAACATTAATGGACCTTGCATTTGCTTCTGGTCGTCAGGATGACGCACCTACGGGACAAGGCTAAGCACATGAACGCAGCACTCGCTGATCCAGCTCGCCAATGCGCCCCTCTCCTTGCGCTCAGTGTTGCGCGCAGTCTTGTCCTCAATGGACGCGATGCCGGCCGCACGATGGCGACAGTGGGCCGTCACTTCCGTCACTAGTTCAGAACCTCAGTGGAAGATGGACGCTTGATTTGCTGAAAGTGTCATTTAAAAGCAGTGAAATGCAGTGAACGTTTTCAGTCGACATGTTGGCTCTATCAACATTTCCTGTTCTTCATAATTTTTAAATGACCTTTTCATCGATTTTAGTTTGTTGTTATCGCATCCATTTCTCAACGCTTCCGATGAAACTCTGGCATTTTTATTATCAAAAGGAGTAAATAAGTGAGTGACGTAAAGAAATACGGGGATCATCACATTTGGAAACAAGTATGTAAAAGTAAAAAAAAAATCATACTGAATGCTTTATTATACTGTGTTCGGGAAAACAAGGCGTGTTTGTGTAATTCTACAGATGTAAACAACTTAAAAAGGGGGTTACCTGCTCTACTTATAAGCTTCCAAGTGAGAAATAGCCCCAAAAAATGATGATCTTGACGCACTTTACACTAGAATTAACAAGTCGCGCAACTGAAACCTTGCAGGTACACATGGTAGAGCTAAAAAATCATTGAAACCAATAAAACTGAAGCATTACTCAGTGCTTGATAGAATCAACGCACGATTACATTCCTTACAAGTTATAATTTTTTTAAGACCGACACAGTGAATTTCAAACCATGCACAGAAGGGCAACGTGGTGTTGCAAACGAAAGAAACGGAGTGTCGTTGCCTTAATGGAAGTTTTAGACTTCTATGACCTTTGCGCCACACGGCTCAGAGCTCCTTCTCATAGCGGTAAAAGCTGTTCCTCGCTTTATGTTGTGCAGACCCGCGCTTGTGCAGACCCGCAACCAGCACTCAGGCCAGGGCACAACGCATTGCCAGGCTCGTTATGCAACCACGCATCGCCGCCCAAGCTTGCAACCCCTGCAGAACAGCTTACATAATGCACCCGTATTCAACGCTCATGGCTGACTCCTCAAAAGTCTTAGTTGTTCCACATTCCTCCCGTGCCTACAAAGCAGCTTCGCATATGAAATGCATGTTATGGTAACAACTGACGTGTATGAGTGAGGAGCAGTTTTTTTTTTCCTTAAAAACCGCCTGGAGGTATACGACGGCACTGCGTTATGCCCGTGAGCAGCCATCCACAACGCGTGCATTTGGGAGGAAGCGCACTCCATACACACTCGCGTTGTTTTCTTTGCTTCGGTCTCTATACGATGCGGTGCTAGAACTAAAATCTCCTGTGCTAAAAGTTTTTGGCGTATGTCACTTTTCTACCAACTCAGCTTTTACTTTGCGAAGCTTTTCGTGCTGCTTTTTTTATGTAATGAGAAGCTGGTCTCTTTCCACAAAGCGGTTATAGTAGAGTACCTGCAACTCTAACTCCGCGACCTCTTGCCGTGCGTTTTGCAATTCCCTTGCCGTTAGCATTTCAGCGCAACTCACCTGGAATATTCAGAATGCCTACGCAGCCAGCAATGTCGGTGAAGCCCACGGATGCCAACGAAGGAACTTTCCACGTGAACCGTGACAGCTAAACCGGCTGCTTCTCGTGTCGTCATAAATCCATTCAAAATCAGAACGCGCTGCTTCAGTTCCGCGCTCCTGCCATGCAGGCATGAAAGAATTCAGTACGCCTCAGCTAGCTTTACTGCATGCCCTTATAAAGGAAGCGCAAGTATAACTAATAAGAAATCTATTTTCAAATTTAATAAAAAATTCCTTTTCAAAGACTGTCATAATATCCCCAAACTGTGTTGTTTTCAGCACACTTCTTAGTATTATTAATTGCGGAACCCCGAGATTCCAGTGAACGCCGCTAAGACAACGTCGCAAAACAACGCATCTTTGAAATTTTCCGTACCTTTCCGCTGTCACTTACTCAGAGACCACCTTTCATTGTGTCATTTCGGCTGGCTTGATGGCCTCTCCTTCAGAACTCTATTGCGCGAAGCAAACGCCTTCGTTCAGTCAGTTGTACGTACTACGCATTTTTGAAGAGTGGAGGGGAGAGGCGTAGCAGAATAGGGCCACTCTAATAAGCCTGTACATTAATTTATTTGTGAGCTTGAATTTCTAAGCCCCCTTTGCCACAAAGTGTAACGACTCTCCCTTGTAAATATTTTAGCGCCTAGGGAGGCTAAATAAATAAGTAAATGTATACACATTTCCTGCAAACCATATAAACGCCCGCATTCCTTTTAAACGGGAACGTATGGTTAACGTATAAAGGAGACACTTAAACTTACCTAACTTGATCCGCTCTATATTTATTTTGGAATCGCGAGGCTGCAATCCAGCCTAGTTAGTCTCGCGTAACAGATACATGGCGGTACGTCAGACCCATGACGGGAACACCGAAACGAGACACCACGGTGCGCCGACATACGACTAATTTATAGCGGAACGGTGTGTATAATATATATATATATATATATATATATATGTGTGTGTGTGTGTGTGTGTGTGTGTGTGTGTGTGTGTGTGTGTGTGTGTGTGTGTATGTATGTGTGTGTGTGTTCAAAGCAACACACGTCTGACCTTTCTCCCACGGCGTTTTCGTTTATTATCAAACCAGTCCACAGCGGAGCGCTTGACAGGGTATTTCTTCACTGCCTCATTTGTCGGACAGAGAATCGGTAAGAGTCCTCCGCGGGCGTAGTGATGCCTAACACTGTGGGTGGCAATGACAAATGAGCAGCGTCTCCCTTCTGTGCCGCACCCCTTCCACCGTTCCGCTGTCTTCCAGTCGAGGACAGATCCAGATCCATCGCTCATCAACCGTGGTCGCGACTTCGTGCGCTGCTATACTGCCTTCACAGTCACGCCTTGTTGAGTTTCAAACATTCGCATTATTCATATCTGTTGCCTGCAGGCGTTCCTGCTAAACAGTCTACGCTGTTTCAGTATTTGACCTTAATAAGCTTGCGGTACTGCGCGTGGTTACTTTTGTTATGTTCCTATCAAAAAATTTTGCTTCTCTGCATTGGGTTACTACACTGGCCGTTTCCTATTGGATGTTAGTAGATTTGTTGTCCTTTGGAGATGGAACTTGAATTGCACAAACACACAAAAAAATCGTTTATTTCATTGCCGTTCATATAAAATTTGCCGACATTTCTCAAGTGCTGTTCGGAGTACTACTCAAACCGGGATATTCTACAGAGCGAATCTATGTTGACGATGCGAAATGTTATCCTTTCTTGATGTATATATTCGGTAATTACACCTGGCCGTCATTAGACTTGATACTCGCGAGATGTGTTTAGGAACATTTCTAGGAAGGCGTTGGGTACGTTTTTTTTTTTTTTTTTTTTGCATGGCGTCACCGCTTCAGATGTTCCTATTTCTACCTGAGCAACACTCCTCTAACAAGACTGCGTTTTCGATAACAGGAACTGGGCGCATAAAGTGCCTGTTATTATGCCACGTTTGTGCGTAGCGGTGTCCTAAGCAATTTTCTTTCTCGGTACATATTGGCAACTACATTCTTTCCCGTAGAGCGTTACCAGATACGGTAGTATGTTTGTTTGATTAAATCTCAGCCGATATTTTTGCAAACGCTGTACCGTTACACGCAACTTCTTTTTTCTTTGATAGCTTAACGTACTGAGGTTTGACTGGCCGGCGTACGCAAAGGCCCTGTTATTAAAAATGTTACATCGAAGCCTTCTTATCTGACCGCACAGCAACCATTGGCCTTGATGAAATTCGGTCAGACACAATAAAGCTTTCTGGCAGAGGTACTCCGCAGGGTTCCGTTCTCTCGCCTACCCTGTTCAACGTGGCCATGGTAAAGCTACCACCGCTCCTGGAACAACTTCCGAATGTGCAGCACGCGCTGTACGCCGATGACGTCACAATCTGGGTGACAAAAGGGTCGGACGGCGCCGTTCAAGATGCACTACAGGAAGCCGTCAATGTAGTCCAAGGGTACGCCATTGCCGGAGGACTCACCTGCGCAGCTGAAAAATCGGAACTTCTGCTCGTGTTCAAAAAACGGAAAAAGACAGACAAACCGCCAGACGTGACCTTGCATCTGAATGGCAACCAAATTCCAAGGGTAGATAGACTTCGTATACTAGGGCTCCACATCCAACACAACGGCAAGGCTACATATACTGTCCAACTGCTACGCCAGCAAATTGCCCAAGTAACGCACATGATAAGGCGCATTACAAACCGCCGACATGAGCTTCTCGAAAAAGACACCCTCCGAATTGTGCAAGCTCTAGTGATTAGCAGACTCACCTACCACCTTCCCTTCCACAACCTTACTCAAACTGAGACGAACAGGATGGACGCCCTCCTTCGCACGGCACTAAAGGCGGCTCTGGGACTACCCCAATACGCGTCAACGCAGCTCCTACTGCGACTTGGGGTCCACAACACGATCCGAGAACTGGTGGAAGGCCACCTGAACAATCAAATTCAACGCCTCCAACGAACACGGCAAGGTACTAATATTCTCTCCCGGTTGGGATACACCCTGCCGAACAAAGCGCTACAAGAACGCCAGAACCTCGGACTCGAGATTCGAAGCAAAATTCAGGTGGCCCCGATTCCGCGAAATATGCATCCTGACCGTCATAAAGGCCGGAGACGTGCAAGGGTTCAGGCTTTAATGCGCGTTCTAGGCGATAGTACCTCTGATACGCCAGTCCTCTATACTGACGTGGCACGGTACCCACAAAGACAGGCCATGTGTCTTGTCGTAGTAGACAACACCGACACTGTAAGCGTTTCGGCCACGCTTAACACTAACGACAGTGCCATGGCGGAAGAGGCGGCTGTCGCCCTGGCTATTGTACATGCTTCTCTCCTACCAGCACGGGACGAACCTACGACAGTGGTCACTGACTCTCAAACTGCCTGCAGGAACATAGCACAAGGAATGGTGACACCGTACACACACCGTATTCTGACATCTTTACACCCCTCATTACTACACAGGGTGCGTATCGTTTGGACACCTGGACACGCCTCTCTCCATGGCAATGAACGCGCTAATGCGGTAGCCCGAGAGCTCACAAACCGGGCGCCATCGGAAGAGCTGTCGAATCCAGACGACGCACCAACAGAACCATTGAACTACGCTGACACTCTAGAACATTACAGACAAAGCCGACGTTATTTCCCCCCACCACACCATTCCCTTACCCGGGAGGAAGCTGTCGTGTGGCGGCAACTACAGACTAATTCCTTCCCATGTCTCTTCACCCTACACCTCTTTCATCCCACACAATATCCCTCATACTGCCCCTACTGTGGAGCGGAGCCCACAGTTTATCACTGCACGTGGGAATGCCCATGTCCACCGGGCTGTTCCCCTATCCCATCACCATCACATTCCTCCTGGGAGACTGCGCTGACCAGCTCAGCGCCGCAGGAGCAGCGTCGGCTGATCCAGCGAGCACGTGGAGTGGCGCGAGCCAATGGGGCCCTGAACTAAGGGCTCCACCCTACGAGGAAGATCCCTCACTTCGTTAAAATAAATGTTTGCTCTCTCTCTCTCTCTCTCGAAGCACCTATATCTTTTCGCCGAGTGGCACAGGGAAGAATAAAAAGGAAAATCGGAAAATTGCAGTGAACGTTTGAATAGAACGGGACGAGTTTAGATGAACCATGCTCTTAAGCGCAGCATTTCAGTCGTGAAAACAGAGAATTCGAAAATCAGAAAATTTGAAATTTCAGCTGGTTCGTTTATCTATGGAAGAGAAATATTAACGAACAGCCGCGACAATGGACCACACGTATGGACAAGCATGTTCATGCAGTGATTTGTATGCGAAGTGCAACCAGTCTTATCTGTAGTATTTTCCTTTTTTGTATTTTTGCTGCGGATAACATAGCCATGCGTGATAGTTGCATGAAGTGAGTCATCTCGTATTGCAAGCAACGTGCAATAAAAGGTAAAAAAACAACATTTCTTCAATGGAATGAACAAGTCGTTATTGGCTAAATCAACGAATGTATATTCATAAACGCGCGCAATGAGTTTCCTTATGTGGTTTCTTTTTCACTGTATCTTGTACTTCTTTCTACTTGTCTTTCTCTCCCCAAACTCCCTCCCCACGCAGAGTAGCATGTCAGCGATATTTCAACGCCAGCTAAATTCTCTGTCTTTCAATAAAGAGCTCTCTCTCTCTCTCTTATGTGGTTATAATTACTGCATAGAAATAGTCTCCGGAAGTTTTAAGCAACCTTGACTTCTTGTGCAGGCCAATATTCACCTGCGTCAAATTAATAAAGTCCTCAATGTCTAAGCGTTTACATTATGTTTGCAGGTCGATAAGCATCACTCAAAACATCACCAAAACAAAGAGGGAAATGAATAAACAAACTAATATTCCGAAAATTGCCACAGGCTGGCAAAGGCTCTCGTGCGTCCCAACTCCCAAACAGCTTTGCGCGAGTTCTGCGCACATGCGATGAATGAGGTTTTAAAGAAACGCTGATTCATAATTTCTCATAATAGAGGTGCACCTTAGAATGCTTAATAAGGGGTAACTGATCTCCTGGTAGCAACCAAAGCTCAAAGTACGACAGAAAAATTATTCGACGATATCGCTAAAGCATAGATGACGAAAAGTCACAGTCGGAGTTGAGGTTCTCTACACCGTGATTATTGATAGGGATAGATTTTCGTCCATGGACAACTACCTCGAACATAATGGGAACATTTTTCCAGCAGAGAGGACCTCTAATCTATGGAGTCAAGACAAACTTCTAAATAACATAAGTATAAAAGAAGAGCATATCCGCATATAATTTTTCCAACATACAACATAAGTATGAGAAGCAATGATGTGCTTATAAAAGTGTCGCCGTGCTTGTAATTACCTTTCATCATTTTTTTTTCAGTTACCCAATACTAAGAGTGCCCGTTGCTCACTGCGAAGAGGCCTCACCCGATCAGAATTTGCTTCGAACTTCGACGAGCCCCGCTGTGAAAATGGGTTAGGAGTCAATTTTTCTTTCGCCACCACCATATTTTTGATCACGCTGATCGAGCTTTCCATCCATCATACAAACACTGCTCCCTCGATGTTTTCGTGTTCTTCCAACACGTTCCTGAGCCGCAGGAAATTGAGCGTGAGTCTTCCGATCAAACGTTTTCTTTCCTTTTTTTTCCCTAGGAATTGGCCGCTTCCTGTTTCTTGAGGCATTTCGTGACTGGGACGAAAAGGCTTCCATAGGCTGATCTGTCTTTTTAACCCACAGACAATGAAGTATATATTTACTGCTTTTTTTGGAAAGTAATTGTTGTATGGAAGCAAACTAACGCATGCTCGAATTTTTTAAAAGTCTCATTACTTAATAATTGTCCAATCATTAAATAGGGGGAACGTACGCAGAACCAATAGAAAGCACTTAGTTTAAAAGAAAGCTGTTGGTAAGCGACTTCCTAGCGTTATTTCAATGCAAAAAAATATACGCGCTACGCGTTGGTCTTTCACGCAGGCTCACCACTCTTTTGGTGGAAAAATGTGCACTTCGGCTGATCCCCTGTGGTGGTGACACGCAGCTTACCACGCTAAACATGGATTAGCGTGCAAGCACTTTCGATCACGGTGTTTCCGGCAAATTGCTAGCAATCAAGGCTAGGAGTTTTTGGTGGCCATTTTATACTAATTGGTGAGAAGTTTCCTGTAATTTTTATGTATTGCCCATTTCTGGAGCTGAGGCTATGCTGATGCGATGACAGCATGCCTTCGCTGCATACAAGCAGGATTCGATGAAACTGTCGCTTACCTTATAAAACATGATGTTCAAAATTTAATAACTTTTCCGTTACGCGCAGACTCGATTTGAGAGAGAGCAGTAAGGTCAGTTTCCGCTAACGTTCACAATCTCGTATACACAAAAGCGGCCACGTGATGCGCTGAAACGTATGAGGTAAACATTTTTTTTTAGGGAGTATATCGGATTAAAGAATGTTCAAGCTTGATGAAAGCGTTAGCATTACAGTTGGTAAAGCTTACATCGTAGACCTACGCCTTGCCGATCTCTTTATAAGTATAGACCATAGAAGTCGATGGATGGATGAAGAAACTTTAATGACGCTCTGCAGGGCGCGCGTAAGCGCGCAGATGACGCCTCCCACGTCGAGACCGCCACGTCGTGCCTGTCAGCGACTCCGCAGGCCGTCTGTACGGCCCATAGGGTGCCAGCCACGAGTGGACTGTGGAGAGCCGCACCCCATTTGGCCGAGACATTATCGGAGTTAAGGTACGTTGTCTTGCACTCCCGGAACATGTGCGCTAGCGTAGCTGTGTCCCCGCAAGAGGGGCAAGCGTCGTTGTGGAATGCATCAGAATAAATTACGTGTATGGCGTTCCGATAAGGGTACGACTAAGGTTGTAGCACTCTGAATGTGAGAGGCTGAGGCCTATTTCAATAGTCTGCACGAAGGTGTGGATACACTCTTCGTGCAGGGTAAAAATGTAAGCTAGCTAGCTAGCTAGCTAGCTAGCTAGATAGATAGATAGATAGATAGATAGATAGATAGATAGATAGATAGATAGATAGATAGATAGATAGATAGATAGATAGATAGATAGATAGATAGATAGATAGATAGATAGATTCAACGGGACTTAAGTTCGCCATGAAATGCTTCCCCTTTAACATTATTCACTGAATACTATACACGATTCCATAGTTTGCTTCAAAACTGTGTAGATCGGAACCTTTTGCTAGACAACCGATGTGTCTGTTAGAGCGGGGAGGCCGCGGCACGATGGTTCACCAAAAGATGCTTCGCATTTAGAAAGGTTGCTAATCACGACCTATGTATGAAAACCTTTTACGCATAGTTGGATATCTTTCGATGCATAACAGGCGAGATTACCGCTATTCCTTATTAGCGCACATAATATGCCTGCTACATACTGAGATCTTTCATGCAACCACACTGGTTATCTCAGAACTTTCACTTGGTATATGACATATGTTCACTGTGTATTTCTGGCACTACCCTTGCCAGGCAATCACCGCTAGGACCCAAATGTAGTGTTCGCTAATGCTCTGTCGCTCTCGAAGGCAAGCATACAGCGGATAGTGTTTGCGTAATGGGCTTGGATGAAAGCGTGTTGTTTGCACCAGTTCTCCCATTTGTACGAAAAGGCTCGATTATCGTCACTGTCTATCTCCATTGCTAAGCGGAAGTACTTTATGCTTCTTCCGTCCTGCAATACCACCGAACTGCTCTATCCACTTTTTTGTTGGATCAATATCATTTCTGTAGCAGAGGCAAGGCGCCAATCATGAGAAAGACAGCACGCTTTGTGCAAACAAGCTTCAGGCACAAGTGTATTAGGTCTTCCTAAATGCCCATTACTTCAGTGTGTACAGGTCGTTGCCGGTAGATCCCGGAAGTATTGACATACACTACGCACCAAAGCGATATTCATCGTACGACGGGACTGCTCGGTGCGTGGGCGCGTCCCTCTTCTGAAGGCACATAGTGGCGATATGCTTCCTTACGCCTTCCATTTATTTCCTCAGACCTGCTTTTTTTTTTGTCCCTCTTTCTTGGACCATGTGCATGTTAGTCCAGACGATGACACAACAAAGAGACGCAAAATAAGCACTATATGAATCATAATGATGCGTGAAGTCACATCAAACTCTAATATGGTGTCGATGATGTTTCCTATGTGCTCCATTGCGCGAATAATCCAGTGAACGGCCGCCACCACAGAAGACAAGGTAAAAACATAGAACACACTGCCGTCAGCGCTTTTTTTGTTGTTGTTCTTTTTGATGGCACTCGTTGTCCTTTCCTTGCATTCACGTAGCCGTTGCCTCACTGTTCTCTACAAGTACGTGGTGCATGTTTCCCTTTTTTTTTATTTAAATGTGAAAGCATGCGAAGGTAGGCTACGTTAGAGCCGGCTATCCCCTTTCCTTTCTTTTTCAAATGATAACACAACCGGAGGAGGCAGCATGTCCGTCCAAGGGACACCGTCAGTGGCTCTAATAGTTGCTGTTGAGTCGTGTCTAACCAGACACCTTTCTCAGGTGCCGAGGATGAAATGACTTTTGTTTCGTAGCGCTGGTATGCAGTCGCAACACCTGGCTGGATGCACAATGCACTGTCGATCAGCTACCTGATTTCATTTTTCGAGTGGTTCACATACCACTGCAGTCATACTTCTGACTTTCGGTGCAGGGGCCTTGCAGCCCATCTCGAAAAAAAAGGAGAAAAAAAAACACGTCATTAGTAACATTGTACTGTCTGTAATTTTGTCATCGCGTATTCTTTTGCAGGTTAAGGGCGAGAAAAGCTGCGAAATGTAATTTTTTTGCCATTTTGCCATTCACACGTAGGGAGGGGGGGGGGGGGGTGTTTATATGTGCCCGTGTGTACCTCTCTTGGACCAATCTCAAGGGAAAGCCAAAACCATGTTACAATTCCTTGTAGGGCACACTTATTAGGGACCACATATTAACTAGCGCGCCCGTTGTTTCTTATACCTCCACTGACATGTACCTTGGACAGGGGTCGATGACTATTGGGAATCGTATCGTATTGCGATACATAGAAATCATGTTTATAGCAAAAGCGGGACACGCGTAAGCTCACCCTGAGAAGCTTACGTATGGCCGCTAATACTTGAACAATGCTTATTAACCTGCTTTCCTGTCTGCCAGCCAAAATTGAAACATTTTTACGCCGGTTGACATATGCACGCGATATGAAAAGGAGCTCTAATAAAAAGACTAAATGTAAAAAAATGGTGGCTGACTTAAAGAGAGATGCGCTGACTTATCAGGTATGCCTTGGCGACAGCGTCGGTTGTAGAATTAAATCCGTACAACTGTACAGTAGGCCAGTGGAAAACCATCGCACATATTCTTCTCCACGCGTTAACTAATCTCGCGACCTGGCCTCTATGATACCTACTTCCTCCATTCCCCTTCAATAATTAATAAGGAAGTGGGTGCAACCATGTGAAGACTGGTAATATGAGAAAAGGATGAAGACGACCCCAGGGCCGCCATGCAGCCGCCTCATGTTGGAAGCCCACTTGTTTTTTTCCAGCCTACACTTTCGTCTACCAAGGCTTGCCGGAACAACAACAGCAACAAC
Source organism: Hyalomma asiaticum (assembly GCA_013339685.2). Lineage (NCBI taxonomy): Eukaryota > Metazoa > Arthropoda > Arachnida > Ixodida > Ixodidae > Hyalomma > Hyalomma asiaticum. The sequence continues at coordinate 34,502,209 of CM023483.1, read as the reverse complement.
AGAACAGCTTCTTCAATGGGTCATATTTATGAAGTTTCAGATATCTTTACGATGCAGGCAGATGCAGTGCCAGGCATGAGAGGCAAGTTGTGTGCAGGTGCTGCATGAAGCGCTCCGTGCAACAGAGAACACTAAAATTTTTTTCTATACGAGAAAGCTGACTTCATTGGACGGCAGAAATGTTGCCTCAATTTCACACAAGCAATATGCGATGCGTAATTTATTGTCAGACGCAGAGTTATGAGAGCGTTTGTTTCATAAAGGCACATGTGCTCCGGTAGTGATACGTCTTATTTCTGTTCCTTATAAGTCAAAAGTAAAAGGTTTTCTGATTACGACAGCCACTCATTTCGTCGTGGTGCCTCAAGATATCGCACGCCGTTGTGCCTCGTGAAAGTGACATTTCCGCGGCACAGATGTTGTGGCTCTTGAAACTGTGTCTGCATTCATAGTGCCCACAACGTGAACTTCACGAATGAAACATTTGATAAGACCATCTAGGGAACAAGAACGTGCAGTTTTTTACTTGGGTAGTAGAAAGTCTGCCATGGAATATTGCGTTCTAGTGAATCTATGAGAACTAATGTAACTTAGAATTCTATTCACAGCGAAGCCTTGTCCGCGAGCAGTGTTAGTGCTTTCAATGGTGACATGTGCAAACTAGCTACTAAAACACAGCGCCCAGTAGAAAAATGCCTACCATATGTTACTCACAAGAACAGAGAACGTGAGAGCATAGGAAGAAACGTGGATTAGAAAATTCAACACGGCAATTTGAATTCGGTGTTTGTTTGCTGATGTTTGAGCACACAGCTCAAGGGCAAAACGCGGTGAAATGTGCCACACAGTCACAGATGGCGCGACCATTCTGTTGAGCACAACTCGGTTTCGCGTTAAACTATACCACTGCTGAACAATAAGCGCTCGTTTCTTTCCCAAGTAAGTGTTGTTAAATTTGCATATGACAATATATTCTATATATCTCTCTACTGTGTGAGTGCAAGAAGGCTATAAGTCACTTGCCTAAAAATTGCTGGCTTAATAAATACCTCTAAATAAATTACCTCTCTCAAGTCGGTAAAGCTTACGTTAAAGAGGTCGGTATAACATGACTGCTTTTACAGTGCAAGCTGTTATAAGCTCGTCACAGTGGCCAAACTTGATGGCGATGGCATCAGTCACCACCGCCACCGCTCATGTCCGTAACCACAATTAGCTTCAACGTAAAAACAAAAAAAAAATTCTTCAAGCCCCACACAATGTTGGAATCGATGTAATGAGAAGTGTCGGCGAAGAAATTGCCTATGACGAATTGTTTAGCCAGCCAAGACGAATGGTTGGCATTCAGCCAAGTAAGACTCAACACGAACACAGCACAGAGCCAAGTCTACCCTACGCTGCCGTAGAGCCGTGTTCTCTGCGCGGGTCTGCGATTTCTTTTTATATTTTTGAGTCAATAGCTGCATCCACATCAACAACACGCCATGAAAGTTGGGCTTTTTGTGAAATTCTGTCCTGGTTCTACCCCACCACGGTGGTCTAGTGGCTATGGTACTCGGCTGCTGATCCAATGGTCACGGGATCGAATCCCGGCTGCGGCGGCTGCATCTCGACGGAGGCGAAATGTTGAGGCCCGTGTACTGTGCGATGTCGGGGCACGTTAAAGGAGTACTGACACGATTTTGCGGCGGCTCAAAATGTGCATTTTTCGTTTCCTCGCCATGTATTGTTAGCGGGCTCCAAACAAGGAAGCCAGTAAACACGTACAAAATATTTCAGTTTGGTTTTAAAGTTTTCGTCGCCAAGCACTGCAAGCCAGCCCCAGCGCAATGGACACTACGATGACGTATGAGCACAGTCTATTAAAAATAGCTGTAATTTCTGTCAGAATCACTGGACGACCGTGAAATCGTCGTTGTTTGCGTGCCGCACGTGTAAATGACCACAGACGACAGAGCTGATGCGACGCTATCACGAAATCTTGTCACTACGTGACTCAGACGTCGTCCGAGTATGTTTACACGTCACTAGGAAACCGCCCCCTCGAAATCGAAACCGATAGTGGGCTTTTAAGGAAGCACTATTAAAAATATATTCGTTGCCTTGCGAGCCACCATGATACCCTTTATGGGGCTCTACATGCCAGTGCTTTGATTTACAGCAAAAATACGAGAATGTAAAAAATTCGTGTCAGTACTCCTTTAAAGAACCCCAGGTGGTCGAACTTTCCAGAGCCCTTCACTACGGCGTCTCTCGTAACCGTGTCGTTTCTTTGGGACGTAAAACCGCAGAATTAATTCATTCATTCTCTTTGACGAGACCGCTTAAACGTATGCAAGCAAGCGTGCAGCCTTGCAGACGCTTCTTCGAACGCATACGCACAGTGCATAGTGAAGGGCATACGCTTCTCCAGAGTACTTCAACGCAGAAATTTTGATCTGTGTGTGTGTGTGTGTGTGTCCTGCTGCGAAAGGTGAACCCGTTCCTCAACGACCACCCAGCTTGAACTGGTGGCTACCTCCATACTTCTGAACACAGTCGGCCAAAAAGCAAATATTACGCATATCTGAGGCGCAACATCAATACGTATGTATTGGACGGTGTGTCCCTTTAGTAGAAAATACATAGATGCGTAATTCTAAAGACCCTAGTGCTTATTAGGATGCGCAAAAGCGGACGTTTCCTGTACTAGGCAAGCTTCTTGCGTTTCCCGTAACCATGGCCAGATGGCGCCCTTATCTCGCGCTCGTGCCGAACGGAAGGTAGGGAACGGCCGCCTCGAACAGAAACACAAAAGCATCTCCAACGAGCGATTCACAGTTTCGATGGAGACATGGCAAAATTGGCATGTAAACTCCGAGACCAATACCTATGCACACAGCAGGACCACCGAGGACCCGCGTACTCGTATGCAGGCACCGAGAACGCGGAGCTGGATCAGCCGTTCCAGCTGCGTGATCTGAAGGCGGCCCTAGCAAAAATGAGGCGTGGAACAGCACCGGGAAGGGATAAAATCACAGTGAAATTACTTGCCAATCTTCCTGACTCGGCCTACACCGTGCTCCTTGCATACATAAACTCCATTTGGCTCGGGGAAACACCCCTGCCAATTGAGTCGAAAACCGCCCTGGTCACCTTCATACCCAAAGCGGGCAAAGCCATTAACACGGACAACCTCCGCCCCATCTCTCTTACTTCTTGTGTGGGAAAATTAATGGAGACGATGGTACGCGACAGGTTGTCCGGGTTTCCGGAGACCAAAAATGCATTTGCAGACACCATGTTCGGGTTCCGCCCACACTGTAAACAAAAATTACCCGAGACGGGAGTAAATGGACCTGTCCTCTAGCGCATTCCCTGATGAGAGTTTAATACACTCCGGTCATGCGGAGTAAAAGATTTACTCCGCTTGACCACAGCTGTATTTACATCCATCGAGGAGCTTTTGCGGGTAGCTATGGGAGTATTTGTTTACATCCATCGCGGAGCTCTTGCGGGTACCTATATGGGAGTTTATGTTTACATCAATGTATGAGCTTTTGCTGAAGCCAGCTAAGCCTAGGCGTGGTCCGGGACAATTTCTTGCATAATTTTATTAATATTCGATCTACCTGGGTAAATTTGGTATCCTTTTGGTCCTTTCTCCTTCCGGTCGATAGCCTTGACGTTTGCTTTCCGATAATCCTGGCTTGTCCGCATACAATCTTGATAATTTCGGAAGCCTAAAACCACGTCAACACTCGCTGGGCGGTGGTGCCCCAGCCACTTCGTAACAAAATATTTCCGATTCGCGCATCACTGTGGTGGTCTGGTCGATGCGCGGCATTCGGCGTCTGGCTGGAGGAGCAGAGCGGTCACCAGTGGAAAGAGCCTTGACACGTTTACACAGAACACTGATCGGCCGTTGCAAACTCACTGCGCACTCAAGACTCGTTTAAAAAAACGAAGTGGCGCTTCACTTGGACGCACTAAGCACACGTGCGAGCACGCACAGATACAAATCCCACCGACGATTCGTCGAACCAAGCAATGCACTGGAGCATCACACGGAAGCACTAAACAGACGCGCGAGCTCAAGCGCGCATACACACACACATCACACTGCCGCAAGAGCGTCGCAACCGAAGACGGCTGTTAAAAACTCCCATGGGGGCGTTGGGACCACGTGAACTGAAACTCCGTGTGGGTAGTATAATAAGGTCATGTCGTTTTTATACTCCGTCACTTAGCAATGGTGGTAAAATGATGTCATGCGCCGAATTCACTCCGCTATGACGGAGTAAATGGTTGGGGCATGGGAGTTTTTTCGGTTGACGCGCTGGTAAAAGCTCCCATCTCGGGTAATTTTTGTTTACAGTGCACACCGGTCCGCGCAGGATGTCTTGCTTCAGCTCGGTCGTGAGATCCTCGATCCGGTCGAGCACCCCCTCAATGACAAAGTTGTGCTCGCTTTGGATTTGAAGGGGGCCTTTGACAACGTGACCCACGAAATTATCCTAACACACCTCTCCCAAGTGGATTGTGGCGAAAATACTTTCAACTATATTAAGCAATTCCTAACCGACCGACAATCATACATTCGGATTCAGGACACTGAACATGGCCCTTACCAATTAGGCACGCGAGGGACCCCGCAGGGAGTGGTCCTCTCGCCGCTCCTATTCAATCTGGCTATGATGAGACTCCCCGCTCAACTGGCGAAAGTCGCAGGCATCCAGCATGCGTTGTATGCCGACGACATCACCATATGGGCGTCACACGGCTCGGCAGGAGACATGGAGGCCAACCTGCAGCAAGCGGCGGACATCGTAGACGACTACGCCCGCCGCTGCGGCCTTCAATGCTCCCCATCCAAATCGGAATTCGTGCACATACGCCCCTCACCAAAGTGCACCACCAAAATTGACATTGCCCTTCATAGCGGGCCCATACCCGAACGCGACGAAATCAGAGTATTGGGGCTCTTTATCCATAAACACCGCAGAGCAGACACAACATTAGCCAAACTACGTAAGGTGGGGGACCAGGTGGGCCGCATGGTCCGCCGGGTTTCCAACAAGCGCGGGGGGCTACGATGCAAGGATGCCTTGCGGCTGGCTCATGCATTCGTAACCAGCCGAGTCCTGTACTCGGCTCCATACCTCCACCTACGCAAGTTCGACGAGAATGTACTCGAAGTCATTCTCCGCAAAATTTACAAGCGCGCCCTCGACCTTCCGGTCAACACCTCCAACCAGCGCCTCCTGGGCCTGGGAATGGTGAACACCTTCAAGGAGCTGCGAGAGGCGCATTTGACGAACCAATACACTAGACTCTCTAACACGCCGTCGGGTCGCCGCCTCCTTGCCCGAATACACATTCACCACTCGATACGCACGGAAGAGCGCGTACAGATTCCGGAAGTCTGGAGATATGCCCTGCACGTGCGCCCTCTTCCGGCAAACATGACACGAGACGACCACAATGGCCGACGCCTCGCGCGGGCAGGAGCCTTGGCTCGTCATTATGGTCACAAACACGGAATATTCTACGTGGACGCGTCCGGCCTGCACCACGGGGTTTGGTACACGGCCGCGGTAGTCCACCAAAACATAGCAGTAAATGGACTCACCTTCCGTGCACACAACATTACACACGCGGAGGAGATCGCCATTGCGCTAGCCGCCGCACATCAGGACTCGCGAGTCATCATCACCGACTCTATAGGGGGGCCTGCCGCAATATCGAACAGGGGTGCATTCCGTACTTAGCTTACAAAATTCTGCAAAACAGCAATTACATCGGTGCCCCCGCGCACCGAACGATCATGTGGGCACCGGCTCACACGGGCCTCGAGGGCAATGAGGCGGCCGATGCCGCTGCCCGCGCGCTCACTCTCCGGGCACCACCCTCGTACCCTACCGATCCGGACCCCGAACCCAACCCCGCCTACACCTTCAAGGAGATCACACAATTCTATCAATCCGGCCATCAAACTTATCCTAAACCCTGTAAGGGTCTCACGAAGGTGGAGGAGCGAATCCTCCTTCGCCTTTATACCCGAACTCTATTGTGCCCGGCAATAGTAAAACACTTCGACCCCACTTGCACGGGGAAGTGCCCGCACTGTGAGGAAAGTTCTTCTGACATTTTCCACATGGTGTGGGCATGCCAAAAAAACCCAAACTTACCCCCTCTACCCAACCCTTCCCGGGAAGACTGGGAGGCAGCCCTGCTCGGCTGCTCTGACCGGACGGCCCAACGGGCCTTGGTCGAGCGGGCCCGGGCCGCGGCCGACGCCAATGGGCTCCCGTAAGAGGGAGCCCACCTAGTGTTTGTACGGGGCGGCCCCCTACGGACCGCTCCGAACTCTTCCTGTAAAAAAATTGTTTAATAAATGTTTTTCAGTCAGTCAGTCAGTCCTCGCGTCTCTTCGTTTTCCCTCTCGCTTGCGCAACTCCTCGGGGGTTATAGGAACACGCGAAACGGGACTCATGTAGTACGGCCGGTAGAAGGCTATCGTCTTTCGACGGCATTTGCAGCGAAGCACGGAGATACGCGGCCAATTTTTTACTTAGTTGTCTTACATGTGTTTTATGAGAACCTTAGAAGCTTATTTGCGCTTTTACTGGTGACATGCTACCAGAAAAGAGCCGCACAATTTGTCTGCTAAAAAATGTGTTGAAAGGGTGGCACTAAACTAAGATTCTTTTTGTTTTCGACGCTACGGACGAAGTGCTCTGCGGCTTGATTCACAAACATTAGTCTTGTTCTTAGTTTTTTGCATATTTGCGACTGCTCAGTCGTCATTATTGCATTAAAACGTTTAAAGACAGCAGCAGTGGCATTTTAAAGTTTCTATGGGGTTAACGTGTTGCTGGTAATAAGGTCCCTTGTGGCTCTAGAAAAAAACAAACAGATATCGTCCGCATCCACACACCTACATGCATGAATACCCAGTGGAATTGTGATTTACTGAACAAGGAACATTGCTCCAAGAATACTAGAGGCACAATAAGTAATATTGTGTCAGGAGTATGGGTCTAGAAATATGCCGCTCACGAAAAGAGAGCGAAGATAAATCACCAGTAAGGTATGGCTGATGCCAGGCGGCACGAACTGCGCAGCCTGCAGCCCTCGTAAAGTTGGTAAGGTAAGAGTAGCCCTTTGAATGAATGGTCATTGTAATTTGGCGTTGTTTATGCTCCATTTTCCTTCACGATGAGTAATACTGCATGAATAACGGCGTTATATGGCGAAAGCAACGTTATGATGTTACGGTATGATTTATGCTTCCAGCGAACAATGCTAGAAATATTCTTGAAGTAAACCATGTAGTTTTGGCATAGGTAGGAGCATAACTGAAAATAGCTTCTTCGAAGGGGTGTTGTTCTGTATGCAGGGCACTTCCATTTCTTTATAACGTGACCCACAATAGCATATGGCTGTGTATTATCCAGAAGAACGGAGCAGAGATCCATTAGGTGGAGGAGAGTCTTTGCCGTCATGTCAACCTATGGCGGTAGTGAGAGCAATAAAGTTCCCGCAGTAACTCCGTATACGCATAGCAGAATAAATCAAGGGAAAGCATACTCTCTAAGTAGTAGTGGACCTGATCACGACCACTAGCAGACGGCACAAATTGACGAACGTGAACAATTATGAATAACGCCGGAGTTCAGAGTCGCTAACTACTTATCTCACAAAGTTTGGTCCAACAGAAACGGCTATTTTTTTGCAGGTCAATCGAAGAACCAACACACTAGCGAAGGCATCATATTTAAAATAATTCATGCAGTACGAAGGCAAGACAACCATTGGTCATTAAGGCTAACAGAGCGGATCCCTAGAGAAGGTAAACGTGGGAGGGTGCGGCAGAAAGTTAGTTGAGCAGATGAGATGGAGTTTGCGGGGATAAATTGGGCGCAATTAGCACAAGAATGGGATAATTGGAGGTCTATGGCTTCGCTGTGGGCGCAGACAGGCCGATGATGATGACAGTGATGATGGCGACATTATGTTGATTTCTGTATTGGAAGACAATGCTACAATAAGTGTCATGGCACGTCATGTGCAACCGCCCGTATAACGCCCCCCCCCCCTTCCCCCTCACCTTCCCTTTCCGCCTTTGTCATCAGTGTTGGTTTTCTTGTCGGGGAAATGTGGCAACCCTATGTGTACCACTGTCGAGCAGTGTGTCGTACGATGTATAACTACACCTTCTGCATTAATTTTCCTAGCATTGTTGTTCAATCCGCACAGCACACTAGCGCTGCCTCGGTTGATTGCAGTTACTACCTATTTCCCGCCGTAGGTTTGCTTACAACGGCTTGCCCTTCCTTAAGGCATTTCTTTCTTTTTACTTTTGTATCAGCACGGAAACAAGATATTTGATGACGCAATTTCTTGCAGCGTATATTCACACGCGTTCTAGGCCTAACTTTTGCTTGTCGCGTCGTAACCACTATCTATGGGACTCAAGTGCTTTTCATAAATTCAAGCCCTCAGCTTTTCCTGGGCTGAGGGCTACTCGGCTAGAAGAAATACATGCCGCAAACCGGTAACATGCAGGTATAATTTCGTAATACTTCAATAATTAAAACTAACTAAGGTTATTCTCTCTACCTCATCCAAAAAGAAAGCGCCTTAGACGAAATTTTCTTTTCTAAATAAGCGCGTTGTGTGATTTCTATCGTGCAGTATTAACTGACTCCTAAATGTACCAGTATGAGAGCTTCGCGATTGTTATAGCGGGATAATACCCAGTTGCCACATTGTAATTAGCATATTAACCTTCGTAGACATTCTATCAGCGTAACCACCAATTTGGCACGCCTGTTACGTTCATAATAATACATTATTAAAAAAATCTGCGAAAGCTCTCATTTATATACACGTTCGGGCTCCTCCCCATATCCATTACATTATCCGCACTATAGCTCGCAAATAGTGCATCTCAGTGGAAGTGAAACGCAACGAAGGCGGCTTCTCAAATTGCCGACGTGAGCGAGAGACTCGTGTCTAAAAGCCGGATACACTGTTATTCCGTGCGTACGCTACACCATTGGTAGCGCAGCGTCCCATATTTCACGCAAAATGGCTTCGGGCTCAACTGCATACGGCCACAGCAAGACCCTTTTATTCCTAATGGGAGACACACTGTGTACGAGATGCCATTTCTCTTCGAGCGAATATGCTTTCGCCTATTCAAATCCACGCGAGGCAAATGGCAACTCATAAATATTTTCGCAGTCCCGCAAGCATCGCCATTTTATTTTGTGTCTCTTCAGGAATAATGTCGTCCTCGCGTTTTTTTTTCATTTTCTACATAGCTGGTCGCAGCTTGGCGTCAGTTTTTCCTATTTTGTCACGTACTCTTACCTATAGAAATTAAGACGCCACTTTTAGATTTTTATTCCTCTTTTTATGGAATACAAAGCTAACTTATATATCTTTTTCAGAAATTCGCGAGGTTAGATTCCGATGTTCCTTACAATATAATATTGTCATCCCTCTCCACTGAATCAGTATGAAATGCTTCAATGTGCCGCGAGCACATGAAGGTTTTAGGCGTTTTCTGTGTAAAACACTTGCACGATGTCGAGCGCATTACGCTTTTTTTTTCTGCGTTTCTAAACGAGCAGAGTTCGAACCATTCTTGGCAAAACTAAGGGTTTCGTAGCAGCAACGCCTGCGAGTAATCGTATCTTAGAGCCACTGAAAAGAAAGACGAGCAGATTTGTGATTCTGACCGATATAAGATAGATTTTTTAAGCTGGTCAGCAGTCAGTGCACTGAACATACGAGAAGAAAGCTTCTGAGAACAACAGAAAGCTCAACTAATTGGTAAGAGTTAATAAAAGAGTAAGGTAGGGCATACGAACACGAATGACGTTCTAATCGTTCGTTGCGCATGCAGAAATCGTAAAGGGTCATCCAAGTTAGACGAATGGCGAACCTTATGCACACAATAAGGAAGAAACGTGCACGCCGGCCCGTGCTTGCGTTTTCAATACTGGGAGAAGTGCCTACATGAGTCGGCGTTACATTAGCGTTCACAGTGCCGTCAAATGTCCAAACACCGATGTCTCGCGCAGTCTCGCACATGTACCCGACTGGTAGTTCTGTATATATATATATATATATATATATATATATATATATATATATATATATATATATATATATATATATATATATATATATATATATATATTCTGTATGTGTGTGGTGTGTACTACAAGTAACTAAAGTAGACAACAGTGTGCAACGCAAACAGCTTTGATGGCAAGGGCAAGTTTACTGCTGAAAGTCAGGCGCTTCCAGCTGTGAAAGTTGTCCAGTCTACGCAGACACCACGAAAATAGGGTAAAGGAGCCGATCGGAGCACTTTCTTTTTCAGCTTGAGACAGAAACACTACGATTAAGGTAACGATTCAAGCCGTTACACAGCCGCTGCCACTTGAAGAGGCGACCCTGCGCTTGCGCAGAAGCTCGAGGCAGCAAGTTTTCTCGGTCACTGACTGAACTAATTACGCGTGCTTGACTTCGATTTACCGAAATCAGCGCCTGTATTGCGGTTAAGCCAGCACCCCGTGTGGCTTAACCGCCGGTCCACGCTGTCCATCGGTCCCAGCCTGAGTTAGTGACCAAGCGTGTCCTCGCCAGCTGGAGAAAGGGTCACTGTCTCAAGCAGGCAAAGTTCAAAGGAGCATTTCAATGCATGTGCTAGGCCTACTTGAGTTATAGCAGCCTTTTGTAGTGTTCTTTATGCATGCTACCGCAGATCTTAACAGGGTCGCTATACTGTGCAGCGCCTAGGGAGGTCAGTGCAGTAGCAGACCAAGGGAAGTCAGTGCAATATAAATAAGCTTAGGGAAACAGGAGTGAACTGCCACTTAGAGCTTAAACCCGAATTCACATCAAGTTTACGTTTGAGCTTAATCCAAATTTCCCCTGATACGCGTTTTACTGCTGAACTTGTGATCATCTCTGCTTTTGTTATCAGCGCTTAAACGAAATAGCTGAGCTATCCGAATGCGTTCTCGTGTACCATTTGCGGCTCATTGAAAATTGAAAGGGGTCCTGAACCACCACTCGGGCTTGGTTTTGAAAACGGCTGGGTGTGTATTGAAGGCCTCTCGGAAATTCACAGCCGAAAGAATTTTTCAAAACGGTTTGTTAGGAGCGAAGATATTGCGACCGGAAAACCTCCCTTTCCAGTGTTGTCTCAACTCTGCGGAATAGAGGGTACAGAGCTCCTTAGGGCGGTGTCGAAGGAGGTGCCCCGCCCACCGCGTTACGTCACCAGACTTCAGCGACGTGTCAGAGCGGCTGACGAAAAGCGCGCGACTACCGGGGACTGTCCGCAGCGCGCTTGTGGCCGCCTGCTCGCTCCGCGCCTGGGCTCGGTCGCGTGCCCCCGCGACCACCGCATTTTTTTTTACAGCGTAAGCTCTTATGAGATCACAACAACGGCGCCGTAGTTGTCCGCCGCCGCCGCCGCCGCTGCCGCCGCCGGTGTCCGCCCGTGTCCATAACCAATATCGCTTCTCGTGAAGAACAGGACAACTGCTGCCATCTATTGGCGCTGATTTCCTCCGCATAGCCTTCGCAATGTGTTTTTACGAAGCGCTGCCTCGTGAAGCAGTTTTGTCGTATCGCTCCATGCATCACGCGACAGGCGACGTGCGCAGCCCCGACAGCAACCTGATATGGCTCTTCGATATACCTGACGGCGCCTCCTCGCAAGATGCGGACCGCTGCTGAAGAAGTGAATCGCAGAGTTATGCGCGCGGCTGCAGTAGGGCGACGTCGGGCACAGCAGACCGCTGTGCAGAGAGGAGCCGAAACCGCAGAGTTATGGCGCAGGGGATACCCACCGCCTGTACTTGCACTAGTTTCCCCAAGCGTTTACAATGGCCTCTAGGAAGGTCGCTCCTTCAGCTTACGCTGTCACTGTCCTGCGATTCCGCGCAGGCCTGGCTCTTTTTTCGATCCTCCGAAGCTTTGTTTTCGTTCGTCACACACGTTTAGGCTAGCAGATGTGCGCGCTTACTTTATCAGTGCGCTGCTTGTCGTCGATATTGCGCATAAGATGGCGTCAGGACAAACAGCCCAGCTATCAACGCTGCTCCACCTTGTCATGCATAAACCCAAGTTAGTTAATTGTTGTTTAGTGATTGTAGACGGGTTAATCATCCTGTCGGGTTCGAACGTGTGACTACTATGACTCGAAAGGAAGACCTTCACAACTCGAACCCCTGCCGACAGATTAATGTGGAATAAGGTGCGTTGACATGCGGAAAGAAGGATGGAATAATTTAATGTGTGAATACACTAGTTCAATTTTAACAGCGAAACTGTTTGAGCTATTGGTGAAACAGGGAAATTTGCAGGAAGTTCCGCTAAGCTATGTAATGCTAGCATAACAATGCCACGCTGTAGTAAAAACAAAGCTTCCTAGGACTAGTTAGGTAAGGCTAAGTCTAATTCAATGGAGCCTAATTAGGAATAATTAATTGAGGCCTAGTTCAGACAGGACTAATCCAACTAAGCCAAACTGAACTATTTCAAGCTTAATTGAGCTATGGCAAGTAAGTGACACCTTATTAAGCGGATACTAATTATTCACCTTTAATTAAGCCACGATACTAATTCCATCAAGTCTAATATGGATAGTACTAATTGTGCGAAGCCTAATCTAGCTGATATGAACAAGCTTAGTCTAAGCGATCTTCTAATTAGACCGTGTTTAATTAACTAGTACTAATTATACCACGCATAGCTAGGTTATTACTAGTTAAGCCAAACCTAAGGTAGCACTTATTAATCCAAGGTAAATTATGCTAAGACTTAAAGGTCAAGCCTCATTAAGCTGAGACTAAATATATCAGGATTAATTAGGCTAACACTGATTAAATCAGGGCTAATTAAGGTAATACTCATCAAGCGATACCTAATTAAGATAATATATCCAAGCACAGCGTAAATAGACCTAAGCTAATTAGGTCGTGTAAAATTAAGGTAGGCCTAATTAACTCAAGCATAATTATATCATGACTAATGAAGCCCAGCTTATTAATTCATGGATGATTAGGTTTAAGTTAATTAGACTGAGCATGATTAGTGTAGCTCTAATTAGGTGCTGACTGATTAAGTTAAGGCTATGTCAAGTCTCAATAAGCTCAGACTATTAAGTTGCTCCAAATTAAGCCAAACATTACAGACGTAATGATTTTAATCCACACTAATTTACCTTAGTCAACCCTAATCTGCTGTAATCCTTAATTCGCCCTAATCTAATCTAGCGTAATCCGCTCTATATGCCATAGTCCACCTTAATGCACCTCAGTCTGTCTTAATCCACCTTAATGCGCCTTAATGAGCTCTAATCCACCCAAATATTTCCTAATCAGACCTAGTACTTTAATCCATCTTATAAAAGAAATATTTTGGGTTCGACTCCAGTCATGTTACTGAGATGAGTATTAGAAGGTGGCGCATTGGAGTACCATAGGGAGTAAACCCATCTACAATCACTGATGAATTGTTAATTAAGGTTTGGGAATAATTTATGATTTATTACAGGCTGCTGGCATGCATTTGTTAGCTTCTTGGAAAACTATATTTATGGTGACTTTTGCACCGCACCGTTCCCTTCCACGCCGAGGTAGTTTACGGACGCCTTCCAATGCCATCTATGAGACTTACGCATTAACAAATATATTTTTACATATTTCCAGCAACTATTTTGCCTATATAGGGGCTCGCAACGCAAGGAAAAGCGAGCGCACGGCACGCACGGCACGCACGCGCTTACGGTTTTAGAAAACGCGCGCTGCAAAGGGCCCGCACACAGGCGCGGCGGGCGTGTCTGCCATCGGCCAATAGCAGTGACGCTCCTTGTAAATGCTCTATGACGAAACAGAGCATATACAAGGAGCGTGAGGAGAAGCCGCTTTTTGAGTTGAGGGCTCCTGAGGAAGTGGAAGCTTTGTGCTACGCTTGTGCATGCTACGCTTCGCGGATGACTACAGCATTTGGCTGAGATGTTCATTACGGCGTAGGCAAGCCGTAGAATATGCATGATTGAAGTAGCGCTCCATTTTTTTCCTAACAAGAGGGCAGATCCTGGAGAGCTTCTGTGGTGCAGAAAACACCGTCTTAATGCCATATCTCTTGCCAACGTTGCTCAGGCCGTGGGAAAGTTTATGGACATAAGGCAAAACCGATACCTTATCGTACTTTTTCTTCTCACCACTGGTGTCGGGACGATTTTGATTTATTATCCATTTCAGCAGCCTTTCACTGCAGTTAGCCAGAAAGGACCCCGGGAAACCTGCATTTATTAGCCGCTGGATCTGTGAACAGAAACTTCTCTCCAAACCATGCGTACAAGACTTAGTAATAGCAGACTTCAGGGCAGAGAATGCAATTCCGTTTTTTACAACTTTCGAGTGCCTTGAAGTAAACGGCAGGAGCGGTTTTTTTGATCTAGGAAGGTAACACCAACAAACATGGTCACCTTCGAAAGAAAGGCACAAGTCTAAGAATTGCAACTTGTTGTCGTTAATCAACTCAAGTGTAAACTTAAGCCCTAGTCCACACTCACGAAAGACCTTCAAGACATCAATCGCCTTTCTGTTATAGTTGTCACATGAGAAAAACACAAGGTAGTCGTCAACATAACGAAAGACATAACACGCCAATTCCTTTAGGTTATCTTGTAGTTTTCTGTTGACGCGACTCAAATAAAGATCACTTAATACCGGTGCCACCCGCGAGCCTATGCAGACACCCGCTTTTTGTACATACACCTTATCGTCCCATTTCACAAAGGTGTTATTTAGGTAGAACAGCAACAGCTCTAGAAACGATTCCAGAGGCATCCCACAGCACTGCGTAAACTTAAACTCATCGTTATATTGCGTGACCGCTTCTTTGACACTATACATTAGTTCGACTTGCTCGAGGGAATAAAATAAGTCTTCAACATCTATACTAATTGCCTTAGCATTCCCTGGGTTGTCATCCGATAAAAATTTAACTATTTCTTCAGAATGTCTTACTAAGTACGGATCATTGAGGCATAAAGTTGAGAGCGTACTTTGCAGAAAAGACGACACCTTGTCCTGCCAAGTTCCTTTCTCCGAAATTATCGCTCGAAAAGGCACTTCCGCCTTATGTGTTTTGGCACTGAAAAATAGGTCAAGGTGGCAACGTGTTGTCTGCCGTACGTTCTCAGCAAGTCGTTCTAGACCTAGACGTTCCAACAACTTAATCGCTTGATTTTTTGCTTTTCTTTCTAGAAAATTTCTTGCAACAAAGTTCTTCTCCACCGCCGCCTCAGCTTTTTCCAAAAATAACCGTTCGGGAACAACCACAAAGAAACCTTCTTTGTCAGAATTTACCAGCCTAAGCTGGTTATCCACTAGAAAGTTCGCTACACGGACAATGTCCTTCGACTTACGTCCACACGTCTCCGTTTTTGCAAGCACATCGACACACTCGGACAGGCAGCTTGGGCGCAGTTCTTCTGTGGCACGTCGTGAAATGTCTCTGGTCAGCGCAATCTTTTCCGGTGGCGATAAAGCAGGTTCGCTTGCGTACTTGGGACCTTTTTGCAGCACACTAGTCACCCGCTCCGGGAGTTCCTGCTGGCCAAGGACTAAGACTTTTCCACTTGTAGGTTGCTTCTTGCATATCTTGGGGAGTTTTAGGCGTACATGAGCCCAAAGGAACGCCGTAGTTTGTTCCACTGTCTTAGTCCAATCCTGGTAGCAACGTTGTTGAGCATTCACGGATCTGCCCCTTCCGCACAACACACGTAAAGTGCCCTTGAGAAATCGAACTTGCCGCCACAATTCAGACTTGAACACACGGCAGACTTTGCGCGCATGTCCAGGGGAAGGCTGCAACACTCCAAACAGTACAGCTAGATCCGGAGGGCATGAGCCTTGTCTGGAGTACCAAGATACTGTCCTTGCTCTGCACACCGAAATTGCTATCAGGGAAGCAACGTCTGCTTCACAGGTGAGGTTAGTATTTTTCAGTGCCTATTTTTCAGTGCCAAAACACATAAGGCGGAAGTGCCTTTTCGAGCGATAATTTCGGAGAAAGGAACTTGGCAGGACAAGGTGTCGTCTTTTCTGCAAAGTACGCTCTCAACTTTATGCCTCAATGATCCCTACTTAGTAAGACATTCTGAAGAAATAGTTAAATTTTTATCGGATGACAACCCAGGGAATGCTAAGGCAATTAGTATAGATGTTGAAGACTTATTTTATTCCCTCGAGCAAGTCGAACTAATGTATAGTGTCAAAGAAGCGGTCACGCAATATAACGATGAGTTTAAGTTTACGCAGTGCTGTGGGATGCCTCTGGAATCGTTTCTAGAGCTGTTGCTGTTCTACCTAAATAACACCTTTGTGAAATGGGACGATAAGGTGTATGTACAAAAAGCGGGTGTCTGCATAGGCTCGCGGGTGGCACCGGTATTAAGTGATCTTTATTTGAGCCGCGTCAACAGAAAACTACAAGATAACCTAAAGGAATTGGCGTGTTATGTCTTTCGTTATGTTGACGACTACCTTGTGTTTTTCTCATGTGACAACTATAACAGAAAGGCGATTGATGTCTTGAAGGTCTTTCGTGAGTGTGGACTAGGGCTTAAGTTTACACTTGAGTTGATTAACGACAACAAGTTGCAATTCTTAGACTTGTGCCTTTCTTTCGAAGGTGACCATGTTTGTTGGTGTTACCTTCCTAGATCAAAAAAACCGCTCCTGCCGTTTACTTCAAGGCACTCGAAAGTTGTAAAAAACGGAATTGCATTCTCTGCCCTGAAGTCTGCTATTACTAAGTCTTGTACGCATGGTTTGGAGAGAAGTTTCTGTTCACAGATCCAGCGGCTAATAAATGCAGGTTTCCCGGGGTCCTTTCTGGCTAACTGCAGTGAAAGGCTGCTGAAATGGATAATAAATCAAAATCGTCCCGACACCAGTGGTGAGAAGAAAAAGTACGATAAGGTATCGGTTTTGCCTTATGTCCATAAACTTTCCCACGGCCTGAGCAACGTTGGCAAGAGATATGGCATTAAGACGGTGTTTTCTGCACCACAGAAGCTCTCCAGGATCTGCCCTCTTGTTAGGAAAAAAATGGAGGGTAGTGAAGAGAAAACTGATGGATGTGAAGTTAAACATGTGAAGTCCACCAGTGTTCCTTGTGGGCGGGGGGTTGTGTACCAAATACCGCTTACTTGCGGAAAATCGTACGTGGGACAAAGCGGCAGGTGTATCAACGTTCGTTTAAAGGAACATAATCGGTCTTTTAAGAAGCCTAACGCATCCCATCTGGTATCGCATTGTGACAATTGTGGCTGCTCTCCGGTCTTCGTAGATGCAAAAATCCTTTCCAGGCATAGTAGCAAAATGACCCGTGAAGTTATCGAGGCCTTTCATATTAGAAGAATGGGGGACGCATGCGTGAGCCAACCGTCGATTTATTTGACAGACAAGGAGTATGCTTATCTGCTTGGCACATGCAGCGTCAAGTGACATGTTTTGAATATGTTCTTAATAATGTCCACGTGTTGTTGCTCATTAATGTACTTTACTGTCCTTCTTATGCGCATGTCTGTTATGCCTTGCTGTTTATTTCCCGTTTGGGTTTTCGAAATAAATCTTTCAGTTGCGAGACAGCGCTCGTCCTGTGCACTCTGTGTTTTCTTACGTCTTCGTCTTTAGCGCTACTTCAATCATGCATACTTTCCAACTAGCCCAGCTTTCTATTCTACTGCCGTAGAATATGTTTTTCCACCAAGCCCGGAGGCTGGTTCAGGACCACTTGAAGATAAGCATTTTACGTCCTGGATGCTTTGCCAGAAAGCTAAAATATAGCTTTTCAATTTCTCGTAAATGTCGCAGCACAAAGCGATGTCAATAGTTAGTTAGTTAGTTAGTTAGTTAGTTAGTTAGTTAGTTAGTTAGTACTGATTTTAGTTGAAGGTCAGGGTTGAATGCATAGTTACTTCACGCATTCGGCCCTAACCTGCAACCATCCCAACCGACTTCTCACGCCATGAATGTACCCTCCTTGTCCGTCTATGGGTTGGAGTAGCCGTCTCCAATGCATATTCCTTTACCATTGGAATGGCTGATAGCCCCTCTTGTGAACATTATGGGCGCAGAGAAACAACCGCACACTTTCTCTGCGAATGCGCCCGTTTCAACGTCGAAAGAGCTGCCCTTTCAGCCAGGCTTGGTCAGCTGGACAACTGCCCGTTTACCGAACACAAAATTTTAGGGCACTGGTCTGCAAGTCTTCAAGGCGAGTTGCTGTCAGAGCATTGCTGCGATTTCTTCGAGGTACAGGACTTGGTGGCCGGTTGTGACAGTGCCCTCACAGGCGACAGTGATGTTGATGTGTCCCTCACCTCTCCCCTCGCACTTCCCCCTTTCATTCCCCTTTCCCCTTCCTCAGTACAGGGTAGTCAACCAGAGATGTCCTCTGGTTAACCTCCCTGTCTTTCCTTTCTTTCTCTCTCTCTCTCGCAAGTTAGTCAGTTACCCTCAGGGCCCAAGGGCATTGCAAAGGGTAATGGTACAATCTTGAACACAGATTGTTCAAGGAAGTTAAAGACTGAAATTAAGAACTTAGGTGGGCATGCGAAGCACAGGTGATCATTATACAACACCAGCAACAACAAAAGGAATCAAGAGAAATAACAGTCACCTTATTCCAGAAAGTGTTACTCAGCGCCGCTCGTACAAGTGGCGCTGACTAACACTTGCAGGAAAGCATATAGAAAAATACCCATTAAAATTGACGAGGGAATGACCGCGTTGTAGCTCAGTTGGTAGAGCATCGTACGCGTTATCCGTACATTTCCTGGCCTCTTTGTCGTACGTGTACGTGTGCGGCTGTGAGAGCGAAGGAAAGCTCGCAAGAAAGAGGAGGCATTTTTTAAAATAAACACACAACGTAATAAATGTGGAAAACTGTATTTGCGGTATTTTATAACTGCACTGTGACGCTGCCTCATCAACCGTAATGATCATATTACACAGAGGTACAAGAACGTTTCTATTTGCTCTAGTGTGCATATTAGTAACGAGACATTCCCTTGCGACTGCCAAAAGAGCGCTTACAGAAACAGCTACGCCCTCTGAATCTCTAATGTAGGAGTTGCGGATCGAGGTGCAAAGTTGGAACTTAGTTACAAGTTCCAACTTTGCACCTCGATCGAGAACTAAGTTACAAGTTCTTTGAAGCCGGCATTTTTTTCTTTATTTTAAAGGAATACAGAAGTCTTCATGCCAGAAATCTCGTATGCAAGACTTGTCAGAGATATGCGAAATGCGGAATTATTAGTGGCTTCCGCTAAACATTAAAATTATTGCTCATTGCTTAGTAGCTTTACGGTTTAAATATAAAAGTTTAATATGTACTCGTTTCGAGCCGTTCCGTGGTTATAGTTGACAAGTTGTCTAAGTGGAACTGGTGATGCGTTGGAAAATGTTACCAGGCCTCAAGCGTCTGCGTATAGGATGACGTGGCATGGGGCGAACGAAAAGAAAGCGTACGTCGAATGAACTTCTCGTTCACGATTGAGTAGATTATGCGGCATTAGGCAGCGATACCTTATTTAAGACGTTTTCACCGAATACGCCAGTCGCATTCACCGCACAACTTGGTGTCTGCTGGCACAGAACGTTAAAGCTAGACACGGGACTTTCACGAGCTCAAAATTCGTTGCGTGGATCATAGGCCTATCCCATTACTTATGTGCACATGAAGTAACTAAAACACAACGCATGTAGTAGAACCAACAATACCTAGACAACCACGGTTACTGGCCTCCAAGATTTAGAACAGCATGTTATTGTGTGCACTGACCTAGTGCCACAGTATTGTGCCGAAGTTACACAGAAACTTCTGTACATTCCTGTCTTGAGTATTTCGACCTATGCCCTCAGTATTTTCTTTATTACAATAGTGGACGTCGTTTATCAATCGATGTTGTTGCGTGAGCAAAATTTGAGCGAAGAGCACCAATCAGTCCACTTCTTAGTTTATGCTTTGGTGACGTTAGCCAAATTTTAACAGTCACCGTGCTGTCCCTTCTGTTAAGCCGAATATGACAGCTGTTAAGGAACAACTAACTCGCTTCCCCCCATAAAACACCTCAAAATTATAACGCGTGTTGTAACTTACCTCTTAGTGTATTGATTGGCTCGCTGAGCTCCAGGTCGTCGGATCGAACACCAGCCACGGCGGCGGATTTTGATGGGGGTGAAATGCACAGCCGTGTAGTCATATTTCTCTGGCTGTTAAAGTGACGAGGTGGTTGATGAAAACGATACATGAAGTGGCTCATAGTTGTGTCGTGGTATTGGCATGTCGAGCCCTAGAAATTATTGTTCCGCCGGCCATCTGGTACCGTCTCTTTCCTTCCTTATTTGCTTCTTTCTTTCTTACTAGTGGGTCGCCCTGCATATACCTTGCTCCTGTGCGCTACCCATTGACCTCTATTTCACTAAACTTCCTTCATTCTCCTGATCATTAAATGGCACTTTTCCGCACTAAACGTATGCTAGGAAATCACACCTACCTTATACAACTCCAAAGATGATGTTTTTTGACATGATCTTATGTTTCCACATTATTCCACTTTACTTTTGTGATAGATAAGAGAGGGTATTGTGATACGATAAGAGGCTTTTGTGGTACGATAAGAGAGGGTTTCGTGATACGATAAGAGAGGGTAAACGCAACAGAGGTAGGCAAAAGGTTAGATGGAGCGATGAAATTAAAAAGTTTGCGGGCATAAAGTGGAACCAACTTGGTCAGGATAGGGTGGATTGGAAAACGTTGGGAGAGGCCTTCGTCCTGCAGTGGACCTAAACAGGCTGATGATGATGATGATGAGCAGTTGACAAGAAACGCAATATCGGTAGGCACTAACACCGTAAGGACAAATGCCAGCTTCTTATCATTCAGCTGTCTCTTAGAAATTACTGAATGGGCTAAATGCAAAATTTTTTTTGAGGACAAAAAAATGCACTTTGTCGAAATCATACAAGTTAAAGCACATCGGTAAAGAAACGAAAAAGGCCGTCCTACCTTAACTACGGAAACGCGTTAGCACGCGAAAGGGAAGGAAAATAGTTTGACTGCTTAATGGCAAACTTCAGGATACAAAGAAAATCATAAAAGCGTAGAGCGAGATAGACAAAATCGACTGCTCCTAACCTCTTGCTCCAGTCTAAGGACGTCAGTGCAAGTTTGGAAGTTTTAAAGTGGTCCTTTATTCTTTTTAGGCACTCCCACGACATGGGTGCTTCAGTGCTTAGGTAAGCCGCCTTAACGGTACTGTATTCTGTTCTTGTTTTATTATTATTTCGGGTGTTAGGTATAAATTTTAACCTACTTAATGTCTTCAGCGGCTCTTTGCGCAGCTGTTTAAAGAAAACTTAATTCCTTAACGTCCTACTTGAGGCTCAGAAAAGAAAAGTAAAATAAAAAGTAACCCAGTTATTTGCTAAGAAATCGAAGTTAAGACACAAGCTCAATCATTTTTGCGTAGTTAAGAAAGCACTTAGAATAAGCTGAGTAGTTCGGTTTGCATTGTACTAAGCTTCTCAACAACGCAAATAGACCTTTTGTCTCGCGTCTTCTTGCCGCGTGCAGAAATGGAGTTTTTCGAATCAACAGAGCACTTTTTCTTTACTTTGTTTTGTACCAAAGTAACGCCCAAATGTGCGCTGAATATAATAGGTGATTGTGGAACATGGTTGTGCGAAAAGCAAGTGAAAACGTGCGAAGGGGCACCGCACGTCACGCAGTTTTCTGACAAGTTTGAGCCAAAATTGACTGTGTAATCGGATCAGTTCACCGGCTTTGTTGTATGCGGCGTCACTTTACTCTTTTCTTGAGTCATCATAAATAGTCATAAACGAGCACTCCCAGCAGTACGCAGTATTTCTTGGAACAACACTTAAGAGCTGAGAGAGTGCTTGGATTAAAAACACTTATCTGAAAGGTCTTGGAACTATGCTTAAGAGCAGAGAGCATTCTTGGATTAAGAACTCTTAGCTGAAATGTGTTACCTAGTACGTACGCTGTTGTAGCCAATACTCAGGGAGTAAGCTCTCGGTAACCTGTACTTTATTACGGGGCGTCACCTTCAGCTTACCTTTGCTCTAAATAGTTATGCAGTTTTGAGAGCTTATGTTTTAGGCAGCATGAAAGCGCGGCTTCTTTAAAATGCTGCAGGCAGTATACTGTTTATCAAAGGTTCAGCCTTACAACGCACGGGTGTAAGCTTTTATAAGCCCTGATCATCGTTTGTAGTTCCAACGGAGTGTACACTGAGGGATATAGAAGGAGAGTAAACTGGAATAACGGTGGCACAAAAAAGACATGCTAAGCACTTATGTGAAAGGGTTGAGCAGCCAGTGTCATAGTAACTTAAACTCGCTCGAGCAGTGGGAGGACGATTTATAAGTCTGACTTAATTGTTGCCAATGGGAGAGGGTATACGTCGGAGATAAAGGCCCACCGCTTGGCGGACCGTTATCTCCGTTCCGTTCTAAAAGAATGGTCCCGGACTTTTCTACAACTTCTGTGGACTCGTGGCCGTTTTCAGCAGCCAAGGTTCTTGGGCCCTGGCCATATGCTTCGATGGCTCAGTAGGCGACGAAGGCGTTGCTGACGTATCCGAAGCCGACAGGTCTCTGCGACCGCCTCTAGAGACTGTACTTGTGCAAGTGTGCGCGTGATTGGGCTCTTCTTTCTCTATTCGTATATTTTTCATTCTATTCTTTCCCCTGCGCAGGGTAGCAAACCGTACGCGTGTTTGGTTAACCTCCCTGCCTTTCCTTACCTCTCTCTCTCTCCAAGGGTAATTTTGATGCTAAAGTCCTGTTATATATTGGGATAGAAAGAGCTGTCCGGCATCATTAGGGTCAAAGATGGTTCAAATGGGGGAGACGGTTGAAATCACTGAAGTGGCCGAAACAAAACTGCTCTTCTGGGCCCGTATTCACAAAAACAACTCACGAGAAAAATGTTCGTAAGAGAAAATTTCAGCCAATCCTGATGCTGGACATATCATTACAGAAGCCCGCTGACCAATGGCAAAAGGCACTTACGAAAGAGAAGTTTTGTGAATTCGGCCCCTGAATTTTCGTGAGTGCGTAAGAACAAGTGCCCAACTGTGAAACGCTAATTTATTGACGTTTAGGAATTATATAAATGAAAACGACAAGTAGGAGAGTAGGCCTAGGAAGCTTATCGTATTCGTGAAGCGAGGCGATGCTCACGTAGGCTAGAGTCAACCTAACTCGTAGCCCTAACACTCCAATTATTCAGCCCTGCACGATAGACAACGGCTCATTTTTTTTTGCTTCGAAAACTTATTAGAAAATAGCACAAGCAAACATCCATCTACAGGATTTGTCGCTACGTTACTTTTGTTGTTGTAATTGTTATGTTTTGGTTTTTTTTTTCTGCCCCGAGCAAAGTTATTACTCACAAAATTACTATTTCGATGTAAAATATTTCACGTTCATCGAATCGAACATGTTCGCTGCCACCTAATACTGCAGTATTTTAAAAAGGAAAGTATACAGGTGAGGATAAAATGTGCAAGTCCATTCGAATGCGTGGCATATGCGCCACTTTCACTAGACGTCTCTGCATTACCTGACGCCGTGAACAGCACTCGATTATAAGACGGTACGCTCTTGTTCGCTATCGCACGAGGTGCCTCAGTCACAACGCTCATCCAGATACTTTACACAAAGCACTTTAAGAAGCAGCCGCGGTGGCGTGCCACTGAATCGCCAGAATCATCGTTAATGTCAGTCCCGGGCCGTTAAGTACATGAAGTGACTGCTTGATTGCGTGAAGTGAATGGAATTAAACGAAATGAAATGAGAGCTGAGCAGTTTGGCTGCGAATGGCTCAGTGGAAAAGTGACGTATATCATCCATGCATCCATATGGTAGCGCTAAATTTTTCTGGTTGACTGAATTAATGAGCGAATGTCTATTTCAATATATATCATGAATAAGTTATTAAGAGCGAACAGACTCAGGCAACTAACACATAAAAACAGAACAAGCGCTGGCTTTCAACTTAATTTATTCGCACGAAGTGTATGTGTGCGTGCACACCGTCCACACGGGAAATTATTGAGGCCTTTCATGCTTAAGTTGTGATGAAGAGTACTCCATCAGGCAAACAATGTCTTTCAGTACTAGATAAAGATTATTCTTCGACCGGCTTTCTATGATTTTTGATTATGTGCACGAATGTACATGTGTGACACTTCATACGAATAAATTTAGTTAGAGGTGCGTGCTAATCCTGTTTTTATGCGCATTTTGTCCTTGTTTGTTTGAGCTTACTAACTTATTCACTCTGAACAAACTAGCCCGCTCCGAAGATTCGTCTGCCAGTACATGCGGTAGTGCCAACTACGAAGCCTACTTTGAATTGTAAAATTTATTGCTGTCGTAATGAAAGCCACTCCTTCCGGCAAAATTATGACTGCCTAGTGCACGCTTTCTGTCCTTATGGTACATCTTATAAGCCGTCCTTGAGGTTGACGCGATATACCTGCTTTTTTACGCTAACTAGATGTGATTGAGTAAATTGTGACAGATGCGATACGACACTTTGAGAAATGTTCACAGTCTGCTTAAACGTAAGGCGCCACGTTATGAAAAATAAGTTGTTGTGGTTGTAGAGGAAGGGAGACATTTACTAATGATAAGAATTGAGCGACAAATAAAAATATAGTATCGAAGGTACTATTGTACAATTACGCTTCGACTGACAGACATCAGAAGCGGCTCTCGTACTGTGAATCAATTTAGCGGAAAAATATTAAATTGAAAACCAAAAGTAGGTATCTTCATAAGGCTCTCGGCTGTAAAATGCATATACAAGAATGCAATGTTAGTGCCGGAGCCGCTATGTAGACGGGTGTCTCTAAGTACTTCTTTCCAATTTTTTATACGCTTGTTGAGTGCTCTTCTGCTCTAAATTTGTAACGACTCGGCCCCGCTTTTGCTTCTAGGCAGTAATTAGAGAGTGCCCATAGCTGCCAGCGTTCTGCATAGTATGAAGATTTGCTGCTAATTACGTCAATATTTCTCACTTCTCCTCGTCACCTTTTCTTTTCAGTAATACTTATTGCGAGCGTCAGCA
Organism: Hyalomma asiaticum; assembly: GCA_013339685.2. NCBI lineage: Eukaryota > Metazoa > Arthropoda > Arachnida > Ixodida > Ixodidae > Hyalomma > Hyalomma asiaticum. The sequence goes on along the minus strand of CM023483.1, from coordinate 34,477,009 downwards.
GCACGGTTATTGTCTAGAAGTACACCTAAAGTTTTTGAGCGATCCCGGAAATCATTTGCGCTAAATTCAGTAGGGGGTGAGTTTATCAAGAGTTACTGCCGCAAGCGGTCTACTGCAAACAACTTTTGAGTAAAGCAACCAGGGAAGTGTATTCAGTTACTAATCCTACCATTGGCCGCTTCTTTATTAGAGCTACGCTTTCCACATTTCTCGGACTGCGAAAAGCCAAGAAATAGCATACGCGTATAGCAAAAGATATATGCTTGGACGTCGAAGCAGCTCAACGCAGTCATATCGGGACGCGAAGCACGCCCAGCGTGATATCTATTGTCGATCATTTCCGAGAAGGATATCAACAAGCACCACCATGTTGTAACGGTTCTTTCTTTCGCTGGATAGCACCGTGGCCCGTATTGTCACTATAGGAACGAATTAAAGGAGTCATTGATGAAACGTGAACAATTAGCGCGGACTCGTTATCGAAACCACGCACAGGGAAGAAAGTGCTAATAAGTCTTTAACAAGAGAGATTTCGCTTCCTCAGTAAGCTGGAATCTTCCCATAGGCATAATGAGGGTGCTTGCGAGTGTCCCATCCAGTCCAAGTCACTTCACTTTTCTAAACCCTCATGGCGCATCCAGTTAAAGAGAAAGATTATGACGTTAAGATAAAGCTTTCTTGAAAGTGGAAGAACAGGAAAAAATACGAAAAACCAATAGTAAAATCATGACAAACGGATGTGACTGACATATATTTTAAAGACGCTGCGCGATCGAGTGCATCTTCTGAAATTTAAATGTTCCCTTTAGAGTATTTCGTCGTCAGGATGAGCCAACTAGCTTAACAACAAACGATGTTCGCTTATTTCGGTATTTGCACATATGTCCAATCTTTATTGACCAGCATACCAACGAATTTGGCAGTTGACGCATGTGTCTCAGCCCTCGAAACAGACACAACCTTGCCCGAGCGCACACCTACTGAAGTCCAGGACTTGCAGCGCCTCCTGACGTTTTGCCTCGAGAACACGTACTTCAAGTTCGAGGGTTGCTTTTACAAGCAGGTACACGGGACAGCAATGGGCGCTGCCGTCTCCGTAACGGCAGCAAATCTGACGATGGAACGTCTTGAACAATGCGCACTCAGTTCATTTAATCCTGCACCCAAAACCTTTTTACGTTACGTGGATGATTGCTTCAGCGTAATCAAAAAGGAGGCATTGACTGCTTTCACCGAACACCTGAACGGCATGAATTCAGCAATCAAGTTTACCGTAGAGGAGGAGCAGCACGGTCAACTTCCTTTCCTCGACGTCTTCGTCAAGCGCGAAGGAGAAGGATTGTCGTTCAGCGTTTACAGAAAAAGCACCCACACGGGTCGCTATTTGCATTTTAATTCGGTGAACCCGGTTTCCCATAAAAGGTCTGTGATCGCCTCGCTGGTGAATCGCGCGAAGAGACTTTGCGCAAAATCAGAGGACTTCGCTGCCGACATACAGCATGTGCATCGGGACCTCTCCCAAAGTGGCTACCCTGACTCGTTCGTGCACTCTGTGGAACGTCAGCTAGCACGTTCGCCACGTTCTGACAACTCGCGCCCAGGAAAACGTGCCTCTGTGCCGTATGTTCTTGGTATAAGCGAGCACCTTGCGCGTGTTCTACGCCCCTACGATGTGCAGGTAGCACACGTGCCAACAAACAAGTTGAGGCATTCCCTTGTGAGGGTAAAAGACAAGCTGCCAAAAGAAAAATTTCCAGGTGTTGTCTACAGCATCCCGGGCGCAGACTGTAGTAGCAGTTACATCGGCGAGACAGGCAATTTTCCGCAAAGACTAAAGCAGCATATATATGACGTAAAAAAGAAGGTCTCATCGAACGCGCTGGCGGAACACGCAGAAGCATCTGGCCACAAAATAGATTGGGATAACGCAAGACTAATAGAACGAGAAAAGAACTGGTCATCGCGGCTTCATCTGGAATCTTTGACAATCCAAACAACGGCGCACACGCTTAATCACAACGACGGAGACCTCCCACAAATGTACACTCGTTGCTTACGCCACATTTTAAATCCTACATAACCGGACTGCTCAAGCACACATGCTTCACTTGTGAACAAGGCTCCCGTGCGGGAGCCGAAACGTCTTGCTTTTATTTGCTTTTATTGTGGTCAGTGTCTGATTTTAATTGTATTCATTTATGCCGATTTCGTTGCACGTTCCAAAGCGCAGAAAATTGCAGGAATACATGAAATAATAGATACGTACGTTCTTAATTTCGTAGAGGCGAATTTCATATCTCTTAAGCAAAATAAATCTGCAATAAAAGGCGGCCAATCTAGAGTATTTATATCATCATATCCATTCATAACACAAAACCAAGTGTTGTTTTCATTCATTCTTATCATGACATTCATTGTTCGGCCAGTAAAGCGCAGAAATATAACCGCATTGTCGAAAGTACTAACACTAAAGGGTCAATGCCTTCGTTCTGTGAACGAGAAACAGGCAAAAGGGGAGCATATGTTGCAGGCCCAAAAATTTGAGATTCCCGGGTATAGGGTTCAGTGGCTTTTCTAACATTTCATCAGCGCCCCAGCGTGCCTCCATTTTGAGGCTTTCCACGACATGAAAAATATATTCGCTCTTTTTGTAGTCCCGTCTTTTCTTCCATACGCATACACTTTCCGAAGAGTGGTAATTACAACCTTTTCTCTTTAAAAAAGGGTATTTGACCTATAGTCGTGGGACAAGAACCATAAACCATATGTTATTTTCACTAAATAATAAACAAAAGCTTCCCTTCATTGTTCGTTGTTTTCGTGAAATTTTGAGGTGCAAGACGACTTTCAAAATAGCAAGAGCCATTTTTCATACCACTGTAACAAAAGGTTTTTGTTTAGGGACAAAAGGCGCATGTCGAAAATTGTGCAGTGCTAAAACAAAGAACTGCATGAAGGACAGCTTGAAGCAATGGTAATGACGAAGATTGGGAAATAAATGTATAAAGAAGCAGTTTTAAAAATGGTGTCTAAACTTCTGGAGTTTTTGCTAAGCCTGTTTGCGGCACATCATCAATCGCGAACACCAAAGAAGCTAAGCACTGGTGTTTTTTTCTTTCTTCAGGTAAAGACAATTTGTTCAATAAGGGAAAGGAGTGCTTTAGAAAATGCCTTTTCTTTCTGGGTTCGCGAAGTTTACAGGGCAACTTCCTCGCATAGAAAAATCCGTCCATAACATGCAAGCCAGCCGTCTTCGTTCCTGACAACGTTGATTGGCAAAACAATTTGGAGGTAGGAAAAAATTTTGGTACAAGCCACAAGAGATAGTGCCAAGCTAAATGCTAGCTGAAAAGTCAAGACGTTTATATTTGTGTGCTTGCAAATGTGTCCTGGGTTTTTCTTGTAGTCTATGCATAAAAGGTTGCCTATTCAAATTTGAACAAAAGATTCTTTGGAGTTTTTAAGGTCCCTCCTGTTCCGTGAAATATTAAAAAAGGCGCGATTTATGTACCGAAAAAAGAAATAGAGAGGGGGGATTGTTGATTACGGTTTTAAATAATTCAGGACACGCCTTAAGTTTTGCCTACGACCATCATGCTAACTTAGAATCTAGGGCTTAGAGCTGCCGAACTCGAAAGCATCAGTTTATATTTCACGCCCTTGTGGCCGCATCTCCTTCGCGGTGGAATTTAGGAACATGCGTCTATTTATGCTTAAATTCATGTTCAAGACACCTGCGTGGTGAAAATAAGTGGACCACACCAAGCCGCGAAATCATACCACGCTTTTTTGCATATAAATTTCTTGAAATATTCAAAGAGCTCTCAAATTATGAGACGGAAGACAGAAAATGATAACAATAATAATAATTGATGGTATTTCGCGTGCCATAATCAGCTGTGGTTATGAAGCGCATGCCGTAGTGGGGGTTGCAGTAAATTTCCCGACTTGTGGTTTTTTAAAGTGTACCAAAATCTATGTAGACGAGTACGTGTTTTTTTCTTGTGGCTTTTTCTTGCGTTTCGCCTCCAAGGAAGTTCGGACGCCGTGGTCGGGATTCGATCCCACGACGCCAAGCTTCGAAAGCCAACACCTAGAGGCTAACCCACCACGGCGGGTTGGAAGGCCAGTGAAGCTTATTTAATTATGTAAAGAGTATGAATTTGAGACTCGTAAGGTCGGCAAGAAAGTGGCTATGTGGAGAGAGAATGAGACAGAGGAAGTGGATAGCAGGCTATTACGTTTTTCCGCGGACGTTGTTGCCAACAAGCATCGTAATAGGCTAGCGCGTTTGCACGACTTCCAGGATGGGCGCACACTGTTTGGCTAAGGACGAACACTCTAAAAACTGCAGCCGGTTTTGCAGGAGTGAAATGACCGAGCTACTCTTTAGGGCATCGTTCTACTCTAGCAAAACGTCAGATGAAATGAAATCTCCATACCTCTTGCGGCATGAGAGGGTAAAATGCAATGTCACTCCTGCCACAAACATGTGATGCCAGCATTCGCAGCCGCAAACATGGCGGCTGGGGTGGGAGCGGACGATTGAAGAAGACAACAGCCGCTTTGTAAAGTGTTTTTCGATAGAATTATAGCAGCGGCCTTCCTACGACTTCCACGTACAAGCTTTCGCGTACAAACGCGTGCAGTGTACGTTTAATGAACGGTGCCTTCCTCGACTACGAGCCTCAACCGACGGGAGTCATAGCGAGCTGCCTCTCCTGTGTTTTACCCTATCGAACGGCCGTACCCGTGCTAGTGAAACCCGCCAGCCTACAGGCCTCGGATTCTTCGCTTGCGTGTGCGAAACGAAGAAGAATACACTTTCAGCGACACAGTAAGCTGTTGTGATCATCGACGGCTGTTCTCCGAAGACTCACTGGATATAACTCATACATGTAAAGAAAAAGGCTTCGCTACGACTTCGGCATCGAGCCGTATGACGGCCATGAGCGCGTCGACGATGAAAATACCGTGACCGCGATCCGTCCCGTTCGCAAGTCTGGTAAGTACAGCATAGTACCCTAAACACGTCTTATGGCAGAGACTATATTTCATCTGTGTGCAGAATAACGAAGAACGAGGAGTGCATATTTTGTGATCGCCAGCGGTCGTTCGCCGTACAGACGTGCTCGACGGACTCGAAAGGGGGCGCCGTAGGAACGAAGCGGGTGGTAGCGGAGCACCCGGGTGCCGCTTTTCTTCGCTGGCGCTGATGAAATTCAGCCGCTATTATGTTCGTACTCGCTTCCTCAGGTGCATTTTACATCGCGAACCAGCACTGCGACCTCGCGTTTGCCCGTAAAACGGAATGCCAGCTCATGATAGGAATGCGTTAATCTAAAAGACATTATGTATGTTCCGCGCGTTTAGATTAACAGATCTGTGTTGCGAGCGGCTACCTATGAGCCAACGCGAAATATACACCTGTTCTGTGCATACTTTTTGATTAATTACGCCGAACAGTACTTTACCACTGGCGCTACATAACAGGTCAAGTATACGGATTATATATATGGGACTTCAGTGTAAGACGGTATACCGCGAGTGTGTTGTGGGCTTTGTGCTTTGCTGTGGTTGTGTTATTGGCGTGTATGTGCGTTCGTGTCATGTCAGCCTGTATGTTCTATGTTCAGTGTGGTGTAATTAAATGCCTGCTAATTGTAGCATGGTTGAAAAACGCAGTGGTTGCTTTTTAGGGGCGAAGCTCCTTAAAGCGGCACCCGTTCGTCCCTCGTCGTAGTCGTAGTCGTAGTGCGTAACCAGTCTTACGCTTTGACCTCCAAGGTGGTGCCGGTGGGAGATTTCTCCTGTGCGTTGTTGAACAATAAAAAAAATTCGCAGCGTGCGCGTTAACTAAAAGCCGAATTCTTCTGTCTCTCATTCCCCATTAGCAGCCATTGGCATGTTCCAGTAGGAAACGTTAGTAGAAGTGTTAAAAGCCGACTTCTGCTGTCTCTCATTCCCAGTAGCAGCCATTGTTTACCTCCAAGGTAGTGGTGAGATTTCTCCTGTGCGTGATTAAACAAAAATTTTGTTCAAAACGCCGTTGATTGATGAAATAAACCAACGAAAGACGCCAGATGTTTTCTAAAAGCAAAACGAAAAGACGCCAGATGTTTTTAAAGCAAAACGAAAAGACGCCAGCTGCTTAACGAAAGACGCCAGATGTTTCTAAAGCAAAACGAAAAGACGCCAGCTGCTTAACGAAAGACGCCAGGTAAAGCAATGGTTTTCATCTGCAACCAGTGCAAGAACCACTTAGCTTACATTTCACCGACCACAAAGCGGTCATAATGAAAGGACAACGGAAACCAGCAATAAAAGTTTGATAAAACATTTAATCAATCGTTTCACGTCATTTTTATTGGGCGAATTAACGGAAGAAATTTCACGGTTTAACCGATGATTACTTCCAGGAGCTTCGCCCAATCTCATCATCATTCACCTCGTGGATCTGCCGTCAATTTTTTTGTCTCTGCTACTCTCTCTGGGAGTACTAGCACCCCGCTTGGTGGGGTAGTAGATCTCTCTTCAAAAGAGTGTTCGAATCCCCTTCGGAGGCGTCCTACTACTCTGTTTTGGCGAGAGTACCGGTACCCTGCAAGGGGGTTGATCTACTCTGAAAAAAGGAGTTAAATTTGGGACACGGAGTACTCCCCCAAAGTGAGTGCCGAGCACTCTCTTTGTTTTTAGAGTGAAGAAACACACACACACAGACACAATCTCTCTCTCTCTCTCTCTCTCTCTCTCTGTAGAGCCTGACGTTTTGAGAACTATGCATGATTTCATACTGCCTTTAAGCGGTATCTAAATTTTCGGCGTTCAGGCGACAAGAGGACGAATTCGACGGACATATTTTTTTAAATGTACAAGAAACATGGCGTCTTCATGTGCATTCCTAAGGCCTGAAATTGCCGGTTTACCTTTTATGCGTAACAAAAAATATGAAGATTCACGGCGACACCTCTTTCTCCGAGCTAGAACAAAATTGGAAAATAAAAATAAAAACAGCCTCGAACTGTAAATTGCCTTGACTTGCGCGTTCAGGATAGCGAGACGTGTGTGCAAGGTGCGCTTCTCGGTCATTTTGTTTTTTAAGGTATTTTCTTAGTTGCACCGGGAGCGCCTTAGAAATGGGTCACAGCAAACTGTCTTCGAGAATACGAATTCTACAGCACCAGAAGAAGAAAACTAAGAGACGAAGTGGAAGCGAAATAAAGACGTGATACTGAGCTGTTCTTCTCTACTCCACCTTCAAGTTTGTTTGTTTTTTTCTTCTCTCGCTCGAAATGGAATCGAAGTTCAAGCTGGCCCGACTCCCCCTTTTAAATACTGTCTTCGAGAAAACCTTGCCGCAGTGAATGCTCGCAGGGGTACACCGCCCTCTATGTTGACTATTTCCAGCACTTCAAGAAGGTGCTGAAGCTAAAGGGAAGCAAATAATAGCACTTAAGCTCACCCAAGGCGTTAGAATTCACACGAGACCATATCCCCCTTCAACTCGTTCTTTTCCTAGGTCAAGTCTTCGCAGACATACTACACGCAGCTAGTGTTTTGAACAACAGTTTTGTACGTCTTGGGTCGGAGTGCTCTTGTTGATAAATTAATTGCAGGAAGGTTCTTGTCTGATAAGGTTTGAAAGGTTTATATCTCACATTTGCGGAGCTCAGCTATTGTAATTTATGCTATTGCAAATTGGCAATTTGGGCTTTTAGAAGAACTAGACTGAGCTGCAGATAGCTTTCTAAGTGTATATAAGTCCGAATAATTTAACCTGCCCCCCCCCCCCCCCCCCCTCTACCCTTTATAAACACGGAAGCATCCTGGAGGCAGGCGTGAGAGTCCTGGGAAGCACTGAATTCGTCCGTGTAAACGATGATACTTCTGAGTATTTTTTTGCACTACGCTGAGTGAAACAAGATATGCTCATGATTCAAGCAATACGAGATATGAAGGTTGATGCGCAAGTTCCTCGTCGGCCTAAGGCTTCTGCGGGTCGCACTGGTGACCGAAGGCCTTTCACTTCGATTCCCAGCTGCCACTGTGAAGCCTTAGCGCAGTACTCTCCTGGCACTAACCCTTTTTTAAAACTCCGAAGCAGCAGGAATCATCTCACACGCTACATAAACCAGGCTTTCATTCAAAAATGAAAACACCATCTCTGCTTAAGTGGGCTTCACCATTGAACAAAAGTGTCTAACAGGCAAAGCACGCTTTACAGGCATAGAAGCTCCAACAAAGTCGATACTTAGAAACTTCTAGCCGGTTTTAGTGCGACAGGAATTATAGTGATACTAATGGTAAAGATTCTCCCGCGTCGGAATGGTATAGATAGTATAATGACCCCGCTCATGGCATCCTGTTGGTATCAGCGGAAGCGTGCGAAGGAGTCGCCGAGACTTGACCGCTGATTTCCTGCGCTCGCGCGTGGAGCGAGGGCGAGAAATAGAGGCGCGCGCTGTAGGGTAGTAGAAATAGTAGATGCAAGTCTCTTTTCCTAGGAAGTATGACAATTAATGGTCGGCGGGCATTACTGAATGCGGCCAGGCCGTACATATTTAATGTAGCTATGCAGGCTGCCTGCCTTATTTTGCACGTAATCAACAGCGAGTACAAATGTCGAAGTGCAGATACCTAGGATGGCTGCATAGTGTGCGTTGACTTCGCGTGCGCTTAGTGGTGGAGTATTATTTATGCTTAAAATTACAACGACCGTTGCAGCGGAAGGCAACGCAGTGTGTTCGCCAGTCTCTCTCTTTCTATGCACTAGCTTTCGACAGCGAGTTCCCGCGGTCATCGAATGATATCTGGGCATGGATATCGAGGAAAAGCGTGATATAGTGCTTGTTCAATTAATTTTTAGGCTAGCATTTCTTTAACATACACGGGCGATACACTTGCGGTACTTAGTTTATTTACATGACTAAAATGTTGATCCCTCTGCAACAGTGTGCCTTTTTGCCATTAGAGTTTAAGTCGAGCTTTATTTGCTTTCGATGCAGTGGACAGAACAATTCTGCACGCTCTTTGTGGGAATCAAGATTCCTCGCCTGATCGTTGCAATCCAGGCGCTCTTCCTGCCTTCACCTGTCAGGAAACAGAACGTTTTGACTTGAGATAGCCAATTAGCTCCTGATCGCAGACTGCATCCTGGCATCACACAGTAGTTCCCCAGTCGCGGGCACTTCGTCGGAATAATCCTATCTGCGGAAAACATCAAAGCTCAAGCCGCTACGGCCACTAATGCAGGCTAAAACTGCGCTAATGCAGGGTAAACAGAAATTTTTTAGGGTACGTTTCCGGTGAACTTAAATATTGCCAGAGAACGGCCAGCGCTGGGAAAACCGTGTATAGACACAACAAGCACACAGACACACATGCAACTTATCAAACGTTGGGGCACTTTCGAACACGGGGCCTCCAGTTCCCAAGCAAGCACGCTACCGCGAATTTACAGTGGCTCCTCCCACACGCGGTTATATAGAGTAAACAAACCTAGAGACGCCGTAGCAAAGAGCTCCGGAAAATTTCGACCACCTGGGGCTCTTTAATATGCACAGACATCGCACAGCACACGGGCCTCAACATTTCGCCTCCATTGAAATGCAGCCGCAGCGGCCTGGATTCGATCCCACGACCCTCGGATCAGCAGCCGAGAACCATAGCCACTAGACCACAAGGGCGAGGCAATGATGGTGCTTGTGTAGCGAGAATTGCGCTTCTAATGTGTGCTGAGCACCATCATAGCAATGCACATTTACTGAGCACTGTCATAGCAGTGCCTATCATTCGGTACGCTTTTGTGCGATTGTGCTCGATCCCCGATACTTCAACGAACGACGCTTATGATAGCACATCAACGCGCCGTATACTGTATTTTTCTTCTACTAGACTGACGTCCCTGGTTTGGACTAAGGCTAATGCTGGAATTACGTCGTACCATGAGCTACGATTCAGTCGCCACGGTGCTGTCGACGTTCCTGGTTAGCCCACGTTCAGCAGACTAATGAGCAGGTACACATGCGCTTTGCACAAGGACCTTGATCGTACTCGTCAGGATGAATGCTGAACAATTCGCCATAGGCACTTTCCTCCCTGACCGCGTCGAATTACACTTATTCCCACAATGAATGGGATCTGCAGAATTATAAATTTGTATAGATAGTTGGCCACTTTCCCGCGTTCTATGGGGAGCCAAATATGAGACCACAAGCGTGAAGTAGTACAAGAGGACTTACAAGAGAAAAAAATGTCATGGTAACAATAATGCTCTGTCAAGCTTACGTTAAGTACCTCGAACTTTCAGCCGCGGAGAAATTAACGTAGATGGCACGAGTTCTAATCCCCCCGCTAGGATTGTCGCCTCGCGATGTCAGTGTCGCGGGATGGCATTAGTACGGTTGGCGTGGAAGGGGCAGCGGGTGGCGAGCGAGTAGCTGCGGCTTACTGCGAAGCGAAAATTCTCGTGACAGCCAATGAAAGCTGAGGTCCGACGGCTTCAGCCCGCACTGCCGTCGGCAGGCGAGGATTTAAGCTTAAGCATGGAGTGATTAAGCGCCTGCTCAAACGATCGAGAGGCTTTGCGCGTAGTTCGAATTTGTTTCATCAGCTCCGTGAGTTAGGTATCTCATTTCAGAAAGGCTAAAGATTAGTGGCACCCCACATAGTTTCCTGTACTCTTCGCGATGAAGGTAATCTGAACCTAATGGCGCAATGTGAAGCCTAGTTCACGCCGTTCTATTGGCACTTTCTTAGTAACTGTTTGTGGTTTGGTAATTTGAATCCTACTTGGGTCTATTGAATAAACCTGGCTTTGATTTTAGCTGAAATCCTTGATCCGTGATAACGTCCTGCTAAATATGAGTGCACTGTGATGTAGCACTAAGAGGTGTGCCTTCTGGGAAGCATCCTTAACTTTATTTCCAAGCTACTCAAGCTATATTTGTGTGTTTTTCTTTATCAGAGATACACGGAATAAAATCATATTCAATTGAATGTGTGCTATACTGCTGTCATTGTTCAAAGTCATAAGATGCCTTATACTATATGCATACAGAAAACAACTTTCAGTAGTCTTGTTTATTAGTGGTACTCAATTCGTTTTTGCACATATGTTTTATTGCCGCTGAATCTAAACAGAATGTGGGACGACATGACAGGGAAAAAAATTCCTCTCTTAATATACCAACCCTCCACAACTCTTGTATAACAACACAGGTACGGCGTGAAGATCCTACGCACTGAGTTTGATTTCCTTTTCTCTCCGGTGTATTAAAGGGCCTCCATTAAGTGAATTACGATTTTTTTCGTATAAGTACATTATTTTAACACATTACCTAAAGCTCCACTCCTGCGAGGATAAGATGCCTACTAAGCTATAAAATGCGCAAAAAGGAATTGTGAGTGACGACACCTGCTCGGAGGTTGCCGCCCTAATGCGCTTAACGTCACACATTTTAACGCGATAGCGTTAGAGAGCTCGTTTCGCAGAAATTCCGCCGTCGGTGTCGGCGTCGCTTGTGAGCGAAAATTGTCCGTGACCAAAGAATGGCGAAAGTTAACCCCTTCCTCAACGACCACCCATCTTGAACTGGTAGCTGCGTTCATCTTGTGAACACAGTCGACCAAAAAGCAAATATTACGCATACCTGAGGCGCAACATCAATACGTAAGTATTAGATGGTGTGTTCCTTTAGGAGAAAATACATAGATGCGTAATTCTAAAGACCCTAGTGCTTGCTAGGATGCATTAAAAAAATCACAGCATATCCACGGGGTGAATGATGATGAGTGGGCGAAGCTCCGGAGGGAATCATCGGTAAACCGTGGACCTTCCGTGTAATTCGCCCAGTCGATCATCATGTAAAGACGTCTTACGCAGGCCCTTACACAGGCCGGAACGATCACCGCGTTTGCGACGCCATCACATGACTGCTGAGAGAGTATAAGGCGGAGAGGCCACAGCGTCTTACACCAGCTTCTTACACGGGCCGTAACGCGCTAGCACAAACGCGTTAGAAACGCGCAGTCTTTCGTTAATGTTGGGTATTTACTGTCATCGTGGTGCATGTGTCCATGTGTGCTTCGTGGCTAGCGCCGCGAGTTTAGAAGCGAAAGGTCCCTGGTTCGATTCCGCGCTTCGGACACAACGTTCGGAATTTTTAGGGGCGAAGCTCCTTAAAGCGGCACCCGTTCGTCCCTCGTCGTAGTCGTAGTCGTAGTGCGTAACCAGTCTTACGCTTTGACCTCCAAGGTGGTGCCGGTGGGAGATTTCTCCTGTGCGTTGTTGAACAATAAAAAAAATTCGCAGCGTGCGCGTTAACTAAAAGCCGAATTCTTCTGTCTCTCATTCCCCATTAGCAGCCATTGGCATGTTCCAGTAGGAAACGTTAGTAGAAGTAGAAGTGTTAAAAGCCGACTTCTGCTGTCTCTCATTCCCAGTAGCAGCCCTGTTTACCTCCAAGGTAGCGCCTGGTGAGATTTCTCCTGTGCGTGATTAAACAATAAAAATTTGTTCAAAACGCCGTTGATTGACGAAATAAACCAACGAAAGACGCCAGATGTTTCTAAAAGCAAAACGAAAAGACGCCAGATGTTTCTAAAAGCAAAACGAAAAGACGCCAGCTGCTTAACGAAAGACGCCAGATGTTTCTAAAAGCAAAACGAAAAGACGCCAGCTGCTTAACGAAAGACGCCAGGTAAAGCAATGGTTTTATAATCAAAACCATATCGCGATACAGGTTTGTAGTTGACGATGCTCGTTGCCGTCGGTGTGTGCTCGTATGGATAAGGATGCCGAAAGACGGGCGCGCAGGGCAGCGGCGGCGCGCGCTCGCAGACAGGACCCTGAAGTGAGAGCCCGCGAGGCAGAAGCGCGCCGGGAAGCTGCGCGACGTCGCCGCCAAGATCCTGCTGTACGGGAACAGATAAAACATTTAATCAATCGTTTCACGTCATTTTTATCAGGCGAATTAACGGAAGAAATTTCACGGTTTAACCTATGATTACTTCCAGGAGCTTCGCCCAATCTCATCATCATTCACCTCGTGGATCTGCCGTCAATTTTTTTTTCTCATCGTCCATGGTCCACCAAGCGCGATCCGACACGTACGGCGACGATCCAGGAGAATGAGAGGAGCGCTCCCCGCGCAGCAGCCAATCGGAGAGCAGCTGCACCGCCAACGCCATCTAGCGTACCTTCACCCAACTGCCATATTGTACGCATGTCTATGGGACAGCGCCCTCTTGGAAACGAGACGAGAAATGGAGATGACGACACAGAATGCGTACAGCGCCATTTAGTGTATCGTCACCCAACTGCAGTTTGCATGCATCTCTATGGGACAGCGCCATCTATTGTATGCTATTTTATGCTAAGGGAGACGCTACTGGCTACGCAGGATGCATCGACAACCGAGAACCGCCCAGGTGATGCCGTAAGGAGCTTCGCCCCTAAAATGCGACGCTCTGGATGAAAAAGCGGACGTTTCCTACGCGCCGCGCGCGCAAGGTACAGATATGTATTGTGCCCCCTTGGCTGAGCATCGCGTACTTTCGCTAGAGGACGGGTTCCACGGAGTATGACTCGTCAAACTAAACGACTCTCCTTTCTGTGTGATGTTTTCTCTTCTTTTATTCTTTTTTTATTTTTCTCTCTTTCTTTTTTTGTGTGTGTGTGTCTGTGTGTACATGCCTCTAACGAACCAAACCATTCAAGGTTGTTCGCGGATGCGCGACGTTTCTTTTTCTATCCTCCATTTTACGTGAAACACGGCGCAGGCACAATCATTTGAACTATACTGGTACTGACCGCGCACAGAACAACCTGTCTTTCCCCCGTTCCCCCCCCCCCGCCCCCCCCTCCTCTTTGTACTCCCCACACAACAACGACATTTGGCTTCAGCGGTTCCGCGCTGCACTGCGGGAGTCGCAGCACCATGGAATCAGGTGATGGCAGCGCGAGTGTCTTCAAACGAGGGCGTACAATCTGCTACCAGATGAGCTCGGCCCACCCGTTCTTTATTATGGAGGCGCCGTGCGGACGCAGACGTCATCTTGGACTGGCCTTTGCTTCCTGGTCACACATCTGTATCCCAACTCCCCCCCCCCCTCTTTTATTTATTTTTTTTGTGAGCTCTCCCTTTCCACCCCCCATTATGCATGTTCGTGAAGTGTACTTAAGGACCATGCGCCCATGAGCAACTTTCATCATTGAAAAAAAAAAGGCTGGCCTCCAGCCGAAACGTCAGAATAAATCCTATGTTTGTCACTGTGTCTTTCTGATAGTGTGGTATATATATATATATATATATTATATATATATATATATAATATATATATATATAATATATATATATATATATATATAATATATATATATATAGAGAGAGAGAGAGAGAGAGAGAGAGAGAGAGAGCTTAGTCGCTATGGCGTGGTGACAAATGATTCTATTTTTGCGCAATACGCAAGTCACCGAAACTAGCCTCTGGAAATTAGCATATAAAAGTCCCATTTTCTAGGCTTTAGCTCAGATATGTGACAGCCATATAGAATCTACAAAAAAAAAAAGGCTCGTCGTATGTGCTTAGCACAAATCTTGGGATGATTATGCTATCCGATATATGAAACCTCAAATACTCTGATAAAAAATTACCCACGGTTTGTAGTAAAGCTTGAGCCGAACTGTCCATACTAGCTAGGCGATGATGGGATCCATAGCCGAGCGAAGTCTGGGTTAAAATTTCATGCAAGCGGTGATATCTCCGGCATTTCAGCAGAGATTATTCTACTGGTGTTCATCTTAGATATTGAGGATGCATGTGCCCACACATCGTGAATGAAATTCTGTAGGCGTGCTTTATCTGCTACAGTAGATTATTATGGGCATCGGTACTGCTGTTAACGTCAACATATATAGAGAACTAGGTCGTCAGAAATACGACAAGCGCCTACATACGATACGTTCTAACAGAAGCACTTCAGACGAAGGTTCAGTAAAACAGCTTCTCTGCGCTGTGAATGGCGTAATTGGCACAAAAGCGGTCGTATTTATGGAAGAAAAATTTGCTCCTCCATGCTCTGCGCATAACCTCCGTTCATTGTCCTTTTCAATAAATAGGCCTTTTCTGTTTCGTTTGATCTCACTTTTGCCTTTGGGGACATCTCTTTAACCTAAGAATAATTAGTCTGTCAAGAACAATGTCAGTTTTGCCTCTCTTCTATTCTTTAATCGCGACCAAAGTTAATTAAAAGCACTTCTTATTGCTCCTGGCAGACTACAGGAGGTTCGGCTCGCTTCTTTGGATGAGTTATCGATTTTACGTTCAAAACAAACGTATGCAATTTAATTTTTAATAATCGAACAATGAAACTTTGAAGCAGCGTTGGGTGGTATTGGCAACCCGGTTCTCTAAGGCGAAATAGCTTTTTCAAAGAACACTTCCGTCTGAGTGCGATATTTCATTACTAAGAGCGGAATACAAAGAAAATTGATTTTTTTGCCTAACTCCTCAGGTAGTGAACTTGTGCTATTCTGAGCCGCATTGGCATTTGGCGTAATGAGCCGGCGTGTACATAAGCATAGAAAGAGCCTAGGATGGAGTGTGTTTATAAAACATTGTGAATATAAAAAAAGTGTGCTACACAAGACGGGGCAGTCCTGTTTTCTGCCACGTTTTGTGTTATTCCTTTTGCTGAGTCTCAAACTCTAGGTGTTAGAAGTGATCATAAGAAAAACAGTGGCAACGACGCTATACAACTGAAACTTTAAGAAAAAAGAAGGGGGGGGGGGGGTTCGCGACGTCATGTCATCAATATTTTGGCGGGAAATTGAAAGATGTAACTAAGGCGAAACTTTGAGCTCGATTTGTTTCCTCTAATATTGAACATGACATGGTGAAATTAATTAGATTCGGTTTATCCAATATTAAGCTATTAGTCTAACATCATTGAGTGTTTCACTGTAGTGTCCCTTTCAGTTAAGCAAAGTGGTTACATTGCTCTTTGGTGTAGAGTCCTCCTTTCTTGTATAATTCGAAGGAAAACGTCCGTATATATATATATATATATATATATAGAGAGAGAGAGAGAGAGCTTAGTCGCTATGCGTGGTGACAAATGATTCTATTTTTGCGCAATACGCAAATCACCGAAACTAACCTCGGGAAGTTAGCATATAAAAGTCACATTTTCTAGGCTTTAGCTTAGATATGTGACAGCCATATAGAATCTACAAAAAAAGACTGGTCGTATGTGCTTAGCACAAATCTTGGGATGATTATGCTATCCGATATATTAAACCTGAAATACTCTGATAAAAAATTACCCACGTTTGTAGTAAAGCTTGAGCCGAACTGTTCATACTAGCTAGGCGATGATGCGTTCCGTAGCCGAGCGAAGTATGGGTTAAGATTTCACGCAAGCCGTGATATCTCTATCATTTCAGCAGAGATTATTCTACTAGTGTTGATCTTAGATATTGAGGATGCATGTGCCCACACATCGTGAATGAAATTCTGTCGGCGTGCTTTATCTGTTACAGTAGATTATTATGGGCATCGGTACTGCTGTTAACGTCAACACAGAGAACTAGGTCGTCAGAAATACGACAAGCGCCTACATATGATACGTTCTTTAACTGAAATAAAGGTGTATGAACAGAAGCACTTCAGACGAAGGTTCAGTAAAACAGCTTCTCTGCGCTGTGAATGGCGTAATAGGTACAAAAGCGGCCGTATTTATGGAAGAAAAATTTGCTCCTCCATGCTCTGCGCATAACCTCCGTTCATTGTCCTTTTCAATAAATAGGCCTTTTCTGTTTCGTTTGATCCCACTTTTGCCTTTGGGGACATCTCTTTAACCTAAGAATAATTAGTCTGTCAAGAACAATGTCAGTTTTGCCTCTCTTCTATTCTTTAATAGCGACCAAAGTTAATTAAAGGCAATTTTTATGGCTCCTGGCAGACTACAGGAGGTTCGGCTCGCTTCTTTGGGTGAGCTATCGATTTTACGTTCAAAACAAACGTCTGCAATTAAATTTTTAATAATCGAACAATGAAACTTTGAAGCAGTCTTGGGTGGTATTGGAAACCCGGTTCCCTAAGGCGAAATAGCTTTTTCAAAGAACGCTTCCGTCTGAGTGCGATATTTTCATTATTAAGAGCGGAATACAAAAAAAAACTGATTTTTTGTCTAACTCCTCAGGTAGTGAACTGGTGCTATTCTGCGCCGCATTGGCATTTGGCGTAATGAGCCGGCGTGTACATAAGCATAGAAGGAGCCTAGGATGGAGTGTTTTTAGAAAACATAGTGAATATAAAAAAGTGTTCTACACAAGATGGGGCAGTCCTGTTTTCTGCCACCTTTTGTGTTATTTTCCTTTTGCTGAATCTTAAACTCTAGATGTCAGAAGTGATCATAAGAAAAATAGTGGCAATGACGCTATACAACTGAAACTTCAAGAAAAGACTGTGAAATATAAATAATAAGATGGCAAAAAGCGCAGGTCCGTGAATCACACGGACGTGAGAGCTAGAGCTTTGGTAAGGAACTAAAATAAAACTGGGCGAAGGAGCTGCAGTAACGACAGATTCCAGAGTCCGAGCTTGTTAGTGTTCTGAAAAGCGTCAGTCAAGAAAGTCCACAATTTTGCTATTGCTATAAGGCGAGTTTCTTGCAGCCGATAACGACGAGAGATTCGCGTACGACCCCAATTAATGATTTGGCGCAGCGAGCGCTAGTTACCCACCGCCATAACACGTTGCAGGTAGCAATACAGTCAAGGTGACAATATTGCTACATTCCTCCCCTTGGAGAGATACATTCGTTGCTGATGGGTGTCAACGGCAAGTGACCTTTAGTATAATCCCCGCTTTCAAATTGCAAATAAAAGGCAATAAAAATGCATGGCATATAAATTCTACAATGGCTTTATTTAGCAGATATTTAGCGCATATCACATACCACACGTCTTTGCAGAAAAAACAAGCATTAAGTGGCAGCTTCACTTTGATCTACGAGGGCTGTGCCAACAGCGAATGTGAAGGTCCCTCCTATAGCTTTATCATGGTTGGGCTATTTTCACAAAGCTTTGGCACATCATGACAAGCAACCACAAAGAAACCTCCCCCATTACAATACGTACAGTGTTGTTTATTTTTTAACTGCCAGCTATTCCTCGCGTAATCATCCGATAGTGGGACTCGCAGGCCAGTACCAATCTGGCGATGCCGCTGTATATATACAAACGGTTTTGCGTGCTTTCAAGGTCTTGCAACTCTGGATCTGCACATCGCCTATGTTTCGTCGCCGCTTCGATGCTAGGATCGAGTCGGTCAAAAATCGCCTCACATGCTCTCGAGTAGCGGTTCGGCAGCTTTCGCGTCGCGCTTGTTCTTCTTCAGGAGTAATGATAGCTGGTTTTGTGACGCAAAACCTCATAAATCAATCAATCTTTTGCAGTTTTTTCGCAAGAGTGATGCCCTTCATCAGTCACCCTATTTTCACGACGATGTGCTCGTCGCTGATAAGCGGTGCCTTCTGTCGCCGGCGACGCAGAGCTTTTATTACGAGTATCTGCCTTGCGACGTCACTTCCGTGTCCGCAGCAATGGCGAGAGTGCGCGCGGCATGCATCGGCGCCGCTGCTAGGCGAAATTAGTCTTAGCTTTGGCGCTGCTAGTTTGTCTAGCGTCTGATAAAACATATCCCCCTTTATGTAGTTGTGGTGAGAGTATCAGAGCAAGAGAACAAAGAAGACGGGTAAAACGCCACCGGCTTTATTTAGCAGTCTGATCAAGGGATGAGCGTGAGAAAAGAAAGAAGTGTGCACGCAAACGCCGCGCATTGGCATTTCATGTTACAAGTGCACGTGCACTTAATTCATGATGTTTTAACGTAGCTGTGAGTGTGGCCATTATATGAGTAAGCAACAATTTAGTCTTATTTCGCACAATATGTAAAGGGACTCTCAGAACATATACCTCTTGTTGACTTCTAATAAGCGTACGGTAACCCATTTCCACCGCTCTGCGATGCCGACGATCTATCTTTCATACTTTAAAGCGTCTTGCGTAACGTCTCTACACTCGCTTCTTTCGGGGTTTATACAAAGTGGCGCCGCCTTCAGTAGGGGTGTTCCAAATTTTGTAACGAATAACAACGATATTGAGCATACACTGTAAGCAAGTGAATATTCAAAGCCTGCAATAACGCCGCGAAAAAAAATAGGAAGAAAGAAAAAGAAGTAATACTACGTTGAATAATGCGCTGCAGTCAGCTGAAGCACTCATTTAAATGAAGTTGGATAAGAAAACATCAGGACGACCACTCAGTAGCTTTTTGCATAGGTAATTGCTATGCCGGAAGACGTACAGAAATATCAGAGAAGCAGAAGATAAGAAAAAAAAAAAACTCAAGGAAAAGGCCGCAGCCGTGGATTTGTAGAAGCAACAGATCTCCTTGAGAACAGGCAGACATATACTGCTGTTTAATATAGAAAATAATGCCAAATCGCATAATGTAAAAAGCGAAGTGGACAACGGGATTGCTCAGAAATGGAAGCACGTTTAGGCGGAAGGGCAACGCAGAAGCGCCGACCGGCGCACGAAGCATATACGGGGATCAGTGCCAAGCCTCGCCGAATCCGAATAATCAAATTTGTGTGCCACTGCGGATTTGCGTTTCAGTTTTGAAATGAAAGTGAAACAATAAAAGAACATTCAATATGTTTTGCATACGAAATACCGCACACGAGCACAGTAGGAATGGCAGAATGACAGAAATTTAGACCACACCAAAGCCGTTCTCATTACAGCGAGATCGTAGAACATACAGACGCGTCTTTTTCGCATTACTCTTTCCGTGTGTAGGGCTCACACCCTCATTTGTTGCGAGGCTGGGTATGAGCAACATAGGGCCGAGTACGGCTCTGACGGAGAAACTATATCAGATATCCGCTATCTAATCACAAAAATTGGTCGTGCACGACTACCCGGTTGGAACGGGGGAATCAAGCAAAATTCAGAACACAAAAACACAGGTCTCACCAGAACAGGAAATCAGTACATACGGCCAGCGTCTGTTCCGCATTACGCTTTCCGTGTGTGTATCTAGGCCAATTACTAACAGGAACCCCTACCCACGAAAAGAAAATTCTCCGTAGAATAAGGGTGGGATGGAGCACATACTGGAAACATTCCCAAGTCATGATTCGGAACGTTCCGCTGTCACTGAAGCGAAAAATATTTATTTAATCACTATATTCTGCCGGTGCTAACGTGTGGTGCTTAAACCTGGAGGATAACAAAAAATCTCGAGATGAAATTAGGCACGCAGACAGCGTGCAATGCAAACAAAATTTATAGACATCACGCTAAGAAATAAAAAGTGCGCGGAGTGTATCAGGAACAGACAGAACTGGAACCAACTTGCGCAGAATAAGACAAATTAGAAATTTTTGTGAGAGGCATTCGTCCTGAAGCGGACTTAAAATATGATGATGATGATGATGATGATGATGATTGTGGTGGTAATGGTGGTGGTGGTGTAGCATTCCCGCTTATACCCTTTTCTATTGCAGGACCGGGATACGAACAACCCTGAGCCGTGTATGTCTCCAATGGAGAAACTGTATTTGAGGTATGCGCTATCTAATCCCAAAAAATTCCATGCACAGCTCGTCAGTGCGATCGAAAAGGTTATTTTTGGAAACTTGTTTTCTTGAAGCTACAAGATTTATTCGCGTGAGTAGGTATCATGGGCCACTTAACCTCCTATATCTCTTATCATATAATGTTGGTTGACACGGCGGTCGCTGACGCAACACGTATTCTGGTGAAGACCAAGAAATACAACTGATAAGCGGTGCCTTCTGTCGCCGGCGACGCAGAGCTTTTATTACGAGTATCTGCCTTGCGACGTCACTTCCGTGTCCGCAGCAATGGCGAGAGTGCGCGCGGCATGCATCGGCGCCGCTGCTAGGCGAAATTAGTCTTAGCTTTGGCGCTGCTAGTTTGTCTAGCGTCTGATAAAACATATCCCCCTTTATGTAGTTGTGGTGAGAGTATCAGAGCAAGAGAACAAAGAAGACGGGTAAAACGCCACCGGCTTTATTTAGCAGTCTGATCAAGGGATGAGCGTGAGAAAAGAAAGAAGTGTGCACGCAAACGCCGCGCATTGGCATTTCATGTTACAAGTGCACGTGCACTTAATTCATGATGTTTTCACGATAACGATAAGTTTCTGCATCGCCAATGCCCGTACGCTGCCCGAAACAGCTTCCCACTTCGAAAAAAAATGCAGCAGTGCTCGTTGCCGCAATCCAGGGGGCTGCTGACGGGACATAGCTTGTTCACTCGAAACCTTTAGTTCCTGCCTTTATTTAAAACTACAGCTTTTTTTAAAAATAACACCCTTTTTCGGACAAAATATCAGGCCCATTTAGCGTTCCAGTTAGTTGGTCGTTTATATCCGTACAACCTCTTTATCTAGACAGAATCGAGCGTAAGGCGCATAGAACTTCTTGTCTGCTGCATCAATAGGCTAATACCATAAAGCATTAATTCTGGCTACCACATACACAATGATTACATTTAACGTAGCTGTGAGTGTGGCCATTATATGAGTAAGCAACAATTTAGTCTTATTTCGCACAATATGTAAAGGGACTCTCAGAACATATACCTCTTGTTGACTTCTAATAAGCGTAACGGTAACCCATTTCCACCGCTCTGCGATGCCGACGATCTATCTTTCATACTTTAAAGCGTCTTGCGTAACGTCTCTACACTCGCTTCTTTCGGGGTTTATACAAAGTGGCGCCGCCTTCAAGTAGGGGTGTTCCAAATTTTGTAACGAATAACAACGATATTGAGCATACACTGTAAGCAAGTGAATATTCAAAGCCTGCAATAACGCCGCGAAAAAAAATAAGGAAGAAAGAAAAAGAAGTAATACTACGTTGAATAATGCGCTGCAGTCAGCTGAAGCACTCATTTAAATGAAGTTGGATAAGAAAACATCAGGACGACCACTCAGTAGGCTTTTTGCATAGGTAATTGCTATGCCGGAAGACGTACAAGAATATCAGAGAAGCAGAAGATAAGAAAAAAAAAAACTCAAGGAAAAGCCGCAGCCGTGGATTTTGTAGAAGCAACAGATCTCCTTGAGAAACAGGCAGACATATACTGCTGTTTAATATAGAAAATAATGCCAAATCGCATAATGTAAAAGCGAAGTGGACAACGGGAATTGCTCAGGAAATGGAAGCACGTTTAGGCGTAAGGGCACGCAGAAGCGCCGACCGGCGCACGAAGCATATACGGGGATCAGTGCCAAGCCTCGCCGAATCCGAATAATCAAATTTGTGTGCCACTGCGGATTTGCGTTTCAGTTTTGAAATGAAAGTGAAACAAGAAAAAGAACATTCAATAATGTTTTGCATACGAAATACCGCACACGAGCACAGTAGGAATGGCAGAATGACAGAAAATTTAGACCACACCAAAGCCGTTCTCATTACAGCGAGATCGTAGAACATACAGACAGCGTCTTTTTCGCATTACTCTTTCCGTGTGTAGGCTCACCCCTCATTTGTTGCGAGGCTGGGTATGAGCAACATAGGGCCGAGTACGGCTCTGACGGAGAAACTGTATATCAGATCTGTGCTATCTAATCACAAAAATTGGTCGTGCACGACTACCCGGTTGGAACGGGGGAATGAAGCAAAATTCAGAACACAAAAACACAGGTCTCACCAGAACAGGAAATCAGTACATACGGCCAGCGTCTTTTCCGCATTACGCTTTCCGTGTGTATATCTAGGCCAATTACTAACAGGAACCCCTCCACGAAAAGAAAATTCTCCGTAGAATAAGGGTGGGATGGAGCACATACGGGAAACATTCCCAAGTCATGATTGGGAACTTGCCGCTGTCGCTGAAGCGAAAAATATTTATTTAATCACTATATTCTGCCGGTGCTAACGTATGGTGCTTAAACCTGGAGGATAACGAAAAATCTCGAGATGAAATTAGGCACGCAGACAGCGTGCAATGCAAAGAAAATTTATAGACATCACGCTAAGAAATAAAAAGCGCGCGGAGTGTATCAGGAACAGACAGAAGTGGAACCAACTTGCGCATAATAAGACAAATTGGAAATTTTTGCGAGAGGCATTCGTCCTGCAGCGGACTCAAAATACGATGATGATGATGATTGTGGTGGTGATGGTGGTGTGGAGTTCCCACTTATAGCCTTTTCTATTCCAGGACCGGGATATGAACAACCTAGAGCCGTGTATGTCTCCAATGGAGAAACTGTATTTGAGGTGTGTGCTATCTAATCCCAAAAAATTCCATGCACAGCTCGTCAGTGCGACCGAAAAGGTTATTTTTTGGAAACTTGTTTTCTTGAAGCTACAAGATTTATTTCACGTGAGTAGGCATCATGGGCTACTTTTGCCTCCTATACCAGCAGATAATCTCTGATCATATAATGTTGGTTGACACGGCGGTCGCTGACGCAACACGTATTCTGGTGAAGACCAAGAAATACAACTGAAAAACCATTGTTTTGCTGCAATGAGGACCTGTTATCGGCGTACCGTAAAATAACCGAAGTTTTCACTCATTAGTAGACCATCTATGCTTCTTTTCAACTATATTTACTACATCAGACTGTCCTTGTGTGGCGTCTTGCGTTATACTTGCTGTGCCTTAAACAGACAACCCGCGACGTCATTATGAAGCACGCTCTAGTACAAGGATCCTGAAATGCGGACCTCCTGGGATTCTTTAACCTCCACCGACGTCATTGCAGTGGGCGGGTCGCTAGCTTTTTGTCTCCATGTGACCGCCGCTGTTAGTATGGAAAACGCCTTTTTCTTGTCAGAAGTCGAGCACTGCAGCCGCCGTACGCAAGCGGCGACTCTCCGGCGTTATGAGGCGAAAACTGTCTACCGCTGTTTGAAGCGTTGTTTACATCACATGTTCAATTCCTGATGCATGTTTTAGCTCAACAGAAGTCGAGACCTCGACAACAGAAGAGTTATCAGAGCTTCAGATAACTGTCAGTAAAATCTGCAAGTAAACCCGGAAGATCTACATTATATTTACCGTAAAATCACGAGCAAGGTCTTCGTTTGGCCGAAATATAATGCGACGAATTCATGGGGGAAGTGGGGGGTGGGGAATAACCTTGCTCGGTCACAAACCTGGATTCGAAATGGCGGGTAAAACTGCTGGAGAGAAAAACGAATGCAGAGCGGTTCTTTCATTAATATGTGCAAAATAAGTGAATTTGTTGCTTTTATTCGACGTCATTGCTCTCGTAGCCATCAAACGACTCCTCGGAGTCGGATGCTCAAGTTTCGGGCCCTTGGGCCCGAACTGTACGGAAAGTTAAATTCACGCTAGCAGCTGATGCGGCTTACGTCCGTCTGTCCGATTAGGGCAACCTAGAACTATTCTCACTCTAGTCCGGTGAAAATAGCAGCTCATAAATTCTCTCTAAGCAGGTGACAAGTACGCGGCTGTGGGGCAACCATTGTCAAGCCTCAGCAAAGGTGCAGTTAAACAACAAATTTCCTTTCCTTAGTTAAGTCCATACTTTATTATCATTTATTGTGCAACTTCCTAAAATATTGATGCGCCCTGCGGTAAGCGGGGTTTAAAAAAAAACGGGGGGGGGGAGTGGGGGAGAGATCGCTAGGTCGGTCATTGGCGCCAATTTGAAATTTATGGAGAAGGGGAGGGAGGCGTGTCCTCTCGCGGCCCTGCCTGATTGTTTGCGACCGTTCGTGGGTGCAACAACTTTGTCATCCGCCTCTGACACCTGCTGCCATTGGGAGCTGGGGAACAAATCACAGCGCCGTCGAACGTATCTTGTTTGACCGCCTCCTACATGTGCTAGCAACGTTTGTAACCCTCGCTAGCTGGGCCCTTCTGCTTTTAATACCCAGTGAAAGACGCTCCCTGACGCCAAATTATACCGCAGTAATCCGGAGGACTGTACTGCTCCGATAATAAAAGCGCGACGAACGCGCCAACGTAACCTTTCACTGAGAGCGCTGAAGATATCTGTATGCGTTCACTCTATGCGCATATGTTGTGCAGACGGCTCGCGATAAATCACCCGTATTGTAAACAGTGGGTCACCGAGGTACACTCACATGGCCAAATCAGCAAAGTGCATATCCACTCTGAAAGAGCCTTTTGGTCGAGATCTCTTTTCTTTTTCTTTTTTTTTTGTATGAACACGTAGGCTTCAGTATGTCGGAAATAAAAGGGAGAAAGTCACGTACTCACACTCTGACGTATGGCAACAGCAATGCGGACGCATTGTGCTTCCGGTGTGATATAGAGAAGGCGCACCATGCTCTCATCACTCAGATGCATCCAGATACAGAGGAGGATGATAAATTATTCTCATTTTTTTCTAGGGATCTTAGTAGGAGAGAAAAAATCAAAATAAATGAAGATGATTGATGGTGGTATAATAACACAAAATAACCGGGAACAGAAAAGAATAAATAATTTAATGACAACAAAGGTACATTCTAGAGATTGTGTGGTGAGCGTTCCTTCTTCTGTCACTTCATCGGCTAAGCCAAAAAAAAACCTGAAAGAGAAGAGGGGAGCGTAACTAACGGATGAATTCGATCGACGGAAGAGGCGCTTCAAGTCACTCGAAATAGAACGTCTTTTCTAATGATACTTAGTAAATCAATAATTACTTGTCACCCGAATGGATCACGACCTGTAGTTTTTCAGCGTGTCTGTATAGAGAGTGTCAGCTTCGCTTTCGCCGCACCTGCGACCAGCCAGGCACATTCCACGTGCGTTATAGTGCGTTATAAGAGGTGCGGCCTGTTAACGTTATGATTGATTGAAGCTGAGAATAAGTTACGGGTTAATCGCATCACTTAGGAGGTTCGAAAGTACGAGATGCTGCTTGGAACATTACGACTATAAGGAGGGGCTCAAGCTCGTGGCATCCTGTTACCAGTTTGTGAAGAAGCTCCAGATTCGGCAATTATAGGAGCGCTTCTTCACCTTGTGATTTCGATTGCACGTCGTCCTATCCAGCAAATACTGAATAATGAGGTACTCGGTGAGAGTCTCTTAATCTAGTTTCCACGTCACCTTAGCACTTGGCGGTACAATCGGCACCCTTGACATGGCTGCCCACCGCATGTTGTTTCATTGCCGGCCTATGCAGGAATGGCTTATGTCACAACTAGTCATAAGACGTCGCAAAAATGCCCGATCATATCATCTACATTGCTATGGCCATTCATTATCGCTGCCCGTAGATCTCCACTTCCTGTAGCTGATCCTCTAACAGAGGCTGTAAGAGAGCTGCCATCTTAATCAGCCATATCACACGAGGAATCTTTGAGTGTTCCCAACTCAGGATGGGAAGAGTGCGTTTGTTGGTGGGCACAGATGCACAAGTGAGCATAATTTCTTCGCCAGAGAGAGACAGGCGTCTCCATAAGTTAATACCTCTGAGAGCCTAAAGACAGATGTCTCATTTACATTTGATTTTAGCCTTAAGAGGTAGACGCGATGTCATATTAGGGGCCCATTTCTCGATACATTATCACCTAGCTGATAGCGGACAATAGCCACTGTCAACTGGCGGATAGCTTCGCTAAACTGTGAGCAGGTTTTTCTGCCAAATGCTAAAGTTCTAAATGCTCATTTTTCTTTTATTCACCTACATCGGCGTATACAGCACCTTTCGTTGCGTTTCTGAAATATCTGCAAGATTAGCTACTCCTCAAAGCAATGTAAAGTGCTGCAGTTTCTAAATAGGTCCACCTGTTCACTGCTGTTTTCCCCGAATCCGTGCGGCTAAGTTCGTACTGCTGCTTGCAAAGAGTTTGATCATCGGTTGCGACTAAACTTTTTCGTAAGTTATCAATGAAGGTAACGCACTAACACAATATAAAAATAATGCAGAGAAAGGTAGATTTAGTCATGTCGTTTAAGTGACCTGTAGCGAGAGCTCCTTATTGATTTCTCCGAACTTTAGCGAGCTATAATGGTCTCAGCTGTCCTTGTCTAGGAGGTCGTTTAGGAGGTTTCAATGTAAGCGAAAATACCACATGATAAATGACACTCCGATGTTCCTCTGAAAAGGAAACACATCTATTAGGCCGCCTACCGACTAAAGCTAATTCATCGATCTATGAGCAATAGAAGTCCTAAATATGGCCCCGAAAACATTGACTAGACTTCGCTAAATCTGGCATGTGGTAGATGGCCCTTTTATAGATTCAATGCTGCCTCACGCGTGCAAGAGGCTCCTAGACCGTTCTGTCGTAAACTGAGGCGCTGCTTGCCGTGATCACTCTTGAGCTTTTGCAAGAGAGTGGAGGTGTAGCGTCAATAGTCGAGATAAACGGCGTGTGAATTTCCCGTGTCGCCTTTATGCTTCCGAATATCAACTAAGTCCAACCATGCTAGAGCCACACGAGAGTGGAGAAAAAAAAAAGAAAAGAAAAGGAGGTTGGCGAAGCAGGCGAAGCCCTGGATTAGGGCCAGTGGAGCCCTAGTCCAGGGCTTCACTGGCCTCAGCAGCCCGCCGTGCGTGGTCGAGGAGGGCCACTTGAGCCTCCTTTTCCTCGCTGGCAAGCCAGGCCTCCCACTGTCCCGTTCGAAATTTTTGCGCCGAACTATGGGCCATATTTTTTGATGGCCTGAGTTCGCGTTCCCACGTTATGTCGGTGAGATTTGGCTATACTGCACACCACGGGCAAGTGGCGGCGTATGCTGTTTGGTGAATGGCATGTTTTAAACGCAGGTGCGGGTATGTATTTGTCTGCAGAAGGCGCCATTCGTGCGCTTCCTTTACATTTAGCCGATGGTGTGGTGTTGAATAGCGCGGTCGTTGTCGACGCTGGTGTTCTAAGATATCCCTAGGAGTGTGGGGCGCCTGCGGTTGCAGACGGGTGTCTGGACGAGGAAGAGTTGCTCGGTGTGTAAGAGCTCGAGCTGCACCGTCCGCTCTGTCGTTACCCGTCGCTTCGATGTGTGCCGGGCACCACATAATGCTGTGATGCTGGTCTAATGTTGCCCATAGTAGGTGGGCGACACACGCAGGAACACGGCCGCTAGTAAAATAGTGACACGCTATTTAGGAGTCTGTGAGGATATAAGATCCTTTCCTCAGTGATTCCTTGGTTTTGATGGCTAGAGCTACCGCTAGGGCTTCCACCGTGTTTGCTGAGTCAGTCCTAGCTGAGACACAGGTGAATAAGCCTGGCCTAGAGACCGAGCCAACAGCAGCCAGCGAGAACCCATGCGTGCCGCAGCGGGCTGCGTCCGTGTAAAGCGTGTCTGGGTCCGTTCCGTACTGTTTGGCGAGTTATCTGACTCCGGCGTCACGACGAGCTCGGTGGTACACCGGACTCCTGTTTTTCGGTAGTGGAGTGATATGAATTTGGGCACGGACCCGAGCAGAAAGGGGCACCAGTTCCTCCTCAGTGTATTGTGGTCCTACAGGATACCCTAGGCCACGTAGGACTTCCCTACCCGCGCTTGTGAGACAGTCTTTCTCGTTGCACGATCAGGACCCGAAGTTCCTCAAAATTCTTGTAGATCCCTAACGCTAGGAGGCCACAACGAGAAACACTTCATGAGAGACGTTGCAAAGTCGTACACAGGTTAAGTACTTACGCAGGAGAAAGAAAAAGGGTATTCGTCCGTGCAAAACGTCAGACATATCTGTAACTCTTTATAAAAATATAGCGTCTAAAGCACGCATTTCGCCTACCCTGCAAAACTGCCGAAGAAATAGTATACAGTCTAAAGTCACTTTAGGCATCCTCGAGATAGAACAGCTCCTCTCCAGCTGCATACGGGAAGTGCCGTTTCTAGTGAAAAGTCGCAGAAAATCTGTTTTCTAAAATTTATTATATCTAGGATAGATATAAAAACATTTATTATATTTAGGATAGGCATGACAAGGGAGTCACTTGTAGAATAGAGGAAATGCTGCAGTCGTAGTATGAAAGCAAAGGCAAATGGACCCAATAATGCCGACCAATATAGGACGTGAGTGCATGAAAAACAGGGAAGCTGCTTACTAGACACTTTCCTTAGCCACATAAAGTGGATTTAGTGGACAAGGCCTTGATATTTCGGCTGCGAAATCGGCGTTGGTTGTGATCTTGCGGAAGATATAAGGACAGAATGCGCCATATCCATCAACGGGAAGACTGCTTCTTACACCACGGCGCCCATATTCTTGGGGATCATCACAGACCGACATGGGAACTTACGCTGGAGTTCGCATGTAGCTCGTCTCAGGAAATACCTAATATCCATCTCACATATTCTCATTCCTTGGAAGAAAACAGTGGTGCACACAAGTGCGAGCCATACAAGACAGTCATGCAGGATACTCTTTCGCCGCCCATATCGGAGGTACGTACAGCTTACATGATCATACGGGCACCGGTAAAACAAACTTACGCATAGTCGAAAGTGCTCAGGGTCACGCAGGCAGATTTTGACTTAGATTATCACTGTGCACATGAACACTGCATACCATTGCAATTGCAAATGATCATCCTGGCCCTTTGGAAGTGCTCAGAAAGCACATTCGCCACGTTTCCACGTTGCCCCTGCCGCTGCCACTACCCACTACATCGCGTAATATCCGTCGGGTGCCTCCTTTCGTAAGGGGATATGATGATTACTTGTGCGGCTTTACGTCACAAAACCACGATATGATGATGAGAGACGCTTTAGTGGAGGGCTAAAGAAATTGCCACCCCCTGGCGTTTTTTAACGTTCACTGACATCGCAGTGTGCACGGGCCTCAACATTTCGACTCAACAATTGCAGTCGCCACAGCCGGGATTCAACCCCGTGACCTTCGGATTAGCAGTGAAGTGTGATGGCCGCTAGACCACCATGGCGGGACAATGTAAGGCGATATTGGCTTCCTGCGAGTGCGTTCTGGTGCGTTCAAACAGGCTCTACGCCTGCTATGAGGCTTTTCACTGGCAAATAGGAGGAATTATCTTATTTACTCTTTTTTTTCTCTCCGCGACGGTGATCCTTGTTTCCCCTGCGTAGTGGGAGCGGGTTGGCGCGTTTCACTGGTCATTTGACATTTCTTGCTCCACGCCAATTTGCACCGCTTGCGCTGGCGCAGAGGCGCAGATTCCGACTGATTAGGGCGGAATCGGGCCTTTCGTTTGCGTCACTCCCGTCTTGTCTGTCGAAATAGCTGCATTCGCTGCGGCCGGAGAGCTAGATTGTACTGGAAAGTGAAGCTTGCGTTTAACAATGACAGCAGTACAAACACTAGCTCTTGCAACTCAGAAGGCTCATAATGAAGTGCGTGTATGATAGGCTTTGTTTTTATGATGTGTATGTTTGATGTATTTTCTTTTATTTGCAGCGAAAACTATGCATGTGCATAATTAATTTATTTATCTGGCTTTTTGGTTGCTGTATTGTGTTATTTGTATACAAACGATGTACATGCACGCCGAATGCGCATAGGAGCAAGAGCCTCCGTCAGGCAAATGGCTTTTAGCTCTTACTCCTTTTTCTGTAAAAGACAGAAATAAACTTCAAACTTCAAACTTCAACGAATACAGAGCAGAGGTTACGATGCGCTGTATAGCACGATAGGTGGGACATGGAGCCGCTGGTCACAGTTTAGTTCTACCCGCCACCCGGATTGCTTGGGGTGGGCCACCAAACCATTTGCCGGTATCGCTGGTATGGCGGGGAAAATAGTGACTGCGATTCGTTGCTGAAAGGGAATAATACACACACCAGCTAAATTTTTGTTTACAGTGGGCCAAATCTAGAAACAAGAGCCCTTTTCCAAACCATTCGAGAGATGGGAAGCCACCGTACGAAAAGTGAACAGGAGCACTGCCGTTTCACCGAAACGGCTCGTGTAGTTTCTATCGTTGCGCGTCACATCGATGTTTCCAAAAAGCTGTTTGTACGTGTTGACGCACAAAACGTGAGTACACACGTTAATTATGCTTGCGAAAATGAGCGACTTGTGGTGAGCTAGAGGTTCACTGGGAACGCCAGCTAACGACTGGATAACCGCGTCGCCTTAGCTAGGACTACACCCTCGGAGTCGTCACTGACGTTGAACTGCTGGGAAATGTTTGCCCTTCGCGAAGGCATAGCTTTATCGACAGTGTTCTTCAGTGCTGTTACAGAGCAGGGTAGTGCAAATGTGTTTCTTTTATACTTGATGGCGAAGCCACAATGTCTTGCAAGCAGGCATCCCGAGGCGCTGGATGCGGCCGAGCGTATACCTGCTCATCACTACTCGCCCCTTCCGTCGTACGCCTCATGCCGCAGCTTACGGCTCCAGACGCAAAAACGTACACGTGTCTAACACTTAATGTCTTCTTTCAGCAACAAAGCCTGCACAGAAAATGCAACAGTTGAATGCAAATAAGACTTTGCCACTGCCGCAGTGAAAATCAGCACGGAGAAGGCAACATTGTGGCCACGGGAACGTGCATAGCGGAAGTCGGGTACATGTCGCGGTACCGCTTTGCGTGATGTGTTGAAGGACATCCTGTCTACTCTCTCGCGGAGTGCATTCGCGTTCCTCTGGCAGATTTGGATTTGTGAAATGCGGGCGTTCGCTTTAGCATTTCGGTTGCTGCTCCAGATACGCCAGTGCTGAATGCCTTAACAGAAGCTGCAAAGTTAACCTTCAGTCACGAGCCACACGTGATCGCGTTTTGGTTAAAGGTGTTGTATATGACACATATACCTTTTAATCATGTATAGGTCAATCATTCATGTTACTGACGTATTTATACCCTGCGATTCCAGTTTTGGCACGTAACAAGTAAACACAACTAGCAGAGCGCCGAGACGTAAGCGGCTCGATATATCCATAGGTAGCATGGACAGATACAGAGTTGCTGAAGCTCTTCAGGAAATGCTTCTTATTTAAAGGGTGCTAAAGAAAGTGAAGCTGTGAGACCGGGCGCGAAACACATCCACGTATACTCCGTCAACAAGGTTCTAGCAGTAAATGGAAGTAGGTGACAAAAAGACCCCTGACTGTCGCTGATGTCAGCGAGGGCTTTGTTATGCAAGCAAAGGTTCGGCTGCTTTATTTGTGCTGTTGAGAGATGCACACGATGGCTGAAAAATGGAAAGGGCTGACGGTGATGAATATTGAAATATGGTGCTAAAAAATTCTGTCGACCCTCAATACGGGAAAGTTGCTTTTGCTTAGGAGTATCTGCCATTTACGAGATCGGCATTGATTTAGGGTTGTATAACGGTCGATTTGATTACATGGCAGAGTGGTATAGTGTGGGTTTGAAAGCAGTCAACCCAGCGAAACGAACACATTTTGATCCCGAACATTGAAGATAGATAATGTAGATACACACAAGAATGGGCAAACGACAAGTTTTAGCGCGATGTTTATAGACATGAAAATGAGCAACTCCACGTGGCTTTGCGATTTGAATAGAGAAAGTAGTACATGTAACGCGAATCGGCGAAACAGACAGGTCAGCGCAATGTACCGGCGAGGAGTTATTTGACTTTGCTGTACGAGATATCTCAAAAATCTGTAGGGAAATTTTGCCGTTAGCATAACCAGAGTTGACTCAAGAAGACAGCTTGGTGATCATTTGTTAGAAGACAGAGCTGTTTCTTTACAACAAAGGTTTCATGTATAAGATGCCCACTAAATAGAGTATATTATATCTCACTTTACATAGCACAAAAGGTTGCTATTTCTACTGGTGCTAAGCCGTGGTGAGCGCGGTTTGGAGGCTTCAGTGTTGCACAACTATGTATGTTTAAATACCGAGGTATATTTACATACCGAAGCAGTACCTAAGTACTTCCTTCCTTGGAATCACTTTAACGCTGATGTCACCTAACAAAATGAAATTTAAATGGTCAGGATCTTTTGAAACTATCGGGCGTTCTTTATGTGTTTTCTGCGATGTGTTTTTCAAGGGGATGTTTTTCTTTTCTTGCCGATGATACTATCTTACATGCGTCAGTATAGAAGAACTGATTGCTATTGCATTATTGTCTTGTGCGTACGAGGATATCATGACGCCTTTCGTGGAGCTGGCAATATTTTAAACAAAACGAATTGATCAACTACCAATGCAGCAAGCATTTCATCACATAGGTGAGTTTTTAGTAAAATATCCTCGAACAAATTAAAGGGAAACGTCGAATGGAATCCTTCCTCGTTTTCATGCAAACGCACGAAGATGCACGCATTGATACTTTAAATCTAGGTGGAAATTTTCGTAGGACATCTGAATAGAAAAAACACACATGTGTTTTGTCTGCTTTCGGCATCAAAACCATCAAAATTCGAGTAACTGTTGCCTTCATTTACGCGTCTAACTATGATACGGATGTCTTACATTTGGACCCGCAACAATGACTGAAACTAACGTGTTTGGAGAAGAGTGTAAGGATAAGCCTTCCTCGCCCCGCCTCCCAGAAACTCATGTCTTATCACGATCTCTTATATACGAACGACGGAGAGAAGTTATCATGCTAAAAGTATTTCGGGACACATATACCTATGAGTCGGCTATCTATGTCGCCATCCCCTGATTATTTCAACTGGCCGCTCGAAACAGCCTGCTTACACATTCTCGCTGTGTAGTTTCATACGCTTGTCATTTATGGGGGAACCACCAACATTCTTTTATGGTGCATCTGCGTTGTGTTTTGTGTTAATAAGAGATTGCCGGGTGCACTTGCCGAGAAACATAAGCAGAAGAGACAGAACGTATTAAACTACACGAAAGAATAAAACTGATTCAATTGCTCGAGCTCAGTTGCCTTGCTCCGGCGGGCTCTTGAGAAGACGTATTGCAGTCGTGCTGTTCTCTCAGGCTTCTTTATTCAAGAAGAAAAATTCGTGTTACTATACTCGAGAGATGTATGGGAAACGATATCTCGTAGTCTCTACCAACAACTTTTGGAGGCTTCCTTCACGTCCAGTGCAGCAAACGGAATACCAAGTCGGAACACCCCGCGATACGACGGCTCCTGCTCCCGTATTGCTCCGTACAACGTATTTGCATGCCTCGACAACAGAAGATCGGATACAGGCGTCTTGCTCCGCCACGAGTGCAACGGCTGTTCGTATGTACTATTCTCTGTAGCACTATCTACTACCGAGAATAGTGCAAACATCCATCCCCCAGAACCTGCATGTAGAGCAGTGCTGCAAATATTTATTGCATTTTATTTTTTTTTTATTCTATCTTGGGCACTCACGTTGGGTGCATTGCTTCCTTTTTTGTGGAGCCCCCAAAATATTATCTACTTCGCTATTGCTTTTGCTTATTATGTTTTTTTTGGTATTTACTACAAGTGGCATAGAAAGGTAACCTGAACAGCGCATCTGGCTTGCGAACAGCTAGTGCACAGAGAGAGAGAGAGAAATAAACTTTATTGTTGAGCAGACGACGATAGTCGCCCTCAGGTGGGCGGCGTCCTCAGTCCAGGATGCCGTGGTCCCTTGCTGCCCGTCTCGCTCTGTCCACCAGGCGTAGCTGGTCTTCAGGGCTTGACTTGGTCAGCTGGTCCTAGTGCACAGAACCTCCAGAATTAAGCAGCATTCATTTTACGTTGCTATGGGAGCATCTGACTTCTCTTGTCATTCCAATATGCATTTCCATGCCTATAGGAAACATTATAAATGTGACCAGATAGTTATTGGGGTTACAATTCGGTGGAGAAAATAGATCAACAAGAGCTTTATATCGTCTTTAAAACTGCAAGCATAAGGGGTTAAGCGACGTCAATCACTTATTATCTTATAGTGACAACGTCTCATTATCGCATGGTTTGATGCTCGCACGAGTTAGTTTTTTTTTTCCTTTTTTTAGCTGTCCGTTCATTCTCTTGTCGTATACTTCGGGGAAAGTCATTAACGCGACCCCGTAACTTTATAAAGATGGCAGTTCATTTGCTTATTGGTATGCCTACTAATTTGCCACAAGCACTGAAAAAGGGCAAATAGTCCAACTTATAGGGCGCAGAGGGGCCTCTGAAAATTTTCGGAAGATCAGTGAATCGAAGGATATCGCGAGGGGAGTTCTGAACATGCAATATATTCCCGCGTATTTTGTAGCGCTTTGCTCCTGCTCATTTTAAGAAAAATACGCGCACAAATGCTGCACATTGGACTTAGAAAACCGCGATCATGTAGTGGCAGTAGACTGAGCGTCTACTCAGTCTTGGTCAAGCGAAATGAAGAACGCAGTGTGCGTGCACTTCTTTTGCCGTAGGGCCTTTCCTGCTGGACACGCGAGTGTATCGCCTACGCATATGCAGATAAACGTCATCTAGCTAGCTTGGATTAGCATTTACGCGATCGCTCAGTTTTGCCGCGTAAAAGGCAAGACCACTCGGCTTTTTGTGCCCTACAAAGGGTAAGCCTTGTGCGTTCCAGGCAGAAGACTTAGTCATTTCCGATAAATTTTACATTGCGCTCTTCCTAGAAACATTGCAAAGAGAGAGAGAGCGAGAGACATTGAATATGGTATGAGTGTGTACACACATCTGCACGTCGTAACTGGAAGCTAGGGTCCCTCAGTATTAATCCAAGGCTTGTTTTATGTTTAATATGTTTCTTTCTTTTTTTACTTTTTCCGTGTGCGGCACAAACGCAGATTGCTAAAAGCTCATTTACAGGAACGCGATTCACGTGGCCGGTGGAGCATCAGCAGTTTTCGGCACTACGTTCCGTAAGCACAAATGCGGCAGTTTCATGACTTCCTTCAGCTGGCCAGACAATGTATCCATCCAATTTCTTCAAGGCACGCAGACAACGACACATACACACACAGACACACACGCAGGAGCATGTCACAATGTAGACCTACTAATAAAAACTTGGAAGAGTCATCATCGAAGGGTCACGTGACTCACGACAGTCGTATACTCCACATGACGACCAATACGACTGCAATACTTCAGTGTTCGCTACTGACGATGGTAAAAGTTGTGGAGGTAAGCCAAAGAACGTCAGGATTTGATTGGTTAAGAGCTACGCCGTTCGTTATAAGCACAAGCGATAAGTTGCCGATGGACTATTTCATAGAGGCGTGCTGCCATTTCTTATCGCTTACTCATACTTCTGACTGTCTCACTTCCTTTGGTAGTCTCCTCTAATTCTGGAAGCCCCACCACGGTGGTCTAGTAGCTATGGTACTCGTCTGCTGATCGGAGTGTCACGGGATCGAATCTCGGCAGCGGCGGCTACATTTCGATGGAGGCGAATCGTTGAGGCCTCCGTATAGTGTGATGTCAGTGCACGTTAAAGAACCCCAGGTGGTCGAAAGTTACGGGGCACTCCACTACAGCCCCTCATAATCAGATCGTCGTTTTGGGACGTTAAACCCCATTAAGCCATCAATCATCACATTGGGGAAAAGAAAACTGCCGTCAAAGAACTAATTATCAGACGAAAGCGGGAGCATGCAAGGAACTGCTTCGTCGTGCTCCCGTTTCTATTTACCAACGCACGTGGCACTTTCATTGGGCGTCTACACGCTCAGTTTAGAAACCAGATTTGCCCTACTCCTGCCCTACGCTCTCTTTATGAACGGTTCATACGGCTACCTTAAAACAACTCTTTGTTTATTTTAACAGTTTCGCCTGAAGAAAAGTCCTCTCTTATTTATAGCTAATGGTGTTGTCGAAATACAGACGCGGCTGCATTGGGCATGGCAGTGCCTAAATCGATTCTCGAGAACTTTGCGCGTATCGGGCCCAACACGTTACCGACTGACACACGCGTTTCCTGCTTCAATACGAGACTTTTTGTTTCACTTAAGTCTAAAACTAGGCGCGCCACTGTTATGGCAAGCACAGATAACCGGCGAAGCTCTGGCGTCTCTATAGGACGATGGTCAACAAAAGACAAGCACCGTTGGAACTCCTGTTCTGCTCTTTCACGATGATTTTGCGCTCTTACCTTTGGCATGAAAGATTAACTAGCCCAGCCGGATATGTTACAAATAACCTCAGGTAAGACGAACTTTTTATAATTGTCACAGAGACTTCCAAGTGAACACTTCATGTTAAGTATGACAGGTGCCAGAAACGCGCTCTTTTCTGACGCATTCCAGGCGAGCTATATGCCCCATATTCTTTCCGTATTCTAACAGATTCCGAGCTTTGATTTAACCTTTTCAACCAGATTTACTCTCTTCAGACAGTATGCCTTCAAGAACTTTTGCACGGGAGTGCTATTAGACGTTTCATGTAATGCAATATTTTAGAGAAGAATAAGATATGAATAGACCATACCGAAAACTCAATGTTTCTTTTTATGAGAGTCAGCCCCGTTTGCTATATACTTCAAAACATGGCAGCCTTGATTACATATGCATAGCCGTATTTTTTTTTCTATTTCCGTGATGACCTTACCGCTGTTTCAGTGCACGTGTTGTATCTTCCATACAGAGTTCAAGATGCCATAAAGCTTGATGCCTGCGCAAAATTCAGATGGTTTCCATAGGTGCCGCGCAAACACGTGTTTAAACATGTCTATTTTCATTAACTCTCTAAAGAGCAACCCCAGCTGAATATGCCGTGGTTAGGCTGAAGACACTAGTTTCGATGTTATAACAAGAATAAAATGAGACTTCATACTCCTGCTGCTATGCTGCTCAGAATGTGATGCAACGTATATGAACGCTGCGGAGTCTACTCTGAATGCTTGTGTCAAATGGAGCCCTTCTTCCCCGCTTCTGGTTGCCAAACTGCGTGGAAAAGTTGAGGAGTTCACCAACCAAGAGCCGGGACAAAGTCAGCGGTCCGCGCCAAATAGGGCGCGGGCATAAATATACGGGTTATAGGTATTAATATGAACATATTTACGCATGCGACTGACATACAAACCATACAGCAAGCAAACGAAAATAGTAGCAGCGACACCAGCACAGCTCTGTATAGCTAGGCCAAAGTTCTATTGACTAGAGAGCTGCTCGAAAGCTTTCAAGAAAATCGGCAACGCCTTTAGCTCTATTGTATGCAGACAACCGAAATGTGCTCCACTTCAAAGCGTTTCCAATGCACTCCTTCTCTCGCCCATGCCTTGCGCTTGGTCACCTCTGTCCAGGACACGTAATTTTTGCTCTCTCCGAATAAGAAAAGTTCCGAACTTGGACTGTGAGTCCAAGTTCGGAATGAAGCAGTATGAAAATGTATATTAAGCCTGGAAATTTCTGCAGGACATGGCACAACACTGCTTAAAACTCTGCAGGCATATAACATTTAAAAACAAAAGAGTTGCACTGTGTGGTTTGACTAGTTTAATCCAGAAGAAGCAAATTGCACCATGTTTGTTGCTGTAAGTTTGTGTGTGTGTGTGTGTGTGTGTGTGTGTGTGTGTGTGTGTGTGTGTGTGTGTGTGTGTGTGTGTGTGTGTGTGTGTGTGTGTGTGTGTGTGTGTGTGTGTGTGTGTGTGTGTGTGTGTGTGTGTGTGTGTGTGTGTTTTACGAGTGTGAAAGTGAACGTGGGGTCTTTTCGCAGAAGCGCTAGATTTCAAAGCGAAGGCTATACACACGCGAGAAGTTCGGTCAGCGAAAGGTATATCTTCGCTTGTCCTATTGGCCTCGAGATCGAACACAGTCGGCGCCTAGCAGCGAGTGGACGAAGCTCCCTAGTGTGGTTACCTCGTTGCGTCGTCTGCTAGCCACTGCACTTTTACATGCGCGCGTACGTCACACATATCCTCCAATGTGTTTGTTCCCGGAGCCGGCGCAGTGTTGACGACTTTCATGTATTCTTATCCAAGCATGAAAGTATTAGTTATAGCATTGTTTCGCTTTGCGCTGCAGTCTTTGCTCTTTCTCAACATCACTGAGCGCTTGCGTCGTGAGCCTGCTGTCAGCGTTGTACTTCCGGTTCGGTGCAGTTCTTTCAGTTTGGCTGCTGTGCATTCCAAGTATACGGCAAAGTGCACTTAGCGTTCTTCTGAACAAGTTAAGTGGGAAACATGACCGTTTAAATGCTGAGCTGCAGCGCTATCGTCTCGCGATATGTGATTGTGAGCATGACGGAACATAGCAGACGTTTTTCGCTTGAAGAACACATCTTTTTATGTGCATAAAAAAATAACCCTGTTTCTTGTCACGGTCACGCATGCGAAGAAAGAGATGTGT
Source organism: Hyalomma asiaticum (assembly GCA_013339685.2). Taxonomy (NCBI): domain Eukaryota; kingdom Metazoa; phylum Arthropoda; class Arachnida; order Ixodida; family Ixodidae; genus Hyalomma; species Hyalomma asiaticum. The sequence goes on along the minus strand of CM023483.1, from coordinate 34,437,826 downwards.
TTGAGTATTAAAACGTTTACTCAATGTAGGCTCGTGTCGAATATCTTCATAGTCTGCAAACGGCCTATATAGTCACGTAGCTATTAACTGAGCCAGTTAACCATCTTGCGTTTCGTGGAACGAGCCACACAAGGCATATAAACGCAGCTACACGTGTAGGTGATACAGCGGAGTACACAAGCTGCTACTTCAACACAATTCGCAGTAAAAAACATTTTAAGTGCGAATGCACTTCTTAAAGGGCAACTCCGGCGGTTTTTTCATCATGTTCTGATATCAATGTTTTCGAATAGTACTGATAGTCCTGTAGCAGCCAGGGTGGTTCAGTTTGCTCAGAAACGCACGAATAATTTTAAATAACCGACCGAAAGGCGTGTTCAAACCGAAACCGAAACGGGTAGACGCTTCTTGCAGCGTATGCGATGACGTCACAACCTTCCCGCGTTCAGAAATACGGAGAAAAATGACGGTGGCGAGGTCATCCGACGATGTATTGAGTTATACCAGCTTTTCTGAACTTGACAGCGACGATTTAAACGCTGAAGTACCGCCGTTTTGCTTTTGATGTCCCGCAGGCTCGGGTAGGCAGCATTGATGGTGATGACGTCAAAAACACAGGGTGGCCCGCAGGGGAATCCGCTAAACATTTTTAAAATTCGTTTCCAGGAAAACTAAATGGCTTGCAACCGCCTGGTGTGGCATATATTAGTACAGTGCCGAGGAGAATACATACTGAAAATTTCATTAAGATCAGTGGACACTGAAAAATCGCCGGAGTTGCCCTTTAAGCGACCCCGAAAACTCCGCCGGCATCCGCGCTCCTCCTTCTCTCCCCTAGCAACGGCGCGAGGAGCGGAGAGGAGCGTCTGTACCAACGGCGCAGCGACGTCACGCCCCACGTGACTGCGCGCGCTCCGCCCTCCGCTCCGTGGCTGCGCGCACCCCGCGCCGGCTTCGCACCGCTCTCCGCGCCGTGACGTCACGGCGCGTTGTGCAGCTGGCGCCTCCGCGCCGTGGCTGCGCGCGCCGCGCCGGCTCCTCGCACCCTCTCCGCGCAGCTGGTGTGCCTCTCCCCCCGTTAGGTTTGCACTCACCCTCGGCCGCCGAATAGGTGCTGATCTGTAGTGACGTGTGTAGTGTGTGTATGTGTGTGTGTGTGACGCACTCACGAGGTGCATTAATGCATCATACGAAAAGCGTGAAGTTTAAAATAAATGAATAATACTTCATATATAAATGTGTGTGTGTGTGTACAAATGCATCATGACAACAACACTTTAAATCATTAATTACACTTAATCATCATCATCAGTAAAAGTGCTTTGCACTTAAAAACGGCCAGACCTCCGTGGGTCGGCTGGCGCGTGCTCTCTCGCTGCCGTCTCCTTCGCTCGGCTCTGCAGTTTAGTCGCGCGCGCCCCCTCATAGCATCACCCCGTGCTTCGCACTTCCTCATACTCCCCTTCGGGGAAATGCGGGTATTTTTTTTTGATGTTGTATCCAGTACGCAAAAATGGGCGGGAACACAATACCGAACTCTTTCGGTCGCGTAACAGCAATGCCAACATTATACACAGAAGAGAAATTAAGTATGGTGGAAGAAAAATAGACGGAGAAAAGGGCTGAGGAAGTCAAACTGTGAGGCTGGGTGATGTCAGTGCCCCCTTGAATGGCATTTTGCACTTCTTTCACATCCAGTAAGAACTTTTCGCGTGCTTCCTGCATTGACGTAAGATTGAATTAAGAGCGCATGTGTTACCGTTTAACTGCAATTATTGTTTTTACTTAGCTATACAAATGCGATCAAACCGCTCACAACAGAGCGTTGCTGTGTACATTTCAGTGCGCGCCGGCGAACGCCTTTCCACACTCACGAGACGACTGTGCTGCCACCAACATGTCGATCTCAAGGCCGACAGCAGTTGCCCTTTTGTAAGTGCGCGTGCGAGTCAAGCAAGGGCATGCGCGTCAAGCTTTCCGGACGGTTTCAAATGCAAAAAAGAAAAAAAAATAAAGCCTGTGCAAACGAGCAAAACCGCTTGTAAATGGAAGGCCGCGCCACAGGACGACTATGAAGGGGGTGAAAAGCTCGGAAAAGAAAAGTAATTGACGTATCTCCCCGAAGTGCACCATGACGAGTGGGTGAAGCACTGGGGATCGTTCGGTGTTACCGTAAATCTCCCGTGACATTGCCCACTCATGAATGCAAATAAGTGACAACGCGTGTGCATATTTACATACGCGTTGTCATTTATGCTCCTGGTCTTTATGAGGTTCCGGCGTTCCCACGTCGTAGATCATGCCGAGTTCTGGATTAGTTTTAGTTAACGAGCACGTTGCGAATCCTTATGGTTCAACTGCGCACAAGGGAAATCTCCCACTGGCACTACATCGCAGGATGATGATGATGATGATGATTGTGGTTAGGTTAGAAAAGGACGCTAATTTCTGCAGCCCATGTAGGGATTACGGCTAAGCGTCCGTGGGGATGGGGGAAAGGGAGTGAAAGAGATAGAGCGGAGTGAAAGGCTGTAGTGGGGGGCTCCAGAAATATAGACTACCTGGGGTTCTTCAACGTGCACTGATAATGTGCGGTACACGGGCCTCAGGCATTTTTACCTCCGTCAAAAAAAAAAAGTCACAGTTTCGCCGCAAGGGCGAAGCAATGAATGCGATAGCAAGAAATTGTAATGCTATACGAAGTGAGGCTCGCAGCTTCAGGAGCAATATTTATTGTAGCAAACATGCACTTGCTTATTGAGCGCCTCCCGTAGGCAGCGCGTGCTGGTACGAAGGGCTTTGTACGTTGTGTGTCACAAAACTACACATCCAAAACTCGAATATGCATGCTCCATTTGGGACCCTTTTCAACTGAACTTAACTCACTCGCTTGAAATGGTACAGAATAACGCAGCACGCTTCATTCTATCTAACTACCATCGCACTAGCAGTGTTACGTCAATGAAACACATCCTTTTGCTACAGTCACTTGAATCATGTCGCAAAGCATCTCGTCTCATACTTTTTCACAAGATATTCAATCATCCACTTTTGAAAGCTCAGTTCATTACCACTCCATCCTATTACTCAGCCCGTTTAGATCATCAACATAAGGTACATGTCATTAGCTGCCGCACTAACACTTTCCATCATTCCTTCGTCCCACGCACATCCAACGACTGGAACCACCTTCCCTCGGACATGGTTTCCATTTCAAATCATGACTTGTTTTCTTCTACAATACAGAAGTACTTACGTGATGACGCGTGAAGTGTATATTGTACATATATATTTTTGTACTCTGTTTCCCCCATGTTTCTGATGATACTTACAGATACATTCAGTGTATTGCCTAACATCGAATTTTCATGTCTTGTAATCTTTATTATTTTGATGTTACTATGTTCGCTCTTGTTTATAGTTTATTATTTTTTTGTACCCCACTCCCCTCTGTAAAGCTATGTGCGATTGAGGGTAAAATAAATGAAATGAAATGAAATATGAAGCTAGGGGAGGCCGCTAAATGAACAAACAGAAGATGAGCGCGAACTATCAGCGGTGAAGCACGTACGAAACGAACGCACATATATACACCGAACGAGCGCGAATAAGCTGTCACAATGGATACTCTCAGTTTGTACAGCGCTCCTGTTGCAAAGGCGGCCGAAGCAGCCAACTAGCGTGCTTCAAGTGTCGAGCTGTGACACTTGATAGTTCACGCTCATCTTCTGTTTGTTCCTATAGCGGCGTCCCTTGAGCTCAAGTGACTTTCGTACGCTCCCGTAACATCTGCGCGGACATCACGGTCAAAGCTCGAAACATCCCTCTTCCTCTCACCACGAGACAACCACGCGAGCAGACAGCGGAAGGGCAAGGCCCTGGGCAAATAGAAGTGAGCGAACTGGCAGACGACTTTTAAATGCGCCCGCTGCGCTCCTCGCGCCATCTCGCTGGTAATGAATAAACGCTTATAAGCGCCTGCCGTCTCTGAGTCCTGCAGGCGGTAAAGGGTGTGTATATAAGGCTCGCCGTTAGCTCCCTGAAGGATCTGCTCTTGTGGCGGAGTGGTTAGCGCCACGCGCTGCGGAGCGAGAGGTTCCTGGTTCGAACCCGATCTTCAGAAGCACTTATCTGAGTTATTTTTCTTTGGGACTTTCATATATATATACATAATTATACATATACGGTTCATGACGGCGGCGACGGGGACGGCCAAAAACCAGCCGAGACTGTCCATATAATTGCTATCGCAATAAAATGCGGCCACCGGGGCTTGGATCTAACCCGCGTTTTTTGGGTGGAAGCCGAATACCATAACCATTACACCACCGAGGTGGGCTACATTACAGGTCAAGATCCAGTGCCTATATATATCCGGGGTGGCCGGTAAATGGTTCTGAAGCGCCAGCAGTCGTTTTCAATCAGAAACTCGATAGCAGACGCTGCCTGCGTCGGCCTTCTCTTTCGCTTTCGAGGGCGAGTTCTCGTTACTTGGCGATAATAATTATTAAATGCGAAGCATTTCTTAGTGAACTTCGGCGACATTGAGCGTATCTATCTATCTATCTATCTATCTATCTATCTATCTATCTATCTATCTATCTATCTATCTATCTATCTATCTATCTAGCCGCCTACGACTTTGTGCTCTCCTGGCCACTTCGTTAATGGGATGTATACGAAAATTGGTATGCCGCAACGTGACGGCATGACGATCATAAATGACGGGTCATAACATAAAACTGAAGAAATGCATGTCGTGAGCGGGATGATTTACATGCCACGGTCTTGGTGCTCTTGCGGCCGTTTCGTTAGTGAGATGTATACGAAAATTGGTATGGCACGACATGACTGCATGCCGAACATAAATGACAGATCATAACATGACCGTCATGACATGGATGCCAGGAGCGACATGATTTACACGCCACGGTCTCGGTGGTATCCTGGCCGTTTCGTTAATGGGCTGTTTACGAAAATTGGTATGGCACAACATGATTGCATGACGAACATAAATGAGAGGTCATAAAATAAAAATTATGACATGCATGTCATGAGCGGTATGATTGACATGCCGCGTGCCTCTTTAATGAGTTGTATACCGAAATTGCTATGGCACAACATGACTGACTGCTTGACGAACGTAAATGACAGGTCATAACATTACAATCATGACTTGCGGGTCATGAGCGGCATGGTTTACGTTCCAAAGTCTGGTTGTTCTTGCGGCCGTTTCGTTATCTTCGTATGTACCAAAATCGGTATAGCGAGACAACATTGCAGATCAATTTTACGTTCCTGATGCGTGCTTCGCATTTCCTTGATTACAACTGCACGTGGGATCCGCCATTTTTGTGTTTCGGTTAGGAAAGGACGCTAACTTCTGGTCCGCTGCGGTGGTGTAGTTGTTAAGGTGTTCGGCTGCCACCCAAAAAAACGTGGGTTCGATCCTGGCCGGGGCGGTCGCATTTTCGATGGAAGCGAAAATGCCAGACGCCCGCGTACTGTGTGTTGTCAGTGTACGTTAAAGAACACCAGGAGGTCTGAATTTCCGGAGCCCTCCACTACGGCCTTTCTCTCCTCTCTATTTCGCTCGCTTTCCCCCACCGCTATGGACGCTTAGCCCTGCTCCCTAAATGAGATGCAGAAATTAGCGTCCTTCCCTAACCAAACCACATTCATCATCGTCATTATCGATTAATTTCCGGGACGGCTGGAACAGCTCTCCCACAGTAGGCTACATCATTGCCCTAAATCACTTACGTTTGTTCTAAGCACATTGCTGCTTATGTGCGAAGATAGGTTTCATTTTCGTGTTATACTGATTCCAATGGCAGAGGGATCAACCACATTTTTTGGAAACATGCGGCTTCCAAGCGCGCGCTTTTCGCATCAGGCACTCCTCTCACGCACGCTTGCGGGCGCGATAAACAGGCAGCGCAGTTGGGAAGCAAGCTCGGAACTGCACTTCTTTTGAGACGGACGTTTTAGGGGCGAAGCTCCTTAAGGTTTGGGTCTGTCCGTCCGTAGTAGTAGCGCGTTACCTACTACGAACGCGCTACTAGGAGGGCGCGTGTGGGAGGCGCGGCCTCGGCGCGTGCCTCGCAGCGCGCGAGCTCTCTCACTCTTCCATCTGCTGTCTTTTGAGAGAGAGAGAGAGAGGGACAGAGAGAGCGAAAGGCGCGCGTTGACTATGGAAACGCTCTTTCTTCGATGAACGCGCTACCAGCTCGCAAAGAAGGAGAACGCGTCCTCACCCGCGAGACAAGCTTGACGCAGGCAGCGTCTTCTAGCGAGTTTCTTGAATAAGTGAGTGAATAAACGTTTATTTTACGAAACGGTACTGCGGGGCTAGTCCCGCTTGTACCCTAGGTGGGAGGTTTCCTCATTCCAGGAACCCTCTGGCCTTCGCTGCCTCCTTCGCCCTGGTGACGAGACGTCGTTGTTCGTCGAGGTCCTCTGAGGCGAGCTTGGCCTCCCACGTTTCGAGAAGGTCTTCGCTTGCTTGGCTGTTGTTACGGCCATTCGGTGAAGGCGATGTTTCGGTAACTGTATGGCACGGGCACGCTAGTATCAGGTGGGCTAAGGTATCAGGTACGCCGCAAATTGGGCAGAGGTATTCGTGTAGCGTCGGGTAAAGTCTGTGCATGAGTATCCCGTGGGTGTATGTGTTGCTCTGTAGTCTTCTCAATGTGGTACTGTCCTCTTTGTTGAGCTTTGGGTGCCGTGGGGGGTACTCCCTGCGTTCCAGCCTTTGATGCTGGAGTATCGCAGAGTAGGTGATGGGTACGGGCTCAGCCTCCGCGGACGCTGCCCTGCCGTCTGGAGTTGATTGAAAAAATCACAGTATATTCACGGGGTGAATGATGATGAGTGGGTTGAAGCTCCGGAAGGAATCATCGGTAAACCGTGAAACTTTTCCGTGCAATTCGCCCCACAATTAAAAGTGAAACACTTGAGTAAATGTCATCAAACTATTATAACATCTCGCATCTTTCATCATCAACTACAAGTACCGCCATCTAGTTTTATAACATCTCGCGCATGCTACGAATCCTCACGGTTCAACTATGCACAATGCACAAGTGAAATCTCCCACCGGCACTTCATTGCAAGTCAAGATGCAGTGCCTATATATATATATATATATATATATATATATATATATATATATATATATATATATATATATATATGGGTTGCCGGTGAACGCTTCTCCAACGCGAGGTCTTTCTCAATCAAGAAACTCGCTAGGAGACGCTGCCTGCGCCAACGTTGTCTCTCGCGGGCGAGCGCGTGCCGGGAGCCACGCGCTCGCCCTTGGCGCGTGCGTGCCTCCCGGCAGGCACGCGCCGGTGGCTACCTACTACTACTACATACATCGGGGACGCACGACCCACGCCTTAATTAAGCAGCTTCGCCCCTAAAATACCGACTGCTCGCGCTGGAGAACCGTTCACCGGCCACCCATACATATATATAGGCACTAAATCTTGATTTGCAATGAAGTGCCGGTGGGAGATTTCACTTGTGCGTAGTTGAACCATAAGGATTCGTAACGTGCGCGTTCACTAAATTAATCCAGAACTCGGCACGATCTACGATGAACCTCCCGAGCTTCGCCCACTGATCATCATTCACTCCGTGGATATTCCGTGAATTTTTTCCCATTCCTTTCAAAACGCATCGCTCTCCGGCGATGCCAAGAAATATTCCTTTCGGCCGTGCATAATTGGTGCGTAAACGTCATTTTTCAGGGCGACGTCGACCACTTTTCCTGTCTTGACGTCCGTGTATGATGCCTTCAAGTAATCCGATGGTAAGAAATGTTTGTCACAGAGCTGAAATAAAAAAAATTACAGCCCTAGCACTCCGTACAAATGGTTAACCAGCGAAGCTGAAATGTGCGGCCCCGGTGTTTAGCAGTGGGTCCAACCCGACACAGACGTCGCAGCCGAAGCCAAAGTGCCGCTGGAGAAACTCTCGCTGAAAGCGGGCGTTCGCCCCACGAACGCGCTCCCGCAATCATCACGTCGACGCTGTTCTGCCCGCAACGCTGCTTCTTCGACGCGCCGTCGTTACAAGCGTTTGACATCGCGAGCTAACATCCGTGGCTTACCCATGTGGAAGCTCTCAGTCGAAGCTGATGCGCGCGTGCTCGGCGCCACGGCTGCGATGGGATGGACGACGTCACTCACGGGCCAGCCAATGGCACGCGCGCTTTGGTACGGCGCATAGAACGACGTCACTGGAAGGCGCAGCGAATGGAGACCGCGCGCGGTCCACGGACTAGCGGTTTTTCGCTTCTCCTCGCGATAAACAGCTTTCGCTGTAAAAAAAGCGTTACAAATATGAAGCTCGACCGAAATGTGGAATTACAAGCGCCTAAACAGGCGCAGACGCCAATATATTGCGCACGCGTGGACAATAGATGGGTGTCAGCGCCTGTTTACGCGCTTGTATATTCTACATTACATCCACCTATTGTGCACACGTGCACGGATAGCTTGCGCACTATGCTGACGAAGCCTATTCGGCTGGAAACCCAGAATCACAACACACAGAACAAATGCTTACCACTGTGTACTTCGTTGGCGAGAAGTCCATCATAAGAACAGCTCTGGTCCATGCTGCGCGCATCGTTGGGTCATATGGGAATTTGCGCACTCGGACACTTGGTACTCCGACTTGCAGTTCGGCGCGCAACAACAACCAGGCATCGTTGAGCTACCGCGTACGAGGAGCCACGGACAATGAAAGAAATGCCGCTCTAGCGTTTCTGTCAGGGAATTTTTTTTTCTTTTTTTTTGCAGAACGCGCACCGCGTTTCAAGAACGCAGCGCTCCCCCATCTGCCCGTACCATGCGACTTTCGTGACGTATTGACAAAGAGAGGAGGTAATTCGAAGGCCTTCTTTTTTTCCTAGATGACGTTGACAACGCTCGTGCTTGAGGTGTTTAGCCCCTAAAAACAAAGCTGTTGAACAAATGGGAACAATCATGGATAACCGCACACTACTGTAGATCTCTTGCGGACGTCCTACTACAACATCCGCACATAATTCCAGCTGCTACTGCACTTCTGTTGGAGCTGATGAATGTCGGGGGCCATCTTCCATATGCCACACTAAACACCCATCCAAATGCTGCAGCCATAATTGTCGACTTTTCTAGAGTTTCGTGCGCCATCGTTTTGCGATTTCATTTTTTGCAAAGTATTTCAGAATTGTTTTGAAAAAAGCGTGTGCCCTTTATCTGAGGCTCGGTAATCTTTCATATGGAAAGGAAATAACCCTGTCAGTGCCTTAATCATTTCGGCAAGCTCCACGCTTCAATGCTTCAACTTACAACTACCCCGCACAAGACACCTTCGAATACGCGTAATTTAAAAAAAGACATAGGCATAGGCAGAACCAAGGAGGTTTAAAAAAAAATTCTGGAGTGGCGATTTTGTGCTAAAGGTGAAGCCGGCGGCCGCCATCTTACTCAGGGCATCGATTAACAGCATTCAAGTAGCACAAACGTAAAAGCGTTTTCCTCACGCTTCTAACACCTTTAAAGCGGTCAACTTTGCTAGGCAGACAATCCCTTTTGTGCCCATTTGTGCCACGGGTTTTTGAAAGAAATATGAACACAACGAGAAAATTTGTGTGCAATATCGCGGCATTGATAGTGTTCAATGGCGGTCTATTAAATCAAAACAACGCGCTTTTACATTACAATTAGTCTAGGGTTTACATTAGCAGGTCAAGAACGCTTGAACTGATACTGGTTTCTGGACACTTAGGCAAGGTTTTAGGGCTGAACTAAGGGCAAACGCCGGCTTCACTTGTCGCGGTAAGGTTCAGCGGCCGCTGCCACTCCAGCATTTTTTTAAAACCTCCTTGGGCAGAACTCATACGTATGCATTACGAGGCAGGCAAGCCAATGTGATGACGAATGGGGATGAGATAGTTGCAATAGTCGAGGAGTTTTACAGTGATTTCTACACTAGCCGCGATAACCAGGATAATAGCGAACGGGGAAGCAGTTTAGAAGAGGCTGTACAGGGTCGTCCACTCTTAGGGTGAACACGACGCAACGTGGCTTCCTTTTTGGAACGCGAGTGCTTGCGACGTGCGCACATATCGAAGCTAATAATGTGCAGGCGTACAGAGTGATCCAAGCCCCTCTACGCCTGCACTAGATTAGCGTCGACGCGCAGTCCCATCGCGAGCGCTGGCGTTCTAAAGAAGGCAGCCACGCTGCGCCGTGTTCACCCTAAGAGTGGACGACCCTGTACATCCCACCAATACTGACAGAGGAAGTAATGAAAGCTTTGAAAGAGATGCTAGCGGGGAAGGCACCCTGTGGGGATCAGATAACAGCAGATCTCTTAAAGGATACTGGGCAGATTAAACTGGAAAAACTGGCAAGCCTGTATATGCAATGCGTAATGACTGCGAGCATATCGGAATCATGGAAGAATGCGGACATCATCTCAATCGATAAGAAAGGCGACACAAAGGACTTGAAAAATTACAGGCCGATTAGCTTACTGTCAGTGGTCTAGAAGGTATTTACCAAGGTAATCGCTAACAGAATCCGTGCCACCTAAGATTTCGGTCAACTAAACGAACGAGCATGGCTTCGTAAAGGCTACTCAACAGTCGACCATATTCACACTATCAATCAGGGGATAGAGAAATGCGCGGAGTATAGCCAGCCCCTATACATAGCCTTCATAGATTACGAGGTAGCATTTGACTCGGTCGATACCTCAGCAGTCATGCAGGCATTGCTGAATAAGGGCGCAGACGAGCACTACGTAAAACTACTGGAAGACATCTACAACGGCTCCACAGCCACCATAGTCCTCCATAAGGAGAACAGCAAAAAAACCTATAAGGAAGTGCGTAAGACACGGAGACACAATCTCTCCAAAGTTATTCACATCATATTTACAAGAAGTATTTATAGCACTGGATTGGGAACAAGTGGGTGTAAGTGTCAATGGGGAATACCTCAGTAACCTCAGACTTGCTGATGAAATTGCCTTGCTAAGTAACTCGGGAGATGAATTACGAAGCATGATTACTGACATAAGCGGGCAAACTAGAACAGTGGGCCTTAAAATTAATATGCAGAAAACTAATGTTCAACAGCCTTGGGCGAGCCCAGCATTGGAAGTGGTAAGTCAATATGTCTACTTATGCCAGGTAGTGACCACTGATCCGAATCATGAGGCTGGGATACTTAGGAGGATAAGAATGGGGTTGATTGTATTCGGCAAGCATGGTCAGATAATAAATTGTAGCTCACCGTTGTCTCTGAAGAGGAAAGTGTATAAGATCTGCATCTTACCGGTACTCACCTACGGGGCAGAGACTTGGAGGCTAACTAAGAGGGTTCAGCTTAAATTGAGGACGACGCAGCGACCTATGGTGCGAAAAATGGTGTAACCTTAAATGAATAGAAGAGTGCGGACTGGGTTAGGGAACAAACGTGTGTTAGGGACATATTAAGAGAAATTAAGAAGAGGAAATTGGCTAGGGCGGGCCATGTAATGCTAAGACAAGACAACCGTCGGTCATTAAGGGTAACGGAGTGGATTCCTAGAGAAGGCAAGCGTGACAGTGGACGGCAGAAAGTTAGGTGGGCAGATGAGATCAGGAAGTTTGCGGGGATAAATTGGGCCCAGTTAGCAAAGGACAGGGAAAATCGGAGGTTTATGGGAGAGGCCTTTGCCCTTCAGTGGACGTAGACAGGCTGATGACTGACTGAAAGATAGGCAATGGTGTGGACCTTTCGTACCTCAGACGCTAGGCTGTGGAGGCTACGCAAGAAGTTCGGTCACCAAAATGCATCACTGTGTGCGTCTGACGGCCGCCTCTAGTCGACGTACGTTTTCGTGCGACTCAAGGTGGCCTTCGAAAACTTCCTTGGTGCGAGTAGAGCAAGGGCATGCCCGTCGATCGTGGTGACCGGCATCAAATGAAAACACAAGCTATAGCTCCATTAACGTGAAACCTAGGAAGGTGCGAAGCATGCGGTGATGCGCCGTTGTTTCCCACAGGAACACATCAGTCACTGCAAATAGACGTGCTTTACCGGGGCCACGACGACGATGTTAGACGCCCACAGTCCGGGTGCATTACCAGAAACTCCTTAGTATCGCTTCTGACACGACAGCCCTACGCGTACACTATCCGGGTGCACGGCCTCCAGGATCGGCCCACAAATGCACACACACCGTCTGACTGCACTGCCTCGCCTCCAAGATGGGTCCACCGTGACGACAGCAGAGGTACGCCGCTGGCCAGCCCCTAAGGTGTTCCGCACCTACAATAAACCGCAATGTCCTTAGTTTAATGTCTCAGTGTTAACTACGGTTTCTTGAGATGCCATGCGAAAACCTCGCCATAGCTTAGCCCATTCGAGATGAAGCTTGGTGAGACCATCAGCTTCGCTCTTTGCGCCGTCTTCGCACCTTTTAGATGCGAAGCAGGCTATGGTCGGGGCTATGTCACTCCCTACCTCCATCCATCCTTCCGCCGTGTGGCGTCCACACCGGCACTACGCATGCGCATCGTCCTCCCCCTCCTCTCCTCTCAGCATTCCTCCTCTACTCTCCGGACGGCGCGCGTTGACTATGGAAACGCTTTTTCTTCGATGAACGCTTTACCAGCTTGCAAGGGACGAGAACGCGCCCTCGTCCGCGAGAGACCACGCTGACGCAAGCAGCGTCTGCTAGCGCCAAACCGACGCAAACGCGACACCTAGTCAAACCGACGCATACGCGGTGTGCACCCCCAACACCACCTAGACATGTGGAAACGACATCGCGCCACCTTATCAAAAAAGCTTTTTAAAAAATAGTAATAACAATGTCGGTAAAAGTGAATGCCGCTGTATCACTTTAACATGTCATGTATTTTTATAAAAGTAGCAAAGATAGATCTTTTCATGTACCTAAGTGTTTATGCCGGCACTCTACCGACCACAGAATAATCTTTATAATGCTATTTTCTATAGCTCGACATTTTTCAACACTCTTGTCATTGTTTTCGCCTGAGATTTGCATTATTCTAAAATTGAATCGCCTATTCAATGGTTCTTCTCTAGCTGACGTATTACCTTGACTTGATTTGTGGGCAACATTGGTGGTGTGTATTTGTTGTTTTCTGTGCTTCTCCTGTACCTTGCCTTGAGTTTAGTTTTTATTGTCCCTCTACACTTCTCACGTTACATTTTGCGCTGTCCTGAAAATTTGTTTAGCTTGTCACACTTCTTTGCATTTCTCTTCCAAATTGCCTTGAGTTTATTGCCTAATACTAGTATTCCTTTGCGTGCGTCAGCAGCAAGTTATTTCCGTGGTTCTTGGGCATGTTGAAATAACTGATTGATTATTATTGCGCTTTGGTCTCAGAGCTTCGCACGGCTTGCATTGTTTTAACATACTTATTTTTCGTGTTGTGCTATTATACTTTTATTGTACTTTGTTTCCGCTCACCTAAGCTTTTATCTATACATTCTTGCTCCTGTTGTTGGGGTTTTCTTCTTATACACATTGTTTTTCTCCTTTATTATTTGTATTTATTTTTCGTGTGCCAGTACGGTTACCTTATGATTGTTCCTGTGCATGTGCCGCATTATTATTATTATTATTATTATTATTATTATTATTATTATTATTATTATTATTATTATTATTATTATTATTATTATTATTATTATTATACCAGCGCGACCAATGCGTCGACCAATGGATTTGCCAAATTCGGTTGCTACCATTCGATTTGTCTGGTTGGCCACTGTCGCTTTCACTCTTTATTTGAGAGCGTCCGTATTTTATGATCGTGGTAGTTTGTAAGCGAGCAGATAGCAGCAGAATACCTTGGGCACCTGTAGGCGAGATGCTATGCTGCAATTTACTCGCGACAAGAAGAATAGTTTGAGCGCTCTGAGGTAGCTTCTTTCTCATGCTCAGACAATGTTCTATAGCTAAATTATTGCGGCTATTAGAGTAATCGCGTTTTGTTGTAGCGTGTTCATTGTGATGCGACGTACGACAGATGTAGCAATAATTTAAAAGCGCGGCTCAGCGACTTTGATTCGGCTCAAGGAGTACTCAGGCCATCACAAAAGCTATAATTATTGGTCGACGACATGCATCCCCTAACAAAAGTCACAATGATGGCACCTTCCTGTCGCATCAGTGCAGCTACGTACGCTGTTTTGTGTAGCTCGCTCAAAAGCCACGAACGCGGTATTTATGAGAAATGTCCGCACCCTTTTCCTACGTAGACAGCTGTCGAGCTCATTGCAGTGTTAATATTCACTTCTCTCTCTGTGAAAGGAGGTTTACGTTTTAAATGCGGAGCATTTCTTAGTCGCACGATGTAGCGCTTCGGCGTCGGCGGCGGCGCCGTCCACACCCCCACTGCGCATGCTCGGCTCGTCTCGTGCCGGCCCACCGGGCGTTCAGCAAGCCGAGCATGCGCAGTGGGGGTGCGGCGGAGCGCGCGTTCGGAATTCAGTCAAGGGCGTCTTTGCCAGTCTTTGCGGACCTCTCCCTCGAACGCGGGCGGTGTGTATATAAGCGGCGGAGCGCGCGTTCGCAATTCAGTCAAAGGCGTCTTTACTTGGCTTTCGCTTGACTTGACGCTTTGCTTGACTCGTATAGATGCGATGGAACGAGGCGCTTCTCCTTCATTCAATAAATAAGAATAATAAAGACGAAATAACAATTAAGCATTCCCAAACCATAGCCAATTACGCAACATTCACGCGATACCCCACTACTCTGCGACGCATTTACTCGAGTTCCCCCCCGTGGGAAGATGCGGGCGACATTTTTTTTTAATCTTACGAGCCTACACGTTTAATTACCCATGACATGTTTAAACTGTCGCGTTTGTGTTCACTTATTGGCAGCGGTTACACATTATGTTGCAGTGGGCCGTGTTTTAAAGCTGGCGGAAGACATACGTAGCACAATAACGAGAACATCGCCTATACTTTAAATGTGTGTCTCGGGTAAGATGACCTTAAATAGGTTTTCACCTCTGATTCAAACGCTGCGTGCCTTGCTACTGGACCGGAGTAAAGGAATGTGTTAATTCAAGCGTGCGATCGGTGCATGGTAAAAGTGCCCGCAAAGACATACGACAAAATATATTTCTTTCGAGATCTCGTTGGGTTTTCTACATGCGAATCTCGTACCACTCGCTTGAATTCCCGGTATAAAACAGGCCTAAAATAATAATTCTCGTTCGGTCATTCTATTTGTTTCGTGCACAACCACACGTTTAAATATCCAGCCAAGAAAATGCTCTTGCTGGTTTTCGATCAGGTAATTCTGGCTTTGGAAAGTCACCTCGTGAATTGTTCTGACATTGTAACAGTTCCACAGTGAGAGACTCAAGATTTGCCTGGTTTTCTAACTGCTGGAGATCAGCCTAAATGAGATGAATGATTACGCCTCTTATGTCGCGTTGGATATGTGGATATGTGTTGTACTATCGTTAAAGTGAATACAACGGAGAAAGTAGACCTATTCTATGTTGATAGACAGGGGCAAGTCGCCTTGTGCTAGAAGTTCGGCCTCAGTTATACCTTACTCGACAGCAACACAAGCTAGGAACTCTGTTGAACCGTCACGGGTCTTTAAGATAATTCGCTCGTCCCAGTCCAATTCATTTTTTTTTAATTCTCAGTCTCACACCGCTTAGTCCTCATACGGTGCGTGGTACTCTTTTTGCTTTCTTATAAAGGCATTGTAGTTATGAACAAATTAGCGCCCAGTTGTAAACAGGCGGTTTTAATCTAAGTCCATACCAGTTTCAAGCTCTAACGGTAGCGCCAGAAGCTTTAACAAATATGAAGTAAGTGCTCTGTATAGTCCGCCACTTTAATAACATTGCTTCTTCGTGTCTTATTATACCTGCTGTTGGTGGCTTTTTCCCTGCTCTTCATGGTGGCTGCGCTGCCTTCATTGACCTACTTCACATACTTGGAACGGTGTCCAGGTGTTCATGGTCCCATAATTACATTTTTTTCAAATATTCAGCAATACGTCGACAACGCTAGGACGTTTTGCAACGCACGAAATTATGCACCCGCAGTTTTTCTTTAGACGAAAGCTTTTTGCAGAGCGTTACTAATCCCTTCTTCTAATGCAATGCCTCACTTGCACTTCTAGCTCAAGGGACAATTCAATAGATCCAGCACGCTCATTCACAATTCTAACTTCGTTCCACCCTGTCTGCATAGGGATAAAGACTATTTTCTCAACGTAAAACGTTGCTTGTCGACTCGCCCTTTCTGGCCTTTTCAGGGTAAATCGAACGAGTAGATATACAAAATGCGATCTATTTGGGGAGCGCTAGTGCGCTTCGCTTCTGGCTTGTATTTATTTATTTTTCTGGCACGTTTTAAAACATTCTTCACATTTTCACCTTTCTTTATGCTGCGAGCTATTCCAATTCGTCGGTGCCAGAGTCAGCCGCTCTCCTTTGTTCCTGTCCATGAATGCAGTTCTCGTTTCAACTTCTCGAGCGCTGTCGATTCCTCCACCGTCGTTGGGGCTATGCCCTTTCGCAATTTCGAGCTGCAGGACGAAACGCAGTTTTTCATTCGCAATGCAATTTGCTCTAAGGCGGGGCTCACATTTTTATTCAGTGTAGAGTTTCCACCAAAATTTCTTGCGATATAGAACTCGTTGTCTGAGTCACGCGTTACATGTTTGTCGAGCGTCCGTATTCTTGCGACATTTTCAGAACGCATTAGAGTGGATAAACCACGTATGTGGCCTCGTCTTGTACAGTGCTTATTTTTTCCCTCCCGGTATGACTACTCTGTGTTACAGCCTATACAAACTGCACGGATTGTGCCTTCTTCTCCTACTCTTCTGAACCACACGTTGTTCAGAAGAGTAGGAGATGTTCCTCTCTATGTGTTTGCATCATTCGGTGGCGCTTATTGGCAGCAGACTCCTTGGCTTTATGGAGAAGTCCATCACAGCCGAGCCGTTTCTATTCTCACAGAGTATCTTTCTCGGAAGTCACCTACACGTTTGGCATCTCCAGGAGACAAGGGATTTCAAACAGTATTAAACTGATAATCACCTTGTTACATCTTTTTTCAATGCGCAGCGTAGGATTAGAAGGAAACTGTAAAAGAGTCCCTGCTGTACGTTATTCTAGAATGTGTTATTCTAGATTGGTGCTAATCTGGTAACTTGAGCTATGATTTCATTTTGGATGTATTGGGGCGCGAGGACGTCATTTCTTACGTCAAAAAAACGAGATATTATAGTTTACCCATTTTCGTAGCTACATGCGAGTTCACTCCTTTGGCCTTCGTGAAAGGCATTTATTCTCAGACAGACACCACGGAGCGCTTGTCAAAGTTTCCCACTGAACTCACCGTAGAGATGTTCGCGTCAAACCAGAGACGATCAAAGACGCTGGACGCACGCCAATGACCATGCGCAGGCTTTTCGACGGAAAGGAGAAGGAGGAGGAGCGCATGCGCAGTCGCCATTGACATCACGACATTTTGAAAAGAGCGAAGGATTAGGAGGTATTGCGACAGCTGCGCGACACCGGCGTGATAGCATTCCTCGCGGTGAGTTTTCTGCGTGCACGAACCCGAAACTTGCGCCCAGGAGCAACAGCTTCGCTCTTAAAAGAAAAAAAAAATACTTGGCCGGTATGCGCTACAGAAAGAGGGTGTGCGCCAAGCAGCTCCTATCATAGCATGATGATGATGATTGTGGTTAGGTTAAGGAAAGGACGCTAATTTCTGCAGCCCATGTATCTAGCACGGCTAATCGTCCGTGGGGTGGGGGGAAGGGAGCGAAAGAGGCAGAAAGGAGATAGCATAGCCATGCATAGTGTAGTATGGTAAAGGAATGGGAAAGAAGAGTAAGGGTGGGAAGGAGTGATGAGTGGGCTAAGAGGAAGGAAAAGTGGAGAGCAGAGCGTAAATCATGGCATAGGCTTGCATAGTATAGTTTATCAAGGGGTGGAAAAGAGAACTGTGGGCAAGGAGGAGTGGTGCGAAGCTGAGCAGGAGGAAAGAGGAGAGGTGGCTAGAGATGAAGAAAGAAAGAAAGATGACAGAAAAAAGAAATAAGAACACGAAGATGTAGAAAGAAATAAACAAAGAAAACATGATGAAGATTACGAAAGATGAAGGAAGAACTCAATCTGCTTTCATCAGACGGTGGCGATTGCTTTCCTGCTATGCTGTCTACTCGAATTTCACAGACGCGTTGTAAGATCGTGCCTCGGCGGCGATGTACAGTGCAGTGATGCGGCACTGAAGAATCAAAGAAAACCTGGTAGGTAGTGCATCAGATGAGCCACCTTAGCCCCGAAAACGGCCTTATGCTGAATTCTTACGTGCACAGAATATTTTGCGCGGTACTCGACAACGCTGCAGTGATCGCGCTTGGTGCGCTGGTTCCTGTAAGTTCGTCCGAGTGTAGTGCTTCGATTGGCGGGTGGAAAGCACTGAGTGTGAGCAATCGAACCGTTTGCTTCATTTACAAAGTCACTTTATTCGTGGATGGTCACCGCTCTCACCGAGCGCGTATGACCGCTCCCGTGGTAGATAAATGTCACCGCCAAACATCCGTCCAAAGCGACAATTCGCCCGCGGGACAGCCTTCGAGCCGATTACTGTAGCAGAGAGCTTTACCACCTAGGTCTCTAAGAGAGCAGTAAAAGAAATTGCCGTAAGTCTATGCTATTAATTTTCTTCGCCCCGTCGCAGTGATCTAGCAGCTATGGCACTTGGCTGCTGATCCAAAGGTCGCGGGATTGAATCCCGTCCGCGGCTCCTGCATTTCGATGTAGGCGAAGTGTTGAGGCCCGCGTACTGTGCGATGTAAGTGCAGATTAAAGAACACCGGTTGTCGAAAACTCCGGTGCCATCTGCTACGGCGCCCCTCACAATTATATCGTGGTTTCGGGGCCTAAAGCATCAGAAGTTATTTATTAATACGATTTGATTCAAGTGGCTTCTCTCAGTTTTTTAGCTCCATTAAGCATGTGGCTACGAAAAATATTAAAGAATAAAGGGCGTGCCAACTGACTCGTTGCAAACTTTGAAAATGTGTTTTGTGTCACGGGAATTCGGTGATAGAAACCTTCTTCACTGGTTCAACGTGAATAAGGCTTATACGGAAGAGTATATGTCGTCAGAGGCGATAGTACATTGTCGGAAGTGTCCCTTCATTCCTGGTCAGCCTATGTGCCGTGGTCTCAATATGCAGGGGTTCCAAAAGCAGCCGTGATGCGAACTTCTTTTCCTTGGTCAGAATACACGCACTTGACCAGGGGGAGACCGAAGGTCATTGTTTGCGAAGGCTTTCGGATTTGTTCGCTTTTCACTACATGTAATCGTCTGGGGCCATGCTTACGTAATAAGCAGCAAGGCACGGCCATGTTTTTGCATGACCACGTTTTGTCTGGAGGTTACGCGTTTAACTTCACGCAAAAAATTCTTCGTTTCCATAAAACAGTGTTATATTCACTTGAAGACGAAAAACATTTCGGTTTTTCTAGTCTAAAGGAAGGTCTAGTCTAGTCTAAAGGAAGGCAAGAAGACATGGTCACCAGTTCTGGTATGTTGACTGTTTGCTCATTGTCAGCTCTTGCCCTCCCGTTCTTGTATATTTTATGGCTCACCCTGTCGGAAACAGCGCCCACTCAAGCAAAGGAGAGTGACCAAGCCAGGAAGCCTGCGCCGCACTCAGTCGCGCCAAAACCGAAGCGCGCTCCCAGTTCGTGACGTTGCAGAGTGTGAACGCCTTGTGTTCGAACAAATATATTCGATGGCGTCCCATTCGATGTTGTAGCGTGGGACTGCCACGTAGCCCCGCCACGGTGGTCTAGTGGTTATGGCACTCGGATGCACATCTGAAGGTCGCGTGATCGAATCCCGGCCGCGGTGGCTGCATTTCGATGGACACGAAGTGTTCAGGCCCGTGTGCTGGGCGATGCCAGTGCACGTTAAAGCTCCCCAGGTGGTCCAAATTCCGGAGACCTCCACTACGGCGCCTCACATAATCAGAGCTGGTTTTGGGACGTTAAACCCCACAAATCAATCATGACTGCCACGTGTTCAGCGAGGGCATTCAAGGTGACATCATATTCGTGCTGTTTCACCCTAGTCATCAAATCGCCTGTCTCCCCGCTGTACTTGTAGTCACATACATAGGGTAGACTACTCCGTAGAAACTTTCACTCCGCACCTTGTCGTTTACTATAACGTTTCTCATCTTCCGTGTCGGTACATGCGCAATTTTGACGTCGTACCCGCGCATAATGCCTGGGGATGGTCTCCCTTGTGCCGTGTACACACGGAAAGGGCATTCGCTTTTTCGAAGGCGGCGTTGAACGCTGCCTACGCGATAGCGATAGATTTTTCGGCACACACCGCAAAAGATACGGGGATATATCCACAAGTATTTAATTCTTTTATAGTTGCTCTGAGTATCACGCTTGCACTCTCCATGACTTGTGCAAATGGTTTTCTCCCACTAAAACAGAGTAGCGGGATTTAGACGGTTTGTACGAATGCGGGTGCATTGAGTTAAAATGTAAATATTGGCCCGTATGTGTTGACTTCCTGTAGACGTTGAAAGTCAGACCGGCGTGACCCGCTTGACGAGAAATTAAGAAACGGTAAACAACAGGTCCCTTCTTGCTCGGCACTAAGCTGAATCGCCTTTTCAATGTTGTTCAACTTAGCTGTGAAAGTGGTGAGAGCATCCTTGGCAATTATGTAGACGCAATCATCCATATACTGCGAGAAGATCTTCGAAGAAGGGGTGAAAAGAGCGAACGTCCGATGCCATAACAAGATTGGCATCAGAAGTGGAGACAGAAGTGCCCATATCAGTGCCATTACTTTGCTTGTACAAGCTCTGTTCAAAAACAAAGTTTGTGTTCGACAACCTAAGGAGACGGTACAGGTCTGGGACGTCGATTACCGACTTTTCGGGCCCTGACCCGTCGGCCTCGCCAGTGACCCGTCGGCCTAAAGCACTTTCACTGAATCTTGCACCGTTCTGGATCGAATAAGGTGGGCCCACCCTATACCCCTATTGCACTAGGCAGTTATTCTTCTTTTTGTAATGTTTAAGTTTATTTTTTGAACGGGCACAGGAAGAAAAACGTGTACCACAACTTTCATAAGTTATTATTGATTGACACGTCCACACAGTTGTTTTTGTGCACGTGGGAAACCTAGAGAAAGAAAAAAAATCAATAACGCCGGCGAGCGCATGAGACATCAATACTCACCGCGCTTGACTTCCTATTTTCAAAAACCCTGTTGTTACGCTAACACTAAAATTTTCGTAAAGCGCAGCGACGTTCGATCGTTAACTGCGATGACTGATGATCCCATAGTACGTGACCGGGTCTAGATTTGAAGGTGACTAGAGCTCTAACATACAGCAGTGCGCGTCACATGCGATAGTATGCCATTACTTCACGTCTTCACTTACTGAAAAGCAATGTCTGTCGGTTCTCATAACACATGGAAGTTAAAAGTGTCGTTCATGTATAATGCGCCACTAATAATTCAGAGTTGATGCAAATCTGTATTGAACTATGAACATATATGCTTTTGTTTGACGTGTATTTCTGCTCTGGTAACTGAGTAGCTGTTACTAAAACAGCGCGTCAGCTTGATTTTTTGCACTGGCATACGTACGGCATTTACGGAGTACACATACGAAATAATGACGCTTTCACACGTGCGACATTTGCGAAATGCACATTCGAAATTTACACAATCGCAGACCTATGGCATAGTCAACAGAACAAAAGCTTTAAAGTGTATTTAAATGGGACCGCAGTCATGTCAATCAGAAATATGTACTTGCACACATCCTCCCGCGATACGTTTGTTCGCATTATCTTTCTTTTATTTTCCGCTTTATACTTAGCTTAGAGGAGCCATTTTTTAATTACTACCTGGTTTCGCTTGTGCACAAGACTTTGCCGAAATACCGAGTTGCTGAATATAATGTCAGCAAGTAACCTTTAGCACATTGTGTTAACTCATACCTGTGTCCATACCACGTTCCATGATTGAATGATACGGCGTTGGAGCTGCCTCTGTACTCTCCATATATTTCTTTCATTGTTGCTATGCGACTTGAGAGTGGCCTCTACATGCATGTCTGCACGACCTTTTATGTTTTTTTTGTGTGTGTGTGTGTGGTTAAAGATAGAATGCACGTTCATCTTGTCCAAAGGTTATAAAGGCCGAAAAAAGCTTCAATGTTGGCAGCGCATGCTAATAAAGTCTCAACTTCAATAGTGGGTAGCACCATTTTACGAAACCCAACCTTCTATAGCGGCGCTGTAAAAGGCAGTAAGCTAGCGCACGTGTTCGCTGCGGGTTTCACTTTCTGTGTCCGTCTACTGAAGAGTTTAAGCTTCCAGAGAAAACACGTTTTACTCATTCGTCCCAGAGATTGACGTGGTGGCGGCGTTCGGCAATTCGGCGCCTGATGTACCGCGGCCTGCCTTTTCGTAGGTTTGGGGCTCCGCGAATCAAAATACCCCCCGTACCACCTGTACCACCGATAAATATTGCAAACTAAGCTAATTATATGGTTTTACGCAACAAACTTCCAAATAAATGGTGAGACGTGCGGTATAGCGCAGGGCTTATTTTTCCTTTCTAGGGCTTCAGAACGCGCACGCACGCTACTGCGCGCAGTTGTTTTTTCGTTCTTTCTCATATAACTATACTGCCACTCCCCTTCCACTCCAGTTGACCCGCGTTCCTTCTTCTTATCGTAATAAACACGCGGAGTGCATTACTGAGGATCCTCATGTCGTTACCACTACGCCGTCCTGAGGCAGCATGCGTCGTTTTCGTGTTTGCGTCGTGCACGAGTTTATGTCACGCTACGCATCCTCCTCACTTGATGGTGCGCACTTCGACATGCCGAGCAGAAAATGTGCATCACATAAAAGTTCATGAAAAGACTGGACAACACGTTGTGGCCCCTGTACTGCACAGAAAAAATAAATAAAAATGAACATTTCATTTCAATAATTTGTACCTGACTGCAGTTGTCACCGCTATATGTATATGATTAACCTGCACAGCTAACTAAAGGGAAGCTTTGAAATTATTCCAAAATGTGCACCCGCATAACACATGCGCATCTCAATTGCACAGTTCTCGCACTATTTCTTTCATCTTCTAGGCTCATTTGTTTCTCTAGATCTGTCCCGTCTCACTCTCCTACGTTGGGGCACAGCTAACCAGAGGGAAGCTTTAAAATTATTCCAAAATGTGCACCCGCATATAACATGCGCATCTCAATTGCATAGTTCTCGCACTATTCCTTTCATCCTCTAGGCTCATTTGTTTCTCTAGATCTGTCCCGTCTTACTCTCCACCGGCGGGGCAAAAGCGAAGCTAATATGTTGTCCCAAAACAGAACGAATGGCCAGTGTAGAAATTTCTGCGCTACCACGACGTCAACGAGAGCTCTATATGAAGACAAAGGCGTACTTGCGGAAGCGGACAAGCCCCACTAAGTTGGTTAGGAGAAGCATGGGAGAATATATAGACTGCCGGCTTTCTCATTTCCTCTCCAGCAAAACCATCTTCCGTTTATTCACTCTGAAAGAGCATTCATTTTGATTATTTGGTTTAGAAGGCTGACCTCCAACGTCACTGCAGTAAATGGGATGGAAAAGGCGTTTGTAACAGTGACGAGATCGCGCGCTTGATTATGCTTGTGAGAATAAGCTGCTTTGCCACGAGGCTTCTCCTCACTGCAGAGCAACAAATGTATGTGCTCCGTGTAGTTGATTCTGTTCACCAAACCAAATTACCCAAAGCGTCGGCAGTTTTGTTCCTTTCATATACGATAAAGGACTGCAAGTACTGAGAGCAGTGCAGCATTAGCGTATTTCTTGTTTCACATTTATTCCTAGTTACAAGGTTATGTGTTCCTGCTTTTACGGTTGAAGAAGTATGACTTCTTTTCCTCTTGGGACTCCCTTGCTCCTCCAATACTACCTTAGCTTTCGCAAAGTTTTGCAGTAAGAAATGCTGAGTTCTCTTGACTGCAGCGCTAGTAGCATGCTTTGCTCCTTCATTTGCTTCCATAACGACAAACACATTCGCACGCCATTGTGAACACACACACACACACACACACACACACACACACACACACACACACACACACACACACACACACACACACACACACACACATACAGGGTGATAATGCGGCTCCAATGGTTTCTATTATTTGTAGTTATTGACGAAATATAGTGATGTTCTTCTCTTATTAAACTAAGTTGCAGACCTCATTGCCAAAGTGCCCAAGCCCATCACGCAAGAAACCCAGATTTTCGTACGTGTGGTGTCCCTTCCGTGAAAACACGGCCTAGGTAAACCTGAGTGCTACCATGAATCGCTGCCTCTATCAGATAGAGTGCAAGGACGCTAACGAAAGTCGAGCACGCTATCACAGCGAGTAAACAAAATGTTTGCACGTCACGCGAAAACAAATAAGAAAGATGAACAATACAGCGCGGGCTGTGCTTTGATCACAAAACATACAAGATATCTCTATGCGTAGTAGCTACTGGCACAGAAGAATCAACAACGCCGTCCCGTCATATTTGTCTGCGAACTTAGGAAGCTCAATATCTGCTTTATTGGCACTGCGGTATCAAATATACCGAACCAAACTTGTTTAAACCAAAATTGATGGCCAGCTCAGGTTAGCATTTGTACGCCCACTAGCTGCGTTGATGACTAGGTGCTTTCAAGTATTGTAGAGTTTAGAACTCGAAGAAGTGGTAGTATGTGATTACTCGGCGATTAGACAGACATCTCCATCAATGTGGAGAATGGTTATGCAAGGAAGGTGCGTACACCGACAGAGCTCCTTAGACCAGTGAGAAATACAGTTTATATGCACCAAGTGAACGTACGCTACCGAAGTAATGATGTTCAGCTATGGCCTTTTCTAAACTAATAGACTCAGTGCATTGATGAGCAGCCCTCTATGGTCAGTAACGTAATCACGTAAAAGAACTATTCCTAGTTCTCTAATAGGGGTATGCTTTAACTGCTTTCGCCACCGTCCCGATAAAGAAACTAGAATGCAAACGACGCCGCCTTTTTTATCGATCGTTAATCTCAAACAAATTACACGTGCAAAATGAAGAATTAGGGCATCAATATGGGTGGGCAGACAGTTATAGCGCCGCAAACCATGGCATGTCTATGTGCGGCGTGATGTTCTAACACCTATAAACCAGTATCGTCGACTTCGGCAAACTTCGCGCAGGAACACTGTTTCGGTTGGGGTATCAAACTTCCATTTACAAATAATAATGAACACCTAGAGCGGTGGAAAGGCAATTTAAAGAGCAAGTGTTTTTTGAATAAAATGAAGAATGGAAAACACGGCTCCTGGGTATAGAAGATGACAAGAAATGCGAAAAGATTAGGAAAAAAAAGACGAGAGTTTTGCGGTGCAATTTCCGCAACCCGTTATCGCAGCACGTGATCGTAATTACTTCCTGTAGCAGTCCGATTACTTTGCCGATTCCGGATGTGTGGGAGGAAAAAAAAACATCAAAATGTTCTGAACGTTGGCTTCCTGGAGAGGTGAGGCTGATTAGTGCACATAGAACGTTCATCGGAGAGAAAAAAAAATGCACCGTGGAGACAAGTTCATAAAATAGTACAACTGTCGCCAACATGTTGTAACTGTTATTGAGGCGCCCACAAGGTATTCACTTCCTACCAAGATTGTAATTACTGATGACATTTCTTGTTCTCTTGCGTTTTAAACTACGCGACGATGCCATGGCGAATATATCCTCTAGGTCTGGGGATAACTACTATAGGAATGAAAGACTCCAAGTTTTATGTGATTAACTGTGATTTTTCTGCTTTCGGCACAACATTGTTCGCTTCTTGTCATGCATCCTTGTTTGGCAGCAGATCAGCCACGGTGGTCAAGTAGCTATGCTACTTGGCTGCTTATCCGAAGGTCGCGGGATCGAATCCTGGCCGCGGCGACTGCACTTCGACGGAGGCGTAGTGTTGAGGGCCGTGTATAGTGCGACGTCAGTGCACATTAAGGAACCAGAAGGCAGTACGAAATTTCCGGAGCTCTCCAATGCGGCGCGGCGCCTCTCATAATAATGTGGTGGTTTTGGGACGTAATACCCTAGAAATTAATGAAATAATTGTATGGAAGTAGGGATAAAAGCCCCTTTCATGTGTGGCACCACGTCTCGTAGCCGCTAAGAAATTCTCTGAAAAAAGGAATGACATGATATTTTTCGACTACATCGATTTAATTTTGTGGCATGAAAGAAAAGTAGCCGTATAACCTCAAAATAGGAGGTCTGTTTGATGAGAGGATTTTAGACTGAGAGCCCGCTTTTATAACAGCCCCCCAACCATGACAAATCTTGGCACAGCTTTGATGTTCCTATAACATCGCCTCTCTCGTAATGCCGCAGAAACTTCCAGAACTTCTGAACGTTTATGAAGCCTGTCAGTAAGGTATGTTTTTACTTCACATTTATTTTCCTCGGCACACCGTTCTCATCTGGAACTTTTGGAGAAGGCAGATCGTGTATTTCTGTCACCGTACTCTGCATTTGCCACGTAGCGTGGATTGCTAGTCAATGCATACGGACTGGCTGAACCGCATTGTGGCGCAATTACCGATTGCATTTTTGTCAGTGGAAGTTCTGGTCGACGTAATCAGGCCCACCGAGCCCACTTAACTTTTCTAAACAGTACTGGTTTGGACTCCCGCATATGGTTATGTTTCTGTGTTTCCTTCATTTCGTCGGCGTTGGTCTTCTTTTCCGCTTTTATTTCTTTTTCTGCCTTATTTCCTCTCATCTCCCGTCTTTCACTTGTCCTATCTATTCCCTCCTCCTAAAAGTGTAAGCAAGCGTTGTGCCCCACTCGGTGGCCGTTCCCAGCTTGCTCCTTCCTTCTTCCCTTTGTGTCCTTGTGTGTTTTGTTTTATATTACAATATCTAATACTAATAACTGTCTCTGTGCATGTGTGGCTATGTTCATTAGCCTTTTTTTTTTCTTTCGCATGCAACTCGCATCACCTTTCTTTTCACTGTGCCTGGCGGCTGAAACGTTCACTTTATTGCATTAAAAATTCAACGAAACGGCCGAGAGCGGTTGGCGCACTCATCTTAGTGCTGGTATTTAAGAGACGAGGGCATAACACAATGGCTCCAACTGGAAATTGAAGAGGAGCCCTTGTTGGTCAAAAGGTCGGCAATAAAATGATGCGTGGGTGCTGTAGAACGAATAAAGACTTTAATACTAGTATAGACTTTAATACTAGTATAGTCCGCGCTCAAACACGAGAAGCCTTCCAGCATAATTCTTAATTCTCTAGCTGCTGTCCTCTCTCACACCCACCTCGCTGTTGCTTCCGATAAGAAACGTTTCCCCCTTCCAGGCTTTCTTCTAGTTTTATTTGAGATAGCCATAAGTGCCCAGATTGACGCATGACCTCAAGTAAATCCGGTAGCTTTGGGAGCGCACACATGCGGATTTCAAAAAAAAAAAAAGGGGGAAAGTCGGCACACCCCACGATTTCTGGAAACCGGTGTCATGTGAAGCAGGCAGCGACGAAATTACCTCTGCCGAATTGTTTGGCATTGAACCCGCGATTCCGAGCAGGATCAACGACGTTGTGGAAACTGAGTAGCTTTTTTCTTAACGTGGCCTTGCCGGATACGTCGGCAGCACTGCAGGAACTAAAGCGCAGCTCACGTACACCGTATGCCGTGACGGTGCTCACTTCGTGGCGCAAACGCCTCTTTGTAAGCACTGTCCTGAGGCACGAGACAGGCCGTGCTGTGTCTTTTTCCGCTTGTAACCTTCGTTTTCTCGTTTCAGCTGACCTACTAATATTGTCAGCTATTACCATCATGCGACGATGTCGATCCTTCTGCTTATGAAAGAGGAATGCACACTACGATGCGGTGATGCGCATATCGTGAGCATAGTTTGTTGAAGCTTTTCCACAGGGTCAATCAATGATAGCGACAAACATGTGCCGTTTCTTGCATTGATAGAAGAGCAGTTAGCACGCACAGGAATTGTAATTGGCGCTAGACCAGCACCATCCCCACAGCTGCTGATTAATCGACTTACTTACGGTACGTGCCGCGTGTGAAGAGCAGACGTGGACTAGTGGTAGCGTGCTTGCTTTGCACCTTGCACCTCGGTGGCACGAGTTCAATTCCTACTGCGACGTAGGTTGCTTTCCGTCACAGTAGCATGTTTGTTTGTTATAGCTACACTGTAATGGCAGGCTATACAAAGTGTTTGTATGTCTTTTGTTCAACCCTCACAAAGCGTGTTCTCGTGACATTTTCAAAGTTCGTTTTGGTTGGCCCTTGATCAACATAAGCTGAAATGGACCTTTTGTGTTGCATACGTTGCATACCGGGGCATTCCACAGTCCCAGCACTGCGGCTATGAGCCGCACGAGATCGTGCCATTGCTAATAGCGACGTTCATGACAGGTATATCTTGTTAGTGACTTCAAGATCGATCATTCATGCTCTTCACAGCTACCCTACAATCCCAATTTCGGTGTATGCCGAGCGAACGAGACTACTAAGAAAGCATTGAGACGTAGGCGGTGAGATAGACAGATACGATCAAAGAGGCTTAAGTTAAGCAAGAAACAATTTGTATCTAAAAAGTCACATGACCTCCTTGTTAAATAGAGCAAAATAATAACTTTAACAAAAAGAATAACAACATGGTATAGCGATTGTGATTGTGTGGCACCAGTGTTTTCGATCTTACTGATGGAACAAATAGAAGCGTGGAGGCGAACACATTTGCGTGCACTCGGCCTTTCACAACAAAAGCGCAATACCATCGGCTTTGCGCTGTTCTGCGACGCTCCCCATGGGACGCGTTAACCAAAACAATCCAACAACAAGTTTTCTTATGAAGTGTAACAAACTCTAGCCTTGCGTTTGGCCCCACACATAAAGACCGTCGCTCCAACGCCAGGCACGTATGTAGATTTGGCCTTTCAGAATCATCATGCCTAAACGAACCTTGTACACCTTACTAGTCATATTGGCGTTGCTGGGTCTCTTGTAACACGAAAGCCACCATGGAACTTTGGCGAACGCGTGTGTGCAATCTAAGCCAAGGCGCGTGTAGCCCCAATAAAAAAGCGCTACGACACTGGTAATAGGCGGAATGATCTAAATCTGGCACATACTTAAGCACGGCTAGCGCACCAACGTCCCTTATGCGACCGTTAAGAATACCTAATATATTTTTCTTCCATCATGCTGTGCCCCCCTATTGGCGCTGCGGTGAACACACATCGATCGCGCAAAAGAGAAAGTGCTCTGGTCGTCCTGCACGCAGCATATTTCCACAGTTGCGCGTGTTGGGACAGGCCAACCAATCTCACAGACAGGAATCGGAAGCTAACCGCAGCTTCTTGGTTCCCTGTGGGAGACAGCATTTCCTTCTTGAGAGACTGGCGTGTACTGCCGTGTATTGTAGCATACAACGATCTTTAAAACGAACTAAAATTAATACTAGGTGTAGTTCTTTCGAAAATGTTTGACGCTGTCGGGCTACTTTAGTTGACGCGCGTAAACAGTTCGCATAATTGGCAACAAATGCAAGCGGCAGCAAATTACACGATATGTACTTCCACTTAATTTTCCAGGAAACGTTAAGAAACGTTTTGTATGTTCAGTTCTCTTTCAGCTTTCTCACTTTGTTTCTATAACGAATATCTCGAAGGGTAAATCCTTTCATCTCCGCCGCAGCAATCCGGTTTCATAACCTAGGACTGTAGGCGAGGTTCACGTTCCGTATACGTATTCTGTTTGCACCGCGATCTCATGCAAAAGGAATTAATAACTACGTAGGTGGCCTACCCGGCTGGAATGTAGCGACACTCAAGCGGCTCCGAGAAAATCACCGGAAGCTATTTTCGATTGGCCCAAAGCGAAAGTGTCTCTCGTTGCAAACAGCGGAGGATTGAGCCTTCGTGTATTACCTAAGAACAAACTGATCCGATACCACCGCTTCTATTGAAGTAATATCATCTAGACAGCGTATAGAACCAAACATATAATTTTGTTCTAGCTCCAAGGCCGACAGCCGCGCATTTGGGAATTTAATAGGATGTGACAAGACAGCAGTGCTTTCTTGGCACCGTAACTCGAAGTCCGTGTATAAGCCAGCGAGAACACTCGCTGGCTTATTGAGACAATGCTTACGCAAGAAAATTTAGCAATACGTGCTCGACTAGCAGGCAGATATTTTGGATCACAACAAGCTGAAACAGAATTACACCCTGGTGCGTTTCTGGGAAGTTCGCAGCCAAGTCCGAAATGAAATGCCACACCCTCGCTTTGAGCCAAAATGTAAAATAGCGAACGTTATTCAGCATTTCACGAAAAATGCTTGCGTTAGCAAGGGTATATATAAATAACGCAGCTGCGGCAACTGTCAAATAACACACATGTACATGAAAAAAAAACAGAGAGAGACATAGCAATATAATGAAAATTTTGAGCCCCTTTACTGACAGTGGTTGGTTCTCAGACTGGTGGAGCGTGTCGCTTCCCATAGGCATTGCTTGATCCTTGTGCTTTGATCTTCGTAATATCACTTTTTGTGACATCTTATGTTACCCTGAAGCCATGTTCTTTGTATTTCGTTTTAAAGGTAATGTTTTATAGTAATGGCAACATTGACGCCACAAAGTTCTCAATTTAGATTCGTGAGTGCAGACACTGCTAAAAAATACACAACCACTTCAGTACAGATGTGCAGAACATATGGGCGGTAGCCATAGGTCCCACGTGAAATTGGTCTGAAACCATGTTTGTTGGGTCGCAGTGCACTCTCTTTGCTGAAGACAAAAAACGTCATAAAACACTTCCACCTTTATGGGTTCTGTCGCGCACATTGTTGGGGCAGTGTCACGGCTTTCATTGAAATGGTTGAAGACTAGGTAATCATGTTTCATTATATTGAGCACTAGTGATACTCACCCGAGAAACTTGCGCGATAGTTTGCTCGCTGGGTTGACGCAGACTCGGTACTTTACTAAATAAGCGCAAGCGCCAGAATCTCAAGGACAGGCGGCGCCTGTTGGGTGCAATTATTCTGGATTCTCCAGCTCCAATTTTCCAAATTAGTGAAATGCACACCCTAAATTTCGTTTCTTCTCTCTGATAAAACCATGTGTGGTTGTGTCTGTCATTTTACCGATGGTAGTACCCTGTCAAATTCTGCATTTGTCCCAAAACTCTCGGGGTCTTTCCTAGAGTTTCAACCTCGCCCACTCAGGGTATAGGTGCCTCCCCTGTGACCATTCAGGTGCTAAGTTATTCATTTCTATCTCCTAAGGCGAAAGCTTGTGTTCTCCTTTACTTTCGGTGGAAGTTGTCCGCCCGCTCACATTACGAACCAAATTGGAAATCCTTCCTACCTTCGGTAATATTATTACGTAGACTTTGGACATGAGGACGCTGGGCATGAGTAAAAGGTTCTGGGGAAATTGGTCACGACCAACAAGTTTGAGCAACGACACCCTGCCAGTAAGAACAAAAAAAAACACAATGTCCCGTGCTACTAGTCGATATTGCCGAGAACTTCCAGTCATGGATGAGCAGGAACTGGAGAAAATACTGAGGAACAGCAAAAAGTGTGTTGATATTTCCGTAGACAGTTATCGCGGTACGTGATTGCAAGTGGCGCCGATGCTTTCCTCCTCTTGCTTTCCATACCAAGGAAAGACTCAAGCAAGCTGAAATCGTTTTCCTGTGGTGACGAGACCAAGAGTCTAGAGACAGCTACGCAAACAAGCTTGCAAGAAAAGTCTACGACCAATAATTTTGCCGTACAGGCATGGTGAGGCAGCGAGATCAAAGGGAAGTCGCGAATCTTTCCTTCCATTCAAAAAAAAAAAAAAAAAGAAGCAGCGAACATTCTGTGCCTTCCTTCCTAGGTAGGTTATCTTTCCTTTTCAGCACAGGACAGAGGCCCAGGAAACCACTTTGAGACCTGCCCAGATTCTTTGCCTTACGAATTGGTCCTGTTTCAGTAGACTCGAAACTGAATGGTCGACCGGGGATCAGTTTATCAAGCCTTCCAGGCTGCGCGTCTCGCACAGAAGTATACAAATGTGTTGTTTTCAGAAGCGCTTTATTCGCTCCTGCATTCATCCAGAACAAAACTGATAACGTTATAGAAAAGGCTCTTTCTTTTCAGCAACATAAAAGGGAATGTGCTTGTAGGGCATAACTATTGATGTGCCAGAAACATAAACAACACGGGGCCCGTATTCCGAAGAGTAGTTTACGAAAAAATGCTCGTAAAATATGTTTCAGCCAATCCTGGTGCTGAAGATATGAACCAAGCCATCCCACCAATCGCAAGGAACACTTACGAAAGAGAAGTTCTTGCGAATACGTCCCCAGGTACATAGAGCAAGCAAGTAGTGCTCGACTAAAGTGCTGCGCTAGATTTTATTCAAATGGTACTTTACGACAAGTGAATTAGAACAGCTATGATGCTCTTGACAAAGCTCCTCCATTGCAGCGCATTTCGTTGTTTTTTACAAAGCATACATAGGGTCCTCTCTAGAATATTCACTCTTATGCACTGAACACCAGCTGATAGAAAGCATGTACTCACCCGTCAACGTTCTTCATAGGACAATGAAACAAAAAATCTGTAAATCAGGAAAAGTAAATCCCATTGTGTTGGTGTACTTAGAAAATGGGTAAAATAATTTTCAGTACTTTGTGTATATACGCCACCAGGTATATATAAACTGTCACGAAGAGATAAAAAAGCATTGCCCTAGTGATAATGTTCGAGAGGAAGGCTCGCGACAAAAAGGGAAGTTTGAAGGAAAATGCAAAAAAGAGCTACATGTGTTTATGCGCTCAGTGTCCAAATATGTTGCAAACAACATGTTTATTACACAAGGTGAATAATCCGCTCTGCTATGAGAGTTCTATGTAGATGGAAAAGATGCTGTCTTTGACGGATGCCCCAGTGAAGAAACGAAACAAAAGAGGTCGTCGAAAATAAAGTATCACACCAACGTGCTTAAAAAGTCGCGTCCGCCTCAAAGTTCTCTCGTGAAACAGAGAGAGAGATAGAAAGAATCGAAAACACAGTTTTATAATCACAGTTTGATTGATTGATTCTGTGAGGTTTAACGTCCTAAAACCAGCTTTGATTATGAGAGACGCCGTAGTGGAGGTCTCTGGAAATTTCGACCACCTAGGGTTCTTTAACGTGCAGACATCTCACAGCGCACGGGCCTCAATATTCCACCTCCATCGAAATGCAGCCGCCGCGGAAGGGATTCGATCCCGCGACCTTCAGATCAGCAGCCGAGTTATAATCACAGTTAGACCACCTGGGTTTCTAGTACTGCGCATTGTGAAATCACGTTAAAGAACACCAAATGGTAAAAACTTCCCGGAGCCCTCACAACGGCGTACCGCGCTTTTCCACTCTTTCCTTCCCGGTTCCCACCCCCACGCACATTGAGGCGTACTCCCGATATGGGCTGAAGAAATTGGCATCCTTTCCATAAGCGAACAACAATTATGTACCAACAGGCTGAGACACGATGAATTTATTACGGCCGTATGCATAGCATATAACAACAGTATTTGCTTATAGGGCAACGTAATATGCCGCAGTTAAGTTTAGTGATATCCACTTTCGTGTCGAAAAACTTAGGGGGTCAATATTAACGTATTTGACTGCCCGTAATTGAAACGGACACTGTCGACACCACCATTAAGGAATCGTAGTTCATTCCGAGCAAATATTTGGATATTCAGCTCTAAAAAAATTCACATCATATCCACGGGGTGAATGATGATGAGTGGGCGAAGCTCCTGAGGGAATCATCGGTAAACCGTGAACCTTCCGTGTAATTCGCCCAGTCGATCATCATGTAAAGACGTCTTACGCAGCCCCTTACACAGGCCGGAACGCGCACCGCGTTTGCCGACGCCATCTCATGACTGCTGAGAAAGTATAAGGCGGAGAGGCCACAGCGTCTTACACGAGCTTCTTACACGGGCCGTAACGCGCTGGCACAAACGCTTTAGAAACGCGCAGTCTTTCGTTAATGTTGGGTATTTACTGTCATCGTGGTGCATGTGTCCATGTGCGCTTCGTGGCGTAGTTTGTAATATGTAGCGCTCCTTTCTGTGTGTGGATGTGAGCGTGGAGTACCGATCTCCACGTATTGTGTAAGAATGTCGAATGGCAATAAAGAAAGAAAAAAAAAAGCTTCGTGGCGTAGTGGCTAGCGCCGCGCGTTCGGAAGCGAGGGGTCCCTGGTTCGATTCCGCGCTTCGGACACAACGTTCGGGATTTTTTCTCATCGTCCATGGTCCACCAAGCGCAATCCGACACGTACGGCGATGATCCAGGAGAATGAGAGGAGCGCTCCCCGTGCAGCAGCCAGTCGGAGAGCAGCTGCACCGCCGACGCCATCTAGCGTATCTTCACCCAACCGCCTTATTGTACGCATGTCTATGGGACAGCGCCCTCTCGGAAACGAGACGAGAAATGGAGATGACGACACAGAATGCGTACAGCGCCATCTAGTGTATCGTCACCCAACTGCAGTTTGCATGCATCTCTATGGGACAGCGCCATCTATTGTATGCTAAGGGAGACGCTACTGGCTACGCAGGATGCATCGACAACCGAGAACCGCCCAGGTGATGACATAAGGAGCTTCGCCCCTAAAATTAAATTAAAGAGCCAGGCCTGCGCGGAATCGCAGGATAGTGACAGCGTAAGCTGAAGGAGCGACCTTCTTAGAGGCCGTTGTAAACGCTTGGGGAAACTAGTGGAAGTACAGGTGGTAGGTATCCCCCGCGCCATAACTCTGCGGTTTGGGCTTCTCTCTGCACGGCGGTCTGTTGTGCCCGACGTTGCCTTGCTGCAGTCGCGCGCGTAGCTCTGCGATTCACTTCTTCAGCAGCGGCCCGCACCTTGCGAGGAGGCGCCATCGGGTATATCGAAGAGCCAGGTCAGGTTGCTGTCGGGGCTGCGCACGTCGCCTGTCGCGTGACGCATGGCACGATACGACAAAACTGCTTCACGAGGCAGCGTTTCGTATTGCTTCACGAGTGCTTCACGAGGCAGCGCTCCGCTGCCGCCGTAACCGGCGGCGGCGGCGGCGGCGGACAATACGGTGCCAAAAACGGCCGTTGTTGTGATCTCATTATAGCTTACGCTGTAACACATCGGATTCCGTTTTGCTCCTTGAACGTGGTTCACAAGTGAAGCAGTGTTTGATGGCACGGAATTTTGATTGCACGTACAACATACACGTTGACGACTGCTGGCTGCTTCGCGGGGCCGCTGGGCCTCCTGGGCCTCCGGGTTGACCCCACGGCTGCAGTCGCGTTTGGCGGGGCGGGAGCGTTTCTATTCCCGGGCCACACCAGGCTCTCGTCGTCTCTCCTCGTAGGCTAATTGTCAAAAACTTCACATAGTGGACTCCATTTAACTCGACTATGGAACAGGGCGTATACCGTGAAAATGTAAATTTCTCTAGACATGCGCGTTGATTACATGCTGTTGTCAACATGACGTTAAACAGCTTGTCCCGATAGATATCCTGAAGTGAGCAATAACTGTGTGTTCGAAACTGAAAATTACGGATGCCGCAAAATACACATATTCTGAAAGCAGTAATTCACTGTCTGCGGCTCAACTCGTGCGTATGTTTCTTTTTTTTTTACCATATATAAAGCTATGAAAGCTGCTTTCGCCTTGGTCACAATGAGGGGTGCGATCAGAGATCTTTGTTCGGATTAGAACGCGTTCGCTTGCTGCAACGTCACGAAGGGGGTTTAGGTTCTCGTTGTGCGCGCTCCTGACTTGGCGCGGCTTTTGCGGTGTCTCCTTTCCAGGATCCGACGTTCTCCTTTTTGAGTCCATGGTGCCTTGTAATACGGTGGCCCATAAGATACCCGAGAACCCGAGAGCAGCCAATCGGCGAGCTTTCCTAAAAGTTGGTCAGTAGTTGTGCTGCTCTGTCGTGGACAGCGTAATAGAAAACGATATGTTTTTGGCCTTCTAATGAAGAAAGCTTCTGTACCAAAATAATGAGTTTCTTTTTCTTCGTAAGCGTAAACCTGTGACTCTTCGTAAGCGTAAACCTGTTTCTCTTTCTTTTCCTTCCACTCGATTTCCGAGGAACCCATTGCTCTCCTCTGTTTCTCCTTCCTCTCTGCCAATCGCGCCACACGCGACGCACCACATGCGCCCGCTCGCGCTTCCATCTTGTTAACCACCAACACTTTCTTACGACAAAAGTCTGCGTACGTTTCGTTATCACGGCTCTGCAAGCCTCTTCCGGGGCGATTCACAAGTGCTGACCTGTCTCAGCATCTTGGACTTGAGACTCGTCCTAATCGCTCTACCACTCTTCCGCAGTTCATTCAGTGATCAAATGGGTTCTTTCCCACAGGAAGCACATTATATTTGTGATGGTAAGCAATAGAAGAAAATTACACCAACGTCATCTATGACGGGTGCAATCGTCACGAAAAGAACAGCTTGAAGCAAGAGCGTAGCAGCTTTTCTAGAGAAAGAGGGGATTTATTCACCAGCGTTTATGCTGGGGCTTTGCTAGCCCCACATAATTTCTACGTTCGTGGCCGTACAAAATGTGCTTTATCATCTGTATTTCCGGATACAAATGTGCGAAGGGAATGTAGGCTGTATAAGTGCTACCTGTCAGGTGATTAACGTATAAACTCGTTAGTTACATACAAAAAAAAAATGGTGCAATGCTCGTATATCTCTTTTTCGTGGTACCATGCTGACCAAATTAGCTCGGCTTCTCGGCTCCTTAATTGCGCCTTCGTCTTCATAAAGGCATGTCGGCGACAGCGGTGGCGCTGACGTTTAGGACAAAGCATTTCAATTTTGTTTAGCTGCCCCAAGAAAATCCTACACAGCCAAACGTGTGGGTGCGAAAATACTGAAACGGAATGAAAAAAATAGTGTGACATTATTAACGGTTACAAAGTAATGCACAAGAACTAAGAAGCAATGATCAAAAAGAAAAAAAGATGAGTAGTAACTACACAACCGCAAAAAAAAATGGAAAGAAAGACAAAGAAAAGGAAAGAACGAAAATAAATTCTTAGGTTTATTGCAGGAGCATCATCATCATTTATCTATCACGTCGACTTGTTCTTTTCATAATTTATGCCTTGGGTTTTTGACAGGAATACTAATCCTACATGCGTTAGTTTTGGCACACACCTAGACTAGAAGCGTTCGCAAATGGCCTAATCTATATTTGAGTTAACTGTGCCCGTTCGTTACATGCGGTGTAGTTCCTGAACAACAGGCGCAGTGGTTAACTTCTGAAAAGCAATAAAAGCCATTTGACAAGTACCAAGCTGTAAATAGACACAAAAATTCGCATCGGTGCTCCCAGAATGCTTACAAAAAAACTGAGGATCGTACGAGAGTGGGAAACGTACATAACGTCCATAATGTGCATGAGGTGCATTTTGCACATAATAAAAGCCCGAATGTGATCGAGCATGATAAAAGCCCGTATTTGAACGGAATCCATTCCGCACTTAGACTTGTGCGTATGCTTCTGCTTGCACAGTGCGAATTCCATGATTAGTGTCTTTTGAGTTTTCAATAGATGCTCGACGCACCTTGTTCTGTTCCGTATAATATTGAATGCGCACAGTTTAGGCCTGAAGGAAAAAATTCCTCTCTGTAAAATAACATATAGCGGCGTCAAATTGAGCGTAGGTATACGAATATATAAAGTACAAATGCAATATTCTTGTTGCAGATTTTTGTATAGTGGAATTT
This sequence comes from Hyalomma asiaticum, assembly GCA_013339685.2. Taxonomy (NCBI): domain Eukaryota; kingdom Metazoa; phylum Arthropoda; class Arachnida; order Ixodida; family Ixodidae; genus Hyalomma; species Hyalomma asiaticum. The sequence continues at coordinate 34,399,880 of CM023483.1, read as the reverse complement.
TGGGGGAAACCCCAGTTAATTACAGCTGTCAGCTCAGAACAGCAGGTTACCGGGCGTAATAATTAAAGAAATTTTCATGTGAGCAGGGAGCTATCCCGAAGCGGTAGCCTTGCGCACGTGTGGTATCGCTGGTTTCACCACTTCGTTTTGCAATCGAAGTGTCACAAAAGCGTTGGCGATGCTAAATGTTGACCATTGAAGTAAGTGGTTTTTGAAGATAACCATTTCGTCGAATGTGTCGGAAACGTAACCCGCCACAGCAGACAGCTTACGTTGCTGTATATGCATGCATATCCATGGCTTTGAAGCTATAAACTACTGCCAGCGGAACAACAAAAAGCATTCACAAACACCCTTCTGCCAACTAAAATTACGCTGCTCATTCTTACTCTTGCAAATACTGGCAAAAAAATATAGTATAATTTAAACGCCGCTACAGAATTCAACCTTTCTTGCTAAAATACAAGACAGGCATTGTTAAAAAAACTGTAGGCTGCATTTCAATGGAGGCGAAATGTTGGGGCCCGTGTGCTGTGCGATGTCGGTGTACGTTAATGGTCCCCAGGCGGTCGAAATTTCCAGTGGCCTTTACTACGGCATCTCTGGTTACCGTGTCGTTGCTTTCAATTCAGTTCAATTCAATTCAATTTATTCCGACATCACAGGAGACATTACAAAAGTCACAACAGTGATACTATGGGGCGAAAGCGAAAAGCCTTTAACGCTTGACGAAGGCTTTCGCATCATTTCACAACATAGCAAAGCATGAGATCACCAGTCATTATACAATATGAAAATATGTACTTCAGGGTCATGCCGATTTGCATTTTATTAACACGTATAAAAACATTTAAAGAAAGGAACAGTATAAATGGCTTATTGTAAGAAACTGTTTAATGTTAGTGGCAGTAAGTAGCTCATCATTTGGCGACTATAGTTAGTACGTGTGTAAGGAATTTTCCAGTCATCAGTGGCTCGTGTGCTATAAGGGCGGGTATAGGGTGTCAAACACGCTAAATCAGTAAGAAAAGAGTCGTGATTCTTTCGGGAAGTGCGATATCGCTTCATTAAAATTGCCTTTAAATGGGATCATTAAACGGGACGTAAAAACACAGAAATCATTAATTCTTTTTTTATTTTTGGCGAGACCGCTTCAACGTATGCAACAAAGCGTGCAGTCTTTATTTCTTTAACTCGTAGCAAATTAATTGACCCAGAGAATCTCGACTAAACATTCTCAGGAATTCTGGCAACAACGTTCTGTGGCCTGTGTAAAAGTTACTTCATAAATTTCAGCCGCTCGTTTCAATAATTTTGGCGACAGGTGGTTTTTATCCGGCAATCCACCGTATCATGCTCTAGATACTCCGAAGCATATTCTCATCGAGCAGCAAACTGCATTTAATACTTCTTTGGCGCGAAACGAACCTCTCCGTCCTCTCGGGTCAGATAGATGCATGCCAGGGTTATGACGCGTGAACTGCGTTTACAAATTGCTGAAACACATCCCATACACATTGTGAAGATGTGGATATAACGATGTTTGGAAAACGATCTCTTTAGCTCGACTGATTGAAAATTTTGTTGTATTACTGCTATTACAGCGAACAATTGAATACGCGTGCACGACGTGGGGCTTCCATAGAAGTTAATTCTGAAAACAAGCCGGGAAAAGAAGCATTTGGAGAGTGGAAAACCGGCTATGATGACAATGAGAATCTGTATATGGGTGCCCGCATATAGAGACGATCAGGATTTTGACGAAGCAGAGTGTTGCGAATAATAACATGTCGGATAGAAAGGTACCCCGTGTTGAAACAATTTGGACTGCCAATGGAAAACTTCGCCCTTTGAAATGAAAATACATTGCTAAATCGGACGGATGGAATGTTGGAAAAAGAATTGATAACGCTCACGAAATTGAAGTGGCGTCTCCATTTGCTGAAAGCAAACAGTCCCGAAGGAGATGACTCTGCCGCGCCGGAAAAATGGGACGAATCACATAGTGTATTCCACTGAAAATAACTTGCAATGTACAATCGCGAACAATCGCTCTCGCTCGTATATTGCAGGTTACTTGAGGTTATACCGAGTTGTGCTTCACGCTACTGACGTTACTGGTCGGGCGCATTTGTTAAGGAACAGTAATACCAGCGGCTTCGTTGTACCTACATGTGTCCCATTTACTTGTTTGTATGTGGATAGCGGTTAAGAACAACTAAGTATTTGACGCTAGGCAACGAGATACTGTTACTGGGCCTTGTGCTGGGAAGCATGGGGTGTAGAAATTATTGAAAGCAAACGTAGAAGATGAGTCAGGATGAAGAATAGCGTGGAACACACAACTAGCATTTGAAGAATGCGAACACAAGTATTACCTGTCAAGACTATGTCGCGTTCATTTGGAGCCTGATGTCCCGTACGAACCTGCTATGAACAGAGTTCCTGACCGAACTTCTGCTCATAGCAGCTCAAGTTTTCTTTATCCTTTCTCGTTGACATGTCAGCGCATGATTGGCTGCTGTCAAAAAAGGGCAACATTTATGCGCTAAGAACTATGTGACTAAAATGATGCTCAATCAAATGTATTATTTTTCAGGTCGTGAAAATGAAGGTGTGAAAAGGTCCTCGGTGCTCATCTGCGAGAATAAGTCCTCGTTATTCACAGCCGTATACAGCCTACCGCTTCTTGGAAGAGTTTGAAAATGCACCCTGTGTATCGCAATGTCAGACAATCCTAAAGGCCTAACCCGGTTTCATTCTGATCTATACATTAGCTTTTTTCAAAACTAAACTTAGGGATTCAAGGTTATCAGTACAAATGTTAGCACAGCGTCACATGTAAAAAGTCATAAGAGATAACGCCAGTAATTGCATTCCAGCATAACTTCTTTTTGATGTGGCATGTTTCGAAATCGTAGCCATAAAAAAGTCGTCGTATGACTTTAATCTTCCGATATAATTTATCCTGAGAATAGAGACACTAAGAACAGCTTCGTTTCCAGTGGATCGCTATGCGTAAGTGTTAAAATTTATGCGTGCGTGTTTGCAGAGAGATAGGAAAAATAGAATAAGAGATCGCCACTTATGTTCGCAAGAAGCCCGTCCGGTTAACTACCTTGAACTCCGGAAAAGACTGCTGATTGGCAAAAGAAAACATGACAGAGAAAGAGAGAGGACGGGATGCTTTCGCGGAAGCTTCAAAGTGGCCTCCCTTCAAGCATACAAGTGGTCGCATAGGTCTGTAGACGCCAGTTTAGGCGAATGCGAATTATGAGATAATTGCACAAGGATGCCACAGTAGCAGAAGAGGTGCAATGTACTGGTCGAAGTAAAAACAGTGATGAAAGGATTTTGCACAAGAAATTATAAGACACATTCAGGCACAGAATCGAATACTTTAAGGGGCCAGTAAAAACAACTGGCATTCCAAAAAGAGATTCGAATAAAATTTTATCGATCAACGCCTTTAGTTTTTATCGTGTACAACTAAACGTCGAACTTTGTTCAAGTTTACGCATCGGTGATATTAGTCGCTTCAAAGCGTTTACAGAAATGGTAGTAGAAAAGGGGTACCAAAGTTAGACTCTCTCAGGGGGACTCCCATACGTTATGCGAAGGGTAAAAACAAACAAGATACGTCGCTCAGTGGTTACACAAATCAGTGGCAACACAAACACAAATCTGCTTAGAAAGGCAGGCATGGAAGCAGACTTCGTGAAAGCTGTACGAAGTGCAATGCATTGCTTCGTCTGTGTTTTCCTGTGGTGTGTTTATGTGGTGTTCGTTATGTTTATGCTTTGTGCGGTGATCATTAGGCTGTTAAATTTGGCAAAGGTCCGTGGACAGTTTTCCAAAACTATCATCATCGTGGTATCGGTGCACGTTCACTTCTGTGCAATGTCCATTTTGTGGCATTTGCATGCACGTGTTTTTCTACTCTTGCGCTCACGCTCTAAGCCCACTACGACATAAACGTGGAGGAAGTTTATAAGACTTTCATCTCTTGCGCGAATGCCCTCAGCCCACTACTACATAAAGGGGGTGTGCGGCACAGACATGTATGTGCCAACAGCCCCTAAAATAGCATAGCCATGCATAGTATAGTATAACAAAACTTGGGGAATTGAAGTGAGGAGGAGTGATGTAAGGGGGCGGAGAAAGAAAGGGAGACGGGGAGAGAGTTAAGCGTGGAATAGCCTTGTATAGAGCAGTTTATGAGCCAGAAACTTGGCATGTGCCAAGCATGCAGTTCGTAGCGTAGCATACCCTCGGTCGTGGGAAATAAAAGTAATGGTGAGGAGGTGTGATGTGAGAGTAAGCTTGAAAGAAAGAAGGAGACAAATCAGTGATCAAACAGTATATATATATATATATATATATATATATATATATATATATATATATAGAGAGAGAGAGAGAGAGAGAGAGAGAGAAAGAATACACGGAGGGAAGAAAGATGATGATCAATACACAGAGAGAAGTGATGTATATATACAGAGAGAGATAAGAGTTGTGCGTAAAGCAGGGAGGTTAACTAGAATGGCACTTCCAGTTTACTACCCTGCATTGGGGTAGGGGTAAGGGGAGACAGAAAGGTTAGAAGAAAAGGATGAGAGAGAGAAGGGGGGGGGGGGGGGCGGTGTAAACACACACAAATAAACATGACAGATTTCCAGTCGTTCAACGAGGCCCGTTTCACGTAAAAACTGCAGCAATGCCTTTATGGCTTTCCTGCTTGAAAGTCGGTTGTTCCGCCATTGCAACATTGATTGTTCGCGCAGAGGTCGGTCGCCAAGGTGCGATAGTTCCATTGCAAGGAACTAACGCTGGGAACTGTACAGAGGACAATTGCAGAGGATGCGAGCGACAGATTTCTCTCTGCCGCAATGGGCGCAAGCAGCACTGTTTCCCATTCAGATGCGGTAAATGAAACATAAAGAATTGATGTAAAAAGACATAAAGGCAGCGAGACGAAAAAAAATAAGAAGTTGAAGAAAGAGCTCAGTCTGGGTTCGCGAAGTGGTGGCTCTTGTTAGCCAGCTACGTGGCTTACTCAGATTGCGCAGGCACGGAACGTCATAAAACTGGCTTAAAATTTTTTGTAATGTTCTATTTATGTTGTGTTAAAGTGGGTGCATGTTCTGGTAATACACTGTTCTGCGATTAAAGCACCTGTTATCTTATTTTGATGCTGAGCTTTGCATTGGCCATGTGATGTTCGGAATCTGCTCCTATTGTCTTGTGAATGTTATCGGCGTTCATACTGTGTTTATATGTGTTGTCTTGCGTTTATTTGTTATTTTCTGGTGGTTATCTGTTCTGAAATGTAGCAGTGGGCTGGGAAAGGGTGTGCGTCGTGGGTCGAAGGCAAACTCTGGTCCCCTTTTATCTGTAACCTGAGTGAGAGGACTGACGAAGAGGCTTTCTTTCTTTCTTTCTTTCTTTCTTTCTTTCTTTCTTTCTTTCTTTCTTTCTTTCTTTCTTTCTTTCTTTCTTTCTCTCGCTTTTTCTCTCTTTATTGCCCTTCACCCATCACACTATTGTAGCACTGGGCAGAGGCTAAGGGTGTGGGTAATGGGTCGAGCTCAGGAGTGGGTCCGCTTTTCCTTCTTGTGCGACGCGACGCAACATGACACACTAGACGCCGACAGCCCAAAAGGGCTCCGCATCTAAAAGTGTTGCCGGCCCCGCATAAAACAAGCGTGGCAGCTCAGAGGAACATGGCGCCGTTTTCTGAATAAAAAAAAATGTTACAGGGTCCCTTTAGTAACAGGTTCGTACCTATGTGTGTCGTCGGCTACTCTTCTTCTCTTAGAATGTTGTCGCGATCAGAAGATTGTCAACGATTACCAAAAAAAAAAAAGGACAAATAAGTACACGGACGCGCACATGCTCCTAGTTAGCACTGTAATGTAACTCTTCATCCAATGGGAGAGGTGAGACAATACAAATGTTTGGGACACCCGCATTGTCAACACGGAACAAGAGAGTTCACCATGTTCACACAGCGCGCATGCGTCGCTTTTAAACTCGTCTAAATACCGCACTTTGCTCACAGCAGCACTAGTCCCCTCTTGATAATTCGGCGAACAGTTCAGTCCTCACTCGCAAATTTATTGCCACACAATGTGTGCTCAATGTAGCGAGCAACTGACCAATAATAAGTTGCGTCTTCCCTTCTTATACAACATCAGTAATATGACGAGAAGCATAATAATGATCTTCCAGTTCTCTTACTTCGTTGCATATACACACGTATATACTTCGGATATAAGACTAAGTGTTGTGCTATAAAGCAAGTGTACTTGCCGCTTGAACGGTGGATGGGCAAAGAAGAAAGTCGTTATTAAAATCAGTGAGCCGCCTTCAGCGTGACAATCCTTCTTAATAATGCTCGAGTGAACCCGACAGGTGTCGCTTCGCAAGGGGACGGCACGAAGATTACGACGGAATGGCTTTTTGACTTTATTCCTGACTTTGAGCGAAAGAAGGCTTGCGCTACTTTTCTTCTTTTGAACCACCTGACATAAGCCGCCCGGAATATACGTTGTCCGCTGATGCGCACAGCTCCAGCGCTAGTGTGGGAAAGGGAACATCTGTGGGCTGTTCATCTTAATGTTTTTCATTTTGGATGGTCACGGCACGTTTTACGTGACTCTAAATATTCTTGTCGTATCTTGTGCTTCATGCTGAAAGGACGCTGCACTTTATAAGTAGCTCATAGTAGAACCTCCTTCGAAAGGTTACATATTTTTTTTTTGGGCGTTGGATAATTGACTGTGCTCATGATACGCCCAGCGTCAGGGTTGTGTGATATTTATTGTTATGAACGTTTTTGGCGCAAGATGTTTTTGTGAATGCGGGACCAGATTTCAATATTTGTAAGTCGAATCTCCCACTAACAGTTAATTGCAGGCGTCTGCCAGTGGCCTTGCTCCTATTATTATTATTATTATTATTATTACTAGTAGTAGTAGTAGTAGTAGTAGTAGTAGTAGTAGTAGTAGTAGTAGTAGTAGTAGTAGTAGTTGTTGTTGTTGTTGTTGTTCTTGTTCTTGTTGTTGTTGTTGTTGTAGAAGAAGAACGAGAGGCCCAGCTTCATCAGCCCATGGCGCAATGATGGCTTTAAACATGCGCACCACATTGGCAAGAAACCAGTCGCAATGCATAAATCTTTTGCTGCCATTATATGCGTGACGGAAGGATGAAATCATAGGCCGACCACAGATGGTCGATGTTTCCAGAGCCTTCCACTACAGCCTTTCTCATAATCATATCATGGCTTTGGGACGTAGAACGCTAGAAATCATTCAGTCATTTGTGACCTGTAAAAGAAGTCAGCCCTGCCTTCTTAAACTGTAGCCCATCATTTACACTCTCCGCCGCACACTTTGAAATTCGTTACAGTCATTTCTCACCTACATACATCACGCTGAGAGCTCGATTGTCCATCTAAAGAATTGGTACTTAGTCATCTTCTTCATTTAAGTCGACTCTTCACTACTTGGAGTGTCAACCACCGCAAAGTAGACTCGCTTACGTGCACATGACCCGCGCAAAAGAAGGGCCACTGTTTCATCTAAAAATGCTGGTGCAAAGTTCAGTCTTTCTTACTCAGGCGAGTTAACACCTTCGTGTTTGAAAAAAAAAAGCTAATATTTACGCGCGGTTACAACGAGCGAAATATATTTCCAATAACGACAGCAGCGCCACAGGCGATGTTATACAATCATTAGGAATGATGTGACAATACTCATATTCATGGCGTGTACCATGGCATGTAGCCCCCGTGTTTCTCGGGGTATCGCCAGAAGCAGTTTTGAAAAGTAGGGGATACGAACGGTCGAATGGTGCCTTTTTCTACAAAGATATCGTTAGACAGTGATGCGATGCAGTAAAGCGGGTGCATGTGCGATGATGATTGATTTGTGGGGTTTAACGTCCCAAAACCAGCTCTGATTATGAGAGACGCCGTAACGGAGGGCTTCGGATATTTCGACCACCTGGGGTTCCTTAACGTGAACTGACATCGCACAGCACACGGGCCCTGAACATTTCGCCTCCATCGAAATGCAGCCGCCGCGGCCGGGATTCTGTCCCGCGACCTTCGGATTAGCAGCCGAGCACTACAGCCACTAGACCACCGCGGCGGGGCGGTGCATGTGTGAGTTAATACGCGTGCTTGACGTAACGTTCAGTTACACCACATTACAGAGAAGCCGAAAGCTTGCACAAGCATGAAAGGGACTGCCTACCATACTTCACCGATTTCTGCTTTTATTTAATTATAGTACAGGAAGAAATTCACAGTGCATAAGTTTCTGGTGTTTTGACTGAAATTGAGTAGAACTATTTTTAAACTGAATTTTTTAATCTTGGAGCTCATCCGTCTGTATGTGTAAGGACGTCGGAAACACAGGTTACTGGGTTATTGTAATAATAATTTAAAAAACAAACTTTCTCTCTGACGCCAGGGAACGCTACAATAATTTCTTCCTTTCAAGAAAGATAGGTGATCCAGCCTAGGCATTTCTTGATTTTTCGCTGCCCTTGTGACGCACATCACGAACGGCGGTGCCGCCGATCATTTTTGGCCTTACATTCAGGGCGAAGTCGACAATATCATTCATCTGTTTTGGGTACAAGACGGCTCGTTTCCATCAATAGAAGAAACCACCATTTCATTTTCACCACAACAGGTTAAAAACGAAATTCCGAGCAGTAGATGACCATTTCAAGGTGAAATGCACTGCTGCACTCTGGACGTCCCTTGTTTCTTCCAGTCTATCAGTCCGCGAACACCACTGAAAAGAAACAGAGGCTGGTGGAGAGGCGAGAAGAAAGTGTGTCAGGACGAGACAATCACTGGAGTGCGTACCTTCGGGGAGTGTTGATAAAACCAACGTAGGCTTGCGTTCCTAAACGAGGACCATTGACCATCAATCTCCACATGGGCGCGTCTGATAAGGAAGTTTCTCAAAGAGCTGCCAAGGTGGCGCTGTCACAATTTACGACGACACCGGATGGAACATGGCGAGGACCAACGCCCTTTCCGTGTCCGTGGTATAAGGTAGTTCTCTCAATAGACGGCGTTTGTGTGTGTGTGTGTGTGGAGGGGGGGGGTACATTTCTTTTTTTTCCGTGAAAGCACACCCTACGTACATCATTGTTTCGCTACCATGTATACCATGTTGTCCCCTAAAGGTGTGTGTGCTTCTTCTCTTTCCGTATCTCTTCATTGCACAAGTCAATATGCAAGTTATATCTAGGTGCGTAATGAATAGACTGTGCTTTTCATAACGCACATAACGCAGATCCTAGCTGCGAGTCTTTATTCTTGAACTGAAAGCCGAAGGTGTGTCCGATGAGAAGTGCTGAGGTAGTGGCACCACCTCAGTTTTTCCACGCATGCTTTCACTAGCACCTCCGTCTCCCAATAATGAAATATAATTTCCAATTGTTGTCGAAGTTTCACTTTCTTCGCGTGCAGTTTTGTCAGTACTGTTGTTAACAATCAACCTCTAATATGGGGTGTATATTCACGAGAATAGGCATATGACAATGGCTGATGATAGCATGTTTCCTTTCATTTAGTTTCAGTTTTATTCAAACTTGAACGAACCTAGGGCGTGGAACGAAACATACAGTCTCATCAGACTGTATGTGAAATTAGACTAGCAAGATTTATAGTAATGATTGATGTTGGTCGGGTTATACTAGACTGCGTCTAATGTCGGTGACTGGTCATGAGATATTCTCACGTGCCTTCGCTTGAGCGTTGTACCTAATATCAGGATCGTGATGTCTCTTTTTCCTAAGTTATTAAAGCTTTACAATTCAGCCAATACAAGCTCCGCTTGGATGGCCTACACGTAATATTAAAACGAGGCCGTGCCTGGGGTCGATCGTTAGTATTATCTTAATAATAGTACACTGCCCCAAACATCACCGAAGGCTTCCTGATATTTGTTCACAGTGTTCAATGTCACATACAATATGGCTCATCGATATGAGGTTGTGTCTCGAAACAGTGAACCCACGCTTTGTTAAGGGCAGGTCATTTCCTAAGTTGGTGAATCTCTATATTATTAATTTATGAATAGCAGTGCAAAGTCATATGGTAGGAAGTATTAGTGGTATGCGCTGTTATTTTCCCACAAAATATAGGTCGCCAGGAAGCAAATGAGATTACAGCGTACACTCAAAATGAATGACTGAATAATATGTGACCATATGTATTGAAGGGTTCAGGAGATGCAATCACACCCATGTCGTTCATGTTAACGTTTTATGACGTGCATTTTTATGTGCTCAGCTACGAACGAACGAACGAACGAACGAACGAACGAACGAACGAACGAACGAACGAACGAACGAACGAACGAACGAACGAACGAACGAACGAACGAAACGGAACGAAACGAAACGAAACGAAACGAAACGAAACGAAACGAAACGAAACGAAACGAACGAACGAACGAACGAACGAACGAACGAACGAACGAACGAACGAACGAACGAACGAACGAAACTTCTTCTTTTTTGTGCGCTTTCAAGAGAAATGAAGGAAAGCACACGTGAGCTAGACGCGACGAAATAGAGACTCAACAAAAAAAAATGCCGATTCACAGCGGACCAATATGCAACAGGACCTAGATAGCCATCACTCCATAGCATAGAGAAAAAAAGGGGCCGGAGTGCATGAGGTCAGAGGTAAGCAGGGCAAATTGGCCGGATGAGACAAATGCAGAACCATGAGAAAGAATAAATAATGAGAAAGAAGCCCTCCACGACATCGGCGAGTACACCAGCTAGTAGCCGCGACTACGCGACAGTGCCGCAACTACACGATTGGACCAACTAGGGGCGTAACAGGAACTCGTTGGCCGGAGACTGCAGACACACTTGGAACGCCCAACGCACTTTGTAGGAAAGACGGAAAAGGCAGAGACAACAGATGGCTTAGGAAATAAAAGACAGCGACGCTGAACGGGCACGAATTGTATCATACAGACCAACTCTACTAGCAGCAGGTGGAAAACACCTGCTAATCGGGAGAAATAACGAAAGAGTGAAAGGTCTAGCTTGCGAGAGACACTTTGAAGGCGCGTACTAGGTCCTCAAACTGTCAAGAAGTTAATTGTCTGTTCGATGCCGTGAAGAAGCGACCTTCTTTTCTTTTTCGCGTCAACGACTGGCGCCCCCCTACACGAGCCTATTTTCATGTTACCAAACGCTTACAGAATGTACTGCATTCAGGCCTGGTGCTAGCAGATAAGAAATGAAACCGTAGTAAAGCGCCACCTCTACTTTAAACGAATCCAACAGACCAAATTTCGCTCGTAAATGGTGCCAGTTTAGTAGCATATAAGTGAAGCCTTCTAAAACGTTTCTTGTTGCATGTGGCCAGTGCAGGAGAAAATTGTGACAGAGTGAAACGTGCGCGGCGGACGGGTGACAAGGCTTCACCAGCGAAGGCTGCTCAGCTTGACCAACAAACTCCGGCTCACCCCCTCCCTTCCCAGCCTTCTTGAATCTCCCTCTTCCTTTACTGCAGCACAAACCCACCACGCGGCGAGAGAGCAGTCTGAACCGGCGTAGCGTAAAGCCCCTCGGGAGATCTGCCTTACAGATAACTCCGCCTCCTACAAAGAACCCTCTCTGGGAAGTCTCCATCGAACTTACGCCTAATTACTTCGACACGCTGGAGCAGTAAAGTCGGAAATTTCGGCAAACTATATATAGCTGCGTAAAAGCGGTGTGCGTTTCGTAATCAGGGCGCCGATCTGAACAGTCCCTGAAGTTCAAAGGTCGTGTCGTAAGAAAAGTTGTGGAGGCTCCACTGGGAAGGTACAAAAAGAGCTTGTCTCGCCTATTCGGCAAATTGCAGAGGGAAGAATAACAAAAGAAAGTTTGTCTGGCTTTCGAGTCGCCGAATCCCGATACTGCTTACGAAGCATAATATTTCGTTTTTTCTTCAGTCCTTTACCACTATCCTCACTTTTCTTTACGATGACCACTCAGATTTTTTTCGACTCGTAGGAATGCGAGCTGGTCTCAGGACCAATTTTCGCAGGTGAACCAAATACGATACGTTTCACCCTTATGAAAATTTCCTCTAAGTTGATTCAAGAAACAACAGAGAAAAGGAATTTTCTTCTTGCGTTTTCTTGATTTGTCCATTTCATTTTCATCAATTGAGGAATCACCTCTATTTACGCAATGAAAGCTCTAGTGCACGTAATAATGACACTTCTTTGCGGACTTCCTCACAAACATCAACAACGATACTCCTGTAGTGAACGGTAATAAGTATGTTTCACGAACACTAAACGTGTGATGTACCTGATTATGTTTGCATTGTGAAACTACAGAAGTATGAAAAAGGTGAATGAAATAGAACCGATCTGAACTCTTAGCAGCCAACCGTGGCTGAGGTAAAGTCAATGCTGAATGTCCATTATGCACTCTTGAAAGGAATCAGTATCAAGAGACTCATGACAAGAGCTGCAGCTTTCACAACGCCGACCGTAGGCGGTGTTCTACTTGGATACCCTAATGTGTGGAAGAAAAAACGAAAATGCGCTGCTGCGTTACCTTTCAAGGGATATGTGTAGAAGCCACGTGCAGTAACTCATTGCTTTACCTACTTACTAGATGCAGGAAAGTGCAGTAGAAACACATGAATGTTGTCGGGCAGCTCAGGTAGTAACCGGGAAAGGACATTCTTGGGGATAAGAAATTCTACCTGTTATTTCCAGATGCGTGGTACATTTAGTCTTTTCTTTCAGATGATGATTCCTACGAATGTAGCAAGCCGCTTTAGAACTTGCCTTGTTTATAAGCAGCGGCTGAGTGTTCTATTCAACCTCATGCCTGCAGTTTGGGTTTTGTGAGTCCTCGTCTTCCTCAGGTGTGCATAAAGGCAGATGGGGAGGGGAGTTCGTTGCTGCATACGATTTCACAAGTAATAAAAAAAAGAACGTGGATGATTTACAGTAACATCAGAATAAATTTGTAAACTTGCAGAGGAGCCTGTTTCATTTAGTTATCACGAAATACTCTTTAATATGTTTGAGTTATCTTCGTGCATAGTTCCATGAACATGTTTACACATGGCCAGACTAGGAGGAATTCTAAGGCTAGACAAGGAACGTATAGAAAAAAAAACTGCAAAACACTCATAATTACTGACTATCATTTATTGAACGACTGTGCTCTAAGATAGCATAACGCTGCTCAAGGATACCACTGCGCGCTCTCCTAGTCATTATTTCTTACTTGCACTGTGCAGCAAACTATCGCCTCTTCACTCATCCATTATTGTAGGAGTTTCTGTGGATAACGTTTGTCAGCCATGATGTGCAACTCCTTCGCAAGAACATCCTGCTGCGCAATATTTATTACATTTATTTCAAAAACTCCTAAAAAATCTTGCGACATTGTGGGATGTACCTACGTATTTGGCTGAGTGATGCTTCGACAGGAAGCAAAGAGCAGGCAAACTACAGATTCTTTCCTGCATAGTTCCTCGCTGTCACCTTAGTAGCTCAAAGAACATGCACACTGATCTACTTATGTCGGTGGCTTTAACATTTTGCATCAGAATATTTTATTACTGTCAACAGAGGAAGGACACTTGTGTTCTGCGAGTTGCATGAGGAAGCTGTGTCATAATATAATGAGGACATGTTTTCAAGATGGAAACATCGCATTTGGTGCTTCTCGAAACAAGTACACAGGCATCGGCCAAACCTAGGCGGTGAACACCTAAAGCACTAGGCGACGGGCGACAACATCACCTCCGGTGTGACGACGGTAATCTAATGCGCAGTTTCCTTTGCTTCCGCTTCCTGAATAATTCGAGAAGATGGTGCTTCTTACCGCTTATGATGATTGCATCTCTCTGAATATTTCTAGGCAGACATGCTTTTCGTGACAGCAAGGAAATGACTTCTGAAGTGGCTTTTCCTATCATGCATACAGCAACCTTAAAGCAAGGCCATTGACCCGAGTCCCCGCTACAAACCGCGCAATCAGAATTGCGCCTTGCAGAGCAAGCCAGAATGCCTGTCGTCGCCATCTGGCAGAGCACTTCCAACACCTCATTATGGGCTAAGTCTCTGCAGGTTCTTCCTTAATTAAGAAGGGAACCCTAATTGCGAGCGGAGCCCGCTGGCAACCGCGACGATGTTCCTATGACTCTTTACCACCATTTCATTCTGTGAGCGTCCGACACACAAGAAGCAACGATGTCACGGCACATGCTTTGCACTTGCGGAGCCATATACCCCATCCTCTCGAAGAAGCCATAATGCCTCGTCTTAAGGCTAAGGAAGCTGTCATCTCGCAAGATGGTAACTGTATTTTGATTAGCTCATTCTCCTGCGCCAGCCCACACCGTAACGCCGACAGCTTGCGTAAAGGGGCACACTTGGTGACTAAGGGAAGGTAGTTCGGTACTCTTCAAGCCTTCCAGTGCCCATATTGTTGTTTTATGTTTCGTTTTTATTTTTGCTCGAAAGCGCTTTATGCCGATCTCCACCAAGAATTGAGTAAAACATCTTGCGTCGCAGAAATGACGTCAGCAAATGAACTGATCTGCTGTGTCTTTCCTTCCATACGTTGAGAAAAAACTTCTTTTCCAACATGTGACGCTGCAAAAACTGAGTCAGAGTGACAATGAAACTATAATAGAACCATTATATCTAAATATGTTTCGGCACGTAAGTGATTTACAACATAAGAATAAATATAGGCTCCACCTACTGGTCCTGGCTTCGCTCCTTTTGAAGCGAAAGCTTTACTGGCGTAGTCGACCAAGTTTCGCCGTGTATCCCCGCTTCGCCTTGAAGTGACGAACAGATACCGCGTGACTAGGCACGCTCCGCCGCCGTGCGTATGCGTGTGTGTGTGTGTGTGTGTGTGTGTGTGTGTGTGTGTGTGTGTGTGTGTGTGTGTGTGTGTGTGTGTGTGTGTGTGTGTGTGTGTGTGTGTGTGTGTGTGTGTGTGTCTTATATTTCCACATACCTGAGCCTAACCCCCCCCCCCCCAGATGTTTAGCAACTAGAGCAAAATATTCTTGCGTATAGAACCCTAACATTATCCGCATATTCCAAATGTTGAAGAAATTCGCGTTTTTGTGCCCCATAAAAGAGACAGCCCGAAATTTCGGCGCCTGTTGTGAAAGCTAAGCCTGTCATGGAGCGTTATTTCAAAAGAATCATGTACTAAATTATTCGATATATTTATAAAATCGCAGACAAAACAAAGTGAAGCCTGCACACACGCTCAGGTTATGCTGAACTCACCATATAAATAGCATGCAATGATTCCTGACAACGGTTATGAGACGTTGTCAGCCAACGGTTATGAGACGTTGTCAGCCAACGGTTATCAGACGTTGTCAACCAAAATTGTGAGATCGACCATATCCGCAATAAGTACTTCCGAGTTCATGAACAAAGCTCTGTCAAACATCGTGGACCCAAAAATCAGTGTTATCGCCTCTCTGGAAACCGGCAGTCGTGCGCTACACAGAGACCGAGTTCGTGCGTGTAATGATCCCATTCTGCGCTTTCCATTGTCGAATACAGTCTGCCCTTAACGACTTTGTTTCTTTCCTAGAAAACAACAAGGTGTCATATGTGTTCGATATTTCTTCCATCTACACGCTTACTCCGGTGGCCTAAGTTCTCCATAAGAAATGGAGTCGCAGCTGTAATTACAGTTTCCGCCTGATAGGACAAATCAATAAGCGGTTCCATTTAACGTGTACTAAAATAGATCTCTTTTTCTTGCTTTCTATGTCAATGTGTTATTGTGCCGAATTAGATGTGCAGTTCTTTGTTTTCTTTGGTTCCTTTTGCGCTACTAGTTACGTGTTTTAGTGGTAGGCGCTGCATAAAACGAGAGCAACGCTGAGTCATTGAATTTACGTAATGCGCCTAAGATATAACTGACCTCGCTCGTACCATGCTACCTAAAGTTATACACGGAGAACTGTTAATTAAATACATTCAACTCTAATTAGGAGATAAGAAAGCAATAATGAGCTCCAACGGTGTCTCCAGATGGTGCACAACACAATCATACATTCAATTTTTCCGAGTCTGTCAGCTGCCTTCAGAAAGTCTAATAATTATTGTATAACGAGTATCATCTGCAATCACAAGTAGAAGACGCACTCGTAGCCTAATGTATATTTCAGGTCTGCTGCTGCAACATTATAAGTTTTTCCTGGCACGTTTTGACAAGCCCCACGATGAATTAAGAATGAACAGCCTGGAGCATTTCTTCTTTCTCCATTGATGCACGATTAGTTGCATTAATACAAGAGGAGCTTTATCCTTTTGTTGTTGTTGTTGTTGTTTTGTAGGGTTTAACGTCCCAAAACCAGTTCTGATTATGAGAGACGCCGTAGTGGAGGTCTCCAGAAATTTAGACCACTGGGGGTTCTTTAACGTTCACTGACATCGCACAGCACACGGGCCTCAACATTTCGCCTCCATCGAAATGCAGCCGCCGCGGCCGGGATTCGATCCCGCGACCCTCGGATCAGCAGCCGAGTACCGTAGCCACTAGACCACCGTGGCGGAGACGCTTTATCCTTTAAAAAATTACTTTCAGTGATGCGCTTCTTATAATGAATCTACTGCAACCTTTAATTTTAGACCTCATTGTTCGTGCCAATGCGTAACGTTGATATATAGGAGCTCAATATAGGTCATTGTAGAAGAAGCTTGCTGGCCTCGTGATTGGTCTTTCGACTGCTAGTGCGTAACATATGTCGCTTAGTTTAAACAACATCACGCACACCAAATAGGTGCATCCAAAGAAACAGTATTAAAATAGTGTTGTCTCTTCCGCCAATAAACCCCTTATAATATCGTCAAATCACACTGTGGAACAATAATGGTGTGAACAGTCATCGGTCGACGATCAGTCGTCGGTCATCGGCCGAGCAGAACTGGAGGCGTTGTCACTCGAAATGTTTATTGAGCGAAACTGCCCAGCAAAGCAAAGCAACTCACACTGCAAGGGCTGCGTGAACAGTAGTCGGTCGAAGATAAAAAAAAATGACCAGGGGTGAAACACGTCGGCTTTTATACATTCTTCCCAGTGTCCTCTAGTATTATCGCTGATGTTCTAGAAGGTGCTTAATGTGCGCGTCGAGCATCAAAACCTTGTATAACGGTCAACACGATTCCCGAAGCAGCACGCAAGATAAGCATGGCCGGTACTGCGCATCACAAGGACAGTGAACAAACCAAAACTAGTGCACGTGCCAGTGTTATCGCCCTTACGTAAAAAAAGATAAAAAAATTCATTCCTATAGTTACTGCGGCTTTTAAGTAAGGTAACAGTTTAGTTGCATAAATCGTACGACACATAACAATATATATGAAACTAATGACGTTTTACGGGCCAAAATCAGCTATGATCATGAAGCACGCCCCGTAGGGTGCAGGGCTCCGAAGTAATTTTGAAAAACTTGAGGTTCTTTAACGTGCTCCCAAATCTAAGTACAACGGTGTTTTCTTTTTTATTTTTTCATTTCGCCTCCATCGCAATGCAGTCGCTGTGGCCGACGTTCAATCCCTCGACCTGGTCCAGTTATGCAAGCCTACACCTAGCCACTAAGCTGCCGCGGCAGGTAGCATGCGCAAGATATGTATTTTTCTAGACTACATATGTAAAGCTGTGCTTCTGTAAAGTAAGTTAACTGCGCTACATTTAAATCTGTCATTAATACAGCATTAGAAGCTTATAATACAGAATTAGATTCGATCCCGCGATCTTCGCATCAGCACCTGCGTGCCAGTGCTGCCATAGACTACCGTGGAAGCGCAGGGAGCGTAGGCAGATAAGGAAAGAACATCTTAGCAGGAGGCAGAGAGCTATGGTGAGCGGCTATATGCAGTTCCTGCGTATTTAGCTCCGTTATAAGTTTTACCGCTGTTCCAGTCTAGCGTTGTCCGCATTCGTTGGCACAAAGCCACAACCTGAAACTTATGGCCGTAAGCAGGAGGAATAAAGCTCGTTAGCCAGAATATAGTCAAAGTATAGTGCTAGTATGGCCGAAGTTTAGTAACAATAAAGCATTACCTCCAGATATGTGCAACGATGAAACTCGACAGAAAAATATGCCGAAAATTTCGTTGCCACTTTCGCACTGAGTGTGCACTTTTTTTTTATTTCCAACATCTTTTACTTTTGTTAGAAACGAACGGAAAGGGATGCCTGTGAGCGTCTGTCTTGCGAGGCCATCTTTAATGGGGCGTGCATGGAAGCTCTCGGTGCAGGAAAGGAACGCGCTTCCAGGCACCGGTCAAGATGGAAAGCGTATGTGTGCGCAGACTATGATAAGCATGTTTCTTCTAGGATAGTTTTGCTTCTCAACAACATGTCTTTTGTTTCGTCGATTTCTTGCGCCTACTTTCTTTTTCTATGTTTTGGACTGTGGTCCCCCCCCCGCCCCCCCCCCCTCTCCTTCGTTTCTCCGAAGGCTCCCCAGACAGATGTCAGCGTAGAGTATTTATGGCCCTTCCGGGGAGCTAGGACGAAGGCAGCGTTCCGTAGCTCCCTCTATCTGTCTTTCTAGACGCATACCGTGCCAGTGCTTCGGTTGTTACAGATCAGCCGTGGAGCAGGTAACGCTCTTTTTTGCTTGCCCCGCCACGGTGGTCTAGTGGCTAAGGTACTCGGCTGCAAATCCGAGATCGGGATCGGGATCGAAATCGGGATCGAATCCCTGCCGCAGCGGCTGCATTTCGATGGAGGCGAAATGTTGAGGCCCGTGTGCTGTGCGATGTCAGTGCACGTTAAAGAACCCCAGGTGGTCGAAATTTCCGGAGACCACTACGGCGTCTCTCATAATCACAGCTGGTTTTGGGACGTTAGACCCCCGCAAATCAATCAATCTTTTTTGCTTGCCTGGTTGTATTCATTAAGAGAGCAAAGTAAAAACAAAGTACTTTCTACTCCATTCGGAAGTGACAGTCCAGAACTGTGATTTGCTGACGAGACTGGTTTTGTTCGCGCTGATGCAGTCGTTTTTTTCTTGCTAGAACGTTCCTAAATATGATACAGAAAATATGGACATTCCGGATACGTTTTTCTTTATTGCCGTATTGCTCTTCCTTGCTTGTACACCTTTCCTCAACCCCTTACTTTTTTGTCGTGTAATGCATTGAACTCGGTTGATTTCTGGGGTTTTATGTCCCAAAATCACAATATGATTATGAGCGACGTCGTAGTGGAGGTCTCCGGAAATTTAGACCACGTGGGGTTCTTTGAAATGCGCTGACATTGCACAGCTCCCAGGCCTCAACATTTCGCCTCCATCGAAATGCAGTAATGCATTGAAGTTAAATAAATGTATACCTAAGAGCACAATAAGGCACACACCTGAAAGGCGAACGCAACCAGCGCTTTCTATCAATTGAAATACTTATTCAGTCCGAGAGCACATATATAACCATCTTGGGCAAGGGCGCGTACACGTTAGATGTGTCTATTTGTACTGGTAAAAAGGAAAGGCTACGCTTGTGGAATCTTAGTAAACAGCTGAGCTAGGGCGAGGGTGTCAAGTCCACTTTCACTGTCATGTATCACTATTCTTATCACTGTCATATAGCAATGGGCTGTGGGCAAGGATGTCTTCGAGGACAATTGCAAGTCCGCTTTTCTCTCCTCTGCAACCCGAGACTTCCTTTTTTTCCTTAATTCTTTCTTTTTTGATTTCCTTCCTTTCTTCCTTCCTTCCTTTTCCTTCCTTCCTTCCTTCCTTCCTTCATTCTTTCTTTCTTTCTTTCTTTCTTTCTTTCTTTATGGCTTTCTATATTGTCCTTCGCATATTATGAGTATTGTGTGGCGGCGTGGGAAGCGAGGTTAGCCTGGCAGTGTTGGTGTCTTCATCAGCAAGATTGCCGTCCTGACAAAGACAAGTCTACTTGTCAAAACGTTGGTACAGCGACATTCCTTGTTTTCCATCGTTTATAACGATCGGTTAATCAATTCAAACCCTTGAGCTTCTCTTCTTGTATGCAGTTCTTAAGCAGCGCTCGGCAGGGCTTACGGTTAATAACTGAGCGGAAGACGTAAATTGACACAATTTCCGATAATGACTTGGCTCATGCAGGTGAAGTTCACATTACCACTTCATCGATGCTACAGCCCGTGTGTGAGCTCATGTGATGTGTTTCCTTTTTATTTTAAGGCTTCGTGTTTTTTTCTTGCACTGCAATTTTTCTGACAGCGCGGTGTATTTTTACTTACTTTCTTATAAACGCGACTATAAGGTAGATGTTCTGGCAAGATATTTCCGTACACTTACTTCGGCACATCCTGAGCCTTCTCCTTAACTATACACTCATAGAACTTCGTGCAAATTTCCCTGTCTCTAGACCTGTGACAATCGCTACATGACCTTTGTTTCAGTGTGTTAAGGTATCTTACTGGTACTCTCATTCTCTTAGAGTCTTCATTTGCTCTCTGTAATACCATTCAACACCCATTAAAAAAGTTGCGTATGAAAAGCCTAGCTTCGAGTAAAACAAGCACCGCCCATGAAAGACGCTCAATATAAGCAGGGAAAGCACCTTAGCGTATCTTACCTCCGGCTAGATATGTACGCCTGGTCGCAGACTCCCAATATCACCGGAAATTTAGCCGCGGTACTGCTTCTTCGGCACCGCTCTGATCCGTTCTGCGTTTGCTGACTCAACAGAAGTGAATGCAAATGTACGTGTACGCTGTTATCTTGTTATCCCGCCAAGCCCAACAAATGCTTGCGGTAGATGGCTCCAGGAAGGTCATGGCGCTAAATGTACAGATATTGAACAATAGTGACACATTATGGGAAAGAAACGAAGACGTGTTTGCATGTCCAGAGCCGCTATTGTCCTGCCACGGTTCTGTCTTGTGCCCGAACTATGCTTCCCGGACGCTGCTGTACTAGTCATTTATGTGGTCAGGCGTACTTCCTTAAGTGTTTCTCTTCAACTGCGCGCAAGAAGAAGCGCAGTGGTATTATTTTCACATCCATAAAAACACTAGAGCGAGAACAAACGATTCGCACAAATAAATTAGATAGCTTGAAGAAAAATAAATTGGTGGAATTATACGTGGAAACGCGTAGCTTGTCTTTCTCTGTGACAGATGGGGCGACGCTTGGATCGTTTCTAGCATAGTTTTGCTAAATTGTGCTTATGTGGTTGCTCTGCAGCAGTAATAGGCTCAATGCAGTCGTTTACTCAGAACAGACCCATCAATTTGGAGAGAATATCGTTCCGTGGTCCTAAGCACACAAGAACGACAGCGAAGTAACTCAGGTGAAGAATTGAAATAGAATCAGTGAGATGACGACGCTGGAATATGTGCGCCATTGTGTACCAGACGCACTAGCAAGGCGAGCCTTGGTGCTCAGAATGTTTGCGTATTGCAGAAGCATGCCACTTTAATCAAGAAGGTTGTCCCTTCTTCACTATAAGCACCGGCCGCTTGAAAAAAAATCTGGCATTTGGCAACAACTTCTGTTGCCAGCTGCAGAAAATCTGGTACAATGATGTTAAAGAGGAGATTTCTGAAACTTTTGTCGTTTTCTTGTTAAAAACACTTAGAACAATAAACTGTGTTGTAATGCATCCTGTAAATATCGAAGATTGTAAAAGCCCTGGTCTAGACTGAGGCAACTGTGAATGTATTAATCGCATATTTCTTCTCATCTTACGTGTTACAGCGCTGTCAAAATGATGCGGTAGTTCCTGCGTTGCAAAAGTGAGTCACCGCCATAATATTGCTTGTCTGACTCACATGTTACCCAAGGCACTATGAGAAGTTTTCGAGCATAACTTACGGCTTCACATCATTTTTATTTTCTAATAAGAGGCAAGATAGCAATAATCGTTGTCACTTCTCTGTCGCTTCTACTAGCAATAAATTTATAGGGACAATATGATTGTCAAACTTTGCTTATGCACAGTTTATGCTTAGAAAAGCGACATAATGATTAAACTAGTCTACATGATGTGCAGATATACTATTCAACTTTGGATTTTGAGCGCAGTCGTCAGTCGATTATGAATATCGTACACCTTCGGAGTTTTCTTGAAAACAGCGGCTGTGTCTGTGTGAACGACATAGCATCGACGTTACGGTGACGGCAGGAACCGTACAAGTGTGGAATTCGCAAGCCTTGTAGCTTCCTTCTACTCGTTCTCATGGATCGCTGCTCTCACTGACAATATGAATGGTGTGAAAGTCATCTGGTATTTGGCCTCCCAACATTGCACAATTACCCAGCTGAACATACCCGATAAGCATATGTCCCTGACGTTTTGAAATTGCTTCTCTCATACAAAAACATGCGTTTCGTAAGATATCATTGAAGATTCTCGTTTAGCTACCAACAACAAATATTAACCGAAGCCGTCGAGCTTTGCATTTGAGCAAGCCTTGCCATATATTGGCGTAGCACATTTTATTTAATGTCATTACGTTATTAGCAATATGTGCGTCTACTGGCAATAAACACGCCATATGAAGGCCGAATGAACAGAATACGGTGACTGTAGACAAGGGCCCGTATTCACGAAGACAACTTACGACAAAAAATACAGAAAAAGAAAGAAAAGTTGTAAGAGAACATTTCAGCCAATCTTGACGGTTGTGGATATATCATAACGGCAGCTATCTGGCTAATCGCAAGAAGCAGCAATGAAAGAGAACCTTTGTCAATTGGCCCCAGGAGATTCGACCGTCGTAGCCGCCTTCAGGAAAAAATCTACATCAACCTCAGCCCAGTTTTGGTCAGGCCAGACGTTGCGCATTTGGTGATGCCAAAGGTGACGCTGATCGAACTCCGGTGGCATGTATTCGGTAAAGACAGGCACAAGGACACTATGGTGAATCGTTTCATATAAATTACCGGCTGTGACTAACAGCAGAGAGCGATAGAAGTGTAGCAGCGTCATAAATTATGGGCCCCAGATCACAGCAATATTTTAGCTGAAAATTTTCATGAGGGAATAATAAAGCCAACTAAGGCGGTGGACACACTCACACGGGAGCCCGCTGACAAATGGGTGAAAACAATTGCGAAATATAAGTTTTGTTAAATCTGCCCCTGACGTAAATAGGTGCACAAACAACTGCGTAAAATTCGTATTAATTGCTTATATATTACTTGCATATATATTACATATATCTTACATATTACTTGCTCGTATTACTTGCATTCATATTCAGCCTCATGTTTGAGTAGGGTGAGCGTCCCAGAAACGTCGTCTTGAATGTCAATTTCTTACACGATAGCGCCCATTCCTGTGGCACTGTATATAAAAGAAACCGGAGCTGCTGGGATTACGACAACAAAACGCGGCCTGGTGTAGACAGGACTTATGCTAAATGACCTTGGTCAGCCACGAATGAAGAGATGATAAAATATAAACAACTAATGCATATCGCTGCGCAACGTAACGCTTCAATAGCGGCCGTTTGGATCAAAATGTTTCATGTTTTGGCGGTAATTTTCTCCTTCAAGAAATACAAAGAACTTACAGCGTTGAACGCAGCGCCGCAAAATTTACGAGTTGAAATATTCTTGTCGAGCGATATAATATTCATACCTTGGTGATGGACGGGAGAGTTGCCTCAACCTGTACAGCATAAAACACCTACAAACCTTACAAGAAGAAAAGTGCGTAACAGAAAAACATGCGAGCCACTAATTACGGTGGTTTTTGAGTTCAGCTGGGAACAAAGGAAAACCATTTTGCTTCTCTTAGCCCGTCCAATGCAGCCGCACAAGGCAACTTTTATTCTGTGAAACCGAAGAGAGAAACAGTGCCATTGTTTTACGAGCATAAAGGTACCTTCCCATCTTCACTTCCATCGAAAGTGCACTACTTGATGTTTTGGCGTCTACCCTTCCATATTAATTATTCTGTGTGGTGTGCCATTTTCGCCTGTAGTTACACCATCAAGAAAGGCTCTATTGTGCTAAAGACTTTCTACAAATTCTGAGGAAGAGGTAAGAGAGAGGCACAGGCTAGAAACTTCGGGGGGTCATCAGTAAGCGAAATATAATCAGCAACTGCGATAGGCAAAGTCCGTGACACATGAATCATCGTATTAAAAATAACACAGGCAAGCAAGAACGAGCCAAACACAATTTTCTGTGAAAGTCGAAGCCTAAGCTTTTGAATTTCGAACAACATGAAAAATGAATTCGCTACACAATTTTTGTTACATATTTCGCTAGAACAAAACAAATCCGCATCACTATAACTAGTGTCATACCTCTTTTCATAATAGAGGCTGAATTCACAAAAATTTTCTTTTGTTTTGCCATCGGCTCAACAGCTTGGCTTATGATATGTCCAGCCTCAAGATTGGCTGAAATTTTCTCCTAAGAACATTTTCGTATAGTAAGTTGCTTTTGTGATTACGGGCCCTGTACTGCAACTGCTTCTACCAGTCGCGAAACACACCAGGATACAAAAAAAAAAGGTTTCTACTGAAACGAGTGAATTGCCACCTGGTGTGAAGTCCCATATGAAATACTGCGTGCAAAACATAGAAAAAAAGAGAAGCTTTTGGAAATATCGCAGGATTCATTTGCACCACTCACAAATACCACGGTCAACGCGAGACAGGTACCACCCACATTGGCTTTTGCGAGTTAGACATGAAAAGACAGTTTGTCCACTTCTGGGATGAACGAAGCTACGAGTTGCAAAACATCGAAATTGACTGGCGTAACAAAGAAGGCAACCCCAAAGCCTAAGTGAATGCTCCCCTAGCAACAACGCAACAACCACAGCTATATTGAGAGTAGTGAGTTCGGAGAAGCATGTCGAAATGTCAGCGCGACCTCAGCTAGCCTAGCAACGCAAACGCCAGGTCGTTCCTTTGGCCATACTGACATGTCGCAAAACTGCACCAAAATATTCGAGTCAATTTTACGATGCTAGTCGCTATGTCACCCACTCAAAACTCAAATCTCCTTAACATAATACGTATACTTGTTCATGCTGAACAGTTCTGAGTATTTTCTGGTTCAGCTCAATCGACCTGATGTAGTTCCTCTCTTTAATCTCCATGATTTAGTTGCTTCTATTCGGACTTCGAATTTCAAAACTCGCATTCGTAAACCCCTCCCGAGATTACACAAGTACTGAGAGCTCGCGAACGGTATATTCATATATTTTCCGCGCGGAAAAGTTCTGTGCAAATTAATGACAAAGAGAAGCAACTGCTCTGGATATCATTCAAGGGCTATTTTTGCCGAATAAAAGAGGCTCATGCATAAAATCACCATTATTTTTTTCTCATCAGCCTAAATATGTACGTAAGTCAAAGAGAACATCAGGATCAGAAAACTGTAGGAGGCAAACTGCGCACAAAAAACATTAATGTCTGCGCAAAACGTCACGATGTTATCGGAAAAGATGACGAAAGATAACGCACAACGTCGTGGCATAAGTACGCCTATGTCCTTGCCACATTTCCCGGCACATATTCCTGCAACTGTATTAAAGCAACGTGGCGGGTTCTACTGAAGAGGGCCAGCACACTGTGCTAATAGATCGATACCAGCACCTCAAGAGACTGTCAAACAAAAGGCTCATGGGGAATTGGTTGCGTGTCTGCGCCACCCGTCATCATTGTAGTCTGCGCTCTTAATTGGCAGAGTGCGTGGAGCGACATCCAAGCATTCTGCCATGCTGGGCTTCGGACCAGCAAAGGTATCTTTTGTGCTCGGTGTTGTCTCGACTGATTTCAGCTGGCCAGAGGCTCGAAAGCCAAGGAACTGAGCACACGCTTGGCGCGCCACGTTGGTCGCCAGTGTGAAATGTGGCCACGTCTAGGCTCGAAGTCTCAGTGAACGGCCGCTGAGCGTAGCAGCGCGTCTGGACAAGTTCCGGCCCGAGCCTACACAAGCGCGGCGCACGCCACTTGTTCTTGTTCTTGTTCACCTGACAATATATGCCTCACGCCCACTGTGGGGGCCACAGTGTGGGATGTGTTCGTGTGGGCACGCCACTTCCCACACGAACACATCATCGTTATCGTCGTCTTCTCTTTTCAGCATCCACCTGGTGGCGATTACCATAGGATGCATTGCAAATGAAAGTGCAGGGCAAATTGTAGCAGGTAACTGGTCGCTGAATTGTTATGCCATGCTTTCGGAACATGTAAAATGGCGAATTGAATCACTGTGAAATTCAGTTACACGGTACTGCAAGTTTACCTTTTTCTCTCCCGCCACGGTGGTCCAGTGGCTATGGTACTCGGCTGCTGATCCGAGGGTCGCGGGATCGAACCCCGGCCGCGGCGACTGCATTTCGATGGAGGCGAAATGTTGAGGCCCGTGTGCTGTGCGATGTCAGTGCACGTCAAAGAACCCCAGGTGATCAAAATTTCCGGAGACCTCCACTACGGCGTCTCTCATAATCAGAGCTGGTTTTGGGACGTAAAACCCCAAAAATGAAATCAAATCAATCAACCTTTCTCTCTCTGCGCTCAGAGTTTTCCGGCCTTTCTCCTTCGCCAGGGCAGAATAGCCAAATGGACCCAGCCCAGAGTAACATTACTGCTTTCCTTTATCCTCCTCCCTCTCTCTCCTTTTTTCTTGTACATTTAAAACGCATTTACAAAAGCAAGCAATGGTGCAATTGCAGAAACGGTAGTCAAATAAAACTGCACGCGTCCTTAACATTCGCTTAAGTGATGTTCTGGCGCTAGTCTATGAGGCTGCGTCTAAACATGACATACTTGAGTTCCAGTCGGTAGCGGCCTCTATTTACTGGTGCGTGAAGTCAGGTGTGGCTGATGCCCACATGTTCAAAGCGAGTATGAGCCGCCCACGATTTTTTGCCATTTCTTTCTACGCGTGGCTTGTGCCCCCCCCCCCCCCCATATATTCATTGTTGATACATGCCTGTTCAATGCAGGTATTATCCTCACATGGTGTTATTATCGATAATCGCGACATAACTGAGCACAATCTCAATTTATTGATGTCACGGCCTATCACTCAATTTTGCGTAGAGTCCCGTGCTTCCGTGCCCATTCAATTTTTGCTTACAGTAAATGAGACAGGGGCTTTGAACCTATTCATGCATTTCGTCTCAAACATTATTCCAATGTTTTTGGCGGTATCTTCAAGTCGTGAAGGTCAAACTTTCCGCTGTAGCCTTATATCGCTAGAAACTAGAGGCGTACTGTAGCGGCACAAATAGTCAACACCAGTTTTAGCTCTAAGGCGCCAAAAGACACGAATCACAAGCGAGTGCACGGGTCTTTTGCCATCTTACGCTATAAGAGCTTTTAGCGCCTTAATTGTATAGCAGCTGCATCTTACATGCACCTACCCAAGGCGTAGAAACCTGGGGGCCCACGAAAAGGGTTCCGGTTCAATAGGGATCTTCTCAACTGGCTTTCGAAAGGAAAGATCGCACAGCATGGATGGCAGCGATTCACAATTGCCGCCGCACACACCTGGAACTGTCCGCGCGAGAGGGGCACAGTACAAGGGAGCGACTTTTGTAGCTGCCGATCTGTGAGAGAGAGGGTACTAAACAGCTTCCCTATTATGAAACCTGAGAAAGGGCGTAGCGCGGGTAAGCTAGCGATTCCAGCGATTCTCGTTGTGCACCGGAGAAGTGCCGTGCGAGGAGAAATCGAGTGCTTAGCGAGGCGCTGGCGCCCTCTCTTGCGCTTCACGGGTACCGGCGGGAAGCGTGAGCACGCGACAGGAGGAGGCGATGGTAGTCGACAAGGCGAGACCCCAAAACTCCACACATTTAATAAACTAGTTCAATGTTAAGCGGCAATTAAGAGCAGAAAACGGTGCGTCAGGAAACAAATGGGTGTTAATGACATCTTATTGGAAATCGAGACCAAGCAGAGGGCATCTGCGAGTAATGTATGAGAAGGAAAATTTGGTCGTTAATGGTAACGAACTCCATTTGTGAAGAATGCGAGCGTGGCAAGTGCCGGCAGAAGAATGGGTGCGCAAATTACGTCCACAAGTTTGCGGCCAAAAGGCAGCCGCGGTTATCGAACGACCGAGTTAATTGAGTAATGTGGTAAAGCACATTGTTTTACAGTGGGCATAAACAGGATTGCTGTACAGTGGTGCTTTCTTGAGCTAATTTTTTTACTTGCTCTCATGAAACTTGCCCCACTTGCCTTGTGGAGTCTACTACAGTGTGCAAAGATGCGCGCATTCTTTTAGAGTCAGGGTTACTGCCTTACAGCGCCAGGCAGATGCATCGACAGTAGGGGAGCCTTGACGTTTGCCCTTAAGAAGAACGCTGCCAATGTCTATGTTTAGCTGTGAACACCAGTGCAACCACGCCATTTTCCCAGCCATTCTTAGCACCGATAGAGATGGCATTATCGAACAATGGCGTCGAGATACGCCCCTGAATACGTACCGCCATTCTCATTCATGTATACAGCCGATGCAAAACCACCAGAGGCAACCAAATAAAAAATCTGGAAGTCAGGATATTCGACTGGACTATTTCTATTTCGACAGCAAATATGCTTTACTTTCGTCCAAATGCACTCAGAGAACTAAGAGAATTTTCTTAAGAAACCGTGTCCTATTCCGTTTCGTAAGGTTCATGTTACGCAAACGCTTTCGCAAATACTCCTTGAAGTGCACGAAGAAAAGGCATCTTTTATTTTTTTCATACGGAGGTTCTTCTTGAAGGTTTGGGTGGAGAAGCTGTGTCGCAAACAGCAAGCCGGCGGCGCTATACAAGAACAGCACACATAAACATTCTCCATTAAAGCGACAAGGATAGGATAAACAGGATTAGGGGTCATGAAGCTGATAGGGTCAGGTACACTTAACCTGCCATGGCTTGAGGAAAATGCCTTAATGGAGCCGACATATCGCAAAAGGAGAAAGTAAACAGGGGTCTGCGAATATTCGTCGATTATTACTTATTCGATATTCGTATTGATTGATCTCTGGGGTTTCACGTCCCAGAACCACGATATGATTATGAGAGACGCCGTAATGTAGGACGCCGGAAATTTAGACCACCCGGCGATCCTTTACTGTGCACCGACATCGCACAGCATACGGGCGTCAACATTTTGCATCCATCGAGATGCTGTTGCCGCGGCCGGGATTCGATGCCGCGACCTTCAGATCAGCAGCTGAGTGCCATAGCCACTAGACTACGGTAGCGGGGCAGTATTCGTATTCGAGTGGCAAATTAGATATCAGAAAATTGTCGATATTCCGAGAACACTAAGACGCAATCCAGTCATCTTGCTGAAGATGACTGATCTAACACATTCGGCAATTTAGCCTGGCAAGACCTGCGATGCCTGTACAGGCAAGCGTCGGTATGCTGTACGGAGAGGTGATGGCTTGTACCATTAATGTACCATTAATGGATGGAGTTATCTTTGTAAAGCTTTACAAGAACGTTCATGCGCTGCGTGTGCCGCATCGGGACTTAATATTCGTCGTTAATAGGAAACTATAGCGCGGAATTCGAATGCATACTGAGAGAATAAGACGAGACAAACGCTAACTTTCCACTATTCCGCGCTATAATTTCCCATTAACGACGAAAAACCAACGTGGCCAAACCCTATCCTTTCTTAACATTCAGTTTCGTGGCGCAGGTTGCCTCTTGACACTAAAGAAAGCACGCTTCGACTCAGCAATGTAGAATCGCAATCTATACATTCCATAGACGGATCGCTTCACGAACGAAGTGTTGCATTGGCTCTCTGGAAGCGCACGTTATTTCAATTCAGTTCAATTCAGTTTATTTCCATTTTCTTGCGATACCACACACACAAAAAAAAATGCAGGAGGCCCGAACAAAAAGTGAAACTGTGTTCACTTGACGGGGATTCGGGGATTCGGGGATATTTCTCGTGTTCTAGCGGAGTTTTTATTCTGTGGTTCCCCAGCTACAGCTGCAAGAGTCCTACGATATAACCACACGAAAGTAAAAGCATTTGAACATGCAACATTTAATTCAAGTGAAATTATTTTGCATATGCCAGATTTCCTGCCAACCGCTCCGTTCCGTGTTCGAATAATATGGGTTTCCGAACGAAATACGTATCGACACCATATACTGCTCAGTGTTTGTCAACTTTGAGTAAAGAAACAAATCAATACAAATTAATTCAATCTTAAGATTATAATAATAATGTCGATTCGGTGGCCATCTCCTGCAGCTCTTCCAGGGAGCACGGCTGAAGGTTCGTGGGGGTAGGGTAAACGGCATGAATGAGTGCGAAGGAGCGAGAAGCCGTAGTGGAAGGCTGCGGAAATGTTGACCACCTGGAGTTATTGGCGTGCGCTAACAGGACTAAGCAGGTAGACCTCTAGCATTTTCTCCTCGATCACAAGTGCCACCGTCGCTGCCGGGGTCGAACCGGCGTCCTTTGGCGCGCTGACCGCTCACAATAATACGCCATAATAAGCCGTTCCGTCCTCCTTTCTTCTTTCCCATTCACTCCTTGCAAGCTGTGGCTCTTACCTTGTATGGTTTCTCTAGTAGCAGCGCAAGGCCAGTAGCGAAAAAGCGCCCCGGGTGATGCCTCTGTCACCGGAATCGTCTATAGCACGAAACTGGAACGTGACTTCACAAAAGCTGTTGAATGCATAAGCGAGATCCTGGTGAATCGAAGGGCGCAGGAGGGTTGAATATATACTGTAGGTCTGTTAACCCGTTTCAAGCCGACAGCAGCTGTACCTTGACGCTGCACAGCGATCATCGACAAATAGACACACCGCTAAAGTCGTCGAACTCGCATTCCTCTGGGAACGCTGCGCCGCACGTGTAGGAGCCCTGTGCAAACCTGCCATAATCCAGGAGCGTCCGCGAACGTTCGAACTTTGCAAGAGAAACCGAACGGGTTGTCTACGGGTCGTTTTGTGAACTCACAGTCCGCTGCTGCGAAAGGCGCATGATTTGTTCTACAGCGGCCGTCTTTTCGGTGTGCCTGGGCCGTTGCGTCCTGCCGGCAAGTTGCTTGGGCAAGGTGCAACCACTTGTACACTTGTGTTGCATGTGTGGTAGCCAGTTTTGTTGCGACGCTATCCGGAACGCGAGAGCCAGTGTTCGAAGCTGAAGCCACGAATACACGAATGCGTTCCGCTTCCGCGGTGGTGTCTTGCTAAGTACACCAAAGCATTCACCACGCTGAATGTAGCACGTTGCTAATGCGCACGCCGCTTGTAGCCTGAAAAAAAAAAGTAGTTTCACGTCACATAAGTTTGAAAAGGTGTGCAAAACCAAAGATGATGACCGTTCTGAGTGAAAAAATTATGCGACGGACAATGAAACAGAGAGATAAGGACAACCTATACGGGCACGTACCACGAATTTCCTTCGGCTAATATTACGCTTATTGCACTGATTATGTATACTTCGTGCGCAGCGAGAAAGGCAGCGAAAATGACGACTGGTGAAAATTGATTTCCATTTGTGTGTCTGTATGCGAGCTAAATTAACAAAACAATTATGAACTTCAAACTGCTTGTAAAGACGAATGATATGATTCGAAAAAGCAATGTTTGCCTCTTCTTTATATCCGCCATACTTACGGTCTGTTCTCCATAAGTCTGTACCTGGTTATCGTGGTAGCGATGTCCTTTTTCCGATCCTTCGGGTATTAAAGTTCATTTGTGTATATTAGGTATTGCCACAAGATCTCACTAACGAGTTGTGCTAGCACCTTCTCATACTAGATCAGAAAACATGTTAGGGGGCTACGATGTTGATATTTTACCGAATATTACGCTTACAGCGTTGTCAGTTCTACTAGTGTACAAATAACTGGCCTGTGCACTGTACAACAATAAAGTGCCCTATGCTACCACTGTTACCGTGTCGTTTCAAGAAGTGCACACACATGGGCATGTTGGCTATGTTTTAGACAAATCAAAAGACAAGACTTCCTCTGCAGTCGAAAAACAAAGAAGAGAAATGTTTAATTCGACATACTATGTTTGCAATGCGATAAAAAGAAAATACGAGAAAGCTCGAAATTACCGCAAAAATATTGAAGCTCCCCTCGATAAGCTCTCGAGGGCAGCAAGGCGAGAGCCAGCCCTAGCGAGAAAGGGCAACAGCTTAAGAGTTCGAGACAGCGAGGTACAACCAAAGAAGTTGCTACTCCTTGTTCGCGACGTGCATGACATCACAAAGCAGAAGGCTTTGTGTTGTGCACCGAAGTCAATAAAGCCGCCGTAGCAGCGGATTGGGGAACATCTGAGCAGTGTCCTGGAACAGCTATATATTGGTTGCCTAATCCTGCCTTTGGAAGGTGAAAAATGTCGCAAAAGAGGTTTATTCTGCTTGCCACTTTCTCTGAGAAACCTTTATGTTTCTAGATCTAGGCTATTTCATGTACAAGGCAGAGAAAGACTTGCCAAGCCTGTATGCACAAAAATATTGACACCTTCTCGCACGCTTGCGGCTGCATTTCCTGTCGCCAATAGCGAAATATTCCGCACGACATCCCACATGCTGTTTGTGGCGCACAAGAGAATGCTCGAGAGCTACGTTTCGTCGAGATTTCTCAATATCGCCGGTAAAGTATCAGCCTCTAAGCGCAACAATAAACGTACACGTGAAAACTCAACTGGAGAAGGGGAAATTCTTATGTGCTTAGTGTTATGGCTAAGAAATTTAACTTCTGTACAATGAAGCTTCTGCAAAGAATTTCAACGTAGCCTCGACGATGTATGTGTATGCTATTGCGGACGCCGTGGCTAATATCATCACGCATGTGTTCTATCATTTAGGTCGCACTGAAGATTCTCCGTCAGTTAGTTCCGAACAGCAGAGAGAGAGAGAGAGAGAGATAAAGAAGGGAAGGCAGGGATGTTAACCAGTCAGGAGTCCGGTTTGCTACCCTACACTGGGGGATGAGAAAGGGGGAAGAAAAGTAAAGAGAAAGAGAAAGGGGGAATGCCTACAGGACAGTCCTATATAATATCATAGCGCTCGATTAGGCCAGATGTTTTTAGAAAGCCCGAAAGCGCTTTCATTGCCTTCTGAGCCGTTGGTCGGTGGGGACGGTATTCTAAGATAGTCTGTTCACTAAGTGGACGATCGTCGAGCTTTTTGAAGGACTCGGTCATAGGCAGTCGATGTTCCTTAAATTGTGTGCAGTGACACAAGTCCTCTATGGTCTCTGCGCATCCGCAGACAGCACACGCAGGACTATCAGCCATGCCAACCAGCGCACAGTAGGCGTTCGTGAAGGCCACTCCCAACCACAATTGGCACAGAAGCGAAGCCTCACGTCGGTGCAAACCAGCCGGAGGTCCGAGTTGCAGCGATGGGTTTAGCCGGTGCAGTCTGGTGCGCCTCGTGTATGGGGTATTCCACTCAGTTAAGGATACCGTTCACGAAAGAGTGCGAAGTTGACTCGCAGCGTCGGTCCTTGACAGCGGAATGGGAACACGGCGTCCCATTTTTAGCCTGACGTCCGAGCTGCCTTATCTTCGGATCCGAACAGCAACACGCTGTGAAAACCTATTGCCATTCTGTCACGTAAGTGTCCTGGAGTCCTTTCTTTATCCTAAATTAAAAAATAAAAAAATTTTAAACCCCTTGCTTCGAAATTAGAAAATTCATATTCTTTCTGTTAAATATATCACAGAAACAGATTCAGCCACTTGAATAGAAAGACTTGATTGCTGATTCAATGCGTTAGAAAGAGTAACCAGAGCCCCGCCACGGTGGTCTAGTGGCTACGGTACTCGGCTGCTGATCCGAGGGTCGTGGGATCGAATCCCGGCCGCGGCGGCTGCATTTCGATGGAGGCGAAATGTTGAGGCCCGTGTGCTGTGCGATGTCAGTGCACGTTAAAGAACCCCAGGTGGTCTAAACTTCCGGAGACCTCCGCTACGGCGTCTCTCATAATCAGAGCTGGTTTTGGGACGTTAAACCCCACAAATCAATCAATCAGAGTAACCAGAGGGCAACTATACCTTTTACTTAATATATACAAACGTCCATCCACTGTATTTCACGGCTCTAGGTAGCACCTAAAGTTATTATAATGTTCACAGACGCCTATATGAACATTGCAGCTC